>CANJKZ010000242.1:2707500-3325000 GCA_947471745.1 Closterium sp. Naga37s-1
CGTACATAGAATTGCTAACTAATGCGAGTAAATTGATGATGATGCTGTAGAGAAGATTACAGCCCAAAACTTCATAGTGAAAAAATCAACAGAATGTCTGGGTATGTCACAAGCGTGGTGCCCACAAAGGCTGATAGTGCGTACGCACTCCGCACCTGATCTGTTTCCGTTTATTGGGAATACTTGAAATCGTCGCACTTCACGGCCCTACAGATCGGCCTCATTTTGTGGAATTATTGCGATGAATTCTGGGCAACTGCGTCCTTCACCGTCCTTCTATGCCTGGCATTATTGGCTGATAAGCGAAATGTGATGGTAACCAGATACTCACTATATTTTGGCGAAGTTTTCGCGGCAGATTATTACGATTCGCTGTAGCGAAAAATCGAAACTGCACTTTTGTCGTCTGGAAAAGCGAAACGGTGTCGCAGAAACCAGATTTGCGGGCTCCAGATTTTTGCGTCTTTGACGGCGACACCAATGATGGTTTCAAGTAGCGCGCTTCGACATCTCCTCCCGTTTGTGACCGAGTCCGCGTCGCACAAACAGCCTCCAGCTGCCTTCACAAACCAGTTCTCTGCAGAGCGCTCGGCAATACATAAAGTTCTGCGCAATTCCGTACCTTTCATCAGTTGAAGATTCACAATCCAAACCCATTTGACTTTCATCAGTTGAGTCCAATTCGAGGTTTTTTTTTTTACGATGGCTATGCTTCGCGTTTTGTTGCTGATGGTCTGTGTGCTCGTCTCGGCGCACGTGCCCGCCGCGACGGCGGAATACAACACTGCTCTCGCCACACTCGCCGCAAATCCCGAGCATGAGGGCCTTCTCGCCACGGGCAAGGCGCTAACGGGAGACGTACGCGAGGACGCGGATGTGATTATAACGAACCGGGCTCTTGCGGCGGAGGGCGGGGAGTCGCCGCATGCGCGCGCTGTTCGCGTTCTGGCGGAGGAGGACTTTCTCTCCCCTGGGGAAGCGGAAGGGGCTGCGTTGGCGGTGGAGGAGTATAGACGGAGCCTGAAGAAGAACAAGAAGGGGAAGAAGGGGAAGAAATGCAAGAAGGGGAAGAAGGGGAGGAAATGCAGGAAGGGGAAGAAGGGGAAGAAATGCAAGAAGGGGAAGAAGGGGAAGAAATGCAGGAAGGGGAAGAAGGCCCTGAAGGCGAAGGCAAAGAAGCTGAGAAAGCAGGCGAAGTCGCTGATCGCCAAGGCTAAGGCGCTCGAGAAGAAGGCCAAGTAGCAGTGAGATCTGAATACGATTGGGATTTGATGTTTTCGCGGGGTGGGATGAAGGGAGAAGTTGAGGAAGATGGGTAGCAGATAAGAATGACAGTATTTCGTGGGGTGGGGAGAAGGGGCACATGTGGGTTAGGTTTACTGGGGTGGAGTGGCATCATGCCTGATAATAAGTGATATCTGTGGGGTGTTCGCTCAAAGGGTGTTTCAAACGCTGGTGAATTATGGTCAGATTTGCTGCTTTTAGTTAATTAATAAATGTATTATTTCCCTGTTAAGTGATTCTTCAATAACCCATCTCTTTACCCCGTCTTACCATGTTGACATCTCTTAGGTTGGAAGACGGCTTATGCTGCCACTGGAGAATGCATGTAACGATTTCACAAATATTTAAAATCAATTGTTGACATGGTTCAAGCAGATGTTACCGGTGTCAAGCTCATGGAACCGCATAGCACCGTTCAACAGCCTGTGAGAGCTCCAGCTTCTTCCGCTGATGAAGTGAGGAGGAACAGCACTTGGGGGAAAGGGCCTGAATCAGCAGAGCACCGTAAAAAACAAAATCTTCAGCAAACGACCTCTTTTCCACGGATCTGGCTAAACAGGGTTGATCCAGCATCATACGAAAGCTTTCGCCATTCGTGGCAGCAAGTTTTTGTGTAAGAAACAACTGTTATTTTCAAGAGCTTGTGCCCGGCACACACTCAAACAAGGCAAACCGTAGGTAGCTCTGGCAAAGAAACTGAAGATTGGAGGAACAGGTTCGGGGGGAGCAGTACGGAACACCCAGGCCGGGCGATCAAGGACAGCAGTGCAGAGCCATGCGAATGGGAGCTTGGAATGAGCAAGAGACGGCCGGGTGGCTGAGAAGAGCAGCTTGGGTCCATGAGATCAGGTTGTGACTCTGCCCCCAGGCGTCCCTGGCTTGATGGGCCGATGGGGCCTTGGTGCTGGTGAGCGAGGGGCGAGGGCGAGGGGCGAGGAGAGAGGGGCGAGCGAGGGAGATGTCAAACTATTTTTATATAGTTTGTTTAGGTTAGTCTAGGTGTTGTACATTATGCTGCACTTGTGCTAGAACTATTGCTAGGGTTTGCTATATCTTGCTTGTTTCTTGTTTCCTTTAGTCAATTTATTCTCACGTTACTTGCTCGACAGGAGAGGGGAGAGGGGAGAGGGGAAAGGGGAGAGGGGAGAGGGGAACAGTGGCTAAGGAACAATTGGGAAAGGAATTAATGGGAAAGGAACCAATAGAAAACAGTGGATGGGGCACGGTGCGTGGGAAACAGTGGGCGGGGAAGTGGCAGTAGTGGAGCAGTGAAGGGAGAGGCTGACCGTTGGGGTTGCCCTGCTTGTAGAAGCGTCGGAATGTCGAAGAGAAAGGCCTTGCCCTCGCTTGGGCGCAACCGATCTCGCCGTCGACGCATAGTCACTCGACGAATGGTCGTCGAGTAGGCTTCTGCTGGTCGACGGAGGTGATGGTCGAGCAGGTCCTGCTCGAAGGGATTCGGTCAACACCCTCTACGCACGTGACGGCTGGCGGAATTGCGCCAGCCTACGACTACTTCAAATTTTCGCCGGACAAGATCGCCGTGCCTATACTGCTGGAAGGTCGACGTGACCTCATCACGTGGAGGGAGTCGATCGAGCCCCAGCTGGAAATTGCCGGGCTGAAGTGTTTCGCCGACGGCGAAGTGGTGACGCCGGACGAGGACGACGTCGAGTTGCGGGCAGAATTCCGCGCGGCTCATCTGCTGTCCTTCATGGTCATCTCGCGCTGCTGTTCGCCGATGGTGCAGATCGCTCTGAAGCCGTGTCGACTTCGATTGGACGCTGGCCACCAGGCGTGGCGGTTCATTATATCGACATACCAGGCGACCGACGACCTCTACATCGGCCAGCTGGAGGGGCGCTTGACTCACCCCAGGATGGGCAAGCAGGAGTCTGCGACGGACTCCTGCAACCGAGCTCGACGGATCCTCGCCGACATGCGGATGGCAGGCGTCGACTGCTCGACGGCGTCCTACATCACGCACGTCGTCAAGGGACTGCCGAGCGGCTATAATCTGATGCGGCGGATGATGTCGATGCCCGGCGTGCGCGAGTCGCTGAACGAGGACACGCTGACGAACCACATCATCAAGGATGAGGCTATGCAGGAGGCAAAGAGGCCCGTTGAGCTCCTTCCGCAGGCGAACTACGTCGCCCCGACGAAGCAGAGTCATCAGCAGGGGCAACGCGGGAAGCAGAGCGAAGGTGGTAGCGGCGGTGGGCAGTCGGCGAAGGATGCCGACAGGTCGAAATCGGCTCGGGACAACGTTCGCGGCAGAAGTGGTCGACGGCTGGAATGCTGGCTCTGCGGCGACCCCGACCACCTCTCCTTCGAGTGCCCAGACCGCGAAGAGAGCGACGACGACTACAAGGGAGGCTGCGGGAGGTCCGACGGCGGTCGTCGACGCCGAGACAACAAGCCGCGCAAGGAGAAGCAGACGTCGAAGTCGACGCCGTCGACGAAGGACGCGGACTCAGGCGTCGTGATCAATGGTCGGCGTCGTAGAGTCGACCGTTTCTCTGGCGCCGGAGGCCGGCGAGGATTTCAAGGCGGTCGCGGCCGCCGTGCAGGCAAACCCGACGGTGGTGATGCTCGACAGCGGTTGTTCCCACCATCTGATGGGGACGAAGGAGGCGTTCGTCGAGATGAAGCCTGGAGGCGACGTCAAGCATGTGCGTGGCTTCAACGGGGCGCTGCAGAACGTCAAAGGCCGTGGCATAGTCGCTCTGTAAGGGGAGACCGGGAAGCAAATTCTCGTTCCTGACGTCCTCTACGTCCCGGGCGTGCAGGCGAACCTGCTCTCTGCGGGCCAGCTGAAGGACAGCGGCGTGATACGGCAAGATGTCGATGACGAAATGCTGCTCGTCTCGGCGGGGGGGCAAGTCCTTGGTCGAGCAAAGTATACCGGCCGGGTCCTCTGCACCGACCTTTGACCTTGCTCGCAGGATTCAATGTCGGCCCCGGCAAAGGTGGTGGCCCTGCGGACGATCGCCTCGGCGACGAAGTCGACCCCGGACATGTGGCACGCTCGGCTTGTGCACGTCGGCGTCGACACGGTCAAGAGCTCGGCAAAGCATGAGGTCGCCATCGGTCTAGACATCAGGATTCGACCGCAGCCGGTCTGCCGTGTGCCTCCTGCGTAGGCGGCAAGCTTGCACGGCAAACCTTCCCCTACCAAGGATCAGATGCAGAGAATGCGCTCGGCGTGGTTCACATCGACATCTGCGGGCCTTTTCGAGTGGCCGCCAACGATGGCAGCCTCTACTTTTTTCTTCTGAAAGACAGGAAGGCTCGCTATGTGTGGGTCAGGCCGATTGCGAAGAAGAGCGACGGGCTGGTCCTCTTCGAAAAGTGGCTGAAGTTGGTGGAGTGGCAGGCGTCGAAGACGGTGAAAATGCTGCGTTCTGACCGCGAGGAGAGTTCCTCGGTCGGGTCTTCACCGACCTCGTAGAAGAAGACAAGGGTATCCTCCACAATCTGACATGCCCCTATACTCCGCAATGGAACGGGATGGCAGAGCGGGAGATGCGTACAGTCGTCGAGACTGTGCGGACGATGCTGCTTCACATGGGCGTGAAGCACCACTGGTGGCACCTTGCTTTGCGCCAGGCCGTCTGGGTGCGCAACTGCCTCGAACGGGCATCTCTGCATTTTGGGACGACGCCGCACGAGCTGTTGTTTGAGAAGAAACCGGACCTGACACTGGCGCGCGTGTGGGGCTGCATGGTGCAGTTCATGGTCCCTGAGCAGCAGCGCAGCGGGAAGCTGGCACCGAAGGCCCGCTGGGGGCTTCATCTCGGTGTGTCGCTGGAGAGTGGGGTGGGAGGTGCTCGACCTCATCGACAACAAGGTGGTGACGACCGTAGAGGCCATCTTCCACGAAACAATGTCGCTGGAGGCGTGGAAGGCAGAGCACGGCCCCGTTTCGACGCGGAAACCTGCTGTCGCGCCGACGGATTCCTCGTCGACGGCGACCCCTTTGCTTGCCGTCGAAGATGACGACGTCGAGGACGTCTCTCCTCCCTCTATGCCCACTTCTACCTCCCCTCTGCCCCTTGTCGCTGATCTGCCGAAGACGGCGTCGCCGTCGGCCACCGGCGATGAAGGGAGCATTGCTGTGTCGCCTTCGGCTCCGGTTAGTGGCATCGCCGGCGGCCGACTTGACGAGATGCACCTCGGCGGCCGAGTGCATAAGCCTTCGACGACAGGGGAGCGCCGGGCAGAGGAGACGACAGAGAAGGATTCTGCAGGGGAGCATGCAGAGGAGTCAGCAGAGGAGCTATCGGTAGGGGACCAGTCCGAGTCAGCAGAGGAGCCGACGGCAGAGGAACAGCTCGACGATGGCGTGTCGAGCGACGTCGTAGATGACCTTGGTGGCAAGGAAGAAGAGTTGTCGGCAGGGGAGCAGTCCGACGACCGCTGGGTGCTCATGACGAATTACCACGTCGACGACACAGTCGCCCACGAGAAGGCTCGCCTGGTCGTAAAAGGCTTCACGCAGGTGTACGGCGCCAACTACGACGAGACGTACGTGCTGGTGGGGAGCTACGTGACTCTGCGGATCTTCCTTAGCATTGTAGCAGTCCTCGACCTGCACCTGATGCAGCTCGACATGAAGAACGCGTTCCTGCAGAGCAAGCTCGACCGCGTGCTCTACATGTACCAGCCGGACTACTACAACGACGGGACCGGCCGAGTGTGCAAGCTGCTGAAGAGCCTCTACGGGCTGAAGCATTCGCCGCTGCTTTGGTACAAGGCGCTCGACGACGTGCTAACTCGCACCGACTGGAAGAAGAGCCAGGTCGACGAGGCCCTCTACTTCAAGGTCGGCGACGACGGGGTAGCGTGCTGGGTCGACGAGCTGCTCGCTGCCAGCAGTAGCACTGCGATGCTGAAGGAGCTGAAGGAGCTGCTTGAGGCTGCCTTCGAGCTGCGCGAAATCAGCCCGGTCGAGAAGTATCTCGGGCTGGAAATCGTGCGTGATCGATCTGCACGGAAGTTTTGGCTTCACCAGCAGGCTTACGTCGACAAGCTGCGACGGCGGTTCATCAACGAGGAGCAGACCGGGCGGATCCCGAAGACGCCGGTCTTCGTCGACGCCTACGCAGAGCTGACTTTCGACGACGAGGAGGCGCAGTCACGCGAAGAGGAAGAATACCGGCAGAAGGTCGGCTCGCTGCAGTTCGCCTGGCGACCACGACAAGGCCGGACATTGCCTTTGCGTGCAGCAAGCTGGGGAGCGGCATGACAGTGCGGAGTGACAACCACTGGCGCGAGGTCGACCGTTGTCTGCACTACCTCGCCGACACCCATGACACTGCCCTAGAGTTTGGCGGTGGATCAGAGTCGTTATGTCTGGTTGGCTATGCGGACGCCGACGACGCTGGTGACAAGCATAACTGCAGCAGCACGCATGGCTATGTGTTTGTCTTTTGCGGGGCCGCCGTCTCCTGGACGAGTCAACGCATCAAGTGCAAGAAGCTCTCGTCGATCGAGTCGGAATACGTCGCGGCCACCGAAGCTGGCAAAGAGGCGCACGTGTACAACCAGTTGGCCATCACGGTCGCAGAGGGCCTGAGGCTCGAGGGCAACCTCAAGCACATGGAGCGACGTTATGCCTGGCTGCAGCAGATGGTGAAGCTCGGGAAGATTGCTCTGCAGTACATCCCGACCAACGAGCAACCGGCCGACTTTCTGATGAAGGTGCTGCATTTTCCGGCTTTCAACTGGTGCTCCGTCGCAATCGGTCAAGTGCGTCTGGCCGACGTCGGCGACGGTGATGACGACATGCAGAAGTAGGTGCCATGCCCTTTCTGCATGGCTGGTGCGATGAACGGCGTGATGTGCATAGTGTGCACGCCGAAGCACTATCCCCGTTGTAATCTATCCCTCTGATTCTGGGTGGACCTTGTGTGTGGGTGCCTAAGCGTGAGCTGGGCAGGGGAGTGTCGAAGAGAAAGGCCCCGCCCTCGCTTGGGCGCAGCCGATCTCGCCGTCGACGCATAGTCACTCGACGAAGTGGTCGTCGAGTAGGCTTCTGCTGGTCGACGGAGGTGATGGTCAAGCAGGTCCTGCTCGAAGGGATTCGGTCGACACCCTCTACGGAAGTCGCTGGTCGACGACATCGGTCGTCGACGAGTCCGTCGAGAGGCTCTGCGCGACGAGTTTGTCGAGAGGCTCTGCGCGACGAGTCCGTCGACGAGCTATGCGCGACGGGCTCATCTCGACGAACGCTGCTCGATTGCGAAGGTCACAGATGTGCGCGAACTTTGCCTCAGGAGGTTCTCGAGAAGTCAACCTGCGGAATGGCATCACGTGCTTGACAGTGCACGGCTGGCGAAACCGTCGACAAGTGTTCTACCTGGCACCTGCGCAATGTGCCTGGCGACGCGACCGTCTATCTGCACCTACTTGGTAGGTGCGCACATGCGCAGAAGTTCACCTGCCTCTGCGGCGCTGGCAGACCGCTGCGGTGCAACGCTGGCAGTACGACTCTGCTGCAGCGTTGGCGAGCCGCTCTTCTGCTGCGCTGGCTTACGCCCTGCAGAGGGCTTGCTAGGTGTTGCAATGCCATTCTAGCTATATCGACTTGCATGCCTCATTGTAATCTAATGTTCTTCTCAATTTCCTAGTGAAACTCTTGCCAAATTCCCCTGTGAACACCGCAAGTAGTAAGAACGCTAGTACAACGCTACAATCATTCCGACAACCCCGTGCCTTCCTTCGTAGTCCACTCCCGTTATGTAGTGACTCTCCGCACGGAAGAGGTCCACCGCCTCGCTGGCCAGTATGCCCCCCTCACACTGCAGCGGGCTGCCTGCCATGACCGTGCTGCTAGTGGTGGGTGCGGGGAGGGGAAGAGTGGAGCAGGGACAGCAGACCGTTACGGTTGCCCTGCTCGTAGAAGCGTCGGAAGAGTTCCACTGCCTCGCTGGCCAGTATGCCCCCCTCACACAGCAGCTCCACGCCCTGTGCGCCCGGGCTGCTGGTGGAAGGCGAGGAGGGAGGGGACGAGGGAAGCAGGGGAGAGGGGAGTAGGGGAGCAGGGGAGGAGAGGGGAGGGGAGGGGAGGGGAGGGGAGGGGAGGACGGAAGGGAGGAGGGTAGGAAGAGAGAAGGTTAGGGAGGAAAGAGGGGGAAGGTTAGGAGGGGAGGAGGGGAGGGAAGAGAAGTACTGACAGTGAATGGTAAGACGCAGAACCAGCATGGCACAGGAGTGATGAACTGAGAGGACGCAACACAGCAGGGTACAGCACGCAAGAAAGCGGTACAGCACGGCTTAGTGGGTGGAGTGAACGGAGACGGCTTTCGAGGCGCCTCAAAACCCATGGCACGGGAGTGCTGACGGCTTGTGGCAGGGGTGTGTGTGGGAGGGATGGCGCAGGACAAGAGGGAGAGGGAGTGGCGGGTGAGGGGAGTGCATAAGAGGGGCTTGAAGGCAGTGTGGCATGCGAGTTGGTAGGGGTGGCAATGCGAGCTGTGAGCACGCCTTTTGAGACGTGTCACTCAAAACTAGTGTGAGCAGGACGAAGTGAGCAGGGCAATGTGAGTGGGGCAATGTGAGCAGGGCAATGTGAGCAGGACAATGTGAGCAGGGCAATGTGAGTGAAACAATGTGATTGGGGCAATGAGAGTGTGCAGGAGTACACAGGCAGGTGCGTGCATGAGTGCGCACACAGCAATGATATTCACGACGAGTAGGTGTTGGAAAAGGACGGCTGTGAGTCGAGTCAACGCTTTCCTCTGGGCCGTGTCAACGGTTTTCCTCAACTGATAAGCACGCACGAATGAGGTGGGGGGCAGGGGCTGTAGCGTAGCATACAAGGGCGGGCAGGGGTGGCATCCTTTCGAGTGTACTGGCAGCACGGATCCACAGCCACCAAAGCAGTCGTTGGGGCAGCCGTAGAACACACGGGTGAGACCTGGGGGAGGAGGGGGGGACGGAGGAGAGGGGGGGGAAGGGAGGATGGGGGAAGAGGGGTAAGGGGGGAGGGGGGGAGAGGGGAAGGAGGGAGAGGAGGAGGGGGGGAGGGGATGAGGGGGGAAGTGGGGGAGGGGAAGAAACATGCAGTGAGGAAGGGAGTTGGAACTTTGAAGCATCCAAACAGTGAAGAGGAATCAGGGCTGGTATGCAGAGATTCACTGATGATTCATGTGGAATCGGGGAATGCAAAGGGGGTTGGGAGGTGCGGTGGGGGCGGGCGGGAACAAGGGGGGAGAGTAAGGGCGGTTGAGTTGAGAGAGGTGGAGAGGGCTGCTGCTTGCACACTCATTCACTCCCTCACTCACTCACTCTCACACTCCTATCTCTCCCTCTTCCCCTCGTTTCTGCACGCATCCCCACCAGGCATCATCCTCCTGGCAGGAGATCACGTTCATAGGGCACCAGCAGGGGGGCATCGTGGGGTTTCTGCTAGCTCTCACTCAGTCCCTCACTCACTCCCTCACTCACTCACTCTCACACTCCTATCTCTCCCTCTTCCCCTCGCTTCTGCACGCATCCCCACCAGGCGTCATCCTCCTGGCAGGAGATCACGTTCATAGGGCACCAGCAGGCAAGCATCGTGGGTTTGTTGCTAGCCCTCACTCACTCCCTCACTCACTCCCTCACTCACTCACTCTCACACTCCTATCTCTCCCTCTTCCCCTCGCTTCTGCACGCATCCCCACCAGGCGTCATCCTCCTGGCAGGAGATCACGTTCATAGGGCACCAGCAGGCAAGCATCGTGGGTTTGTTGCTAGCCCTCACTCACTCCCTCACTCACTCCCTCACTCACTCACTCACTCTCACACTCCTATCTCGCCCTCTTCCCCTCGTTTCTGCACGCATCCCCACCAGGCTTCATCCTCCTGGCAGGAGATCACGTTCATAGGGCAACAGCAGGCAAGCATCGTGGGGCTGCTGCTCGCACTGCAAAGGCCGGACCTCTTCCATCGAGTCATCATCCTCGCCTCCTCGCCCAGGTAAGGGTGTTGTTCTGTTCCCAATGGCCAAAGCACATAGCGCCACTGCTGCTCTTGCTGTCACTGCCGCCGCTGTTGTTGTTGCTGCTGCTGCTGCTGCTGCTTCTGCTGCTGCAGCTTCTGCTGCTGTTGCTCGCACTGCAAAGGCCAGACCTCTTCCATCGGGTCATTACCCTTGCCTCCTCGCCCAGGTACGGGACCCAGGTGGGGGCACTTGGTTTAACGGCCCAAGCACATGTCCCCACTGCTGCTGCTGCGCCACTGGTGTTGCTGCTGCTGTTGCTGCTGCTGTTGCTGTTGCTGTTGTTGCTGCTGCTCGCACTGCAAAGGCCGGACCTCTTCCACCGAGTCATTACCCTCGCCTCCTCACCCAGGTAGGGACACATCACCACCACATATCATATCATGCCAAAGCATATCAGATCATGTCATACCACACCACATCAGTGTGATTTTCCGGAAATCAGTCGCTGGCACTCTCTGACTAGAACACCGATCACTTTTCTTTTGAGGCGTCTCAAAAGCACTCTCAGACTAGATCACGAAAAACTTTTCTTTTGAGGCGTCTCAAAAGCACTCTCAGACTAGAACACGAATCACTTTTCTTTTGAGGCGCCTCAAAAGCACTCTCAAACTAAGACACGTATCACTTTACTCACATACCCCACCCACGCGCCTCTTCACCCCATGCCCTCTTCTCCTCCCGTCCCGATGTTGTTTCCACTCCGCTCTTCCCCCTCCCCTTCCCTTCCTCCACTCCCCTCCCCTCCCCTCCCCTCCCCTCCCCTCCCCTCCCCTCCCCTCTCCTCCCCTCCTTCCGCTGCCCCCCTTCTCACTCTCCTCCAATGTAGGGTGCGACAAAAGACAAGCCCTATCCTAGTATCGTCTTACGACGTTTCAATTCTCCCTTCACCTGTTACTTCCCTCCCCTCCTCTTCCCCCTCCCCTCAAACCCCCCCTCCGTACATTCTTTTGCCGCCCGTTTATGAGAATCCTCAAAACAAAACCTCCCTCCCCCCTGCAGACGTGCCATTTTCCAACCCCCCCTCCCCCATCCCGAATCTCCCTTCCCGCCTTCCCTCTCCCGCCACCCGCCCAGATTGCTTTCGGACGTGGGGTATGCGGGCGGGTTTGAGCTGCGGCGTTTGGAACAGGTGTTTGGGGTCATGCAGTCTAACTACACGGTGAGATGGAAGTTACTGGAGGGGAATTGGGGGGCCAGGAAGTGCTGTTGGGATGGGAGATGGGTGGTGGAAGGAAGGTGTGTGGGGCCAGGACGTGTCTGTTTGTTTGAGCTGCAGTAATTCAACCAGGTGTTTGGAGTCATGCAGTCTAACTACACGGTTGGTTATATGGATTGGGGGGTCAGGATGCGGATGGGGATGGGGATGGGGATGGGGATGAGGATGGGAACGGAGGCGGGCGGAGGTTGGAAAGGGGGAGGAATGTCTGTTTGTGTGAGCTGCATGCTTTGTGTGTTTGGCATCAGTTAGGGGGGTGAGCTGGGGGTTATCTGGGGGAAAAGGAGTGTGATAGCCAGGAAGGGAAGGGTATGGGAAAAGGCGTGATGGGTCTTGAGGCGTGTCGAATGGGTTCCAAGCACTCAAATGGACTGCCCTGACCCTGACTCACCTCTCTCTGCTGCTAAGCTTCTAAGGGCTTGGAACCGCGCAGCCCTGAACAGGGCCGGACAAGGGGTGAGGGAGGCACGAGAGCAGGGGCGAGGGCAGGGGGGGATGGAAAGGGGGAGAGGGAATGGGGAAGGGGGAATGGGAGGGAGGCAAGGAGGGGGGGGGGAAGGGGGAGGGAAGGGGGAGGGAAGGGGGGAGGTGAATGACAGCAAAGACATAAGAAAGACATGAGGTGGTTAACTGAAGAGGCTGGATGCTTTTCAAACAGGTATGCATGGGTTAACAGGGAGAGAACGGCATGGGGGCAGAGGCTAGCACCATAGCCATGAGTTTTGAGATGTCTGAAACCATGGTGGGCATGGCAGGCATGGTGGCCATGGTAAACATTGTGGGCATGGTGGGCATGGTGGGCATGGCAGGCGTGGTGGGCATGGTGGGGATGGTGGGGATGGTTTTAACTTGAGGTAGAATTGATACATGAGGTAATGAGCTCAAGGCTCGTAAGAACATGCAAAATGGGCAAGAGAAGGATGGGTAGGGAATCGGGGGCAACTCCCAATGAGATCGGCTGAAATCTCCAATTGGTGGGTTTAAAATTTCAGCTGATCATATTTGGGTAAGGGCGTGTAACATTGTACTGACCAACATGAAAAGGCGACCATTGGGCGGTTCTGACGATTGCAAATTCTTTGCAGTAACGCCCACATATTTGCATTTCGTAGTAGTCACCCTGACTCGTAATGGTGGTTTCATTTTCGTCTAATTCTGTCAACTAAGCTTCGAAACCTGTACTTACACTTCTTTTGGACAGGGGATCAATGTTTGACTTCCACGAATTACCCCCAACGTGTTCCCTAAGCCCAATGAGTTTGCTAAACACCCACACTCTATCCGTTCTGCTTATATTGCACACCCCGTTCGAATGCGGAGACTAGGATTAAAACTTTTAAATTTCAGTCATGGGTGTAGTTTAGGGTGGGTGTCCCACGTGCTGGCGAACAGAATGGCCCTTGTGTTTGCCATGTGTGGCGGGGTTCGCTAGATCGTTACACCATTTCGCATTCGCCAGAAGCGGCCACTTGGTCGTATTTTAGGGCTGGTCGCTACAATGTTACACGCCCTAAGGTTGGGATGTTGGTGCACAACCCAACCGAAACAAACTACAATTACACTAAACTAGGATATTGAAAAAAAAAAAGTACAAGTACAAAAGTTGATATTGAGGGCTAACTCTAACAATGGCAACCCCCTGCCCTCCACCCCCCGATTGCCTTCCCACTCCCACTCCCAATCCCACCAACATCTCCTTAATTGCTCCAGCACAACTCCGGTCCTTCCCTTCCAGTGCACCTCTGCCCTCATACCCCCAACCCCACCTTAACCCCCCTGTTCTCTCTCCACTCCCCGAGGTTACGCAGACAGCACGATGTGTGCCAGTACTCGCATCTGCCCAACCTTTTTACACACTGCACTTCCCTCACCACAACCTCACCCAACCCACCTCCCCCACACCCAATATATGTGGGCAGCGGGGTGCATGCCAGTGCTGACACCAGACGACATTCGATTGCCCCACGTGCGCGACTCAGCTCACACTCCTTACCGTTTCCCCAACGCCACCACATTCCCACCCCTTCTCCCCCCTCTCCCTCTACAGATGTGGGCAGCGGTGTGCATGCCAGTGTTCACACCAGACGACATTCGACTGCCCCACGTGCGCGACTTCACCCGCCCACTCTTCTCCCTCCGCCCAGACGTTGCCTTTGCGCTGCTCAAAACGACCTTCGCCTGTGACGTGCGCGCAGTGCTCTCAGAGGTGAGAGGGGTGCACTTTTGAGGCGTCTCAACAGGGAGTAAGAAGGGTGCAGAGGGATTAAGATGGCTGCAGAGGGGTGGGCATGGTGCAGATCCCCTTGTGTTGACGTTGAGATGGAAGTTTCTCCCTCCTTCCGCCCAGACTTAGCCTTCGCGCCGCTCAAAACCACCTTTGTGTGTGATGTGCTCGAGGTGCTCTCAGAGGTGAGAGGGATGGATGCAGAAGGGTGCAGAGGAGTGTGCATGGTGCAGCCCCCCCTCCCTGGCTTGACTTTGAACCAGGAGATTCGCCCTCCGTCCGCCCAGATGTAGCCTTTGTGTTGTGTGAAACAACCTTCGCCTGTGCTTTCAGAGGGGAGAGGGACAAAGAGGGATGGAGAGGGGTGCAGAAGAGTGTGCATGGTGCAGTTGCCACAGTTGCAGCGGTGTGACGTGCACTTGGTGCTCTTAAGGGTGAGAGGGTCAGAGATGTTATAGTCACAATAGGCTTGAATGTGCCTAAAACGAAAGATAGAGAGCACAGACGGATTTCTGCACAGCGGCTTCAAACGTTGATAGCGTTCTTCTCACAGCTGCAAATGACTTGATTCAAATTGGATCTGGAGCGTCTTGACGTCGCCTACAATAAGCAATTTAGATTGCACGATTTCATAAAGAATTGACGACACAGCGTCGGTTTGAACGAACGGTACTATGGCAGCCACTATAGTCTTAGAACACAAGATAGGAAGAGTTACGAGTTGGGAATGACTCCCAGCTCCTACAAACCCCAAGAGCCGAGGTACAGTGATGGAACAGTGCCACACTGTCCCCAACCACGAAGGGTCTCGAAACTACCCTTCACTAGGGCCTACACCAAGTGAAATGTTACACTACACAAAGTAATGTAACTATCTTCAATATCTTGAGGTGTACCCTTTTGGCAAGCTTCGAAATCACTTGAGGCTTGACACCAAGGCTCGGGCTCTTCATCACAAACTCATCCTTGAGTTCTTGATGGGTCTGCTGCACACACCTGCGACACGCCGAACGTTCGACACAGGACAAAATAGAAACCGCGCACGACAAAATAGAAACCGCGCGCGAGACACAAACGACCGCGTAACACGCGTCTAGCGATAACTCGCTATTGACTCGACACACACACTCGACATCATGACTCAACATTCACACACAATTATAAGCATGAAATATATATTATCTCATGCCCTCATACCATTCCATACACACACACATTCACGCACACGGACAACAAGCCGAGTGCAAACCGTAGGGTTGCACCAACAAACTCCCCCTCGGATTGTTGGCCTTAGGATATGTTGCTCTCTCAGTTCAGAGCCATCCCAGCCAGCTTGCAACACTTCCAATGCTGCTGCTCCACCAGCCTCTTGGTCATCATGTCAGCCGGCTGCCCCGTGGTCTTCACGTAGCGCAACTCAACTTCACCCGCGGTTACCATGCTCCTCGTCCAATGCCACTTCACCCTCATGTGCTTCATGAGTCCATGCAACACAGGGTTCTTAGCAAGAGCAATGGCACCCTGTCTGTCACAGTACAGTGGGGTAGGTCCTTGCTGCTCCTCCCCCAATTCAGCCAACAAACGCCGCTGCCACACAATCTCCCGTACGGCACGGAAGAGTGCCATGTACTCGGACTCCACCGAGCTCAAAGCTTGGTCAACCTGCTTCTTGCTCTCCCAAGCAGTTGGGCCTCCACCAACACAGCATATGAAGCCTCCCACACTTGTCATGTCCTCTGGTTCTGATGCATATGAAGCATCCGAGTAGGCGGTGAGGAACAAACGCCCGGGTTCAACACCATCCGCGCCCTTTTGGCGCCTTTGTGCCGCCGCCGAGTATTGCAGCCCAACGGTCGGTGTTTGGCCAAGATACTTGGCCACCCTCATTCCAACTGCTACCTGCTCCTCATTAGGGCATTGCACAACCCTAGCCAGCTGCCCGGTAGCAAACGCGACGTCCGGTCGGGTGTTTACCGCCGCATACATGAGGCTGCCCACCAACGAGTGAAATCGGCGCCTCTCCTCTTCACCAACGCTCTCCTCCTCTGGTCCCTTCACACACTTGAACCCAGAGGGAAAGGGTGTAGCCACATGGCCTTCACTCTGCCCAAAGTTGGCAGCCAATGCCTCCAGGTACTTTCGTTGATGCACCCGCATGCACCGCTTCTCCACATCTCGTTCGATGTGGAGCCCAAGGTAGAAGCTCACGTCACCAAGGGCCTTGCACTTGAACTTGTCTTGAAGCTTCAGCATCACCTCCTTCACAAGGTCAGAAGAGGGTGAGAAAATGAGGATGTCATCCACATAAACCACCATGAAACTCCTCTGCTCCCCCTCGCCAAGCATGAACAAGGAGTGATCGGCCGTTGAGGGAGTGAAGCCGATCCCCTCCAACACTTTGCGCAGCTTCATGTACCATTGCCTAGGGGCCTGCTTCAGCCCATAGAGGGCCTTCTTCAGCTTCCACACTCTGCCACTACCATCATCAAACCCCTCTGGCTGCGCCATAAAAATCTCCTCCTCAAGGATGCCGTTAAGGAATGCCGTTACGATGTCCATTTGCTTTACTACCCATCCTTTGATGGCGGCTCCCGCGAATAGGGTTCGCAGCGTCGTCGGCTTCACCACAGGGGCAAACAGCTCCTTGAAGTCCACCTTCTCCTTCTGCTGGTACCCCTTGGCTACAAGCCTAGACTTGTAGCGCTCGATCTTGCCGTCGGCATCCGACTTGATTTTGAAGAGCCACTTGGACGTTATCGCCGTACGCCCCTCCGGTAGCTCCACCAATTCAAACGTGTCATTCTCCTCGATGCTCTTCAGCTCACTCTCCATGGCCTTCTTCCACTCCTCAGCATCACTACTCTCCAAAGCCTCCTTGAGAGTTGCTGGTTCTCCCGGCATCTCCACCGGAGAGAAGAACGCGAAGGCACACTCCTCGTAGTCACTCTCCTCGTCGTCTCCGACCATCATTGCCGCTCCGGCCAGGGCTGTCTTGCCCTGCTTTCCCGGCGCATCATAGGTCAGCCTATTAGGAGGTTGAACTCTCATCTTCCCCCTTCCTTCCTCCTCAGCTGCAGGGACTTGAAGGCCTTGGCGTTGCTGCGGTGTGGCTCGAATCCGTGGAGCACTCGTAGTACGGGAAGGGAGTGACGGTGCACGCTCGCTCACTTGCTGCACCTCCTCCTCTTCTTCCTCTGCATCATTGGCCTCCTCTCCCCCATTCACAAGGGAGGATTGCCTTGTGGTTGTGCTGCCGCTGCTCAGCTCCAAAGGCAGCTCCACATGCTCCAAACCGGAACTCTTCACCTCCCCAAACCGCACGCCTATCTTCGCCTCATTCTCCGCCTTCCAATCCTTGTACATGAAGTTCTCCATGAACTTGCAGTCCCTGCTCACCAAGAACTTCTTGGTGAATGGGTCCCAAAGAAGCCATCCCTTGCTGTTTTGAGCCATGCCCAAGTGCACGGCCCACACCGTCTTGGCACCAAGCTTGTTGTGCCGAAGATGCTTAGGCACGAGCGCCATGCACATGCACCCGAACACCCGAAGCATATCCACCTTTGGCTTCCTTCCTAGCCACTCCACATAGGGCACCCATTTGTCTGCTCCCACATGAGTCAAGGCTCTGTTCTTGGCCACACACGCGCTCCGCACCGCATCAGGCCAGAAATAGTCGGGTAGCCCGGCTTCAATGAGCAACCCGCGTGCCGCCTCCGTGATTGTGCGGTTCGCTCGCTCGGCGATGCCGTTCATTGCAGGGGAGTATGGCATGGTGAGGGAGTGCCGAATACCATTCTTCTTCAGCCACAACCCAAACTCCTTGCTCAGGAACTCTCCCCCTCGATCGGTGCGGATTGACTTGACTAGACGGTCTTGTTGCCGCTCCACCATCGGGAACCAAGCCGTCTTCAACGTTTCAGCCACGTCGCTCTTCTTGGCCAGCACGTACACCCAAGTCATGCGGGTGTAGACGTCGACAATGGTGAGAAAATACTCAGCTCCAGCAGCTCCAAGCTTCAGGGGGCCCACCACGTCCATCACCACCTCATCAAGCGGTGCCTTTGCCGTTGCCTCCGAACTAGGGAACGGAAACCGGGTGAACTTGGCTTGAATGCACGTCGGGCAGCCAAACACCTCATCGGGCTCCCCCTTCACACGTATGCCAGCAACCATCTCATTCTTCACTAGCTGCTGCAAGATGGGCAGGGCCACATGCCCCATGCGCCGATGCAAGGTGAGCCAATCACACTCCCCCGTAGCCGAAGTTGGATTGGAGAATGCCGCGCTCGCAATAGCGCCCCACATACTCTCTCCGTAGTCCTCCTCCGCTGCTGCCTCTGGGTTCTCCTCACCCTTTTGCTGCTCCTTGGTTGCTGCACCACTCTCCTTAGGTTCACTGAACTTGCTGGTCCCTCCAGGTTTGCTCTTCTTGAGCTCATTCTCCTTAGCGCGACCGTTCGCGCCATCGTCGCTACCGACCGCTCCATCCTTGGTGCTGATGCTTGCTGCCACTTGCCTCTCCTTAGGCATAGGGACCACTGGGATCTGCCACATCTCGTTGTAGACATCCCTGTCCTCATGAAGGTCCCAAAGAATTCGATCGCCAAGCCTTGCGGTGTAGGTCTTGGCTCCCTTCGAGTTCGTGTCCATGCCGGCCTTTGCCAACCGCCGCACGGAAATCAGGTTTGCAGCAAGGCTGGGCACCCAAAGCACGTTCTTGAGGCCCACCATCTTCCCATCAGCACCCTTGAACATGGCCTTGCCCATGCCTTTCACCTCTGCTCGCTGCCCCAAAGCCGATGTGACATGCTTCACCGGTGACGGCTCGAGTTCGGTGAGCAAGTCCGGGCGAGGTGTCATGCTATAGGTAGCGCCACTATCAATCACCCAATAGTCCAGGGGGTGTAAGGTCACCTTCCCCACAGCTGCTGGCTCCTCAAAGCCTTCATCCTTCTCTGGACCAGCCGGTACTTGCGTCGACACGAAGTAGAATAGACCCGGGTATCGATCGTCGCTCGGGTCCTTGTCGTTGTCTCCGCTCTTCATGTTTGCAGCTCCGCCACCGCGACCGCCACGGCCTCCACGGCCTCGTCCTCTCCCTCCTCCTGCTCCTCTACCCTCTTGGCCTTGAGCAGGGGTCCAACCATCAGGGAGTTTGTAGCAGTCGCGCCACATGTGTCCGCTCTTGTGGCAATAGTGACACTCGCCGTCGAATCGGCCGCGACCGCGTCCGTAGCTCTTGTCGTCGCTGCCGTAACCGCCACTCCTGCGGCCTCCGCCGAAGTTGCTGCCACCAAACCTTCCTCCCCCTCGTCCTCTGCCTCTTCCTCGACCATATCCACGGCCGATGCTCGCTGCCCCAGCGCCATCCGCACTCGCCAACTCACGGCGGCGGAAATCCTCTTGAAGGATAGCTCGCTTCACGTCTTCAAGCGAGAGGCGGGGCAAGTCGCGATTAAGGTTGATGATGAGCGAGGACCATGACTCTGGGAGTAAGGCCAGCAACTTGGTCTTCTTTTGGAGCTCACTGTAGTTCAAATCAGCTCCCTCAAGCCGCGTCAACAAGTCGAAGAATTTCTGCACCCCTTCTTCAACCGCTTCGTCTTCTTCAATTCGTAGTGCCGCCATTTGCCGTTCCAACACCACCGCTACCGCCGCTGTTGCAGGAGCATGTACACCCTTGAGAGCAGCCCATGCCTTTGGTCCTTTCTCTGGTTCACGTTGGAATGGCTTGATGTGACGGATCTGACTGCTCCCCAACGCTTGCCCAAGTAAGAGATAGCCTTGTGCGCTCTTCCGCACCCACGGGCTCTTCTCCGGGTCGTTCTCGGGGCGCTTCTCCGTTCCTTCCATCACCTCCAGCAGGTCATAGTGGTCAAAGATGTTCTCCATCTTGAAGGACCATTCAGCAAAGTTGTCACCGCTGAACTTGTCAAGCCCAAACACCCTAGGCTCATCCCTAGGTGGGCCAAGACTTGGTTGCATGGGCGCCATGGCTGAATCACGGGGTTGGCCTTGAGCTTGAGCTTCTCCACTGCCACCAGCACCTCTGCCACCCCTTCCCTGAGGTCCAGACATTGTCGAAACTGCTCCAAGGGGCTCTGATACCACTTGTTATAGTCACAATAGGCTTGAATGTGCCTAAAACGAAAGATAGAGAGCATAGACGGATTTCTGCACAGCGGCTTCAAACGTTGATAGCGTTCTGCTCACAGCTGCAAATGACTTGATTCAAATTGGATCTGGAGCGTCTTCACGTCGTCTACAATTAGCAATTTAGATTGCACGATTTGATAAAGAATTGACGACACAGCGTCGGTTTGAACGAACGGTACTATGGCAGCCACTATAGTCTTAGAACACAAGATATGAAGAGTTACGAGTTGGGAATGACTCCCAGCTCCTACAAACCCCAAGAGCCGAGGTACAGTGATGTGGAACAGTGCCACACTGTCCCCAACCACGAAGGGTCTCGAAACTACCCTTCACTAGGGCCTACACCAAGTGAAATGTTACACTACACAAAGTAATGTAACTATCTTCAATATCTTGAGGTGTACCCTTTTGGCAAGCTTCGAAATCACTTGAGGCTTGACACCAAGGCCCGGGCTCTTCATCACAAACTCATCCTTGAGTTCTTGATGGGTCTGCTGCACACACCTGCGACACGCCGAACGTTCGACACAGGACAAAATAGAAACCGCGCACGACAAAATAGAAACCGCGCGCGAGACACAAACGACCGCGTAACACGCGTCTAGCGATAACTCGCTATTGACTCGACACACACACTCGACATCATGACTCAACATTCACACACAATTATAAGCATGAAATATATATTATCTCATGCCCTCATACCATTCCATACACACACACATTCACGCACACGGACAACAAGCCGAGTGCAAACCGTAGGGTTGCACCAACAAGAGAAAGGACAGGGCGAAGCAGTATGGAAAGGGGTAGTATGAGTAGGTGGAAAGCCCTGTTGAAGATTGTTCTGTGTGCGAGGATTGGCATGTGTAAAGGAAGTCTTTCTTGCATGCGTGTACTCGTATGGTTCAGAGGGATGAAGAGGAATGCGCATGTGTAGAAATAACTTTTCATGACCTCCCTTATGAGTCTTCCCAGTCATTCCATAACTTTTCATCACCCAGCTTCCCACATCCCTCTGCTGTTCCCTTTCATCTTACCCACACCCCTCGAGGTGCTAGTACAGACGCGCATGCTGCTGATTGCACTCGACCCCACGGTACCGCACTCCACCACACAGCACATGCGCGCAGCCATCCCCAACTCGTATGCAGAGATCCTTGCGGAGAGTCACTCTACAACGGTAGTGAGCTAGACTACGGGGGTTGCACGAACTACTAGGAGTGATCGTAGCTTTGCTTGCACATACACAGGAGAAATCGGCAAGAGTTTCACTAGGCAAAGTTGGAATTACAGAATGATTGAACAAGCAATGACAACAATGACTACATCAGGCACCTAGCAACTCTGCAGCTAGCATGGTCGACCGCCAGCACAGCTTGGTCGACCGCCTGCCAACGTTGCGTAGAGGAGCCGCGCCAGTACTGCAGAAAGGCGACCTGCCAACACTGCAGGTCGACGGCGTGCCAACGCTGCAGAAGAGCGGCTGTCAAGCGTTGCCCTGTAGAAGACAGCAGTGCGCACGCTCGCAGGTGCGCGCAGACGATTGGCCCGACTTGCATCGTTGTGCATCCGTCGGCTGTTGTCTGCGCCTGACAAGCCACATCGATTTCGGGATACCAACCCGAAGTTGCCTTCGCCATCGCGACCTCGACGACGTTCGCGTGCCTCCGCAGAACTCGTCGAGCAGGTTACCCGGTCGACCTGATCGACCACCAAGTGCTCTCTGGTCAACCATCAGTGCCTCTGGTCGACCACCAGGTGCCTCTGGTCGACCACAGCTCCTGTCGAGCTACCCCCTGGTCGACGGACCCCTTTCGTCGACCAGAACTGTCAGCTGTTGTCGCTAAGCTCCCCTCGTCGACCACTGCTCACTTGTCAGGTCGACGGACTGCTCCGTCGGCCTCCCGGTCGAACTGCCCCTCCTGGTCGACGGCCCACCCGTCGCCCAGCCCAGTCAGCTGCAGCTGTCGAGCTCCCTGGTCGACAGCGACACCACAGCGGTCCCCTGCAGCTCGACGAAGTCCGTCGAGCAGCTCTCCCACTGTGAACGGTCGGCTGCTTCTCCCGTACATCCGACCAAGTCGTCGGCGCTGCCCAAGCGAGGGCGGGGCCAACACTCCATTTCCGTTAACAATCCTCGCTGTCACCTCGCTGCACGTGCGTCCAGATGTCGTCGCGACGAGCATCCTGCGCCACATCAGCATGCCGCTACGGGACACCCAGAGCCAATCATGTCGCCAGACTGTCAGCATGCGATTCGCCATTCCTTCGTCTGTGCTGCTGCCGACAAGAGTGGTGGAGGGGGGCTGGGAGTGATGGGATGGGGCCCTCGGTCTGGAGTGAGAGGGAGTGAGGGAGTGTGTGGATTGAGAGGGAGTGGGAATGAGAGAGAGAGGGAAAGTCGTGATGGTGGTCCCATTCTGGCAGTGGCGCTCTGTGCATGGATTGAGTGCTGCTGAGAGTTCGGTAGTTATGAGTTTTGGTGCTGCTGCATATCACATGCCGAATATGCGTAGGTATGTCGCTACCCACTTATGCCTTGTAATCTGTAATCATGCCTTCTTCTCATTGTATTTAGAGTTTTGGTCATACCAAATTGCATTGGAATGGGAAGTGATGAATTCAACAAAAAAACAAATATGGCGCCGGAGCTGCATGGCGTGTCCTTGGCAGATAAAGTGCTGCCATGAACATAAGGGCGTACATAGAATTGCTAAATCATGCGAGTAAATTGATGAGGATACAGTAG
The DNA here is from genome assembly GCA_947471745.1 of Closterium sp. Naga37s-1. Classification (NCBI taxonomy): domain Eukaryota; kingdom Viridiplantae; phylum Streptophyta; class Zygnematophyceae; order Desmidiales; family Closteriaceae; genus Closterium; species Closterium sp. Naga37s-1. Next base: position 2,730,125 of record CANJKZ010000242.1, read on the forward strand.
AGAACATTACGGCCCAAAACTTCATAGTGAAAAAACCAGCAATACGTCGTAGGTGGCGTGACGTATAAGACGGGCGTGACTTGTGATGCTCCTGCCCCCTGCATCTTCTCGAGTCGACTAAAAAGACAGCAATTGCCTGTCCTCACTTGCAGATTCCTTCTTCCTAGTCAACTGTCTACTCCATGCCACGCCACACCACACAGCACCACACCCCACCGCACCACACCACACCGCACCGCACTCCGCCCCATAACAACAAGCGGTCTTGCCCCCTTGTCCCACCGGCCTTAATGGTGGCGTCATGCACGGCGCGGTCGATCTCGTCCGTGGTCACCCCCGGGCAGATCATTGCTGCTGCCACGTCCAACACCTCTCGAGCCACCTGCAAGCACACGCAGGGCCAGGCGCGCAACAGGAGCATGGGGGAGCGGCATGGGGAAGGGGCAGGGGTAGGAAGCGTGGGGTAAGGGCGTATCATTGCTGCTGCCACGCCCAGCACCTCTCGCGCCACCTGCAGGGGCACATGCAGGGGCGCGCAATAGGGCCAGGCAGGTTCCAAAGGGGCACGGGTCGGCGGACAGAGGGGTAAGCGGCAGTCAGAAGCAGGACGGTAGGGGTCCGGTTTGGAGGCGGTTGGTGAGAGGAGGAGTAGGGTGCAATGGCGTGTGTGAGGTTGCGAGCTGTACAGTACAGGGGCATGTCGGAAACGGCCCACAACTTGCAAGAGTGCGTGTGAAGGAGTGCGTGGGATTGGCAGCGAGAAACAAGAACGGGGCAGGGAGTTTACATGGACTTACCTTGCATGTATGCCGCATTCTTGCTATTTGCTCTGGCGACTTGATCTGCACACACACAGGCACACACACAGGCACACATCCAAACACGCACAGCAACCGGTGCACGATTGACTTTAGGGAGGAGAGCAGTGTGGGCGAGGGAATGGGATCGGGGAGGAGTGGCCAGGACTGAGAAGGGGCAGCATCAAGTCACGGATCTTGAGGCGCGTAACAAATAGTGATGCGGGAAGAGTGAAGGGAGAAAAGGAGAGGCAGTGGAATAATGGCACGATTGAGAAACACAGTGCTGCGGGAGGGTAAGACACGGGGGAGAGAAGGGGGGGGGGGGGGAGGACGGAGGGTGAGGGGGAGGGAGAGCGGGAGGGAGAGGGGGAGGAAGACGGGGAGGGATAAGGGGAAGAAGAGGGAGAGGGGGAGGAATATGGGAGAGCGAGGAGGAAGGGAAGGGGAGGGGGAGGGAGTGGGGGAGGGAGAGCGGGAGGGAGAAGGGTAGGGCGAGAGGCAAGTCACCTCGACGCTGTTTTGCCATTGGCTGTTGGGCTCCTCCTCTGGTCGCCCCTGGGAGGCGCGAGAGAGGAGCGAGTGAAGGAGAGAGGAGGGGGTTGCAAAGAGGAGGGAGTGGAGGTTAGAGGGTGGGGAGTGAGTGGGTGGAGGGCGGTCAAGAGAGAGGGAGAGTGTGCACAGATGGATGCAAGCAAGTGAGAAGCAGGCGAGACAGGTGACATTGTGACTGGCGGGATTGATTAAATGCGCCGTGGGGAGAGGGAGGTAGTGCGGGCAGGGCAGGTGGTGCAAGGCGAGGCATGGCATGGCACGCCCTGGCAGGCCGCCACGTGTGGTAGCGTGCACGCACTTGGTTTGGTCGGTGGTCAACACCTTGTGGGCGTGTGGAATGGACCATGGGACATGCGATATTCAGCTTAGGATATGGGCATGGGCATGGGCATGGGCATGGGCATGGGCATGGAAGGCTGATTGCGCGTACGCACTCCGCAACAAAACTTGGGCATTCTTGAAATCGCCGCACTTCACGGCCCTACAGATTGGCCTCGTTTTGCGATAATTTTTGCGCAACTGCATCCTTCACATCACGACCCTTCGTGCCTGGCATCATCGGCCGATCAGTGAATTTGGATGGTAACCAGCTATTCACGATATTTTTGCGATTCCTCGCAGGCATATTATAACGAATCGCTGTCGTCGGAACTGCACATTTGTCGTCAAGAAAAGCAAAATGGTGTCACAGAAACCAGATTTGCGCACTCCAGATTTCCGCGTCTTTGACGGCGCCACCAATGATGGTTTCAAGTAGCGAGCTTCGACATCTCCTCCCGTTTGTGGCCGAGTCCGCGTCGCACAAACAGCCTCAAGTTGCCTTCACGAACCAGTTCCCTGCAGAGCGTTTGGCAATATATATAGTTCTACGCAATTCCGTACTTTTCATCAGTTGAAGATTCACAATCCAAACCCATTTGACTTTCATCAGTTGAATCCAATTCGATTTTTTTTTTTTTTTATCCATGGCTGTGCTTCGCGTTTTGTTGCTGATGGTCTGTGTGCTCGTCTCGGCGCACGTGCCGGCCGCGATGGCGGAATTTAACCCTGCTCTCGCCACTCTCGCCGCAAGCCCCGAACATGAGGACCTGCTAGCCACGGAGAAGGCGCTCACGGGGAACGTGCGCGAGGACGCGGATGTGATTATAACGAACCGAGCGCTTGCGGCGGAGGGCGGGGAGTCGCCGCATGCGCGCGCTGTTCGCGTTCTGGCGGAGGAGGACTTTCTCTCCCCTGGGGAAGCGGAAGGGGCTGCGTTGGCGGTGGAGGAGTATAGACGGAGCCTGAAGAAGAACAAGGGGAAGAAGGGGAAGAAATGCAAGAAGGGGAAGAAGGGGAGGAAATGCAGGAAGGGGAAGAAGGCCCTGAAGGCGAAGGCAAAGAAGCTGAGGAAGCAGGCCAAGGCTCTCATCGCCAAGGCTAAGGCGCTCGAGAAGAAGGCCAAGTAGCTGTGGAAACTGGATACCAAGGGGAACCTATATTTTCGTGGGGTGGGGATAAAGAGAGAAGTCGTGGAAGCTGGTCGGAGATAGGAAAAATAAACTTTTTTTTCGTAGGTTGGGGAGAAGGGACACACGTGGGTTAGATTTACAGGGTTTGGATTGGACGGCGTTTATGCCTGCTGATACCGTAAGTGATCTCTGTGGGGTGCTTGCTCAAAGGGGGTTTCTGGTCTAGTGGACAATGCATCTTTCACCCGCCCGTAATGTACTATTCCATGTTTAATCTACGGTACGAGTAATCCGTTCTTAGCGTGTTTTCACTTACAGTGACAGAAGTTCGAAGTTAGGAAGGTCCCAAGCACAAGCACATCAGCAGAAGGTCTCTCCATAACGGTCGCTGTCCGGCACACTAAAAAAAGGCCTACTGGTCCGGCAAACAGGCTGATAAAATAGGCTAAAAAAAAACTGGCCGATCAAGGACGGCAGAGCCATGCGAACTAGAGTTTCGAATGAGTGAGAGAAGGCCGGCAGCCCGAGCAGCTTAGGTCCATGAGGTTGTGATCTTGGCCCCAGGTGTCCCTGGCTTGAGTTACGGTGGTAGTGTAGTGACGTTGTGCCACAGTCAATAACTCACTAACGCACTAACCTACACAGGTGTTTTAACTAAGTTGCTGTCACATATAGAATAGACACCATGACTCCAAACTGGGGCTCTATTGGCCTTAGGTCCATGAGGTTGTGTTCTTGGCCCCAGGTGTCCCTAGCTTGATGGGCCGATGGGGCCTTGGTGCTGGTGGGAGAAGGGCGAGCGGCGAGGGGAGAGGGGAGAGGGGAGTGGGGAGAGGGGAGAGGGGAGAAGGGAGAGGGGAGAGGGGAGTGGGGAGAGGGGAGAGGGGAGAGGGGAGAGGGGAGAGGGGAAGAGGAAGAGGAAGAGGAAGAGGAAGAGGAAGAGGAAGAGGAAGAGGAAGAGGAAGAGGAAGAGGAGGAGGAAGAGGAATGATGCATGCAAGAGGGGAACGGGACAGCTTGGGTTACGGATGGAAGGAAATTGGAGGAAGAGAAACGGTGGTAAGGGCCTGGTGGGGACTGGTGGGTGGGGACCGGTGGGTGGGGACCGGTGGGTGGGGACCGGTGGGTGGGGACCGGTGGGTGGGGTAATGGTGGGTGCAAAAAGGTGTGGGGGGGGGTGAGTGACTGACCGTTGGGGTTGCCTTGCTCGTAGAAGCGCCTGAAGAGGTCCACTGCCTCGCTGGCCAGTATGCCCCCCTCACACTGCAACATGCCCTGTGTGCCTCCGCTGCTGGTGGTGCGGAGGTGGGGAGGTGGGGAGGTGGGACGAGGGGGCGTGGGACGGTGGGGAGAGAAAGGAAGAGGGGTCCGGAAGCAGATGTATGTGAGTTGGTAGGTGTGGCGATGTGAGCAAGAGTTTTAAGCCGAGAGTCATTCAAAACTGGTACGTGTGTTGATGAGTGGGGAGGCAATGCGAGCGTGCATGAGTACACAGAAAGATGCGCCTCAATATCAGATGCGCGCACGAGTAGTTAGGTGGTGGAGATGCCTTTCTGAGGCGCCTCAAGATAAGCACACAGACAAGTGCGCACCTAGGCGCATGAGTAGGTGTTGGAAACGGAGGGGTGGGTTTGCGTCGACTCAACTCAAGCGTCTCGTCTTGTGGTGATGTCAGCAACACAGATAGCAGGTGTGTGCATGACAACACAGATAGCAGGTGTGTGCATGAGTAGGTGTTTGGAAGAATGATGAGAAAAGGGGCGACGAGAGGAAGGGTGGGGAGAGGAATGGAGAGGAGGGGAAGAAAGGCGGAATGGCAAGTAGATAATCTCATGCAGGCATGAAGTGCATGATGTGGTGTGGAAAAGGAAAAAGTGGAGCGAGGAGTGTGTCTAAAGAGGGGAACAGGCACGGTTGGTAACTTGGTACTGCAAAAGGTGGGCAGGGATTGTAGCGTACAAGGGCGGGCAGGGGCGGCATCCTTTGGCGTGTACTGACAGCACGGATCCACAACCGCCGAAGCGGTCGTTGGGACAGCCGTAGAACACACGGGTGAGACCTGGGGGAGGAGGAGGGAAGGGGGGGAGGGGAGGAGCGGAGGAGGGACAGAGGGGAAGAGGGGAAGAGGGGAGGAGAGGAGAAGGGTAAGAAACGAGCACTGAGGAAGGGAGTTGGAACCCTGAAGCATCCCAACAATGAGAGTCAGGGCTAGCATGCAGGGATTCATTGGAGATTCATGTGGAGAGGGCGAATGCAGAGGGGTGTTGAGAGGTGCAGTGGGGCCGAGCGGGAACAAAGGGGGGAGAGTAAGGGCGGCTGAGAAAGGTGAAGAGCACAGCCGGAAGCCTGGGCACATGGGGTGGAATGGGGAGGATGGGGGAAGATGGGGGACGGGTGAGAACGGGGAGAAGGGGATGGGGAAAAAGGGGGAAAGGGGGTGGAGAGAGGGAGGAGGCGGAGGTGGAGGGGGATGATGCGGAATGGGATGAGGTGGAGGGGGAGGATGCGGGAAGATTTATTTTTAATTAACAATGGGGTAATTGCTGGCTCTGAGATGCCAGTTGTTTGGCATCCCACCCATCCCACCCATCCCACCCATCCCACCCATCCCACCCATCCCACCCATCCCACCCATCCCACCCATCCCACCCATCCCACCCATCCCACCCATCCCACCCATCCCACCCATCCCACCCATCCCACCCATCCCACCCATCCCACCCATCCCACCCATCCCACCCATCCCACCCATCCCACCCATCCCACCCATCCCACCCATCCCACCCATCCACCCATCCCACCCATCCCACCCATCCCACCCATCCCACCCATCCCACCCATCCCACCCATCCCACCCATCCCACCCATCCCACCCATCCCACCCATCCCACCCATCCCACCCATCCCACCCATCCCCACCCATCCCACCCATCCCACCCATCCCACCCATCCCACCCATCCCACCCATCCCACCCATCCCCACCCATCCCACCCATCCCACCCATCCCACCCATCCCACCCATCCCACCCATCCCCCACCCATCCCACCCATCCCACCCATCCCACCCATCCCCACCCCATCCCCACCCATCCACACCCATCCCACCCATCCCACCCATCCCCCATCCCACCCATCCCACCCATCCCACCATCCCACCCATCCCACCCATCCCCATCCCACCCATCCCACCCATCCCACCCATCCCACCCATCCCACCCATCCCACCCATCCCAGCCCATCCTCACCCATCCCACCCATCCCACCCATCCCACCCATCCCACCCATCCCACCCATCCCACCCATCCCACCCATCCCACCCATCCCACCCATCCCACCCATCCCACCCATCCCACCCATCCCACCCATCCCACCCATCCCACCCATCCCCCACCCATCCCACCCATCCCACCCATCCCACCCATCCCACCCCATCCCCCCCATCCCCATCCCACCCATCCCACCCATCCCACCCATCCCACCCATCCACCCATCCCACCGCCATCCCACCCATCCACCCATCCCACCACCCCACCATCCCACCCATCCCACCCATCCCACCCATCCCACCCATCCCACCCATCCCACCCATCCCACCCATCCCACCCATCCCCACCCATCCCACCCATCCCACCCATCCCACCCATCCCACCCATCCCACCCATCCCACCCATCCCACCCATCCCACCCATCCCACCCATCCCACCCATCCCACCCATCCCACCCATCCCACCCATCCCACCCATCCCACCCATCCCACCCATCCCACCCATCCCACCCATCCCACCCATCCCACCCATCCCACCCATCCCACCCATCCCACCCATCCCACCCATCCCACCCATCCCACCCATCCCACCCATCCCACCCATCCCACCCATCCCACCCATCCCACCCATCCCACCCATCCCACCCATCCCACCCATCCCACCCATCCCACCCATCCCACCCATCCCACCCATCCCACCCATCCCACCCATCCCACCCATCCCACCCATCCCACCCATCCCACCCATCCCACCCATCCCACCCATCCCACCCATCCCACCCATCCCACCCATCCCACCCATCCCACCCATCCCACCCATCCCACCCATCCCACCCATCCCACCCATCCCACCCATCCCACCCATCCCACCCATCCCACCCATCCCACCCATCCCACCCATCCCACCCATCCCACCCATCCCACCCATCCCACCCATCCCACCCATCCCACCCATCCCACCCATCCCACCCATCCCACCCATCCCACCCATCCCACCCATCCCACCCATCCCACCCATCCCACCCATCCCACCCATCCCACCCATCCCACCCAGGTTCCTTAAGAGCGTGTATCGCACTCCGCCGTCCTAAGGCTTGGCCCTTGCTGCGGATTGTGCATGGCCAATCGTACTTGGCAACATGAGGGAATCTAGGACGAGCGAAGGAACTGAGGTGTGAAGCGGGAGTAACGTTGAGGGGAAAAGAGAGGAGAGAGAAGAGGAGCGAGGAGAGGAGCAACGAGAGGGGAGGGGATGAGAGGAGAGGAGAGGAGAGGAGAGGAGAGGAGAGGAGAGGAGAGGAGATGGGGAGACGCACGTTTCTGGTTTCGTTGGTTCTATTGCTGCCTGCTGCTACGACTTTATTGTTGTGCACTATCACACAGCTGCAAGGAAATGGTAAAAAGAGAGAAAGAAGGAACGAAGGAAAGAAGGAACGAAGGAAAGAAGGAAAGAGGGAAAGAGGGAAAGAGGGAAAGAGGGAAAGAGGGAAAGAAGGAAAGAAGGAAAGAAGGAAAGTAGGAAAGAAGGAAAGAGGGAAAGAAGGAAAGAAGGAAAGAAGGACAGAGGGAAAGAAGGAAAGAGGGAAAGAAGGGAATAGGGAAAGAGGGAAAGAAGGAAAGAAGGAAAGAAGGAACGAAGGAAAGAAGGAAAGAAGGAAAGAAGGAAAGAAGGAAAGAGGGAAAGAAGGAAAGAAGGAAAGAAGGAAAGAGGGAAAGAGGGAAAGAGGGAAAGAGGGAAAGAAGGAAAGAAGGAAAGAGGGAAAGAAGGAAAGAAGGAAAGAGGGAAAGAAGGAAAGAAGGAAAGAAGGAAAGAAGGAACGAAGGAAAGAAGGAAAGAAGGAAAGAAGGAAAGAAGGAACGAAGGAAAGAAGGAAAGAAGGAAAGAAAGAAAGAAGGAAAGAAGGAAAGAAGGAAAGAAGGAAAGAGGGAAAGAAGGAAAGAGGGAAAGAAGGAAAGAAGGAAAGAAGGAAAGAAGGAAAGAAGGAAAGAAGGAAAGAAAGAAAGAAGGAAAGAAGGAAAGAGGGAAAGAAGGAAAGAAGGAAAGAGGGAAAGAGGGAAAGAGGGAAAGAGGGAAAGAGGGAAAGAAGGAAAGAAGGAAAGAAGGAAAGAAGGAAAGAAGGAAAGAGGGAAAGAAGGAAAGAAGGAAAGAAGGACAGAGGGAAAGAAGGAAAGAGGGAAAGAAGGAAAGAGGGAAAGAGGGAAAGAAGGAAAGAAGGAAAGAAGGAACGAAGGAAAGAAGGAAAGAAGGAAAGAAGGAAAGAAGGAAAGAAGGAAAGAAGGAAAGAAGGAAAGAAGGAAAGAGGGAAAGAAGGAAAGAGGGAAAGAAGGAAAGAAGGAAAGAAGGAAAGAAGGAAAGAAGGAAAGAAGGAAAGAGGTAAAGAGGGAAAGAGGGAAAGAAGGAAAGAAGGAAAGAAAGAAAGACAAAAACACAAGAGAAAGGAAGAGTTATCAGGGGGTAAGGTACATGAACATATGAACATACGACGAGTGGGGATGGATGGAGAAAGTGGGGGTGGGAGGGCGGTTGAGGGGGACAGGGGGGAAGGGGGGAGAACAAGCAGGAAGGGAAGCGAGAGACGTGCAAGGGAAAGAGAGAAAACGATGGGAACAGGGACGGGTAAAGGAGATAGGAGGAAGGGGAAGGGGGCAGGCCGCAGGGGAGAGGTGGGAGAGAGGGGATAGGGGATGGGGGAGGGGTGGGGGATTGGTGAAGGGAGGCAGGGAGTGCGAGGCTGTGCTCACCCCACGGGGACTTCTAGTCTCGTCAGTGCAGCCTCCGCCTTTCCTTGCACGCACACACCGGCACGAGGGCACGAGGAGACGAGGAGAGGAGCGCAGGAGGGCACGAGGGCATGAAGGCAGGACAGGAGGGAACGGGCGTATGGGAGGAGTACGGACACGCACCAGCATGTAGCACGTCAGATGGCAGTTAGAGAAGAACAGTTAGGGAAGAAAGAGGTACGGAGGAAGGCTGATTATTCGCAGGGCGGCTGGAGAGAAGCCGACGGCGGGGCGAGAGAAGGGGAGCGGACGGGAGCAGGGGGGGCGGTTGAATGGGGAGGCCGCAGCGAGGCGGGAGAGAGGGAAGGAGGGGGGGGGGGAGAGGAGCGGAATGGGGCGGGGGGGAGGACAATAGAGCAGCGCAGAGGAGAGCAGCGCGGAGCGGGGGGGCAAAGAGCGCCACGTCATGCACCTGCGCGATGGCGAGACGCATGAAGTGGACCCGCCTCTCGCGCTCCGAGACAAACGGCGCAAATGCCGCCGCGTCTCCCGCCATGCCGCAAGGGGAAGCTGCGTTGGAGATCGAGATCGAATCTGATTTTCGGTTTGATATTGAGAATGGAGTTTGCCGGGAAGGCCGCCTGAGATTGGATTGAGTGACACAGCGAAAATGACGCCTGGGGGTATGGGGCGGAAAGAAAGCTTGTGACTTCTCAATTTAGGTAGTTTGTTACGAGTTACAAAGAGTGCGCGACTGGATAAATTGACGTACCAGTGAAGCCCTATGCATGCAGTGACATAGGAGGGGAAGTTAGGAAGAGGTCCGGTACAGGTTAGGACGCTCGTGTCACATTGACAGGGTCGACCCTGAACAGGCTCAAAATATGGCGGGATTAGAGAAGTTTAGATGCAAAAAGCAAGACTACAGTACGGTGGCGGATCCATAATACACCCTCTTACTCGCTATTACGGATTCCGGTATACTGAACCCTGTGGCTCATCGCGCCAGATGACACATTGTAGTCAACTTTCGCACCAGTACGGTTTGACGAGTTTAGTTGCGTTTGACGGCGGTCTGATTTGTTTTAGAATGGCTCGGAAGGGTACCCAGGATAATGAAATTTCAGGTTTCCCACCTGCTAGAGACGGTTATTGTCCACTTTCCGAATACGTCCAAGGAACAGTACTACTGTTGAGTGTGTTTCCGCAGTTTCCAATACAGTAGCGAGAAACAGGGTGTAGACGAATGATTGTCCCACGTGCAATATTGAACTCAGCTGGGTCCGAACAGGCCTCAGGACTACAGGGCATTTTACCCTGATTAGCCTGTTTTTCAGGGTGCGTTTTTCGGACCACACTGTAAATACAGGATTCAAGGGTTCTACCACCCTGTCACGATCAGGCCTCGTGAAATTTTGACCCTTGTTTTGCAGTTGTTGGTTTCTGTAGCACACTGCCTAGGCCGAGTTCGGTAGTGGCAGCACTCTGAGTTTTTTTTCCCCTTAGTAGAAATTTAGCCAATCCTATGCTCCCGTCAGTTGCAGCCAAAACGTGGCTGTCACTCAAGTCCTCGCCACGGAGACACTCACACATACACCACGTCAAGCATCGGATGTGCTCGAAGACTGGCTAAGTCATTTCCACGGAGACACTCACACATACATCGCGCCAAGCATCGGATGTGCTCGAAAACTGGTTCCACGGAGACACTCACACATACACCGCGTCAAGGACGCAAAAACTGCAGCGTATATTGTTTTTTCACCCTGCCATACCAGACCAGAAAATATTCAACACCCTGCCATTTCTAGGGTAAGGCGCGGCAGCCACACTGCAGTGACAGTGTGACTTTGACCTGGAACTTTGATTTGGCAGGGTGGCCCAAAACGAATCAAGACCCCTGGGTCCGAACGAACGAAGGAAAGCGAAGCGAGGAACGTACTTCCAAGAGTTTGGATTGGACGCGACATACTCACTACAGAGCCAGCTCAGTAAGGATTTGAGTACATTTGCATAGTGGCGTTTCAGAAGTTTTGAAGTTACCCTTTTACAATCAGTTTCACTCGTCCCACAATCTATGTGATCACATGTGTGGGAAAATGAACATTGAATTACCTTGAATTTCTTTTCTGCGCCCCGAGCTTAAAACGAAAGTGCAAAATGGTGAACCCTGTCCCAACTTGAAAGACGCCAGGTGCTAGCGGACTGATTGTGAGCGGGAAAATCACTGTTTGGTCTGTGATCTGAAAGGGCAGTAACAACATTGTGTAGAAAAATGATTGGTGCGCGATAGAGTGGGTCTGCACCAGACCACCCCATTGGTTGCGCCACCTGACACAAGTCGCTCGTCCCTCCTCGCGCATCAGAGTTTTACTCGCGGGAAACAAATTTGACATTGGAACACAGCACGAAACAGAGAACCCACTCTCGAACAAGAGCACCAACCTTCGATTTGGGTCCACTTGAATTTCAAGTGGGGCCGGGGTTACACGTCTATGATGCATTGCGTGAACGTCGCCACTAGGAATCAGTGATAAGTACCGCAATGAACAACTACGTGGCCATGACAGCAGACATAGCGCCACTTTTGTGGTATTGTAGCAGAGGGTAGAGGTGGGGCCATCTTACGTGCAGGGAATGGGGACTTTGACGGGATTATTCTGTGTACCTCTCTAGCTCACTATCCCACCTGAATAGCCAGCCGTGTCAGTATACCTCCAATGTGAGTTTGCTTTGCCCTGAACTTTGCTGTTTCTTAACCGTCGAACAGTGTCTTTATTGACAAGCATTATAGGGGCGAAACGCCAAACTGGGAGGATGGTGCGGGCCAGGGGGAAACAAGGTGGGGAATGGGGGGAAGGTAGGTGGGGAACAAGGGGGAGGATGGTGCGGGCCGGGGGGAAACAAGGTGGGGAATGGGGGGAAGGTAGGTGGGGAACAAGGGGGAGGATGGTGCGGGCCAGGGGGAAACAAGGTGGGGAATGGGGGGAAGGAAGGTGGGGAACAAGGGGGAGGATGGTGCGGGCCAGGGGGAAACAAGGTGGGGAATGGGGGGAAGGAAGGTGGGGAACAAGGGGGAGGATGGTGCCATCGCCAGAACTGAAGAGGGGAAGGGGGGTGGGAGGTGAGGAGGGGGGGAGGAAAGGATGTGGGGAAGGATGTGGGAGGGGAGAGGTGAAGAGGGAGAGGGGAAGGGGGAGAGAAGGGAACTGGTTGGAAAGGGAATGGGGTGGTGCAGATTCCGGTGCATTACGGTGGAGAGCAGTGCGGAGCGGTACAGCGCGCAGCAGGACCTACTCAGGGGTGTAGAACTGGAAATAGTGGCACGCCGCGGTGTTGGCGCAGTCCATGCAGCAATGCACCGGAAACGGTGGAGTGCGATGAAATGCGGAGGGGTGCGACCTACTATGGCGTGTAAAATTGCAGCGTTGTGGTGGCAGGCGGCGGTGTTGGCGCAATCCGTGCAGCAATCGGGAAAGGTCTTCGACTGTGATGGAGGGAAGGAGGGGGAAGAGAGGCCAAGGGAGGGCGCTTTTGAGTCGACTCAAGCGCGTGTTGGCGCAGTCCGTGCAGCAGTCGGGGAAGGTCTTCGACTGTCATGGGGGGAAGGAGGACGGGAACGAGGGGGCGGAGGAGGGGGAGGGGGGGCGAGGGGGGGGGAATGGAGTGGAGGGGACGGGAGGGGTAGGAGAGGGGATGAGAGGGAGGTGAGAACAGCGGAGGAGAGGAGGGGACGAAGATCGGTGAGTGGTAACCAGAGGAATGGACAGAGAGTGCAGAGTGAAACGCGAAATGAAACTGACGGAGCAAGGGCGTGACGGCAGAAAGGTGGGGGGGAGTGGAGTGGGGGGGGGGGGGAGGGGGAAGGGTGGGGGGGAAGAGGGGTCGAGATTAACAGTGAGAAGAAGGAAAGGGAGAGGAATGGGAGTGGTAAGAAACGGCTGGGGTGGAAGACGACTGGACGGGGAGGCGAAAGGGAAGGCGAAAGGGAAAGCGAAAGGGTACGCGGCTGGGCACGCAAATATGCAAACGCGACTCACATCAGTGGGCGTTCTTGACGAGGTCGGAGCTAATTCGCGTGCTGTAGATCTGATGAGGGGGAGACGGAATGGGACGGCGAAGAAAGGGGGGAGAGGAAAAGGGGGAGGGGAGAGGGGGGAGGGGAAGGAGGGGGTGGAAGGCGAGGGAGAGGAAGGGCAGAAAAAGACGGAGAGTGGGTGAGATCACTGGGCGTGGGTAGGCATATGGGAGCTGGCGGAGGAGATGACGGGGGCGGGAGGAGTGGACGCGACGAGAGGAAAGTAATGGAAAATAATGGCTGGAAGCGTCAGTCATCGGCGGTATCTAAGCCTGCCGAGTGTCCCCGCGCGCAATTCCAGTATGTCGCACTAGGCGGATTGGTCGAGTGAGGATGGCAGATTGGTCGAGTGAGGAGCGCGATTGGTTTACCTCACGGCGGGGCGATCGTTAACTAAATTCCCGCAAGGGCGTGAGTATTACAGTCAGCGTACAGTCTGGCCGCGCGAAATGCGGCATTGGCAATTCGGTTGTCGAGATTGTTGGAGAAGCGAGTTTCTGCCGCCCCAGCCCTTTGCACACAAGGAGCAGCAAGGGGGGAATGTCGGCGACGGAGTCAAGGCTTCGCGAAATATTCAGAAACTTCCGCAACCAATCAGATTTCAGCCGAAGTCTCTTTACAGTTCGGAATCACTTTCAGCCGAAGTGTTAACGCTTTCTACAGGTTTCTACAATCCAAAATCAGCTATATCAGAGAATTCCAGAGCCTTCTTATTCATGCACCTCATGTGGCTCTCAAAGTCACTCAAGGTCCATGGAAGCAGAATTGTGCCCAAGTTCCCAAGGAAGTTGCCTTGTCTAGCAGCCTAGTTTGAGCTACCTATCTGTCTTTGTTTGTGATGCTTAAAGAGTTGTGCCTTAGTGGGCTTGTACAATCTTGAGCATAGTGAAGTTTTACCTCATCCAGTCAATTCCAGTAGCCCTGCTAAGACTTTCCAGCCAAGTTTCCAGCCCTCCAGTAGTCACAGCTACTCTGTTTTACAAGTTGGTATCAGAGCTCGTCGTTTCGATCAACCGAGTCCACCACGTTCCTATCCTAGCATTATACGAGCATGGCGGGAGACAATCCGTCTGGCACTGCACTTCAGTCAGCCGGAGGAGCTTCAGAGTCAACCTCAGCAGCTACAGGTTTATTGGAAGCAGTTGCACCAGGAGGTTCTTCAACAGCATACTCACCACTCACCTCCTTCATGCCTAAGCTTCACCTTCCCAAGTTCAACGGCAAAGATTTTCCAACATGGGCAACTCAGTTTGAGCTCACTGCATCCCTTCTGGATCTGTGGCCTTACTATACTGGAGAAGCAGCCAAACCAGCAGCAGATGCTTCAGAAGCTGAAAAACGACTTTACGAACGGCGCAACAAGGAGGCCTTCCTCTACCTACTCAATAGCATTCACGAGCAGCAGTTGAAGTCGCTCCTGCCCTGTTCTACCAAGGCAAACAGTGCTGAGGAGGCATGGAGCCGACTGAAGTCTATGCACCAGTCAAAATCAGAGAGCAGCCAAGCCGAGATGTGGAGCCGCTTCATGAACCTGAAGAAGAGGAACCAGCCCAAACCTACCTTCAACGAGCTGAAACGATGCTAGAGGAAGCAGCAGCGATCGGCTTGGAGATTCCGGAGTCTCTTTTCAAGACCGTCATCCTTACTGGCCTTACATCGGAGTGGGACACTTTCCGTGCAACACTACAAGCGCTTCCGCAGTCAATGAAGAGTCGTGCGTTGCTCTTCGAAGCCCTTGTCAACGAGCAGCAAAGTCGAGACCTTGCACGAAGCAAGCGGAGTGACGAAGGTGCGTGGAGTGCTGCAGCAGCTACAAGATATGGCAACCAATCCCAGAGGCAAGGAAATTTCAGCCCAAACCGCCCTCAACCTTACTACGGTACGAAATTTCAGTCACCTTCCAACTCATACAAACCCTCTCGTTTTCCTCAGTCAAGTCCTCCTTATAAGTCCAGTCCCTATGTCCAGCCAAGGCCTTCAATTCCCAATCAATACCAGCCTAGGAATGCAAGAGTCAATCCGCCAAGAGTCAATAATTTCAGCCAAGCCTCGAATGCTAAAAAGTTTAGTTTTGAATGTTTTTGTTGTCATGAGTGGGGTCACCCGTGGTATGCTTGTCCTAAGAAGCCTCCTAATTGGGTCCCCCCACCTCAGCTACTATCTGAAAAAGGTAAGGCAGTCATAGCAAATCTAGGAAGTCATTCTACAAGTCAAGATGAGTCCAAGGATTCCGATGGTCCTGTTCTTTTCAATGCCGCTACTTGCATGCACGTATTTACTACTACTAGTGAGGAGTTTATTCTTGATAGTGGCTGTTCTGAAACCATGACTCCCTATCAGTCCACTCTCAAGGATTATCAGCCCACGTATGACTCAAAAGTGGTGACTCTTGCTGATCTTGGCAAAGTCCCTACCAAAGGAGTCGGCAAGCTTGAGTTCGAAAAAGATGGTAAGTCATTTTGTGTCAATAAAACTTTGTTTGTTCCTGATTTGGGAGCAAACTTGCTCTCAGCTGGACAACTCGAAGAGAAAGGTGCCTCTGTACTCTTGCAAGGGGGGAAAGCCAAAGTGTGGGACAGTGCAGGAAATTTGGTGGCTGAAGGCGAGCGTACCGGGCGGCTCTACAAGATGAAATTGGAGATTAAGCGCGGTTCTAGCAACACGAAGAACGACGTTGTCTCGCTTCCCGCTGTTTCAACCGATCAAGTCGACAACAAAGGGAGTATCTCCCAAGCTGAGGTATGGCATGCACGCTTGGGACACTTGGGAATGCAAGCATTGAAAGAGTTGGTAAATCACAAGAGTGTGGAAGGATTGAGTTTGAGTGAAAGTGCAGTCAAGTCCCTTTCTTCCGTTCCATGTCCATCTTGTGTCGAAGGCAAGCTAGCTAGAAAGCCATTTTTCCCTTCTAAGTCTCAGTCAAGGGACCTCCTAGAGTTGGTCCACACTGATGTATTCGGCCCCATGCGAGACCCTACTCGAAACGGTAAGAGATGTTTGGTGTCTTTCATAGATGACAAGAGTCGTTTCTCGTGGTCCTTTTTCATCAACACCAAGGATGAAGTTCACAAGTGTTTCAAGCAATGGCTAGCACTTGTTGAGAGAGAGTCAGGGAAAAAATTACTCACCTTGAGGTCGGACCGAGGAGGTGAGTACATGGGGAAAGCATTTCAGGGGGAGTTGTTGGCATTGGGCATCAAACAACAGTTCACTTGTCCCTATAGTCCTCAGCAAAATGGAGTGGCAGAGAGGTTCCATCGCACTATTCAAGCTATAGCTACCACTTTTCTCCAGTTTAAGGGCCTTGACAAGCTCTGGTGGGGTGAGGCAATCACTATGGCAATTTATGTTCGCAACAGGAGACCCACAAGGCCCCTACCGGATGGTGTAACGCCATATGAGGCTTGGTTTGGAGTTAAACCAGATCTGTCTATGCTTCGTGTTTTTGGTTCCATGGCCCAATACCGTGTTCCAGATGCAAAGAGACTCAAGCTGGACAGCAAAGCTCATTGGGGCCTCTTCATCGGCATGAGCAACGAGAGCGAGGGATGGGTCCTTTGGGATCCCGTCACCAAGCGAGAAGTGGTTTCAAGGGATGTTGTCTTCTATGAAGACATGTCCCTCGCAGGTTGGCACAAGTTTTCCTCTTCCTCCTCTCTACCACCCCCTATCCAACAGGAACCAGCAAGAGCACCTGAGGAAACAACACAAGAAGAGGAAGAAGATGACCCCGATTCTGACCATAGCGGACCCATCATCGATCTCCCGCAAGCCGTCGTCAACGAGACCAGCCGTGCCACACTAGTGCCACCAGCAGCTACTTAACCAAGTGGAGATGAAGTTCAGCCATCAAATGAAGACCATCCAACTCAGGAAGTCACCGTTCCATCACCGCCAAAGGAGCAGCAGCCAACTGTCAGAAACCAGCCAACTACTTCAACACCAACCTCGCAAGTTCAACGTCAACCGGATCAGCCCACCACTACACCATCAAACCCATCACTAGACGTCACCTCAGAGGCAACTACAGAAGCTCACCATCATCCAATGCAGCAGCAACCGACAGCTTCAAGACCTCAAGTACCTACATCAACACCATCTACGATTCTTCCTAGCAACAAGCCAACCGTCACCGCAACACCTCGCTCTCATACCACACGTTCATCACTTCAGGTTCCAACGTCAAGCCAGCTCATAGCACGAGGATCACTTCAGCGAGTCACCACCAACACCAGCTCCAACAGCCCACTTCTTCACCCAAGACCTTGTTCAACTTCACCCCCACGTTCCGGAATCGGCCGTCATCAGTTACCATCATCTTCTACACCGAGAAACAACACCAATCAGCCCCATTCATCACCACCTCTCGACAACGCAGCGTCATCATCAATTCCTAAGCTTCTAGTCTCAAGATCCCCACCAAGAGCATCTTCACAACCAACTATGCCGACGAACGTTTCAGCTTCACCGCCACGAGTCACCACACCTATTCCTCAAGTCGACACCGATAATCGAGAAAGTTCCATGCCGGGAGAAGATCATGCAGCCGTGCCGCCGTCGCAGCCGATGTCGCAGCCGTTGTCTCAGCCGCAAATGACCGTATCAACACATCCAAACACTGTGAGACCGAACCCTACCACTGATGTGTCTCAGCCAAGTGAGGAATATGGTAAAGGTAAACGAGTCCGCAAGGTAAAAAAGCCCTTCACATTCATGGTTGACATGTCATCAAGGTGCACATATGAGGAGAGCGAGAATTGCATTCACAAGAAGGTAGAGGCAATATGCATGGCAGCGTCACACCTTCCACGAGAGCCATTGAGTCGTCGTGAGGCAGTGGCAAGTCCCGAGAGAGAGCATTGGTTGAAGGCCGAGGAAGAAGAGATTGAGAGTCTCATGAAGAGAGGTACATGGCGTCTTGTTGACCCACCTCCAGGGAAGAAGGTAATCGGTGTAAAATGGGTGTACAAGATTAAGGTAAAAGGTGATGGTAGCCTTGATAGGTACAAGGCAAGGTTAGTGGCAAAAGGTTATTCCCAAATTCCAGGTCTTGACTTCACCGAAACCTTTGCCGCGGTAGCAAAGTACACCACGGTACGAGTCCTCCTCGCCATAGCCGCATATCTTGGTCTCCATATCCATCAAATGGATGTCAAGAACGCATTTCTCTACGGTGTCTTGGAAGAAGAGGTATACATGGCACAACCCGAAGGTTATGATGATGGTACGGGTCGAGTTTGTCGCTTGGTAAAGTCACTTTATGGTCTCAAACAGTCCCCACGGGTATGGTATCATGCTCTTGAGAAGGTACTCTTCAAGCACGGTTTCACAAGGTCCATGAGAGACAACGCTTTGTACTTCATGCACACGAGTGAGGGGGAGTACATTTGGCTCTTGGTATATGTCGATGACCTCCTCCTGGTCTCAGGTTCTCTTGATCTTCTCAACAAGGTGAAAGGTATTCTCATGAGCGCATTCACAATGACCGATCTTGGTGAGCCGAGTCAATATCTTGGTATGAACATTGTGAGGGATCATAAGTCACGGTCCATCTTCCTATTCCAGCAAAGGTACATCCAAAAGGTCCTTGAGAGGTTTGGTCTTGATGATAGCAAGCCATCACCTACCCCGCTTCCTTCCAACTTTGTCCCTTTGTCTTCACATCAGCCCTATGAGGAGAGAGAGTCAAGCCTTGACATCACGGGTATTGAGGAGTTGGGTCTTGAGGAGAGTGAGCATCATGGTGAGAATTCAGCCAAGGTATCCCCACAAGACCTAGCTCTCTACCAAAGTCAGGTTGGGTGTCTCATGTATGCAGCCCTATGCACAAGGCCTGACTTAGCCTTCACGGTATCCAAGCTAGCTCAACACATGAGTGCCCCATCACCCATCCATATGCATGCAGCCAAGCGAGCTCTTCGGTATCTCAAAGGTACTTCTAATCTTGGTCTTCTCTTCCAAGCCAGCCCACATGCAAGCTCCCTTCAAGGCTTTACCGATGCAGATTGGGCGGGAGAATTGAGCACACGGAAGTCCACCGGCGGCTACATTTTCCTCATGTGCGGTGCCGCTGTTTCTTGGCAATCACGCAAGCAAAGTTGTGTGGCGCTTTCTACAACCGAAGCTGAGTACATGGCAATGACCGAAGGAGCAAGGGAGGCAATCTGGTTACGTGGACTCTTGGAGGACTTGAGGCAGCCGCAAACTCAACCAACTCCGCTCTACGTAGACAACACTTCAGCCATCGCTCTTTCCAAGAATCCGGTTCATCATGGGCGTACAAAACACATCGAGGTGCAGTACCATTTCATCCGTGAGCAACTAGAGAAGGGAGTTCTCGTCGTCAACTTTTGTCGTTCGTTCGATCAAGCGGCGGCAGATTTCATGACCAAGGTTCTTCCATATGATGCCTTCAACATGTGCAAGGCGAGAGCTGGCCTCATGACACTTCATGAAGCAGTGCAGCAGTTTGAGGAGAATGAGGAGTATGAGGAGAAGAGACATGGGCAGCAGCATGGAGTGTATGAAAAGGAGATGTGAAAGGAGCATAAGCATGGGTGTATGTGTGCTTCGGGTCTGGTGCGAGGGGGAGTGTTGGAGAAGCGAGTTTCTGCCGCCCCAGCCCTTTGCACACAAGGAGCAGCAAGGGGGGAATGTCGGCGACGGAGTCAAGGCTTCGCGAAATATTCAGAAACTTCCGCAACCAATCAGATTTCAGCCGAAGTCTCTTTACAGTTCGGAATCACTTTCAGCCGAAGTGTTAACGCTTTCTACAGGTTTCTACAATCCAAAATCAGCTATATCAGAGAATTCCAGAGCCTTCTTCTTCATGCACCTCATGTGGCTCTCAAAGTCACTCAAGGTCCATGGAAGCAGAATTGTGCCCAAGTTCCCAAGGAAGTTGCCTTGTCTAGCAGCCTAGTTTGAGCTACCTATCTGTCTTTGTTTGTGATGCTTAAAGAGTTGTGCCTTAGTGGGCTTGTACAATCTTGAGCATAGTGAAGTTTTACCTCATCCAGTCAATTCCAGTAGCCCTGCTAAGACTTTCCTCATCAGGTACATGAGGCAGCCCACTAGCTCTGGGTAAGGACCACTCGGCTCTACGGACTCGTCCGAAGGTGGAGCTGAGAGCGAGTGACCTGTAGCCAGAGGAGTGGCCTGTGCCGAGGACCAGGTGAAGCCGAAGCGCTGAAGGACCTGCTGCACCATGTGTGACTGAGTCAGTTTGATGGTGCGGCGTGCTCTGTCCCGGGTGATCCGCAAGCCAAGATAGCTTGTCAGCTCACCCAGGTCTGTGCACGTGTGTCTCTTCTGCAGCTCCGACTTCACCAGGGCGAGAGCCTCAGTGTCAGCAGTGGCAAAGACCAAGTCGTCGACGTACACGAGGATGTAGAACGACGACAGTGAAGTGTCGGTGCGCAGAAACAGCGACGGGTCAGCAGTCGACGGAGAAAACCCAAGAGCCGCAAGTGTCGTCCTCAGTGTGTCGTGCCACTCACGCGGCGCCTGGCGGAGACCGTAGACCGGCCGCTGGAGGCTCCACTGGGTACCAGGAGGGAACGACCCAGTGAAGCCAAGTGGGCGGCGCAGCCAGATCTCCTCGTGCAGGCTGCCCTGTAAGAAAGCTGTGCTGAAGTCAAGAGAGTGAAGCTCGTAGTCACGCTGAGCGGCAACGTGCAGCAGCACCCGAAGAGTGGTCATCTTCGGGGTGGGGGAGAAGGTCTGGAAGAAGTCAACTCCCTCTCGCTGACTGAAACCTCGAGCAACGTAACGAGCCTTGAAGACAGGCGGAGAACCTGGCGGCCGCTTCACCCTGAAAATCCACATGCCACTGACGATGTTCGCCCCAGGAGGGGGAACCTCGTCGACGTAGGTGCCTGTGGACTTCCAGGATGCCATCTCTGCATCCATGGCTGTCTGCCACTGAGAGGAGTACTCACCCGCGATCGCCTCAGCGTAAGAGCGCGGGGTCGGGATGTCTGGAGCATCCGGGTCTCCCTCAGGGGCAAGCAGCATGGACACGAGATGAGGCGCAGCAGCTGCAAAACACTCAAGGTCCTCGTGCATGTCCTCAAGGACGTCCGTGCCAAGAGCACACTCACCCCCGACGGACGGAGGACAGACAGACTCAGACTCAGTAACAAGACTAGCAGCGTAGTCTAGACGACAGGCAGCAGCAAAGTCAACAAGCTCAGCGACTAAGACAGACGCAGCAGCAGACTCAAACGACGGGTCAGTGACAACAGTGGCTAGCAGACGCGTGACAGTAGGGTGCTCAGCACAAAACCGGTCAGACGCAGGGTCCGTAACAACAGGCAGAGAAGACTCAGGAGGAGACGGCAGAGGAACACGCTGCGGAGGAGAGGCAGGACGACGGACTACAAGGGAAGGGCCGGGGACAGCCGGCGGACGCTGACGAGGAACTCGACGACTGGAACGACCAGAACGGACAGGTGAGACAGGACGCGACGCAGGCTCACGACGCTCAGTAAAGCCCCCTGTCTGCTCAGCGTAAGGAGAAGGAGCAGGCAGAGGTGAGCCAGGCTGTAACGGAAGACCAGTAGACGACGGGAGGCTAAGAACCTGGCGAAGTACGGAGTCAGGCGGTGGCAGAGACGACGGAGACGGCGGAGCAAAGAACAGGCGCGGCTGTGCAGTGCCACCAGCACCAGCAGCTCCAGCACCCTCAGCAGCTCCAGCACCTCCAGCAGCTCCAGCACCCTCAGCAGCTCCAGCACCTCCTGCAGCTCCAGTACCCTCAGCAGCTCCAGTACCTCCAGCAGCTCCAGCACCCTCAGCAGCTCCAGCACCTCCAGCAGCTCCAGTACCCTCAGCAGCTCCAGCACCTCCAGCAGCTCCAGCACCCTCAGCAGCTCCAGCACCTCCAGCAGCTCCAGTACCCTCAGCAGCACCCTCAGAACCGGCACCTCCAGTCCCAGGGTCTCCAGCCTCCGTGTCTCCAGCAGCAGCACCCCCAGACCCAGGGTCTCCAGCAGTAGCACCCTCAGGCTCAGCAGCACCTCCAGCCCCAACAGCTCCAGCCCCTCCAGGACGAGCACCTCCGGGACCAGCACCACTCCCAGCTCCAGAGACGTTAGCAGAAGTACCTCCAGCGGCAGAGCCCCGAGCTCCAGAAGCGCGACCCTGACGGCGACCGTACCAGTCGTGCAGCTGCTGTGAGGTGAGAGGCACACGCGGACGAAGGCGGCTACCCCAAGGCGACCGCGCAGCAGCAGACTCAGAAACCTCAGGCGTCGCACCCCCAGATTCAGTACCCCCAGGCTCCTCACGCTCAGGCTCAACGCCCCCAGACTCCGCACCCCCCGGCTCAGTACCTCCTGGGTCCTCACGCGCAGGCTCCGCACCCCCAGGCTCAGCACCCCTAATCTCCGCACCCCCAGGCTCAGCACCCCCAAGCTCCGCACTCCTAGGCCCAGCACCCCCAAAGACAGCACCACCCCCAGCAGGACATGAGTCACCAGTGACCTCAACAGGCGCAGGCACGGGAGGGTCTACCTGAGAAACACCTGAAGGAGCAGGACCTGGCGCGGGGAGGGGGTCTACCTGGGGAGGACCTGGGGCGAGAATGAGCGGCGGTGGGGGGCGAGGGGCAGTGCGGTAGGGAAAGAGACGGTAAAAGGGGACGGACTCGTCAAAGGTGACGTCCTGAGACGGAAAGACACGACGCGAGGCGGGGTCGTAGAACTGCCAGCCAGGCGCGTCAGGGACAAAGCCAAGGAAGACGCAGGGAATGGCGCGAGCGGAGAGCTTGTCCGCGGTGGTATCGCGGACAAAGGCACGAGCACCCCAGACCCGGAAACGCGACGCATCGCCAACCTTCCCCGTCCACAGCAGTGTGGGCGAGGTCTCCGGCAAGGAGACACGGGGCCAGAGGTTGAGCTGATGCGCGGCGTACCGGACCGCAAACGGCCACAGAAAATGGGGGGCAGCCGCATGGATCATGGAGGTACGAGCGACCTCCATGACTAAGCCAATGCGGCGCTCAGCAACCCCATTCTACTACGGAGAGGCCGGAAGCGTGAACGTCTGGCGGATGCCGTGCTCCGCACAGAAGGCTGCCAAGAGGTCTGAGGAGAACTCACCACCTCTGTCAGAGTGCAGACGCAGGACAGGAAAGTCCGACTGGAACCGCTCGCGGAGCTGGAGACGAACAGCGCGGATCCAGGGGATCAAAACATCAGGGACCTCCCCCTTGCTGCGCAAGGGGAAGACCGTGGTGTAACGCGTGTAGTCGTCGACGACCAGCAGGAAGTACCGCTCGTGGCCCTGTCCACGGACGCGGGCTGGGCCCCACACGTCCATGTGGAGAGTCTGCAGGGGAGCCTCTGTGGGAGGAAACGAGGAGGAGTGAGGAGCGGCGCGCTGCCGCCCATCGACGCAAGGAATGCAGGGCGGCGCAGGCGAGGGAGGGAGGGCAGGCAGAGACTCAGGAAGGCCAGAGACCAGGTAGCGAGAGTGCATGCTACGAAGGCGAGGCAGGGAGGGGTGACCAAGGCGGTGGTGCCACAGAAGAGTGTCGTGCGACAGGCGGCGACACTCACACTGGGTAGCTACCTGAGCAGACGCGTACAGCTGGGGGGACAAAGGGGTGTAGCGTGACGCAGTGGTGAGGGTGTACAGACTAGACCCAGGCGCACGTGTGAACGTGGCCAGGTGACGGCCGGTCCGGGAGCACGTGCAGATCGCCACACGCTGTCCTCCAGGAGTAAAGGTGTCAACCCAGTGATCCTGAAGGACGGCGTTGCTCACCAAGTTCGTAGAGAACGAGGGGAGGTGGAGACCAGACAGCTCACCAGACGGGACCGCCGGACACGGAAGCACAGTGGAAGACCGTGCAAGCACTGGGCCCCCAGAGGGGTCAGCCAGCGAGACAGGAACAGGTGCAGGGAGGGGAGTGACTGTGGTGCTGTCGCGAAAGAAACAGCGGGAAGCACCAGAGTCAAGTGTGAAGGTGTGCAAGGCCTGTGCGGACGCAATACCAGGGGGAGCAGACTCACAAGCACCTAGTGCCACAGGTGCTATACCTGGGGCTATACCTGGGTCAGGCGGCACACACAAGTAGCAGTCACCCTCAGCACTAACAGTCAATGCATACATGGCAGCAAGAATAGCCTCATAGTCAAGATCAAAGATAGGTACATCACGCCTAAGCAGGTCTGCCCAGTTGGGGAACTCAGTAGCATCAGGAAACTTGGCGCACCAGGCGTCGCTAAGCCGAGCGAAGCAGCGCTGCTCAGTGTGAAACCCTGTGCACTGGCGACCAGTGCGGGGACCTGTGCGAATGATATAGGGGCAGCGAACAGTACCCCCAGAAGCCCCACGCCCGGCATACCAGTCAAGAAGCTGCTGGGAAGTGGGGGTCTGGCGCTGACGCTGCTGCTGCTGCTGATGCGACTGCTGGTGGCCCTGACCACCACTGCCACCACCGCTCCCTCCTCCCCCACCGCCGCTGCTGCCACCTCCACCGCTCCCAGTGCCTCCGCTGCCCCCACCACCACCTCCACCACCTCCACCCCCACGACCGCCTCCACCACCTCCACCTCCCCCGCCGCCACCTCCACCGCCACCTCCACCGCCACCCCCACCTCCCTTGCCACCCTTGCCGCCCCTGCCGCTGCGACGCTTCCCACTAGGAGCGGAAGCAGCCCCGACCTCCTCAGCACCAAGGTAGTCGTGAGCAGCAGCTGCGGAGGCGTAGGAGGGGGTGAGAGGGGAGGGGGAGCACCCCTCAAAGAGGGGAGAGCAAGGAGTGCCACGAGCAGCACCTACAGCGAGGATGTTCTTCTCTGCTGCAAGGAGGTGCTTCTCGAAGTCGGCGACAGTGAGAGTGGGGGGGTCTAGCGCTAGGAAGTGGTCCCTGACGGAGCTAAGAGTGTCAGGGAGGCGGGTGACGAGGAAATAGAGAGTGAAGTACATCGGGGGGGGGGGGGGGGTTGCGTCGCAGAACTCGGTTGAAAGGGCGGCACAAAAGCGAGTGTCAGTAGCGCGCAGGTGGGAAATGAGGTCCTCAGCAGTGGTGAACGAGGAAAGGTCGGGGAACAGGTAGGGTAGCATGAGCCGACCTATGGCCGGGGAGGAGTAGCGCGCAAATACAGCGTCGTACAGTGTCTTAGCAGTTTTGTGCTGGCTGAAATGCGCGCGCTCAGGAATCGGCAGATGGTTCCTAATAGCTAGGCGTGCAGTAGCATTGCGAGTCTGCCACTGTGAGCGTTCGAGAGCAGGAGCATCGGCAGCAGGAGCAACGGCAGTGCCAGACACGTAATCGAACAGTGAAACGCCCTCTTTGGCATCGGTTAGAAGGAACAGTTGGAGGTCGTCTAACCACACAGCGAACTCTATGGGGCGACCGTCAGGCTCGAACGCGAGAACATTAGGCGTCGTCATAACGGCAGCAGGCAAAGGCAGCAGAAAGCAGGCAGACAGTAGACAGGAGGCAGCAGGCAGTAGACCGCAGGCTAAGACAGAGGCAGTAGGCAGCAGGCAGTACAGGCAACGTGCAGGGCAGTAGCTCGCTGCACTCGAGCTCCTAAGGTGGCGCTCTAGACAGTAGCAGGCCGCGCAGTGCTAAGGCAGCGGGCTCGGCAGCAGTGAGCCTCACAGGCAGGTACACGAGTAGGGCACGCGCGCGGCTGTTGGCTGCGTGCGGCTGAGGGCTGCGCGCGGCTCTCTGCTGCGCGTGGCGACGTGCTGCGCGCGGCTCCTGGCTGCACGTGGCGACGGGCTGCGCGCGGCTCCTGGCTGCGCGTGGCGACGGGCAGCGCGCGCAGCTGAGGCCTAAGCAGGCTGCGCTCAGGCGGCGTAAGGGGCGCGCGGGCTCTACGCAGGCTGCGCGGGCGACGCGGGCCGGCGCGCGGCGCTGCAGCCAGGGCTTCAGATTCGTTTTGGGCCACCCTTAGTAATCAGGGTTCTAGGTATAGTCAACCCTGATGCGTAGGGTAAAAAAAAACAATTCCCTGACGAATTCAGGGTAAAAAAACTTTAAGTCTGTTTTGGCAGGGTAATTTTTTTGGTACACTTTGTATATGTATAAAATTTTGCAGAAGTAATCAGGTTTAACACTAAGTGGCTCAGGTTGTACGCTTGCGTATGAGATCTGTAAAGTCGCATGATCGAATCTCGCTGTTGGGAATACTTTGCGGGGGCTCGAAGTGTGTTTTGTCTCGCTACGGAGCATTCGGTTTCAGTGTAGTTGAGATCGTACCCTGTTACAGTCAGATAAATAAATCCTATACGCTGTTTTTCAAAGGGAAAAAAAAAACTTACACTTTCTGGCCTAGGGTAAAAATCCCATTACCCTTCCTGGGAAAGGGTAACTGAAAAAAAGCGGCCGCCAGTCAGGGCAATCAGGGTGTTTTACCCTGATAACGAGAGCCCTGGCTGCAGCAGTGGCGCGCGCTAAAAACAGTGACGCGCGCGCTAGAAACCGAGGCGCGCGCGGAAAAAAAAGTGACGCGCGCTGCAGCCGAGGCGCGCGCGGGCAGTAGGCAAGGCAGGCAGGTGGTAACACAGTTAGGTGGGCCCGATTCTTAGGTCCTAGAGACCTCCTGCTCTAGATACCATGTCAAGACTAAGTCAAGGGAATGATTGAATTAGGTCAAGGTGGGGTACAAGACTAGAGTGTCGAGAATGTTTGTGTACCCCCTAAGGCTAGCCCCAATATAGCCTAGATAATAATAAGCATATGTTTTGACACCAGTCAATTCCAGTAGCCCTGCTAAGACTTTCCAGCCAAGTTTCCAGCCCTCCAGTAGTCACAGCTACTCTGTTTTACAAGTGAGATGA
Source organism: Closterium sp. Naga37s-1 (assembly GCA_947471745.1). Lineage (NCBI taxonomy): Eukaryota > Viridiplantae > Streptophyta > Zygnematophyceae > Desmidiales > Closteriaceae > Closterium > Closterium sp. Naga37s-1. The sequence goes on from CANJKZ010000242.1 coordinate 2,756,796, forward strand.
GTGCTTGTTTGAATCTTAGCTTGTACTTGTGCTGAGGGCGTGTCCCGTGACAACTTGTTTGACGCTGTGAACTGGTTGATCCGGTGTTTGTTACACAAATTGCCCGTCACTTCCCCAATTCGTGGCTTGGGTTGCTTGGCGATACTGAGCGACGTTGTGAGGGTCGCTGTTCTGGGTGTACACCTTCGTGAGATTTTGGAAAAAAATGTCAGATTACAATTGTATCTCTAGGCTACAGTAGGGTCACTCCTTAGTGAGTACAACACTTTAGGGTTAGGTTTCCCCTACTTCTACTCACCTCTTGCCTAGTCCAATCCATCATTCCTAGTTGTATTCTTGACTTGTTATCAGAGTAGGAACCGTTCCTACATGGGCCCACCGTTCCGCCTAGTGGTAGCGCCACGCCCTACACAGTAGCCAGCGCGCTGGCGCCCCTAGCTCTCACTGTCGCGACCCTTGCAGCCCGTGCGCTGCCCCTGCGACCGCGCTGCCCCTGCAGCCGTGCTCGCCCCTACGACCGTGCTGCCCCTTGCAGCCGTGCTCGCCCCTGCTACCGTGCTGCCCCTGCAGCCGCGCCTGCCCCTGTGGCCCGCGCGCTGCTCCTCCAGCCCGTACGCTGCCCCTGCAGCCCGTTCACGCTGCCCCTGCAGCCGCGCGTCGCCTCTGCAGCCAGCCCGCGCGTCGCCCCTGGAGCCCGCGCGCCGCCTGTGCAGCCCGTCCTCGCGGACCCTGCAGCCCGCGCGTCGCCCCTGGAGCCCGCGCGCCGCCTCTGCAGCCCCTCCTCGCGGACCCTGCAGCCCGCGCGTCGCCCCTGGAGCCCGCGCGCCGCCTCTGCAGCCCGTCCTCGCGGACCCTGCAGCCCGCGCGTCGCCCCTGGAGCCCGCGCGCCGCCTCTGCAGCCCGTCCTCGCGGACCCTGCAGCCCGCGCGTCGCCCCTGGAGCCCGCGTGCCGCCTCTGCAGCCCGTCCGCGCGGCCCCTGCAGCCCGTACGAGCTGCCTTTGCAGCCAGCGCGGCGCCCCTGCAGCCCGCGCGTCCTGCCCCTGCAACCTGCGCCAGTGCCCTGCCCTGCGCGCGCTGACGCCCTGCCCTGCGCCAGCGCCATGCCCTGCGCCCGCGCCCTGCCCTGCGCCAGCGCCCTGCCCTGCGCCAGCGCCCTGCTATACCCTAAATATAATTAAATTGTTTATTAAAAAAAAAAAAAAAAAAAAAAAAAAAAAAGAGGACCCTAGGTGCTTCTGCCCTAGGAGCTACTGCCTACTACCGCCCTGCTCTGGCCGCGCGCCGCCCTGCTGCTGTTACTACTGCTGCTGCTCCTACTCGTGCTACTGGGAGTGGAGGAGGTGCTGCTGGGAGTGCAGGAGGTGCTGCTGGCGCTGTAGGAGCTGGAGGTGCTGGACCTACTCCTGACCGTCACTGTCTGTCATAGCCACTTCCGCGGCAGTTGCTGCGGCCAGGGGTGGACAGCAGCGGGCACTGCTTCTCCCAAACAACCCCACCCCTCAGCAGCTTCGTGAGTGGGTTATTCAGCGAGGTCGTCCTGGTGGTGGAGGTTATCGTTTTGTTAGGACTGCTGCTCTTGGTGTTAGTGAGTCTGCTGCCGCTCCAGGTGCTAGTGAGTCTGCTGCAGCTCTAGGTGCCCGTGAGTCTACCGACGCTCTAGGTGCTAGTGCGTCTACTACCACAGGTCCTGCCTCAGCTGAGGTCTTGCACACTTTCACGCTTGACTCAGGCGCGTCACGTTGCTTCTTCCGTGATTGCACCACAGTCACACCACTCACAGCACTTGTCCCAGTCTCACTGGCTGACCCCTCTGGGGGCCCAGTGGTTGCGAGAGCCTCCACGGTCCTCCCTTGTCCAGCAGTCCCCTCTGGTTCTTTGTCAGGTCTCCACCTCCCCACGTTCTCGACGAACTTGGTGAGCAACGCTGCCATTCAGGATGTCTGGGTTGATACCTTTATTCCTGGAGGGCAGCGTGTGGCGATCTGTACGTGCTCCCGGACTGGCCGTCACCTGGCTACGTTCACTCGTCAGCCTGGGTCTAGTCTGTACACTCTGACCACTGCGTCTGCACAGGTGGCTGAGTCAGGTCAGGTAGCTGCGTCGAGTCGAGCGTCTGCGTCAGGGCAGTTAGCTGCGTCTTGCTCGTGCAGAGTACTCACGCACGAGACTCAGCGCTGGCACCACCGTCTTGGTCACCCCTCCCTGCAGCGTCTGCGCGGCATGCACTCCCGGCTCCTGGTCTCTGGCCTCCCTGAGACCCTGCCCCCCCTCCCGCGCTCACTTGCGCCGCCGTGTCTTCCTTGCGTCGAGGGGCGGCAGCGCGCCGCTCCTCACTCCTCCGGGTTTCCTCCGACCACTGCTCCTCTGCAGACTCTCCACCTGGACGTGTGGGGCCCGGCCCCCGTCGGTGGGACGGACCAGGAGCGCTACTTCCTGCTGGTTGTTGACGACTACACACGCTACACCACAGTCTTCCCCTTGCGTCGCAAGGCGGACGTCAGCGGTGTTTTGATCCCTTGGATCCGTGCTACTCGTCTCCAGCTACACGAGCGCTTTCATCAGGACTTCCCAGTCCTGCGTCTGCACTCTGACAGGGGTGGTGAGTTCTCTTCTGGCGTCCTTGAGACGTTCTGCCAGGATGAGGGCATCGCCCAGTCGTTCACGCTTCCGGCCTCTCCGCAGCAAAATGGGATCGCTGAGCGTCGCATTGGCCTGATCATGGAGGTTGCTCGTACCTCCATGATCCATGCGGCTGCTCCCCATTTCCTGTGGCCGTTTGCGGTCCGATACGCCGCGCATCAGCTCAACCTCTAGCCCCGTGTCTCTCGTTTTCGATGGACTTCGTCACGGGGTTACCGGCTGGAGCAAGTGGGAACGACGCGATCTTGGTCGTTGTCGATCGGCTGACGAAAATGGCACATTTCGCAGCATGCAAGAAGTCAATCACAGCCGAAGAAACAGCTCGCCTCTTCATCGCCACCATCGTTCGATTACACGGGATACCAGCAGCGATCATCAGCGACCGCGACACGAAATTCACCAGCAACTTCTGGCGGAACCTGTGGCAGCAGTTCGGCACGCGACTGCAGTTCAGTTCATCATACCACCCCGAAACCGACGGACAGACAGAACGGACGAATCAGACCATGGAACAGCTCATCCGGGCCACGTGCGACGACCCGACCACGTGGGAACAGCAACTGCCACTCATCGAATTCGCGTACAACAACTCGCCATCCGCCACGACCCAACAGTCACCGTTCTACCTGAACTACGGACAAGACCCCACAGTACCCATGACCCCGAATCCCGACAACCCAGTCCCACGCGCGCAACAGTTCGCAGAAATACTGCAAGCAGCACGGACCCGAGCAGCAGAAGCAATAAAAAAATCAAACATCATCGCTAAACGCAACGCTGACCGCCACCGCCGACCTGTCACTTACCAGCCAGACGACCTAGTTTTACTCGACACTCAAAACCTCCGCCTGCCCATCACCCCAAAACTCCGCCCCCGATATTGCGGGCCATTTCGCATCAGCCACACGATCACACCCGTCACACACGATCAAACCCTAAACCCTGGCCACTCACGCTCCAGCAGAGTTTCACTCGCTCGGGAGCCCAACAGATTGTTTTTTTGCAACACACAAGGGTTCCCACAGATTCAAGTGGACCCAACTAGAAGGGGGGGGTCACTATTTTGCCTGCGGGCTTTAAAATGTGTGGAAACCCAGCTCAAGAGGCGAATATTTTCAGTAACTGTAAGGAATTTTCCCGAATTCCTTATCGGGGTTGACTGCTTCGCGTACAGCCCGATTTTTGGACTTCGCACGTTCGGCCGATTTCAACGCTGCCGAGGCTCCTCGCGTCGCCTTCGGCATTTCCCAATCGCCAAACCTGCACCCAACCTTGCTCGTCCGAGGTTCCCTCCTAGCTAGGCTAGCCCCTACATTAGTCTGTGCCTTCATTGTATTCTCAGATCAGTTAATCACAGTCTCGTTATTCGTTTACCTGCGCACTCTCTTTTACAACTCATAACAGTAACAGTGCTGGATAAACTGAAAACCCTGATGTACCGTATGAGATTCTTGTTGTGTACACAAACATCAAGACACAGGAGGCAGAAGTCTAGCCATCTCAAGAAGTAATTAATTAGCACAGACAAAGAAACCACTGCAACAAACCCAAGAAACCAGAACAACGTGCAGCATAAACATTAAGGCATTCAGATCCAAAACCCCACCAGTAAAACTGACGAAACCCTGCAAAACCCAAGCCCGTACCATCACCCTCACACATCCAAATGGTCACTAGAATCAGCGCAGCGCATGCGCTGGCATCTGACGGGGCCCCACCAGCTGCTGCGACCCCGGCTTCATTCTTCCTTCTCGCCCTTCCCACCCTTGTCACCCTTCTCGTGCTTCTCACCCTTCTCGTGCTTCTCACCCTTCTCGTGCTTCTCGCCCTTCTTCCCCTTCCTCCCCTTCTTCCCCCTCCTCCCCTTCCTCCCCTTCTTGCCCTTCTTCCCCTCCTTGCCTTCCTTCTTCAGGCTCCTGCGAATGTCCGCCACATCAGCATCAGCATCTCCCTCCGGCAGCGGGGAGAGCAGGTCGACCTCCGCCATGCTGCGAGCAGCCACGCCATCAGACCCCGCCTCCCCGCCCCCACTCGGTGCACCTGAATCACCGCCAGCGGCGGCAGGGGTCTCAGCACCAGGTGCCGCTCCCTCAGGTGCCGCCCCACCAGGTGCCGCCCTCTCAGGTGCCGCCCCACCAGGTGCCGCCCCACCAGGTGCCACCCTCTCAGGTGCCGCCCTACCAGGTGCCGCCCCACCAGGTGCCGCCCCCTCAGGTGCCGCCCCACCAGGTGCCGCCCTCTCAGGTGCCGCCCCACCAGGTGCCGCCCCACCAGGTGCCGCCTTACCAGGTGCCGCCCCCTCAGGTGCCCCCCCATCGGGTGACGCCCCCCCTGGTGCCGCCCCACCAGGTGCTGTTACCGCGCCGCCATTCTTTTTCCCCTTCTTGCATTTCTTGCCCTTCTTCCCCTTCCTGCATTTCTTCCCCTTCTTCCCCTTCCTGCATTTCTTCCCCTTCTTCCCCTTCTTGCATTTCTTGCCCTTCTTACCCTTTCTGCATTTCTTCCCCTTCTTCCCCTTCTTGCACTTCTTCCCCTTCTTCTTCAGGCTCCTCCGCGTGTCTGGCACGTCAGCATGCGCAGCGCCCTCCGCGAGCAGGGAGAGCAGGTCGTCCTCGGCCAGGACGCGAACAGCGCCATCATGGGGCGACTCCTCGCCCTCCTCCGCGAGAGCGCGGTTCGTTAATGCCACATCCGCCGCGGCGTCCTCGCTTGCGTCGTCTGCGAGCTCCTTCCCCGTGGCGAGGAGACTGTCGTCGGGCCTTGCGGCGAGAGTGGCGAGAGCGGGGTTGAACTCCGCCGCGGCCGCCAGGTGCGCGGCGGCGAGCGCACAGAGCAGCAGCAGGAAAGCGCGAAGCACCGTCATGGCTTTAGAGGACTCAACTTGCACTATCACTAGTAGAAGATTGAGAAGCTAACTTGTTGGATGAGACTGTTACAAGTGATGGAGAAGAGTGGAAATGCGAGCGAATAAATAGTGTCGAGCTGTGTTTCGAGGCGGCTCGGGATTCGCCTTGAATCGAAGGAAGTACGAATCGCGCAACTAATTGAAGCAAAGACTCCTCTGCGTGTGAGGCGGTGGTAGAGTCGCTCATAATGTTACTCGTTTCAGAATGAGTTGGCTTGATTCACGGGGCCTCGTCCGGCTTGGGCGGATGCGACTCTCTGGTAAAATTCAACTGCTTCAGTCAGCCTGTCTGACTCAAACAGGCGGTGCTCCGCAGGCTGCGGCAATGGCAACGCTACAAGAAATCCGTACAGAGCTGGTTTTCCCCAAAAAAAAAACAAGCTGCTGGCACTTGAATATTCGAGCGACCCTCGAAGTTGCCAATTATGGAGCCACCCTCGAGATTGCTGGAGCGACCGTCCGCAATTATGCGGCAAACCAACTTCAACAACACACCGCCAATTGCGGCAACGAAGAGATCGGAGATTTGCTGTACATCTACATTCTACTCATATAAAGGTATGGGATGTCGAAGAGTGTTAGTGCAATGGAGAAGCAAGCGAGGACTCCACTAAAGGAGCAAAAGGTAACAAGTGCGAGCGAATGGATGAGCGAATAATAAGCGAAAACATTTACGGTGACGCGCGAAAACGAGCTAGGCTATGCAATGCTGGCAGCGAGGCTCGAGCTACTCTCGACGCGTGGGTTGATGTCAAATGTTATATGTGTTTGTTAGGCTACAACGAGTTGCATTGTATAGGGTACAACTCTTTCTAGGTTTCATATTTGTACCCATCTCGTACTAGTCACACTCATTCCATTACGTGCGATTCTGAGATGGTATCAGATGGTTAGTCCTAGGCCACCTACGTTTTAGACTGCCGTGCCGTACAGCCAGCCAGCCAGCCAGCCGTCCAGCCAGCGAGCCAGCCGTCCAGCCAGCCAGCAAGCCGTTTAGCCAGCCAGCCGTTTAGCCAGCGAGCCAGCCGCCTCTCGCCTTGCCGCGCGCCTGCTTCGTGCCCTGTCGCGCCCTGCTATGCCATGTCGCGCCCGCCGCGCGCCTGCGGCGCCCTGCCGCGCGTCTTTCGCGCGCCTGCCGCACGCCCTGCCGTGCGCCCTGCCGCGCCTGCCGCCCGCCATGCCGCGCCCTGCCACCGAGCCTGCAGGTGCTGCCCGCCGTCGTACCTGCAGCTACTGCCCACCGCCGCGCCTGCAGCCACGGGGGCTCACCGCGAGGCTCATCGTGCGTACTCAGTTTGGGAGTCGCGTGTCGCTGCTGCACGCCTTGCTCTTAGTCACCTCCTGCCGCTGGCCGAGAGAGTGCACTTTCGCCAGGTCGTGACGGCGCAGGAGTGTCTAGATGCTATTGTTGCCCGCTACTCCACCTTCTCATCTGCTACTCCGGGACGCCTCCTCATGCCCTTCGTCTACCCTGATCTCCCTGCTTTCGCCACTGTCACTGACCTCACTAGCCACCTGCGCTCAATTGACACTAGCTTCCGCGCTGCTTGCACTACTGACCACCTTTCTGAGCGCGCCCCCACCCATGTATCTCACCCTGCACTTCCTAGCGACCCGCCTCCCTGACCGCCTCGCGCCTTCCCGCGACGCCCTCCTCGCCATGCACCCCATGGACCTCACTATCGATCTCTTTGCGACTCGTCTCACTGAGATCGAGACCCACCTTCGCACCATCGCATCCACCACTGGTACAGTAGTCCCCCCCATCTTTGAGGGGTGCGCACCGCCCCAGTTTCCTACCCCAACTGCCTCGATTGCTGTTGCTGAGCCTACTGCTTCAACTGAGGCTGCAACCGTCTCTGCCCCTTCTGGTGGGCGGGGACGGCGCAGGGGTGGCTGTGTTCGTGGAGGAGGTGGAGGTGCTGGTACAACGGGGGGTGCTGATGCTGGGAGTACTGGTTCTGGGGTGCTCCCGCATGAGGTGCTGGTACTGGCGATGCGACAGTGCTCGTAGAGCGCGATATCATGCCGAAACCGACTCTAAAGGGAGAGGTCTGCTTCCACCAGCCACCACTGAGAATCCACTGCGCGACCTCTGCATCGAAGCGCAGGAGGGACTGAGACGCCATAGCAAGAGGAAACGAGATGAAGCTACAAGAACACAAGAAGTAGAAGGGGGGGGAGGGGGGGGGGGGGGGGGGGGGAGGGCACGGTTGTGTGAGAGGCTCAGGTGCCAGGGGCAGCTAGGGCGGCTAGGGTTGGCAAGGGCGGCAAGGGCGCCAACTACGGAGAATCACTAGACAACGGGAGTGGACTACGGAGAGAGGCACGGGGTTGTGCGAGTGATCGCAGCGTTGCACTACTTGCTGTATTCACAGAGAAATTTGGCAATCGTTTCACTAAGAAATTGAGAAGAACATTAGATTACAATGAGGCATGCAAGTCGATATAGCTAGAAGTAGGTGCAGATAGATGGTCGCGTCGCCAGGCACATTGCGCAGGTGCCAGGTAGAATACGTGTCGACGGTTTTGCCAGCCGTACACTGTCGAACACGTGATGCCATTCCGCAGGTCGACTCTGCAAAAACCTCCTGGGCGACATTCGCCCATACATCGAATTTCGCAGTCGAGCGACTTCTGTCGACCAGATCGACGATGCTCAGTCGAACAGACAAGCACGTCGAGCAGAGCCCGTCGACCAGCACTTCTCTACGGGCTTGTCGATCAGCGTCCTCTACCTGCGATGTCGACCACATCCTCTGCCGACGATGCTCGACCAGCTCCTCCGCAGAGCCTCGTCGACCAGACAACTGCGTCGACTTCTGCGAGCAGTCGGCGTCGACTTCTGCGGAAATGTCGAAGTCGAATTCTGCTGGCTGTCGACGTCGAACTCTGCGGACAGGTCGGCGTCGAACTCTACGGACAGGTCGGCGTCGAACCCTACGGGCAGTTTGCGTCGACTTCTGCGCGCAGTCTGCGTCAACTTCTGCGCGCCCCCGACTGCGAGGTCTGCTTCGCCCAAGCGAGGGCGGGGCCATTTCCCGTCAACACCAATGACATCAACAGTGAGCTGCGACTGTAGCGGATGTACTAGCAGCTGTGGTGGCTGCAGTGAGCTGCGCCGGGAGCGGCTGTAGCGGCAGTTTTAGCGGCAACTGTAGTGGCTGTAGCGGGCTGCAACTGTAGCGGCTGTTGTGGGCTGTGGCAAGAGCGGCTGTAGCGGCAGCAGTGGCATCAGCGGGCTGGGGGGGGAGCGGCTGTAGTATTGAGCAGGCAGCTACAGCCGCGTGCGGTAGGCTGCAATGATGGGTTGCGGCGTACGAGCAGCTGCAGCAGCGCGCATGCGGCCAGCGGGCTGCGTACGGGCGGCGGCAACGCGGGCGACGGGCGGCTTATAGTGGCAGGCAGTGCGGGCGATAAGCGGCGTAGGCTTGACGGGCACCAGGGGCGACAGGCGGCCTAGGTGACGGGCGGCTAAGGGCGATGGGCGGTCGAGGGCGACGGGCGGTCTAGTCGACGGGCGGCCTAGGCGACAAACGGCCTAAGCGCGACGGTCGGCTTAGGTGACGGGCGGCCTGGGCGACGGGCGGCCTAGGCGCGACGGGCGGCCTAGGTGCGACGGGCGGCCTAGGTGACGGACGGCCTAGGGGCGATGGGCGGTCTCGGCCGACGGGCGACCGAGGGCGACGTGCTGCTAGGGACGACGGGCTGCTAAGGGCGACTGGCAACGGGCGGCCTAGGGCAACGGCCGGCTAAGGGCAAAGGGCGGCCGAAGGGCGGGGCGCCTCGGGGCGTGCTAGTGTAGGCGGTCCAGGGTGGGCATAGCGGGAACGGGGACCAACCTACTCGTGATACGATGTTAGAAAGAGAATGGAATGAGAATGACAAACAACAGGGCATACAGGGGGTAGATATAGCAAACCCAAATCTGTAGCTTACAAATGTTGTACTCTCTAAGGAGTAACCCAACTTAGCCTATAATATGCAACACATATAATTTGACAGATACTTCAATGACGCGCGTATGGAGCTGCATGGTGTACTACAGGCCCGCATTTGCCACCACCGAAAAGTTCGCCAGCTGAGCGCGATGGGGAATTAACCTCGGCATGAGCTACGAATATAAATAATGCATCATCCTCGATCTAGGGAGCAAGAAGATTGCACACAAGCGCGACATTCTGTTTTACAAAAGGCTCACCCTCGCGAGATTCTGAGCCGATCAGCGGGGAGGAGCAACAACAGTCGACGCGCATGGCGAACGAATCGCCACTCCCGAAGACCAAGCAGCGGCCACGATCCTCGATCAAGACTCACCTGACGAGCATCCCGGTCCGAACCCTCGGCCTTGCGATGACGACGATGACAGCGACGACGACGCGCTGCCAGAACCATTGCGAAGCAGAGGCCCCGTACGAAGTCCCTCACCCGCACCTGAAAGCGACGACGACAATGTGCAAGAAGTTAGCACCGAGGGACGACATATCACAACAGAATCCGGGCTGCAACTGCTCGTGCTTCACATCGCAACAACCACGGCCCTACGAGTCATTGAGAAAAAAACGCCAAGACAAGCTTTGGCATGACCCCACAGTAAGGAATGGTGGGCATCTATGGATGCGGAACTAAAACCCCCGCCGACGGCTCGATAGGTCGTGCGCGGCTACGACCAACGCCACGGGATTGATTTCGACCAAGGATTCGCCCCCGTGAGCCGCCACACCTCGCCATCACCTCCTCCAAGCATCTCCCACTCTGTCAGATCGACCTCAAGAATGCGTTTCTGTATGCACTAGTTGATTTTGTGATTTACATGGAGTGACTGCATACCTACGGCGAAGGAGATTCCAAGGTGTGTCAGCTAAAGAAACCCCTATACGGGATCAAGCAGGCGCCCTGACTGTGGCAGCCGCACCTACACAAAATCCTAGTTGACATCCGCTTCACTCAGCTGTCGCATGATCCTGGAATGTACCGCCTACACGTATGCGGTGATTACATCCTGCTCAACGTGTATGTCAATGACCTGCTGTACACCGGAACGAGCAATACTCTGCTCGACCAATTCAAGAAGATCCTGGGAAGCCGTGTCGACATTACCACCAACCACAACATGACGCAATTCCTAGGCCTCAACATCTCCTACGCCTCTGAAGCCATTCACCTCTCAGCTACGAGGTACGCTGAAACACTCATGGTGCACTTCAGGATCCCACACGCACCACTCTCAACTCCGTATTGCTCACATGGACCGAACAACAAACCTGGCAACAAACCTCTCTCTCCCGCATGACTCCAACTTTACCAGCAGCAACTGGGTTGCCTGATGTTCTGTCACATGCAGACCCGACCTCTCCTACATTGCAAGCCAGCTTGCCCAGTACTCCCGCAAGCTGGTAGCAGAGAACCTGCTGGATGTTCAGCGTGCCTTGCAGTACTTCGTCTCAACGCCAAACATTGGGCTCTCCTATTCGACCCTCACAACCCAATCCTTCAACCTCGTCGGCCACGTGGACGCCGATCCCACAGCTGATCGTAACAATCGACCGTCACGAACCAACTTCCTCTTCCAACTCGAGACGACAGGCCCAATATCCTTGAAAGGAGACGATTGATCTGTCGTCAGCCGAAGCAGAATTAATCGCAGCAATCGCTACTGTTCGTGAGGGCATGTACATGCAGGAGCTTTTGCAGGAGGCAAAAATTGCGACATCGCCAACCTTCCGACTCCACTGCGACAACCAGTTTGAAAAAACAGTTCCGGCGCCGCACTGTTGCGATGTAGCTCATGGTTGCTTAAGACCCTTCAGATTCCTTTGTATTTCTATAAAAACGTAGTATAAGTGTACGTTGACAGCACGACCATAAACGCAATTTCCATACTTTGAAATTGGCTCAACGCGTATAACACTTTGCACCGGGCCTCGGCTGCTCTTCGCCTGTTACCAGCCGTGAGTTTTTGTTGCTTCAGCCAACCTTGCCTCGTTGTAAAGGGGGAGTCCACTCTCAGAATCGTAAGTAGCGGAATGAGTGGGACTAGCAGGAGATGGGAAACCAATAAGTTGTTGTACCCTATACAATGCAACTCGTTGTAGCCTAACAAACACATATAACATTGGCACACCCCCATAGGCTAAGTGAGGGGCATCAAAGCAATCAAGGGAAACAAACGGTCACAAGACCAGTCAAGAAAAGTAACAACCAAAACTCATGGTGGATCTCGAAGTCGCCACACAGTTTGAGCACAAGCAAGGGGCCACAAGGCCAGTTCAAGAGTTCACCGAAATATATAAACAGCAAGGCAGATAGAGCAAGAAGCAAGAGGCAAGCCTACAACAAACGAGGGCCTGCCTGAACAAGGCCAAGTTGCGTGCAGAACATGTGGTGATCACCAGGCGGAAGGGCCTTGGTTAATATGTCTGCAGCGTTGGCCGTTGAGACCACAAAATCCAAGCGTGCCTGGCCGCGTCGCTGCAGCTCTCGCAGGAGAAAGTGCTTCGATGTGCTTCACTCTGCCCTCCACTCGAGGCTCGCGACAAAGGAGGATCATGGCCTTGTTCTCAGCAAACAAGGTTGGTGGAGAGCGAGGTCTCTCACCATGGTCGGTGAGCAAGAAGGTCAACCAACAAAGCTCCTGCGAAGCAATGGCACCGGCGTATATCTTGGCCTATGCGCTAGACTGCGCCACAGACGACGACCGAGTAGACCTCCACGACACATCTCCAAAGCCCAAGCTGAAGCAGTACCCCTAAGTTGACCTGAGGTCTCCACGTCGTCGGCGTAGGAAGAGCCGCAGTGACCGGTCAGTACAACTGGCTCTCTCCCTCCAAGCACAAGCCCCGTGCTTGATGTAGTCGCCAGGTACTTCGCTACCCTCACAGTAGCCGTCCAGTGAACAGGACGGTGTCTCCCAGTCACAACAAAGCAAGCCAGGACGCTGAGTGGAAAAGCGAGGTCTAGACGAGTACAGGCCATACGGTACATGAGGCAAGCCACAAGCTCTGCGTAGGGACCACTAGACTCAAAGGGCTCGTCAAGAAAAGGGTCGGTGAGTCGGTGGTCGACGGCAAGAGGAGTGGACTGGGTGGTGGAGAACTGGAAGTCGAACCGCTGAAGGACCTGCTGCACCATGTGTGACTGAGTTAGTGTGATGGTGCGAGCGGCTCTGTCCCTGGTGATCTGCAGGCCAAGGTAGCGGCGCAGTTCACCAATGCCAGTGCACGTGTGTTTCTTCTGTGATTCGGACTTCACGAAAGCCAGAGCAACCCTGCCTGCTGTAACGAACACCAGGTCGTCGCCGTAGACAAGGACGAAGAAAAGGGTGGGTCCAGAATGAACGAACAGCGACGGGCCGGCGGTCGAAGGTCTGAAGCCAAGGTCAGCAAGTGTGGAGCGAAGATTGTCGTGCCACTCACGGGGTGCCTGCGGAGACCGTAGACTGGTCATCTCAGGCTCCATTGGGTCCTAGGGGGGAAAGTGCAAGTGAATCTAGGAGGACGGCGCAACCAGATCTCCTTGTGGAGGCGGCTCTGGAGAAAGGCAGTGGAGAAGTCCAGTGTGTGAAGCTCGTAGTCTCGCTGAGCTGCAACGGGAAGTAACACCCGAAGAGTGGTCATTTTCGGGGTCAGGGCGAAGGTCTGGAAAAAGTCAAATCCCTCACGCTGACTGAAGCCTCTCGTCATGTAGCTCGCCTTGAAGACAGGCGGAGATCCAGGCGGCCATTTCACCTTGAAGATCCACATGCCATCGACTACGTTCGCCATGGGAGGGGGAACTACGTCGACGTATGTGCATGTGGGCCTCCAAGACGCCATCTCTGAGTCCATGGCTGCTATCCACTGAGAGGCCCTGTGAGGATCTAGAATCGAGCTCAGAAAAGAGAGTTTGATTTGAATGATCCACCTGGCTACAACACGAGGCTATATATAGTCTCGACACAAGGCAGGAAACTCAGGTGTTACGCGAATGTTCTGAGGGTCGCGAAGCGTCCCGATTAGAACCTTTCCGAACTCGGTAGAAAGCAATTCGGTGGCAACCGAAAGGCTTGAGTTCGGTACACGTAACCTGGTTCGGTGCTATAACTATAATAGAATATATGAATGCACCTAACCTAGGAAATCAAGCATATCTATGCATGATAAATAAAACCTAAGCTAGTAATAGCATAAAAAATTCCAGGCAAGCTAGCAAAGCCAGCATAAGCCGTCGTACTCTCACACGTCCCCCCCTCAAAGCTGGGTGGCGTGAGATACACCCTGCTTGACAAGATAGTCCTTGAGAGCACGGCGTGCATTGCCCATATCAGCTTCTGCAACCCAACTGTCCTCTGTGGGGTCATAACCCTTCCAGCGTATCAGGAACTCGAGGGTCTTGCTGCCGCGGCGCAGATGAGTGAGAACGCGCTCCACTTCATACTCTGGTTCATCCTGTATGAGAACAAGTGGTGGTGGCGGTAGCTGCCGTCCCTGGAACTGTTGGTTGGGGTCCTTGTAGGGCTTCAGTATCTGAACATGGAAAGCGTTGTGAAGCTTCCACGTAGTAGGTAAGCGCAAGCGGAATGTTACTGGTGTCACCTGTGCCTCAACATGAAAAAGACCACAGAAGCGAGGTCGGAGCTTGGATGGTAGGTGAGACAGGTTCAAGTTGCGCGTGTCGAGGAGTACCTGATCTCCGACTGCTATGGTGTAATCACGTCGCTGTCGATCGGCATACTGCTTCTGGGAGTTCTGCATCGTCGTGAGGCGTCGCTGAGTCTTCTCCCATAGCTGCTGCATGGTGGTGACGAAGTCATGTGCGGCTTGGACGTGTGCCGGTGTGGTTGGCTGCTGTGGTGTAAGTAGCTCCCGTCCGTAGCACAGGAAGAAAGGAGATTTCCCTATGGCCGCATGTGACGCGTTGTTGTAAGCGAACTCTAGGGTCGGTAACTGTGTGTCCCAGTGGCTGACATCGTCTTTGCAAGCTGTGCGCACTAACTGTTCAACCACCTGATTGAGTCGCTTTGTCTGTCCGTCAGTCTGGGGGTGGTATGCTGAAGACATCGCAAGTTTAGTCCCCAACAATCCCATGAGCTCCTTCCAGAACTTACTAGTGAATTTTGGGTCTCTGTCTGAGATGAGTGTAGCGGGGATGCAGTGGATGGTGATGATGCGGTCGAAGAAGAGGCGAGCAGTTGCTTCAGCTGTAGCCATGGCGTTGGTCGGGATGAAGTGACCCATTTTAGAGAACTTGTCGATCACCACGATTATAGCGTCATGTCCTCGTGAGGTCAAAGGAAGTCCCGTGATGAAGTCGAGGCTTACGACTTGCCATGGCTGCTCCGGAACGGGTAGAGGCTGAAGTAACCCTGCTTTTTTCTGCTTGCTACTCTTCATCCGCTGGCACGTGTTGCATGAGGTGACGAACTGCTGCACGTCTGCTGCCATCCCGGGCCAGTAGTAATAGTTCGCTATCCCTGCTAACGTCTTGTTGCTCCCGAAATGTCCCGCGTACTGTACGTCGTGAAACTCCTCCAGCAGAATCTGTCGGAGCGGGGCATAGTTCGGTACCCAAATCTTCCCTGAACCCTTCCTTACAGCTAAGTGTTTCTCCCACTGTAACAACTTCTGTTTCTCTGCCGTAGCAATCTCTGCGTCCACAGAGTACCCATGTTGGAATAGACCCTTGAGCAGAGGGTTCATCCCGTCGAGCTGGATGCCTGCTACATGACCGGGGCAGCTCAACGCGTCTGCTTCGTTGTGTAGCCCATGCTTGTAGACGATGTCGTAGTGGAAGTGAGTTTCCAGGAAGTCCACCCACCGCACCTGTCGTCGTGAGAGCGTCGGCTGCGACTTCTCGTATTTGAGACTGCAGTGGTCAGTATAGACCGTAGTCTTGGCTCCCTCTAGGTAACCTCCACGCCTTGAAGGCTATGACTATCACTAAGGCTTCCTTATCATGGATGGGGTAGTTCAGTTCTGCTCCGTGTAATTTCTTACTGAGGTAGGCGATGGGCTGCAAACCACGTCAGTGATCCTGCATCAGTACTGCTCTGACTGCCTGGTCACTAGCGTCTGCTTCCACCATGTAGTCTTGTCAGAATATTATGCTTGTCTAGTCTGTAGTGGGGTACTCAATAGTGAGTATAACCCTTTTGGGCTTGCTATTTGTATCCTCCTCCTTTCTAGTTCAAACCCTCCTTCTATTTCTCTTTCGTGTACCCTAAACCCTAGCTATGGCTACTGAGTTCTAGCTAGAATCTTGACATGGTATCAGAGCCTTTGCGCTCCTGGCCTGTGGGCCCACATGCTTCCGCTGCTGCTGTCCTGTCTGTCGCGCGCCCCGTGGCGTGCGACGTTTTTTCTTCCCGCCACGCGCTCGGGGCGCATGGCGGTTTTCTGCCCGCCGTGCGCCCCGAGGCGCGCGGCGGTTTACTGCCTCACGCGGCGCCCCGGGGGCCCGCGCGCTGCCCTGCCCGTCGCCCGTCGCGGCGCCCTGGGGGGCCGCGCGTCGCCCTGCACGTCGCCCGTCGCGGAGCCCTGGGGGCCCGCGTGTCGCCCCCCCCCCCCCCCTCCCGTCGCCCGTCGCGGCGCCCTGGGGGGCCGCGCGTCGCCCTGCCCGTCGCCCGTCGCGGCGCCCTGGGGGCCAGCGCGTCGCCCCCCCCCTCCCGTCGCCCGTCGCGGCGCCCTGGGGGGCCGCGCGTCACCCCTCCCATCGCCCGTCGCGGCGCCCTGGGGGGCCGCGCGTCACCCCTCCCGTCGCCCGTCACGGCGCCCTGGGGGCCCGCGCGTCGCCCCCTCCCGTCGCTCGTCGAGGCGCCCTGGGGGCCCGCGCGCCGCCCCGCTTCCGCTCACACGCCGCCCCAGCTGCTGCCCGCGTTTCTGCCCTGCGTTGGGGGTATGGGGGTGGCGGGTATGGGGGTGGCGGGTGTGTGAACCGTCCCCTGCTCCTCCTCCTCCTCCGTCTCCCACTGCTGCAGCTGCCGCTGAGGGGGGTGGGTGTGTGGGAGACGAAGGAGTGGTGCTAGGGGGGTGACGTGGGAGTGGAACTAGGGGTGCAGCAAGGGGTGTGTGAAAGGGGGGTGGGACAGTTGGGGGAGGTTGAGCGGAGGTTGAGCCGTCGTGTCGCCAGCAGCGCCAGTAGTCCAGAGGCTACAATCTCCGGTAGCCCAGCGAGCCTGCTGCGCCAGTCGCCCGTGGGTCAGTTGCTCCAGCCGCTCGGCGTAGCCGCGGAGCCAGTTACTCCTGTAGTCCGGAGGCTACAATCTTCGGTAGCCATTGAGCCAGCCGCTCCTGTTGCCCGTGTGTCTGCAGCTTCAGTCGTCGCCTCCCATCTCCTCTCCTCTCACATTCCCTCCTCCTCCTCACTTGCCCTCTGTGAATGCCTCTAGCTTTGCTTGTCCTTGTGAACCTGCTCTATGACTGCTTGCTGTGCTGATTATACCCCACTTTGACTATGGGGGTGTGTCCGAATATTATGCTTGTCTAGTCTGTAGTGGGGTACTCAATAGTGAGTATAACCCTTTTGGGCTTGCTATTTGTACCCTAAACCCTAGCTATGGCTACTGAGTTCTAGCTAGAATCTTGACAAGTCTTTGCCTGGATCCGGTAAGATGAGTACTGGTGCTGTAGTCAATGCTGTCTGTAGTTGCTCCATGGCTTGCTGATGAGGAGTATCCCATTTATAGGGCGTATCCTTTTTCAGTAGGCTAACTGTGCGTACTGCGGCAAGAGCCTGTTGTAGTAGTTGTCAAAGCCTAGGAACTGCTGCAACTCCTTCACGTTCTCCGGTACTTTCCACTTCTTGACGGCTTCGATTTTCCGCGGGTCCACGTGTACGCCCTCGACACTCACCATGTGTCCGAGAAACTGCACCTTCTTCAGGGCGAAGTCGCTCTTCGACAGCTTCACGTAGAACTTGTTCTCCCGCAGGATCTCGAAGACTTTCCGCAGATGCTCCACGTGCTCCTTCATATATTTGGAGTAGATGAGAATGTCGTCCAGGTACACCACCACGCATTCGTCCAACAGGGGCCGTAGGATATGATTCATCTCCGCCTGGAACGTTGCTGGTGCATTGCAGAGTCCGAACGGCATCACTAGATATTCGTAGGAGCCATATCTGGTACGGAACGCCGTCTTGTTGATCGAGTTGTCCGCCATCTTGATCTGCCAGTAACCCGACTGTAGGTTCAGCTTCGAGAATACTGTTGAACCGCTTCAAGAAATCTCGCCCCAAGATGAAATCTATACCCTTGATGTTCGTGATCGGCAACGTCGGCTTCCACCTCAGCGCCCCTATGTGTAGTTGCAGTGATGCTTCGCCGTGGATGGGAAGTTTCGTACCGTCCACCATCGTTGCCGTGAACTTGGTCTCCTCCGAAGGTTCTCCAATTTTCTCCAACGTCCCGCAGTCACACACCGAGTGGGACGCACCACTGTCCACCAGTGCCTGGAGGCGTCGTCCTTTGCATAACACCTCGAGGAGTAGTGGTTTCTGCTGCGCTGAGTAACCAAAGATAGTCTCGTTAAAGCTGTCGCCTACATACTTCCTGCGGGAGGTCTAGGTTTATCACTTGAAAACACGGTAGCACCTAACTTCGCTCCAACCTTGAGTGGCGAGGTGCAGTTACTATTTTGTGACAACAAAACCTCAGCTCTGAAAATCGGGCGAAACAGGATTGGCTTCTAATTTTCCCGCCAATCACCTCCCCAACCCGGATTGGTTGCACGTTGTGGCGAAATCGCCAACATAACCCTCTCCTCCCGAAATATTTACACCCCAACCAAACCTTTAACGAAACTGGCGGGATTCGCCAGTTTTGTTTGAAACGTTCGCTCCCTCATTTCTGGAAAATGGCCATTTCGTTCCCCAATCAGCATTCGTCCTGTCAAACTTATATGCTATAGTCTGTGTAGGCTGTAGTGGGGTAGTTCATATAGGGTACAACTCTTTTAGGTTTCCTACTTGTACCCACCTGCTTGCTAGTTCAGTCATTCGTTCCTTCACTATTCTGACATGGTATTCTGAGCAGGTTCCCTCGTGGGAACATTTTTTTTTAGGGCCCACCACGATTAAAACTTTTTTTCCTGCCCTGCCCGAAGCGCGCCTCGCGCCTGCCTCACCTGCGCCGTCGCGCGCCCTGCCCTAGTGCCGCCCATCGCGGCCCTGCCTTCTCGGCCCGTCGCGGCCCTGCCCTAACGGCCCGTCGCGGCCCCCTGCCTTCTCGGCCCGTCGCGGCCTTGCCCTGTCGCCGCCTCGTCGCGGCCCCGACCTAGCCGCCTAGTCGCGGCCCTGCCCTGCCGCCACCCGCGGCCCTGCCTTGCCGCCCGTCGCGGCCTACCCTAGCCGCCCGTCGCGGCCCTACCCTGCCGCCCCTCGTCGCGGCCCCGACCTTGCCGCCAGCCGCGGCCTCTGCCCTGCCGCTGCTCGTCGCGGCCCTGCTCTACTGCCGCCCAGCCGCGGCCCTGCCCTGCAGCCGCCCTGTCGCGGCCCTGCTCTGCCGCCGCCTCGTCGCGGCCCTGCCCTTCAGCCACCCCAGTCGCGGCCCTGCTCTACCGCCGCCAAGTCGCGGCCCTACCCTGCTGCCGCCCCAGTCGCGGCCCTGACCTAACCGCCAGCTGCGGCCCTGCCCTGCACCCGCCCCTGGTAAGCACCCGCGCCGCCCAGCCGAGCCGCGTCGCCCAGCCGAGCCGCGCCGCCCTGCCGAGCCGCGCCGCGCCGCCCTGCCGAGCCGCGCCGCCCAGCCGAGCCGCGCCACCCAACCGAGCCGCGCCGCCCTACCGAGCCGCGCCGCCCTGCCGAGCCGCGCCGCGCTACGGAGCCGCACTGCCCTGCCCACGCTGCTACTGCTGTTTCTGCTGCCACTGCTGCTACTGCTGCTACTGCTGCTACTGCCGCTATGGCTAGCCCTAATGTTCTTACCTTTGATGCTGAGGGGCGTGCGGTTGACTTTGACGTGTGGGTTGACGACCTGCAGCTATTTCTTCAGTGTGACTCTAAGGACGGAGTATCCCTTTTCGATCACACGTCCGGTGTCTCTCCTGCACCTGCTGCCATTGCTGACAGCACGGTTCGCTCGCAGTGGACCACTCGTGACGCTGTTGCTCGCCTTGCTGTTCGTAGTCACCTGCCGTCTGCTGAGCGCGCGCACTTTGGCCAGTACAAGACTGCTAAGTCTTTGTATGACGCTGTCGTAGCGCGCTACTCCTCCCCTGCCACTGCTGCCCTCAGCCGCCTCATGCTGCCGTACCTGTTCCCTGACCTTGCCGCCTTTGCCACAGTCGCTGACCTCATTACTAACCTCCGCACTAGTGACGCCCGCTACCGCGCTGCGCTTCCCACTGAGTTGTGTGCCAAGAACCCCCCCCCCATGTACATCACCCTCTACTACCTAGTCACCCGTCTCCCTGACTCCCTTTCTTCAGTCAGGGACCACTTTCTCTCCCTTTGCCCCACCGAGCTCACCGTCGACCTGCTAGAGGAGCGCCTCACTGCAGCTGAGAAGAGTATTGTTGCTGTAGGTGCTTCTCGCGGCGACCCTCGCGCCCCTTTCTTTGAGGGGTGTTCCCCTGTCCCCCTTCTCCCCTCTGTTGCTCCTGCTGTTGCTGTCGACCTCGTTGGCACTGAGGAGGTCGGGGCTGCGTCTGCTCCTAGTGGGAGGCGCCGCAACAGCAAGGGCAAGGGGGGCAAGGGTGGTGGAGGGAACGGTGGGGGCGGCGGTGGAGGCGGTGGAGGAGGCGGAGGGGGTGGCGGTGGAGGTGGGGGTGGTGGCGGGAGTGGGGGCGTCGGTGGCGGCGGTGGGGGTGGTGGAGGCAGCGGCAGCGGCGGTGGAGGCAGCGGCAGCGGTGGTGGAGGTGGCGGCGGCGGTGGTGCTGGTCGAGGTGGAGCCGCGCAGCGTGGAGGCTTTGGTGGTAGCAAGCGCCAGCAGCAGCCGCGTTCCCGTGAGACCCCGTCGGCCCAGCAGCTTCGTGAGTGGTACGCTGGGCGTGGGAGGTCTGGGGGTGCTGGTCCCTGCACTTACGTTCTTCGCACCGGCGGGCGCCGTGGGGAGACGTGCGGGCTGCCACACACTACGCAGCACTGCTTCGGTCGCCTGACTGACGCCTGGCGCGCCCAGTTTCCTGACGCTGTTGAGCTCCCTCGCTGGGGTGATCTGCTTAAGCAGAATGTTGCTATCTTTGATCTTGATTTCGATGCTATCCTTGCTGCCATGTATGCTGTGACTGATAGTGCTGAGGGTGACTGTTACCTGTGTGTACCGCCCGACCCGGGCATTGTGGCTGCTGCTTTAGGTGCTAGTGAGTCTGCTGCTCCAGGTGCTAGTGAGTCTGCTGCTCCAGGTGCTGGTGAATCTGCTCTCTCAGGTACTGCACCTACTGAGGCCTTGCACACTTTCACACTTGACTCCGGTGCTTCGCGCTCCTTCTTTCGCGACTGCACCACACTCACGCCGCTCAGTCGGCCGGTCGCAGTCTCCCTGGCTGACCCCTCTGGGGGCCCAGTCCTTGCGCACTCCACGGTTTTACCGTGTCCTGCGGCCCCGTCGGGCTTACTGTCGGGACTCCACCTCCCCTCGTTCTCTACGAACCTGGTGAGTGGAGCTGACCTCCAGAACGTGTGGGTTGACCAGTTCACCCCTGGAGGTCAGCGTGTGACCCACAGCACTTTCTCTCGGATGGGCCGCCACCTGGCCACGTTCACCCGTCGGCCTGAGTCGAGTCTGTACACACTGACTACTGCGTCTCCTCCGGATACTGCGTCTAGTAAGGTAGCCGCGTCTGGTCAGGTGTTTGCTGCCGCGTCCAGGTCTAGTCCGGCGTCTGCCCCCTGCTCGTGTCGTCCTCTGTCACACGAGACTCTCCTTTGGCACCACCGCCTTGGTCACCCCTCCCTGCCTCGTCTTCGAGGTATGGCCTCCCGTACCCTTGTCTCTGGTCTCCCCCGGTCCCTCCCTCCCCTTCCTCCGGGGCCTGCCCCTACCTGTGTTCCTTGTGTCGAGGGCCGGCAGCGCGCCGCTCCTCACTCCTCCGAGTTCCCTCCGACAGAGGCTCCCCTGCAGACTCTCCACATGGACGTGTGAAGCTCAGCCCGCGTCCGTGGACAGGGTCACGAGCGTTACTTCCTGCTGGTCGTTGACGACTACTCGCGTTACACCACAGTCTTCCCCTTGCGCCACAAGGGTGAGGTCACTGAGGTGTTGATCGACTGGATCCGCGGTCCCCGTCGCCAGCTCAGCGAGAGTTTCGGCTCGGGCCTTCCTGTTCTGCGTCTGCACTCAGACAGAGGTGGTGAGTTTTCCTCCGACCTTCTGAGGGCTTTCTGTCGTGCGGAGGGCATCCGCCAGACGTTCACGCTTCCGGCCTCCCCACAGCAAAATGGGATTGCTGAGCGCCGCATTGGCATGGTCATGGACGTCGCTCGTACGTCCATGATCCATGCGGCTTCTCCCCATTTTCTGTGGCCGTTCGCGGTTCAGTACGCTGCGCATCAGATCAACCTTCAGCCTCGTGTCTCCTTGCCAGAGACCACACCTACTCTGCGGTGGACGGGGAAGGTTGGCGATGCGTCTGTGTTCCGTGTCTGGGGATCTCGAGCTTTAGTCTGCGATACTTCCGCGGACAAGCTGTCCTCCCGTGCCGTTCCCTGCGTCTTCCTTGGCTTCCCCCCTGACGCACCTGGGTGGCAGTTTTACCACCCCGCCTCGCGTCGTGTTCTGTCCTCTCAGGACGTCACGTTTGACGAGTCGGTATCTTACTACCGTCTCTTTCCCTACCGCACTGCCCCTCTCCCCCCCCCCCCCGCCGCTCTTCCTAGCACCAGGTGCTCCTCCGGTAGACCCCCTCCCCCCTCAGGGTCCTGCCCCCTCAGGTGTGTCCCTGGTAGACCCTGTCGAGCCTGTCGAGGTAGCTGTCGACTCTGGTGCTGCTAGGGGTGCTGAGCCTGCGGGTGCGGGGCCTGGGGGTGGGGGCCGTGGGGGTGCTGAGCCTGGGGTTGCTGAGTCTGAGGGTGCGGAGCCTGGGGGTGCTGAGCCTGAGCGTGTGGAGCCTGGGGGTGCTGAGCCTGGGGGTGCTGAGTCTGAGGGTGCTGAGCCTGGAGGTGCTGAGCCTGGGGGTGCTGAGCCTGAGCGTGCTGAGTCTGGAGGTCCTCCGGGTGTCCCGTCACGGCGGGAGCCCCTCTCTCCACAGCGGCTGCGTGAGTGGTACGCTCGGCGCTGTAGCCGTGCTGCTGGAGCTACGGGGCCTGCTGCTGGAGGTGCTTCTGGAGCTGGAGCTGCTGGAGGTGCTGCTGGTGCTAGAGCTGGTGCTGGAGCTGCTGGAGCCGCTGGTCCTGGAGGTGCTAGTGCTGGAGGTTCTGGCGCTGTTGGAGGTCCTGCTGGAGGTGCTGGAGCCGCTTGTCCCGGAGGTGCTCGTACTGGAGGTACTGGAGCTGCTGGGGATGGTGGTGCTGCAGGAGTTGGAGCTGGAGGTGCTGGAGCTGTTGCTGCTGGAGGTGCTGCTGGAGCCGGAGCTGCTGGAGGTGCTGGAGCTGGTGGTGCTGCGGGAGTTGTAGCTGGAGACCCTGGAGCTGAGGGTACTGGTGCTGTCTCTGCTGTTTCTGGAGGCGCTGCGCGGCCGCGGCCGTACTACGTTCCGCTCCTTCAGCAGGTTCTTGGTCTCCCGCCTTCTACTGGTCCTACTCCTCCCTTACTGAGTGCACCGCCTGTCCAGTCGCAGTCGCAGTTACAGCCAGCCTCTCCAGTGCCTGGTCCTTCTCCTTACTCTGGACCGACTAGAGGTCTTACGGAGCGGCGTGAGCCTGAGTCTCGTCCTGCGTCGCCTGAGTCTCGTCCTGCGTCACCTGAGTCTCGTCCTGCGTCGCCTGTTCGCGCTGTTCGCACTGGTCGACGTGTTCAGCGTCAGCGTCCTCCTCCTGTCCCCGGCACTCACTATATGACTCTGCGTCCTTCCACTGCTCCACAGCGTGTTCCTCTGCCGTCTCCTCATGCGTCCTCTCTTCGTGACGGTCCGGACCCGGAGTCTGACTCCCTTCGTGCTGCTAGTCCTACTGTCGCGCGTTTCCTGGCCACTGTTGTCACTGACCCTTCGTTTGAGTCCACTGCTGCGTCTGCTCTAGTTGCTGAGCTTGTTGACTTTGCTGCCGCCTGTCGTCTAGACTACGCCGCTAGCCTTGTTGCTGAGTCTGGGTCTGCGTCTGTCTGTCCTCCGTCCGTCGGGGGTGAGTGTGCTCTTGGCACAGACGTCCTTGAGGACAGACAGGAGGAGTTTGAGTGCTTTGCCGCTGCTTTACCTCATCTCGTGTCCATGCTGCTTGCCCCTGAGGGAGACCCGGATGCACCAGACATCCCGACCCCGCGCTCTTACGCAGAGGCGATAGAGGGTCCCTACTCCTCTCAGTGGCAGACAGCCATGGACACAGAGATGGCTTCCTGGAAGTCCACAGGCACCTTCGTCGACGAGGTTCCCCCGCCTGGGGCGAACATCGTCAGTGGCATGTGGATTTTCAGGGTGAAGCGGCCGCCGGGTTCTCCACCTGTCTTCAAGGCGCGTTACGTTGCACGAGGCTTCAGTCAGCGACAGGGAGTTGACTTCTTCCAGACCTTCTCCCCTACCTCGAAGTTGACCACTCTTCGGGTGCTGCTGCACGTCGCCGCTCAGCGTGACTACGAGCTACACTCTCTTGACTTCAGCACAGCTTTCCTACAGGGCAGCCTGCACGAGGGGATCTGGCTGCGCCGCCCACCTGGCTTCACTGGGTCGTTTCCTGCTGGTACCTAGTGGAGCCTCCGGCGGCCAGTCTACGGTCTCCGCCAGGCACCCCGTGAGTGGCACGACACGCTGAGGACGACTCTTGCTGCTCTTGGGTTTGCTCCTTCCACTGCTGACCCATCGCTGTTTCTACGCACCGACACCACTCTGCCGCCGTTCTACGTTCTCGTGTACGTAGACGACTTGGTCTTTGCTACTGCTGACACTGAGGCACTCGCCCACGTGAAGTCGGAGCTGCAGAAGAGACACACGTGCACAGACCTGGGTGAGCTGACAAGCTATCTTGGCTTGCGGATCACCCGGGACAGAGCACAGCGCACCATTACCTTGACTCAGTCACACATGGTGCAGCAGGTCCTTCAGCGCTTCGGCTTCACGTACTCCTCGCCACAGTCCACTCCTCTGCCTACCGGTCATTCGCTCTCAGCTCCACCTTCGGACGAGTCCGTAGAGCCGAGTGGCCCGTATCCAGAGCTTGTGGGCTGCCTCATGTACCTGATGACCTGCACTCGACCTGACCTTGCCTACCCTCTTAGCATTCTAGCACGCTATGTCGCTCCTGGCAGACACAGGAAGGAGCACATGGATGCTGCTAAGAGGGTGTTGCGCTACTTGTGCAGTACGTCGGGCATGGGGCTCGTGCTTGGAGGACGGGCTCGAGTTGTCCTCACTGGTCAAGGAGACGCTTCCTGGGCTGACGACTTGGCTACGCAGCGGTCGTCACAGGGTTACACCTTCAGCCTTGGCTCCGGCTCTGTCTCTTGGCGGTCTACCCGCTCGTCTTCTGTTCTCAGCTCCAGTTGTGAGGCTGAGATCTACGCAGGGGCCATGGCTGCACAGGAGTTACGCTGGCTCACCTACCTGCTGACCGACCTGGGAGAGCCGCCTCGTTCTCCTCCAGTGCTGTACGTCGACAACAAGGCCATGATTGCCTTGTGTCAGGAGCACAGACTGGAGCACAGAACGAAGCACATCGCTCTGCGCTACTTCCTTGCTCGTGAGTTGCAGCAGCGTGGTCAGCTTCGTCTTGCTTACGTGGCCACTCGGGCCAACACTGCTGATGTCTTCACCAAGGCGCTTCAGCCTTGTGATCATCAGCGGTACTGTACTGTTCTAGGCCTTGTGCCTACTGTGCCTCACTTGCTTACTTCTTGACTCTGCTTGTACTGTGATCTCTATACATATACCTGCATGCTTACACTTGCTAGGTTGTGATCACTGTATTGCTTGTTCTCCTTTATATAACTCTGCATGTGAACTGGCCTTGTGGCCATTTGCTTGTGCTCAGAATGCGTGGTGACGTCGTGATCCACCCTGAGCTTGTCAGAACTAGCAGTAGAAAGTATGAATGAAGAAAGGAGGAATTTCACTAGCAAGCAGTTGAGTACATATAGGAAACCCTAGATTGGGTTGTACTCGCTATAGAGCACCCCACTGCAGGCTAGACAAATACAACATTCTGACACACCCCCATAGTCAAAGTGGGGTGTAATCAGCACAATGAGCAGGTATAGCAGGAGTTCACAATAAGAAGCAAAGCTAGAGGTAATCACAGCGGGCAAGTGAGGAGGAGGAGGGACTGTGAGAGGAGAGAAGGTGAGAGACGGCGACTGAAGCTGCAGACACACGGGCAACAGGAGCTGCTGGCACAGTGGCTACCGGGACAGTGCGCCCCGGACTACTGGAGTAACTGGCTCACGGGCTACGACGAGCTACAGGAGCAACGGACCCTCGGGCGACAGGCGCAGCAGACTCTCTGGGCTACCAGGACAGTGCGCCCCGGACTACAGGTGCTGCGGACGACAAGACAGCAGCCTCCGCTCAACCTCCTCCAACTGTCCCACACACCCCCCACACACCCACTGCTTCACTCCTAACTCCACTTGCACGTCTGTTGTTGTAGAGATCAAGTGCCGATGATTTTTTGTTTATATGCGTTTGTTGCTTTTCAATGTAGGTCTTTGTCCAAGCCTTGAGTGTAAGGAATATGGAATCGGCATTTGGGAGAGGCCTCAGACATATCCCATTGGTGACTTCCGCAAGAGAGAATTGTTACTTACTTTATATTGGCTAAGTCCTTATTCCTTTCAAGTTTATCACCATCATATATATTTTAAATTGTTGAATAACGATTCAGATAAATCTGCTCAGGTGTACATATCCAGGTTTGGCCACACGACGTCATCAACTTTCAAGAACCTATGCGTTCTGACGTGTCACAACTTCGCGTCTGCGAACCAATGAGACGCTCGCGGAATCCGGAGCCCAATTCTTGACGTTTGCTGCCTTTGTTCCGCCTCTGGAGGCTGAAATCCAACCTTGAGAATCCACGCCTCTGAAGGAGTCGCGAAGCTTGGAGGTAATACTTTTTGGATCTCGTTTTCGGTCACCCTGTTGAGTACTGAATACGAACATTCTCCCACCATTCTCCCAAGCATTGCAACTTCCAACTTGAGTATCCCAACAGTTTGCATTTGGCTTCATCTCTTCGGTGCAGTCTCAGCGGAAATGTCTCATCATGTACTAAACTTTCGCCTAGATCACCCCAAAAACATAATTCCAGGGGTGTCTACCTATATATATTCCTCTTGTAACCAGGCGGATTCCCATTGGACAAACCAACACCTTTCCGAGCTCAACCCAACAACGGCAATTGCTTCTCCAATTGGTGTACGTGTATCGTTCAAGTTTGATAGAGGAGCAGCAGTTTAGAGCAGAACTGAACAAACCGGTTCGAAGTGCGCAAAATTGCACTCAACCTTTTACTGAACAAAAAGTTCATTTTCACAAGCACTCAAAACCCGAACGCCCAGTCATTTGGAAACTTCTCGTCCAACACTGAAGTGAAGCGAAGCTCAGTCGACTAGCAAAGCTCAGTCGACTGCGAATTATAGAAACTCTCAGACCAGGGCTACTGAAAGAAGAGCTAAGGAGTTACATACGGCGTGCATTCTGTACCTCACCTCATCTCCACTAGCTGCACGGCGTGTGATCAGCAAATCCTCAGAGACGAGCTACTGGTGAAGAGGATCGGCGGTGTGTATGAGCACCAGAGCAACGACGCGCTCTCATAGCTCTCTTTCAGAATGGTTACACCTCTCTCTAGTGGCTTATAGCCTCTGGTAAAACGTCAATCTCATCATCAGCGACAACATACTCGCGCTGGAATAGGCATCGGCAGGCCGTCGGACTCGCGTCAACGAGCAGCGGCACTGTTTCCCCTGACAAAAAACATTCGCTGCGCTTATCTTTGGCTCCAGATCGAGTACCACCCGTCATTTGTGCGAAGACTCTCGCAACCACTGCGGTAGGAAGCTCGCGGGTATTACTGCTCACGGGCGATCATGAGTATAGCGGCGCATTGCTCGCCATGTGGACTCGTCAAATGCAGCCCAGCCGCGCGTGGGCTGGGCGCCGCGGGCCTTTCAGTCGCGACGGTCTCGTCAGCTCCGTCCGTTTCGCCCGCTTCGCTCCTACTGCGTGCTCGTCAAATCGCGCCGACTGCCAGGCGAGACGCGTTCGGAGCCCGCGCATTCGCGACTGAATCTGCTGTTCCTCCCCGGAGACTGGCGGCGCTGTCAAGACCAAGGCGAGCCGCGACCTCAAGAACGCACGAGTCGGCCCACCGTTACAGACACCCGCTTGTGTTCTCGATAAAAGCCCGCGCGGACACCGTGACTATCGACGAGCCTTATAGCGAATCCGCGGACGCAGCGGAGGAGGGAGGGAGCAAGCCACGAGAGCAGGCGGAAAATCTTGCGGGGACTGCGGGGGAGGCGCGCGCGGCGGAAGAAGACGCGGGGAAGGCGGCGCCGGCGCGCAGTGGAAGTAGCAGTAGCGACACCGACGGAGGCGAGAAGCTGAGCCAGGCGACTCTGATTTGGCGCGCTGTGAAGCTGCCGATCTACAGCGTGGCGTTGATTCCGCTCATGGTGCGTGTGACTAGGGGGGAATCGAGAATTGCGCGAGTGGGATATCCTGCGTGGAAGGAGAGAGGGCAGACCCTGGATAAGGCTTCTTAAGGCTTCTTCTAGCAGACTTCAAATCAAAAGTAATCGTTTACTGCTGGAATTTCTCCTAAGGCTCTCTCGTCATCTTACGCCCCCCACACCCCCTCGCGTCCGTCTCGCTACTCTCGCCCCGCACGCTACTCTCGCCGCGTGCATTCTTCGTCCACCAGGTGGGAGCGTCAGCAGCATACCTACAGACTGGCGTTTTCCACGCGGGCAGATTCAACTCCTTCCTCCTCTTCTCCGTCCTCGTTATTGCGTGGCTCAATCTAAGGTACAGCACAGTGTCCTCTTCTCGCGTCACCCTCCCAGCTATTTTGCTTGTTCACATCTTCTCCAGTCAGCGACATTGGCCGTTTAAAGTTTCACGTGGAGCCATGGGAATTCTTGGTGAAGGCTCATCTTGTTTCCCAATCTCCGCCCGCCTGCCCTATCCTTGCCTCCCTTCTCCCTACTGCCTCCCTTCTCCCTTCTGCCTCCCTTCTCCCTACTGCCTCCCTTCTCCCTACTGCCTCCCTTCTCCCTACTGCCTCCCTTCTCCCTACTGCCTCCCTTCTTCTCCCTACTGCCTCCCCTTGGTGTGACAGTAACGATGGATTCGATTCTTTCACTGGCGTGGATAAGACGAAGCCAGAGTCTGTGGTCAACCTCACGGGCAGGTAAGTCAACCTGACTGGTGGGCGGGTCAACCTGACGGGCAGGTGGGTCAGCCTGACGGGCAGGTGGGTCAACCTGACGGGCAGGTGGGTCAACCTGACGGGCAGGTGGGTCAACCTGACGGGCAGGTGGGTCAACCTGACGGCCAGGTAAGTCAACCTGACGGCCAGGTAAGTCAGCCTGACGGGTGGGTGAAGAATATGCACGCATTTCTAGTTGGACCCATGTTCACACTCCATCCATACACGGCACTGTGCATGCAGCTGAAACGTCTCTCCGGTTGAGAGAACGAGGGTGCTGGGCTCGCAAGAAAGAGGGAGTAAGAGCATAGGTTGATTTTGAAGTCAACAATGAAATCACTTCCACTGGAGCAGTATCCATTGGGTAAGTAGATTGAATGTGAATGAAAGGCGACGGTAGCCTGACTTGGATGAATGGCTTAAGAGAGTCGTTTTGAAGCAACAAAAGCAAATTTCCCTCTGTTGCTCGTTTACCCGTCTCAACCTCGCTCCTATCCAACCTTCACCACTCATGTTTTCCACTCCCCTCTCCTTCTCTCTCTCCCTCCCCCCTCTCCACTCCCCTCTCTCCCATCCCTCTCCTCTACTGCCCTCCCCTCCCGCCGCACTCACCCCTCCCCTCCACTCCCCTCTCCCCCTTCCTTCCTCCCCCCCAACCCCCCCACCAGTCGCTTCCGAGTGCTGGCATTGGCCTTCCTCCTCCTGGGGCTGGGCCTCGCAGGGATCTTCTCAGGCGCGGCTGCTGTTGCGGATCCACGTGTCGGATGGCTATTGGCCGCCTCGATTGCCTGTGGATATGTGTATCAGGTGAGTGGCGGCTGTGTGTGTGTCAGGTCAGTGACTGCTGTTCTTTCAAGTGAGTTCTCGAGGCATGGAAGGAAGAACCATCAGCGTCCTCTCTTCCTCTATCATATAAGCCGCATGACTGCTCCCAGCAGTCTGGCATAACAGCTGACGACTGTTCACATAACATGCACCACATGACAAGCAACGACTTAAGCATACCGTCACGAGGTGACTTTTGAGTCGACTTGTTCACGTAACATACACCACGTGACAATGCAACGAATTTTAAGTATACTGTCACTCTCCTGCCCTTCTCCCCACACCCCTCCACGCACCACCACCCCCCACCCACACTACCTTCTCATCTAGACGGCTTCTAATTCCCTTTCCAATGTCCTTTCTGCAGAATTCATTACAATGCCCTTTTTCCCGTCCCACACACTCCCTTTCTACTTCCCCCCTCCTTCCCCTTTTCCCTCTCCGCATGCCGCCATTACCCCCCCTCTTCCTCCCCTTTTCCTTTCCCGCACACTCTCTTCTTCCCCCCTCTTCCTCCCCTCTTCCTCATTCCAGTGTCCGCCTTTCCGCCTAAGCTACAAGGGATTGGGCGAGCCCCTGTGCTTCCTGGCCTTCGGCCCCTCTGCTACCACTGCCTTCTACCTGCACCAGGCCAGGTGAATGTGCAGCACAGCCAGGTGAATGTGCAGCACAGCCAGGTGAATGTGCAGCACAGCCAGGTGAATGTGCAGCACAGCCAGGTGAATGTGCAGCACAGCCAGGTGAATGTGCAGCACAGCCAGGTGAATGTGCAGCACAGCCAGGTGAATGTGCAGCACAGCCAGGTGAATGTGCAGCACAGCCAGGTGAATGTGCAGCACAGCCAGGTGAATGTGCAGCACAGCCAGGTGAATGTGCAGCACAGCCAGGTGAATGTGCAGCACAGGCAGGTGAATGTGCAGCACAGCCAGGTGAATGTGCAGCACAGCCAGGTGAATGTGCAGCACAGCCAGGTGAATGTGCAGCACAGCCAGGTGAATGTGCAGCACAGCCAGGTGAATGTGCAGCACAGCCAGGTGAATGTGCAGCACAGCCAGGTGAATGTGCAGCACAGCCAGGTGAATGTGCAGCACAGCCAGGTGAATGTGCAGCACAGCCAGGTGAATGTGCAGCACAGCCAGGTGAATGTGCAGCACAGCCAGGTGAATGTGCAGCACAGCCAGGTGAATGTGCAGCACAGCCAGGTGAATGTGCAGCACAGGCAGGTGAATGTGCAGCACAGGCAGGTGAATGTGCAGCACAGCCAGGTGAATGTGCAGCACAGCCAGGTGAATGTGCAGCACAGCCAGGTGAATGTGCAGCACAGCCAGGTGAATGTGCAGCACAGCCAGGTGAATGTGCAGCACAGCCAGGTGAATGTGCAGCACAGCCAGGTGAATGTGCAGCACAGCCAGGTGAATGTGCAGCACAGCCAGGTGAATGTGCAGCACAGGCAGGTGAATGTGCAGCACAGCCAGGTGAATGTGCAGCACAGCCAGGTGAATGTGCAGCACAGCCAGGTGAATGTGCAGCACAGCCAGGTGAATGTGCAGCACAGCCAGGTGAATGTGCAGCACAGCCAGGTGAATGTGCAGCACAGCCAGGTGAATGTGCAGCACAGCAGGTGAATGTGCAGCACAGCCAGGTGAATGTGCAGCACAGCCAGGTGAATGTGCAGCACAGCCAGGTGAATGTGCAGCACAGCCAGGTGAATGTGCAGCACAGCCAGGTGAATGTGCAGCACAGCCAGGTGAATGTGCAGCACAGCCAGGTGAATGTGCAGCACAGCCAGGTGAATGTGCAGCACAGCCAGGTGAATGTGCAGCACAGCCAGGTGAATGTGCAGCACAGCCAGGTGAATGTGCAGCACAGCCAGGTGAATGTGCAGCACAGCCAGGTGAATGTGCAGCACAGCCAGGTGAATGTGCAGCACAGCCAGGTGAATGTGCAGCACAGCCAGGTGAATGTGCAGCACAGCCAGGTGAATGTGCAGCACAGCCAGGTGAATGTGCAGCACAGCCAGGTGAATGTGCAGCACAGCCAGGTGAATGTGCAGCACAGCCAGGTGAATGTGCAGCACAGCCAGGTGAATGTGCAGCACAGCCAGGTGAATGTGCAGCACAGCCAGGTGAATGTGCAGCACAGCCAGGTGAATGTGCAGCACAGCCAGGTGAATGTGCAGCACAGCCAGGTGAATGTGCAGCACAGCCAGGTGAATGTGCAGCACAGCCAGGTGAATGTGCAGCACAGCCAGGTGAATGTGCAGCACAGCCAGGTGAATGTGCAGCACAGCCAGGTGAATGTGCAGCACAGCCAGGTGAATGTGCAGCACAGCCAGGTGAATGTGCAGCACAGCCAGGTGAATGTGCAGCACAGCCAGGTGAATGTGCAGCACAGCCAGGTGAATGTGCAGCACAGGCCAGGTGAATGTGCAGCACAGCCAGGTGAATGTGCAGCACAGCCAGGTGAATGTGCAGCACAGCCAGGTGAATGTGCAGCACAGCCAGGTGAATGTGCAGCACAGCCAGGTGAATGTGCAGCACAGCCAGGTGAATGTGCAGCACAGCCAGGTGAATGTGCAGCACAGCCAGGTGAATGTGCAGCACAGCCAGGTGAATGTGCAGCACAGCCAGGTGAATGTGCAGCACAGCCAGGTGAATGTGCAGCACAGCCAGGTGAATGTGCAGCACAGCCAGGTGAATGTGCAGCACAGCCAGGTGAATGTGCAGCACAGCCAGGTGAATGTGCAGCACAGCCAGGTGAATGTGCAGCACAGGCAGGTGAATGTGCAGCACAGCCAGGTGAATGTGCAGCACAGCCAGGTGAATGTGCAGCACAGCCAGGTGAATGTGCAGCACAGGCAGGTGAATGTGCAGCACAGCCAGGTGAATGTGCAGCACAGGCAGGTGAATGTGCAGCACAGGCAGGTGAATGTGCAGCACAGCCAGGTGAATGTGCAGCAGGTGAATGTGCAGCACAGCCAGGTGAATGTGCAGCACAGCCAGGTGAATGTGCAGCACAGCCAGGTGAATGTGCAGCACAGCCAGGTGAATGTGCAGCACAGCCAGGTGAATGTGCAGCACAGCCAGGTGAATGTGCAGCACAGCCAGGTGAATGTGCAGCACAGCCAGGTGAATGTGCAGCACAGCCAGGTGAATGTGCAGCACAGCCAGGTGAATGTGCAGCACAGCCAGGTGAATGTGCAGCACAGCCAGGTGAATGTGCAGCACAGCCAGGTGAATGTGCAGCACAGCCAGGTGAATGTGCAGCACAGCCAGGTGAATGTGCAGCACAGCCAGGTGAATGTGCAGCACAGGCCAGGTGAATGTGCAGCACAGGCAGGTGAATGTGCAGCACAGCCAGGTGAATGTGCAGCACAGCCAGGTGAATGTGCAGCACAGCCAGGTGAATGTGCAGCACAGGCAGGTGAATGTGCAGCACAGCCAGGTGAATGTGCAGCACAGGCAGGTGAATGTGCAGCACAGCCAGGTGAATGTGCAGCACAGCCAGGTGAATGTGCAGCACAGCCAGGTGAATGTGCAGCACAGCCAGGTGAATGTGCAGCACAGCCAGGTGAATGTGCAGCACAGCCAGGTGAATGTGCAGCACAGCCAGGTGAATGTGCAGCACAGCCAGGTGAATGTGCAGCACAGCCAGGTGAATGTGCAGCACAGCCAGGTGAATGTGCAGCACAGCCAGGTGAATGTGCAGCACAGCCAGGTGAATGTGCAGCACAGCCAGGTGAATGTGCAGCACAGCCAGGTGAATGTGCAGCACAGCCAGGTGAATGTGTAGCACAGCCAGGTGAATGTGCAGCACAGCCAGGTGAATGTGCAGCACAGCCAGGTGAATGTGCAGCACAGCCAGGTGAATGTGCAGCACAGCCAGGTGAATGTGCAGCACAGCCAGGTGAATGTGCAGCACAGCCAGGTGAATGTGCAGCACAGCCAGGTGAATGTGCAGCACAGCCAGGTGAATGTGCAGCACAGCCAGGTGAATGTGCAGCACAGCCAGGTGAATGTGCAGCACAGCCAGGTGAATGTGCAGCACAGCCAGGTGAATGTGCAGCACAGGCAGGTGAATGTGCAGCACAGCCAGGTGAATGTGCAGCACAGCCAGGTGAATGTGCAGCACAGCCAGGTGAATGTGCAGCACAGGCAGGTGAATGTGCAGCACAGCAGGTGAATGTGCAGCACAGCCAGGTGAATGTGCAGCACAGGCAGGTGAATGTGCAGCACAGCCAGGTGAATGTGCAGCACAGCCAGGTGAATGTGCAGCACAGCCAGGTGAATGTGCAGCACAGCCAGGTGAATGTGCAGCACAGCCAGGTGAATGTGCAGCACAGCCAGGTGAATGTGCAGCACAGCCAGGTGAATGTGCAGCACAGCCAGGTGAATGTGCAGCACAGCCAGGTGAATGTGCAGCACAGCCAGGTGAATGTGCAGCACAGCCAGGTGAATGTGCAGCACAGCCAGGTGAATGTGCAGCACAGCCAGGTGAATGTGCAGCACAGCCAGGTGAATGTGCAGCACAGCCAGGTGAATGTGCAGCACAGCCAGGTGAATGTGCAGCACAGCCAGGTGAATGTGCAGCACAGCCAGGTGAATGTGCAGCACAGCCAGGTGAATGTGCAGCACAGCCAGGTGAATGTGCAGCACAGCCAGGTGAATGTGCAGCACAGCCAGGTGAATGTGCAGCACAGCCAGGTGAATGTGCAGCACAGCCAGGTGAATGTGCAGCACAGCCAGGTGAATGTGCAGCACAGCCAGGTGAATGTGCAGCACAGCCAGGTGAATGTGCAGCACAGCCAGGTGAATGTGCAGCACAGCCAGGTGAATGTGCAGCACAGCCAGGTGAATGTGCAGCACAGCCAGGTGAATGTGCAGCACAGCCAGGTGAATGTGCAGCACAGCCAGGTGAATGTGCAGCACAGCCAGGTGAATGTGCAGCACAGGCAGGTGAATGTGCAGCACAGCACAGCCAGGTGAATGTGCAGCACAGCCAGGTGAATGTGCAGCACAGCCAGGTGAATGTGCAGCACAGCCAGGTGAATGTGCAGCACAGCCAGGTGAATGTGCAGCACAGCCAGGTGAATGTGCAGCACAGGCAGGTGAATGTGCAGCACAGCCAGGTGAATGTGCAGCACAGCCAGGTGAATGTGCAGCACAGCCAGGTGAATGTGCAGCACAGCCAGGTGAATGTGCAGCACAGCCAGGTGAATGTGCAGCACAGCCAGGTGAATGTGCAGCACAGCCAGGTGAATGTGCAGCACAGCCAGGTGAATGTGCAGCACAGCCAGGTGAATGTGCAGCACAGCCAGGTGAATGTGCAGCACAGCCAGGTGAATGTGCAGCACAGCCAGGTGAATGTGCAGCACAGCCAGGTGAATGTGCAGCACAGCCAGGTGAATGTGCAGCACAGCCAGGTGAATGTGCAGCACAGCCAGGTGAATGTGCAGCACAGCCAGGTGAATGTGCAGCACAGCCAGGTGAATGTGCAGCACAGCCAGGTGAATGTGCAGCACAGCCAGGTGAATGTGCAGCACAGCCAGGTGAATGTGCAGCACAGCCAGGTGAATGTGCAGCACAGCCAGGTGAATGTGCAGCACAGCCAGGTGAATGTGCAGCACAGCCAGGTGAATGTGCAGCACAGCCAGGTGAATGTGCAGCACAGCCAGGTGAATGTGCAGCACAGGCAGGTGAATGTGCAGCACAGCCAGGTGAATGTGCAGCACAGGCAGGTGAATGTGCAGCACAGCCAGGTGAATGTGCAGCACAGCCAGGTGAATGTGCAGCACAGCCAGGTGAATGTGCAGCACAGCCAGGTGAATGTGCAGCACAGCCAGGTGAATGTGCAGCACAGCCAGGTGAATGTGCAGCACAGCCAGGTGAATGTGCAGCACAGCCAGGTGAATGTGCAGCACAGCCAGGTGAATGTGCAGCACAGCCAGGTGAATGTGCAGCACAGCCAGGTGAATGTGCAGCACAGCCAGGTGAATGTGCAGCACAGCCAGGTGAATGTGCAGCACAGCCAGGTGAATGTGCAGCACAGCCAGGTGAATGTGCAGCACAGCCAGGTGAATGTGCAGCACAGCCAGGTGAATGTGCAGCACAGCCAGGTGAATGTGCAGCACAGCCAGGTGAATGTGCAGCACAGCCAGGTGAATGTGCAGCACAGCCAGGTGAATGTGCAGCACAGCCAGGTGAATGTGCAGCACAGCCAGGTGAATGTGCAGCACAGCCAGGTGAATGTGCAGCACAGCCAGGTGAATGTGCAGCACAGCCAGGTGAATGTGCAGCACAGCCAGGTGAATGTGCAGCACAGCCAGGTGAATGTGCAGCACAGCCAGGTGAATGTGCAGCACAGCCAGGTGAATGTGCAGCACAGCCAGGTGAATGTGCAGCACAGCCAGGTGAATGTGCAGCACAGCCAGGTGAATGTGCAGCACAGCCAGGTGAATGTGCAGCACAGGCAGGTGAATGTGCAGCACAGCCAGGTGAATGTGCAGCACAGCCAGGTGAATGTGCAGCACAGCCAGGTGAATGTGCAGCACAGCCAGGTGAATGTGTAGCACAGCCAGGTGAATGTGCAGCACAGCCAGGTGAATGTGCAGCACAGCCAGGTGAATGTGCAGCACAGCCAGGTGAATGTGCAGCACAGCCAGGTGAATGTGCAGCACAGCCAGGTGAATGTGCAGCACAGCCAGGTGAATGTGCAGCACAGCCAGGTGAATGTGCAGCACAGCCAGGTGAATGTGCAGCACAGCCAGGTGAATGTGCAGCACAGCCAGGTGAATGTGCAGCACAGCCAGGTGAATGTGCAGCACAGGCAGGTGAATGTGCAGCACAGCCAGGTGAATGTGCAGCACAGCCAGGTGAATGTGCAGCACAGCCAGGTGAATGTGCAGCACAGGCAGGTGAATGTGCAGCACAGCCAGGTGAATGTGCAGCACAGGCAGGTGAATGTGCAGCACAGGCAGGTGAATGTGCAGCACAGCCAGGTGAATGTGCAGCACAGGCAGGTGAATGTGCAGCACAGCCAGGTGAATGTGCAGCACAGCCAGGTGAATGTGCAGCACAGCCAGGTGAATGTGCAGCACAGCCAGGTGAATGTGCAGCACAGCCAGGTGAATGTGCAGCACAGCCAGGTGAATGTGCAGCACAGCCAGGTGAATGTGCAGCACAGCCAGGTGAATGTGCAGCACAGCCAGGTGAATGTGCAGCACAGCCAGGTGAATGTGCAGCACAGCCAGGTGAATGTGCAGCACAGCCAGGTGAATGTGCAGCACAGCCAGGTGAATGTGCAGCACAGCCAGGTGAATGTGCAGCACAGCCAGGTGAATGTGCAGCACAGCCAGGTGAATGTGCAGCACAGGCAGGTGAATGTGCAGCACAGCCAGGTGAATGTGCAGCACAGCCAGGTGAATGTGCAGCACAGCCAGGTGAATGTGCAGCACAGGCAGGTGAATGTGCAGCACAGCCAGGTGAATGTGCAGCACAGGCAGGTGAATGTGCAGCACAGCCAGGTGAATGTGCAGCACAGCCAGGTGAATGTGCAGCACAGCCAGGTGAATGTGCAGCACAGCCAGGTGAATGTGCAGCACAGCCAGGTGAATGTGCAGCACAGCCAGGTGAATGTGCAGCACAGCCAGGTGAATGTGCAGCACAGCCAGGTGAATGTGCAGCACAGCCAGGTGAATGTGCAGCACAGCCAGGTGAATGTGCAGCACAGCCAGGTGAATGTGCAGCACAGCCAGGTGAATGTGCAGCACAGCCAGGTGAATGTGCAGCACAGCCAGGTGAATGTGCAGCACAGCCAGGTGAATGTGCAGCACAGCCAGGTGAATGTGCAGCACAGCCAGGTGAATGTGCAGCACAGCCAGGTGAATGTGCAGCACAGCCAGGTGAATGTGCAGCACAGCCAGGTGAATGTGCAGCACAGCCAGGTGAATGTGCAGCACAGCCAGGTGAATGTGCAGCACAGCCAGGTGAATGTGCAGCACAGCCAGGTGAATGTGCAGCGCAGCACAGCCAGGTGAATGTGCAGCACAGCCAGGTGAATGTGCAGCACAGCCAGGTGAATGTGCAGCACAGGCCAGGTGAATGTGCAGCACAGCCAGGTGAATGTGCAGCACAGCCAGGTGAATGTGCAGCACAGCCAGGTGAATGTGCAGCACAGCCAGGTGAATGTGCAGCACAGCCAGGTGAATGTGCAGCACAGCCAGGTGAATGTGCAGCACAGGCAGGTGAATGTGCAGCACAGCCAGGTGAATGTGCAGCACAGCCAGGTGAATGTGCAGCACAGCCAGGTGAATGTGCAGCACAGCCAGGTGAATGTGCAGCACAGCCAGGTGAATGTGCAGCACAGCCAGGTGAATGTGCAGCACAGCCAGGTGAATGTGCAGCACAGCCAGGTGAATGTGCAGCACAGCCAGGTGAATGTGCAGCACAGCCAGGTGAATGTGCAGCACAGCCAGGTGAATGTGCAGCACAGCCAGGTGAATGTGCAGCACAGCCAGGTGAATGTGCAGCACAGCCAGGTGAATGTGCAGCACAGCCAGGTGAATGTGCAGCACAGCCAGGTGAATGTGCAGCACAGCCAGGTGAATGTGCAGCACAGCCAGGTGAATGTGCAGCACAGCCAGGTGAATGTGCAGCACAGCCAGGTGAATGTGCAGCACAGCCAGGTGAATGTGCAGCACAGCCAGGTGAATGTGCAGCACAGCCAGGTGAATGTGCAGCA
Source organism: Closterium sp. Naga37s-1 (assembly GCA_947471745.1). Classification (NCBI taxonomy): domain Eukaryota; kingdom Viridiplantae; phylum Streptophyta; class Zygnematophyceae; order Desmidiales; family Closteriaceae; genus Closterium; species Closterium sp. Naga37s-1. Next base: position 2,795,336 of record CANJKZ010000242.1, read on the forward strand.
CAGCCAGGTGAATGTGCAGCACAGCCAGGTGAATGTGCAGCACAGCCAGGTGAATGTGCAGCACAGCCAGGTGAATGTGCAGCACAGCCAGGTGAATGTGCAGCACAGCCAGGTGAATGTGCAGCACAGCCAGGTGAATGTGCAGCACAGCCAGGTGAATGTGCAGCACAGCCAGGTGAATGTGCAGCACAGCCAGGTGAATGTGCAGCACAGCCAGGTGAATGTGCAGCACAGCCAGGTGAATGTGCAGCACAGCCAGGTGAATGTGCAGCACAGCCAGGTGAATGTGCAGCACAGCCAGGTGAATGTGCAGCACAGCCAGGTGAATGTGCAGCACAGCCAGGTGAATGTGCAGCACAGCCAGGTGAATGTGCAGCACAGCCAGGTGAATGTGCAGCACAGCCAGGTGAATGTGCAGCACAGCCAGGTGAATGTGCAGCACAGCCAGGTGAATGTGCAGCACAGCCAGGTGAATGTGCAGCACAGCCAGGTGAATGTGCAGCACAGCCAGGTGAATGTGCAGCACAGCCAGGTGAATGTGCAGCACAGCCAGGTGAATGTGCAGCACAGCCAGGTGAATGTGCAGCACAGCCAGGTGAATGTGCAGCACAGCCAGGTGAATGTGCAGCACAGCCAGGTGAATGTGCAGCACAGCCAGGTGAATGTGGCAGCACAGCCAGGTGAATGTGCAGCACAGCCAGGTGAATGTGTAGCACAGCCAGGTGAATGTGTAGCACAGCCAGGTGAATGTGCAGCACAGCCAGGTGAATGTGTAGCACAGCCAGGTGAATGTGCAGCACAGCCAGGTGAATGTGCAGCACAGCCAGGTGAATGTGCAGCACAGCCAGGTGAATGTGCAGCACAGCCAGGTGAATGTGCAGCACAGCCAGGTGAATGTGCAGCACAGCCAGGTGAATGTGCAGCACAGCCAGGTGAATGTGCAGCACAGCCAGGTGAATGTGCAGCACAGCCAGGTGAATGTGCAGCACAGCCAGGTGAATGTGCAGCACAGCCAGGTGAATGTGCAGCACAGCCAGGTGAATGTGCAGCACAGCCAGGTGAATGTGCAGCACAGCCAGGTGAATGTGCAGCACAGCCAGGTGAATGTGCAGCACAGCCAGGTGAATGTGCAGCACAGCCAGGTGAATGTGCAGCACAGCCAGGTGAATGTGCAGCACAGCCAGGTGAATGTGCAGCACAGCCAGGTGAATGTGCAGCACAGCCAGGTGAATGTGTAGCACAGCCAGGTGAATGTGTAGCACAGCCAGGTGAATGTGCAGCACAGCCAGGTGAATGTGTAGCACAGCCAGGTGAATGTGCAGCACAGCCAGGTGAATGTGCAGCACAGCCAGGTGAATGTGCAGCACAGCCAGGTGAATGTGCAGCACAGCCAGGTGAATGTGCAGCACAGCCAGGTGAATGTGCAGCACAGCCAGGTGAATGTGCAGCACAGCCAGGTGAATGTGCAGCACAGCCAGGTGAATGTGCAGCACAGCCAGGTGAATGTGCAGCACAGCCAGGTGAATGTGCAGCACAGCCAGGTGAATGTGCAGCACAGCCAGGTGAATGTGCAGCACAGCCAGGTGAATGTGCAGCACAGCCAGGTGAATGTGCAGCACAGCCAGGTGAATGTGCAGCACAGCCAGGTGAATGTGCAGCACAGCCAGGTGAATGTGCAGCACAGCCAGGTGAATGTGCAGCACAGCCAGGTGAATGTGCAGCACAGCCAGGTGAATGTGCAGCTATTTGTCGCATGTGCTGCTTCCGTCTCCCTATCTAACATGCCCCGTGCTCCCCAATCCAGATCCCAATCTCAGTTCCGTCCAATCCCATCCCATCCCATCCCATCCCATCCCATCCCGTCCAATCCCGTCCCGTCCCGCCCCGTCCCGTCCCATCCCATCCCATCCCGTCCCGTCCCGTCCCATCACATCCCATCCCGGCCTGTTTCAACCCATCCTGTTTCGAATCATCCCATTTCAAACCATCCCATTACCTTCCCCCCCCCCCTCCCCTCCCCTCCCATCCCCATCCCCATCCCCTTTCTCTGTCACCCTCTCTCCCAGCAACCCAGGTGCGCCGGCACCGGTGTCAGCAGCAGTGCTGGCAGCATCTGTGCTGGTGGGCATCACCACCACACTCATTCTCTTCTGCTCGCACTTCCACCAGGTCAGTCACCTTGCATTTACTGACCCCCCCTGGTCTTCACTCATACCCCGAGCATTGCCGGCATTCATACTGCTCCTTGCTTTGAGCCGTATCTGATTCTCTTCAGTTCACAATTCCACCAGGCCATTTGGTCATACCGAGCCTTGCCATCAGTTGTACCAGCCTGCTCTCATGCGTTCAGAGCCATCCCTCCCTCCCTCTCTCCACACCACATCTGCCCTTCCCGCCACACCATGACTCCATTCTCTCATCCGCAATGCTTCTCAACCCTTCTCTCCCGTCCCAACCCCCCCCGCCTCCCCCCCCCCCCCCCCCCCACCCCTTCGGTCCCCTCACCACGAACCACCTACCACAGATCGATGGTGACAGAGCCAAGGGCAAGCTCTCCCCTCTGGTGCGCCTCGGCACAGCCACCGGGTGTGAAGTGGTGCGAGTGTCTGTGCTCGCGCTCTACATCCTCTCCGCTGCTTTTGTTGCCACGGGGGTTCTCCCATGGACCTGCCTGCTTGCTGCAGCCGCCACGCTCCCCATCGGTCGCATCGTGGTCAACTTTGTCTCGTCGCATCATCAGGTTCGTTCGGCTGCCTATGTTGCGGAGGCTCGTGCACTCACGATATGAGGCCCTTGCTCTTGCCGGCGGCTACTGTGGACTCTGTTGTTTGCCTTCGTTTCGCCGTCGTTTTCACCATTCATTTTTTCTTCTTCTTTTCTTTTTTCCTCGTTTTGACCACCACCGTTCACTTCGAATTTCAATATACCCATCCCTTGCTTTTGTTGTCTGTGTGTCTGTTCGTATTCCTTTCAGGATAAGGACACCATATTCATGGCAAAGTATTTCTGTGTTCGCCTCCACATCGCCTTAGGATTAGCTCTTACAGCATCCCTCTCCCTAGCACGTAGATTTGCATTGCGTATGTAAACCATGTACCTTAGACTTGCAACGATCAACGGAGCACAGATTACCGTTTATAAAATAAGGATGCAGACATACCGAATTCGGTTTGTCTATTCTGTTGATAGCATTAGTTCGTAGATTCATCTGCCATACGGTAACAGACATTTTGGCTCAGGTCGGCCAGGACCTAAAGAAATAAACCATAAAAATACTTTCCCCTGATAACATGTGGCCACCTTGTTCATCTTGTTTGTTGTATAAGTGAAGTACATGCAAACTCCTCCGTCACAATTGACATTTTATTACTGGTTTTGAAATCACTGCCATCCTATATGGACTACGACTGACAACACCATACATAGCCCTATAAAAGTATGTTCCTACTGTCCACAACACTTTATTATGCCTAAATATAAGAAAAGCATATCGTTTATAAGTCAGTAAAACCCTAAGGGTTTTGAGGAAGTCTTGCACCAACTTTTAGAGACCTCACCACTGACAGGTGCGAGCCTCCTGGTAATGGCGTGGCGGGAACGTGTAGAGCGAAGAGAAGTGTTACGGGCGAAGGGGTAGAACCGCGAGCGCGGGGAATTTGTCGACGCAGAAATGGAGGCAACGTGAAGCGGACGGATGACAGACGGGGAAAACGCTGCGCACATCATGCCCACAGAGCAGATGGGCTTTTCTGTGGCGGGTGGTGATGAGCGAAGATGAGGGCAGATGAACATTCGATCCGTGTTGGATTGCTATCAGGCGGCGAGTCTCCCAAACACTTGGGTCGGAGGGGACCAGCTAGCTGGTGATGCGGACAGCGTGTACTGACGTGGAACCTGATGTTGTTGGTTTGTTTGACGGAATGAAGCGCGAATGCGACGAAGGAATAAATTGTTCGTTAATTCGTGCCGTGCAGGACCTTAGTACGGCTTGTAGCCATCAAGCGTCTTCTCGTTCTCGCTTCCGTCCCTGTAGTAGCTCTTGAACCACCGCACGAACTTCTCCAATCCCGCATCTAAATCGGTGGTAGGTTGATAGCTGCCGGCAGGGAAAACAGGGAGAACGATATTACGTTAGGAACGATATTAGGATGATAATGGAAAACTGCCTACCAGTCGAACAAGAGCTCAAATCGGCCGTGCTACCAAACTGAATTATCATGCCCAGCAACTTACCCAAGGTCGTTGTGTGCTCTTGTGACGTTGGCGTGCGTGAACATGACGTCACCAGTGCTGGGCATTTGGATATAGCTGCACAGAAAGTCAAACGAAGCCAAAGTCAGGAAAGAAAAACACCTTGAGACAGTGAATCAGCCAGTGAGGAATAACTGGGAAAGATAAATGATGTGATTAGGTGGTCGCGTGGTAGGTATCGTAACCAGCACGAAGGGCCAAAATCGCGAGGCTGGAAGCAAAAGGATATGCCACGTACTTGCGAATGGCCTGCCTCTGGAGGTGCTTCTCGAGAATACCGACGAACTCGCCGACCTTCACGGGCTGCGTGTTCCCCAGATTGAACACGCGCATCGGCGCCTTGCGCTTCTTCTTCCCGCCGCTGCCCGTGCTCGGCGCCGCCGTGTCCAGCGAAGCCACGCACCCGCGCACCACGTCATCAATATACGTAAAGTCCCGCGCAAGCTCCTCCTTCTTGGGCCCCTGGAAAATCTTAATCGGCTTGCCCTTGACGATATTCCGCGCGAAGGAAAAGTAGGCCATGTCGGGGCGGCCCCAGGGGCCGTACACCGTGAAGAACCGCAGCGCGGTGATTGAAAGCCCGTAGATGTGGTTGTACGTATGACCCAGCACCTCGTCCGCCTTTTTCGTCGCGGCGTACAGGCTCGCCGGCCGGTCCGTGCGATCGTCCTCGGAGAAAGGGACCTTGCTGTTGAGCCCGTACACGCTCGACGACGACGCGTAGACCACCGCGGGTTGCGGGTTCGCGGCCTTGCACTCCTCGAGCAGCATCACGAAGCCCTGCACGTTCGAGTGCACGTACGCGAGCGGGTTGACCACGGCGTACCGCACGCCGGCCTGCGCGGCGAGGTGCAGCACGTGCGTGAACTTGACGAGCTGGAAGAGCCGCGCGAGAATGGCTTGGTTGGTGATGTCGCCGTCCACGATGAAACTGCGCAGCGCACGGACGCGTGGGGAGAGAATAGACGAGACAGCAGACATTCCATTAGCGAGACAGAGCGATAAGGATAAGAGAAAAGCAGTCGAGGAAACGAGGGGAAAGGAGGAAAGAAACCGAACGAGTTACGGTGGATCGGCAACGTGGGCGGTATCAAAAGACAGACGTGCCAGTGACAACAGACAGCAGTGCGGGCGGATGCAAGTCAGTGTCAAAGAGGAGTAACCAGCACGGCACGCGGCACGGGAGTTAGTGTGCTTACATTCCCTTCTCAGCGAGACGGCCCTGCCTCGCCCTCTTGAGCGCGACAGGGTAGTAGCTGTTGAAGTTGTCGATTCCAACCACGCCGTCGCCTCGCCTCTTAAGCGCCAGCGACACGTGCGAGCCCACGAACCCCGCTGCGCCTGTGACGAATACGACGAGGCCCGCCGCCTCCTGGGGTTTGCTCGAGGCTAGTACTTGATGCTCCCATACGGAGTCACCCCACGGGGCCTCTCCCGTGTTCGCGCCCGATTGGCCTAGCAATGGTGACGTGGAGCGGTACAACAACCCTATGAATCTGCACCAAGAGACAACGAGCGGAAGGTAGGGGAAAGGCGTAACGGTTTAAGAACGCAAGCGTTCTGGCTGGGCCGCTAAGTGGACGCATAGCCCGAGAGGGCGCAGGAAACTGAAATCAAATACATGAGGAACGGGAAATATGCAGGTATTGAAATGCCAGATAGCTATGGCAGCCTATTCATAACACGACCATGTAAATCCTGATGATGCACGCAACCACCAATTTCAGCCGGTGTGTTGAGACAGCTCTGCGGAGCTCCGTGGCGTGCAAGAGAACTCACGTCACGACGACGAAAACCGTGAGGCACGTTAATTGCGGCCCGCTTAGACTCCGCGCTGATCGTTGCACAAACGAGTTGGACCTGAGCTTCTCGTTGCTCTCGCTCTCCACGTCGATGGGCTTGCCTGGACCTGACGGCGATACTAGTTTCATTGGCGGAGCCATGTTTGGCGGCATGTTGCTTTTGCGCTCCGCCTTGCAATATACTTATAACGTGGAGCAGTTGCGATTACGGAGATGGCGGAGATGGAAACCGACTGTCTCAAGGATTTACGACTCTAAGAGCTATATGTATGGCCTAGACGAGTAAGCTGAGCTGAATGAAAGCGACAAGGTTCGCAGACGATCTGAGGAGACTTAGCTGGCTGATAGGATGACAATGAGCTCTGCAGGAGAGAGAGCGCAATAGAGCAATCCCTAAGCCGAATGGAAACTGGGAATAGCTAGTTATCTAGCCGTGCTTGGTACCCGTACAACTCGGTTACGTTCTATGTGCGTGTGCCCCGAAAAGAAGCAATTGGCTGGCGGTCGCGACCCGATGCTTCCTTGCATGACCAATTCAGCATTTGCCGTTGAAAACGCTTTGGCTGGGATCCCTTCGTCAGTTGGGACATCTGACATGCGGGCTCCCCGTGCGGGCAAAAGGAAATCCCGTCGAGCGCATGGCGGGGAAGCTGGCGTCTTGGTTTGAACGGACCGTATCGCATTTGACGGAGAACCATTCGATGGTTCGGCAATTCCGCGGCTCGGCATGTGTGCATGTGACAAACGGCAAACGTGACCCGCGAGGACGACACGCGGTCACTTCTGTCTTGTCAAACCCGTGGCGCGAGGAGCGAAAGTGACGGGGGGAACGTTCTCCATGCGTGGCGTTTGGTTCGCGCCTACGACATTTTGGGTGGAAGAGGGGCGCCCGCACGTTGGGACAAGGGTAACCTACGCCAAACCTCTCGGTCGCGCAAAATCAAGGTGAGTGCAACGTCACCGAACCTAAGCGTGTTTTTGTCGTCCCGGACCACTGTTGAGAAAGCGAAGCGCTCTTTCAGGACCCTAACGGTCCATTCGCCCAAGCTAAAAGCAGGTGTAGAAGTCTGCCACTGTACGACATTAAAAAAAGGAAACAATACCTGGTAGAATGGTAAAGAAAGCAAACTGTTACGAGTGCAATTGAGTTAACGAACGAGAATTTCACTATCCAAGCAAACAATACCATGAGAGAATGCATGGAAGCATTGTTAAATATCAAAATTATTCGTTTACAGTACCACACTCATGAAAGGGTGTGTTACAAGCCGAGTCTCTGGATTATGCGGAATGGTAGACTATTAAAGAAAGGGGATACAAGTAGGAATATTGAGGAACTTACTACAACCTTAAATATCTAACATGTATATAATATTAATTTGACACATCCCAATAAGCCAAGTGTCGGACGTCAAAACAAACAAGACAGACACAATGTGTCAAATGTTATTGTTACAAATGGCAAATTGAGAAACAATGTGCACTCCTACTAGTAGCCAGCGAAGAATGCAGAGGCGAGTACAAAGACAAAGGATGGAATAACACAAAAAGTCGCATGCGGTTGACAACATCTGTACCGTCGGAGCAGAAGCATCAGGCAGCTGCAGCACGCATAATTTAGGCGGTAACATGTTTGTAATCGTCGGGAGTCGCACGGTTAAGTTTCGCTGCAATAAGAGAGTCCATATAATGTACCTCTTAGAGTACATGGCTAGCTAGGATGATTGATTTTCCCTTAGTGATACCGTATAATATCATGTATGCCCTTTGTTCTATATCTCAGTCATTTTGAATTCACTCTGACCTCAGGTCAATACTTCCACTACAACACACTCTTTGCGAAAATTCCTGAGGTGATCCTAAGGACGATCAACTTTCTGATCGCAACAGTTGCTGTCAGAAATAAAGGGCAAGAATGAGTGACCAGAAAGGATGGATTAGTACAAGTAGGGCAAGGTCTAACCCTAAAGTGTTGTACTCAGTAGAGGCTACCCCACAACAACCTACAACATAGAAACATAGTTTCACACAGCCCTGTAGGCAAAGTGGGGGATAACAAACACAACCAACGGTCACAAGACCAGCCAAGCAAGAGAACAAAGCAAAGCAAAGCTCAGGGTGGGTCTCAAGATCACCACGCATTCTTAGCACAAGCAAGCGACGACAAGGCCACTACACATGCGTAGTTATAAAAGCACAAGTAGTACAAGGATCACAACCTAACAAGAGCAAGCATGAAGGTATATAGATGTACATATATACATATATATATGTGTGTATGTATAGATCACAGTACAAGAGATTTCGAGCAACCAGCAGGTGAGGCAGAGTAGGCACAAGGCCTAGAGAAGTGTAGAAATGGTAATGATCACCAGACCCAAGGGCCTTGGTGAAGTTATCAGCAGTGATGGCCTGAGAGGCTACGTAAGCAAGGCGCAGCTGACCACGCTGCTGCATCTCCCGAGCAAGAAAGTAACGAAGAGCAACTCCTTCGCTTTGTGCTCCATCTCCGTTCCTGATACAAGGCAATCATGGCCTTGTTGTCGACATACAAAACCAGAGGAGAACAAGGCCGCTGTCCCAAGCCGGTCTGCAAGTAGGTCAGCCAGCGTAACTCCTGTGCAGCCATGGCCCCAGCGTAGATCTCGGCCTCACACTTGGAACCAAGCACATAGTCGACCTCCATGAGACAGATTCAGAGCCGAGACTGAAAGAATAACCCTGTGACGACCGCTGGGTCGCCTTGTCGTCGGCCTAAGAAGCGTCGGAGTGTCTTGTGAGTACCACTGAACCCAGTCCTTCAAGTACGAGCCCCATGCTCGATGTACTGCACAAGTAACGCAGTACCCTCTTCGCAGCTACCCAGTGCTCACTTGGGCGCGACGAAGCGAGCAAGGATGCTGAGAGGGTACTCGACGTCAGGTCGTGTCCACATCATCAGTTACGTGAGGCAGCCAACAAGCTCTGGATATGGACCACTCGGCTCTACGGACTCGTCCGAAGGTGGAGCTGAGAGCGAGTGGCCTATACGTAGAGGAGCGCGCTTTGGCGAGGAGAATTGAAAGCCGAAGAGCTGAAGGACCTGGTGCACCATTTGTGACTAAGTCAAAGTGATGGTGCGCAGTGCTTTGTTCCGGGTGATCTACAAGCCAAGATAGCTACGCAACTCACCCTCAGTGCACGTGCGTCTCTTTTGCAGCCCCGCCTTCACAAGAGTCAACGCCTTAGTGTCGGCAGTTGCAAAGACCAAGTCGTCGACGTACACGAGGATGTAGAACGGCGGCAGAGTAGGGTCGGCAGTCGAAGGAGAGAACCCAAGAGCCGCAAGCGTTATCCTCAATGTGTCGTGCCACTCGCGAGGCATTGTAGACTTGCCGCCAGAGACTCCATTGGGTACCCTCAGGAAACGACCTAGTGAAGCCAAGAGGGTGGCGCAGCCAGATCTCCTCGTGAAGGCTGCCCTGGAAGAAAGCTGTGGAGAAGTCGAGGGAGTGCAGCTCGTAGTCACGCTGTGCTGCAACGTGCAGTAACACCCGAAGAGTGGTCATCTTCGAGGTGGGGGAGAAGGTCTGGAAGAAGTCGACCCCCTGTTGCTGGCTAAAGCCTCGAGCAATGTAACGCGCATTGAAGACAGGCGGAGAACCCGGTGGCCGCTTCACTATGAAAATCCACATGCCATCGACAATGTTTGCTCTAGGAGGGGGAACCTCGTGGACATAGGTGCCTGTGGATTTCCAGAAAGCCATCTCTGCGTTCATGGCTGTTTGCCACTGAGAGGGGTGTTCACCCGTGATCGCCTCTACGTAAGAGCGCGGGGTGGGGATGTCTAGTGCATCCGGGTCTCCCTCAGTTCAAAGCAGCATGGACGCAAAACGGGGTAAAACGGCCGCGAGAGACTAGAGCTCAAACTGCCCATCCTTAAGCACGTCACAGCCAAGGGCAAGCTCACCCCCTACGGAGGATAGACAGACTCAGACTCGGTAACAAGACTCGCGACGTAGTCGAGACGATGGGTAGTAGCAAAGTCGACTAGCTCAATATCTAGGGAAAACGCAGCAATAGACTCAAAAAAAGGGTCAGTGACAGCAGTAGCGAGGAGACGAGTGACAATGGGAAGGCAGCACGAGCAAGGTCAGATTTAGGGTCAGGAAAATTAGGAAGAGAGGACGCCGGAGGAGACGGCAGAGCAGCACGCTGAGGAAGGACGAAGTGTCATAGTGTGCGTGCCTGGGACAGGTGGAGGACGAGAATGACGAGCACGTCTGACAGTGCGAACGGGGGAGGCAGGACAAGAGTCAGGCTCATGATGAGATGAGAACAGGGCGGATCTATGGTGGTGATGACAAGGTGACTTTTGATTCGACTCCATAGGCACCTCGACTCAAAATTCAGGGCAGAGGCCAATAAGCTTGTCTGTGTAGGGTAGGGAGAAGGAGGCGGCAGTGGAGAGCCATGCAGTAACTGCGGCTGTGACTGGTCACGCGGAGGACACAGGAGAGGCGGAATAAGGCCAGTGGAAGGTGGAAGATTAAAAACTTGATGAAGTGCCGAGTCAGGTGGTGGTAGGATAACTGCGGCTGCGGGTAGAAAAACGGTCAGCGCGGCGCAGTACCCGTACCGTCAGCAGCTCCAGCAGCTCCAGCACCTCCAGCTCCAGCACCTCCAGTACCTCCAGTACCACCAGCTGAAACTCCAGTACCTCCAACTCCAACATGTCCAGCACCAGCAGCTCCAGTACCTCCAGCACCTCCAGCTCTAGCACCTCCAGCAACAACAACTCCAGTACCTCCAGCACCTCTAGCTCTAGCACCTCCATCACGAGCAGCTCCAGCACCTCCAACACCAGCAGCCCCAGTACCTCCTGCACCAGAAGCTCCGGTACCTCCAGCACCTCCAGCTCTAGCACCTCCAGCTCTAGCACGGCTAGCTCCACCACCAAGGCTGCCCCGCCGGACAGCCCACTCGCGAAGCCACTCCGGCGAGATAGTCTTCTGCCGACGTGCACCAGTACCGCCAACACTAGCGTCTCCAGCACCAGAACCTCCAGCACATCCAACTCTAGTACCACCAGCATCTCCAGCTCCAGCAGCCCCAGCACCTCCAGCTCGAGCACGTCTAGCTCCACCACCAGGGCTGCCCCACCGGATAGCCCACTCGCGAAGCCGCTCGGGTGAGAGAGTCTCATGCCGACGTGCACGAGTACCGCCAGCACTAGCGTCTCCATCATCAGGACCTCTAGCACCTCCAACTCCAGTACCACCAGCACCAGCACCTCCAGAACCAGCGCCCCCAGAGTCCGCACCCCTAGTGTCACCACCTCCAGCATCACCAAAGTCCACAGCAACTGGCTGTAGAGGTGGTGAAGACGGCCGAGGCGAAAACCCAGGAGAGGCCGCCAAGCGCGCCGAGCGGCGAGGGGCCACAGTGTCGGCAGTAGTCGGGTCACCTGCCTCAGCTTGGCCAGAGGTGTCAGAGGAGACCTCCAAAGGCTCAACCAAGGGCGGTGGGTCTACATGAGACACTCTTGAGCGAGCAGGACCTTGTGGGGGGAGGGGGGCTACCGCGGGGGGTGGGTCGGGTACCAAGAAGAGAGGCGGGAGGGGCACGTGGGAACCGCGGTGCGGGTGGAGACGATAGAAGCAGTCAGACTCGTCAAAGGTGATGTGCTGGGAGGAGAGGACACGATGAGAACCCGAGTGGTAAAACTGCAAGGGCGGGGCGTCGGTAGGGAAGCCAAGGAAGACGCAGCGAAGAGTGCGAGGAGAGAGCTTGCTCGCGGGAAGATCGCGGACAAGAGCAAGGGAACCCCAAACCCGAAACATCGACGCATCACCAACCTCTCCCGTCCACCGCAGAGTAGGGGAGGTCTCCGGGTGGGAGACACGGGGCCAGAGGTTGAGCTGCTCAGCGGCGTATCGGTCCGCAAATGGCCACAGAACATGGGGAGCAGTCGCATGGACGATGGAGGTGCAAGCAACCTCCATGACCAAGCCAATGCGACGCTGTGCAATACGATTCTGCTGCGGAGAGGCCGGAAGCGTGAACGATTGGTGGATGCCTTCATCACCACAGAAGTCCTCGAGGAGGCGGGAGCAAAACCCACCACCTCGGCCAGAGTGCAGCCGCATGACCGGGAGGTCCTGCTGGAACCGAGCACTGAGCTGGCGATGGACAGCACGGATTCAGCGGATCAACACACCGCGGACATCCGCCTTGCTCTGCAAGGAGAAGACCGTGGTGTAGCGCGTGTAGCCGTCAACAACGAGCAAGAACTAGCACTCTCCGCCCTGTCCAGTGACGCAGGCTGGACCCCACACGCCCATGTGGCGGGTTTGCAGAGGAGCTGTGGTCAGAGGCAACGAGAAGGAGTGAGGAGCGGCGCGTTGCCGCCCCTCGACGCTGGGAAGGCACATCGGCGCAAGCGACCTCAGGAGCGGGGGCAGGGATCTGAAGAGGCCAGACACAAGGAGATGGGAGTGCATGCCATGCAGGCGTGGCAAGGAGGGGTGACCAAGACGGTGGTGCCAGAGGAGAGTCTGGTACGTGAGGAGACGATACGAACAAGATGCAACTACCTCAACCGATGCAGCTACCTGACCGGACTCAACCACCTGTGCAGACTTAGTGGTTAGTGTGTATAGACCAAACCCAGGCCTCCGAATGAATGTGGCGAGGTGCTCGCCACTGCGTGAGTCTGTACAGATCGCCACGAGCTCTCCCCCGGGCTAGGTAACAGTGACAAACTGGTCCTGTAGGACAGCTGTAGCCACCAAGTTCCTAGCGAACGAGGGGTGGTGGAAACCTGTGAGGGAAACGGAGGGGGCTGCATGACACGGGAGAACAGTAGATTTACGTGGAACAACTCGGCCACCAGAGGGGTTATGAGTGGTGTAACTGTGGTGCATTCGCAGAAAAAGGAGCTAGACGCGCATGAGTCAAGTAGGAAAATTTGCAAGGCCTCCTCAGGCTCTGCACGTGTGCTAGCTGAGTCACAAGCACCTAGACTAGTAGCCTCTACACCAGCAGGTGCTTCTCCACCCCTAGCACTAGTATCCCAAGCTCCACCACCAGGGCTGCCCCACCGGACAGCTCACTCACGAAGCAGCTGCGGCAAGAGGGTCTCTGGCGGACGCTGCTGCCGCTGCTCTCCACCCTCAGAACTTCCGCGTCCACCAACGGCACTACCAGTAGGAATAGACTCACATGTACCTCCAGTAGTAGCAATACAGGCTCCGCCACCAGGGGCTGCCCCACCGGATAGCCCACTCGCGAAGCTGCTGCGACAAGAGCGTCTCCTGCCAACGAGTACGAGCAACGCGAGGACCAGCACCTCTAGCTCTAGCATGGCTAGCTCCACCACCAGGGCTGCCAAACCAGATAGCCCACTCGCGAAGCTGTTGCGGCGAGAGAGACTCCTGCACACTCGGCTGCCGCTGACGTAGGACAGTGATAGTGGCCATGGCACGCGGTGGCAGTAGTAGTAGGAGTGGTGGTGCCAGTAGGACGAAAGCGGGCTAATGGCGCTCTACTGGAGGGGCGCACTCTAGGGACGCACCACGGGTAGAAAAACGGGCAGCAGTAGAGGCGCGCCACGGGAAGAAAACGGCTACGTCCTAAGCTGCAGGGCGCACTGGCTGCAGGGCGCGTGAGCTGCAGGACGGCTCGCGGGCTATAGGGCAGGGTAGCGTGCGGCGGCGCGCGGGTTGCAGGGCAGGGCGGCGAGCGAGCTGCAGGGCAGGGCGGCGCGCGGGAAGCAGGGCAGGGCGACACGCGGGCTGCAGGGCAGGGCGACGCACGGGCTGCAGGGCAAGGCGACGCACGGGCTGCAGGGCAGGGCGACGCGCAGGCTGCAGGGCAGAGTGGCGCGCGGGCTGCTGGGCAGGGTGGCGCACGGGCTGCAGGGTAGAGGGGCGCGCGGGGTGCAGAGCAGGGCAATGCGCGGGCTGCAGAGCAGGGCTGCGCGCGGGCAGAGCACAGGGCAGGGCAGAGGGTGTGGGGTAGCGCGTGCAGGGCAGCGTGAGGGACGCTATTCGGGTAGGGCTACAATGGGGTACTCACTAGAGAGTACAACCCAGACCCCTAGATTGGTTTCGGAGTAGGCTGAAAAATCAGAGGTCACTAGCAAATTTACGCTGAAAATCAGCCAAACATATCATTTTTTAATTTAAATCCACTAGAAGAGCACCAAGTTTTTTTGGGGAAAAGGCTGACGAATCAGCCTTGGTACAGAAAAAGAGTCTGAAAAAAAGGTTGAATCAGCTTAAAAAGGCTGAATTTTAGGGGCCTGGTACAACCCATTTAGGGTTGCATACAGGGCCCAAAATTGGTTTTGGCCCACCCTGAGAAATCAAGGTTCTAGGCCCCCAGTACCCTGACCCTTAGGGTAAAATTTTCGTACCCTGCTTGAAACAGCCTAAAAACTTCCTTACACTGATTTAGTCAGTGTAACAATACAGTTAGGCTGTTTGCATTGCAATTTTGCTCATTCATTAAATTCACATGTAATAGTCCATATCAGGAAACTACTACTACACACACGCCTGCACTGTGCTGCTTAGGACAACACGAAACTCGGTTGGCACGCAAGTTATCTCTATTGGCAATGTGAATGGCGTGGAGTGGCAGGAAATTGGGATGCGTTGGCGCAATTGTGGGTCAAACAACCAATAGCACGTAAGGCGGCCCCGCCAACAAACAATTTCTAGTTTTGCACCCATGACAAGATATCGACAAGGGTGGCGGTGGGACAGTGTCAAAATCTGTCGGTACGTGATGTGTGAGCTTGTTCTGGCTTAAAAGGGTTTCAGTATCAATGTAATGCGCTCAACACCCTGTTTCTAGCAAGGTAACCGAAATCTGTATCAAGGTGAAATTTATGTTAGCCTTTTTAATCTAGGGTAAAAGTTTTGATACACTGATTCTGCAAGGGTAACTGGGAAAAAGGGGCCGCTCATCAAGGCAAAAAGGGTATTTTACACTTCTATTTTGGGGCCTGGTTGCATACTTGTATCCCAACTCATGCTAGTCAACCCATCCTTGTTCACATGGTATAATTCTTAGTTCGTTCCCATATCCCCACCGCCTCACGCACCGTCACTCGTAGCCTGTCGTATGCTCCGAGCTCGTGCCCCGTAGCTTGACCTCAGTAGCCCGCGTGCCCAAGCCCCGTAGCCCGACGCCCCACCACTCGCACCCCTTAGCCCGTACCCGCCCTATAGCCCGACGCCCTGACGCTCGCACCCCGTCACCTGCCCGCACCCCATTGCCCCGTACGCACCCCGCAACCTACACGCACCCTATTGCCCCAGATGCACCCCGCAGCTCGACTGCGCAGCCCACCTCGCCACCCGAACCATACGCCCCACCCGCACCCCTTCATGCGCTCCGCACCCCGTAGCCCCACCCACTACCGTTCCCTGAGTAGCCGCATCCCGCCGCCGTGACAAACCTAGTTGGCCACTTACCACCTTCCACCGCACTCGATCGCACCCCACCGCACTAGACCGCACCCCACCACACTTGACCGCACCCTACCGCACTCGACCGAACCCGACAACACCTACCTAGCTCGCCGTCCGACCTACCGTGCCCCACCTAGCCCGCCATCGTGCCCCACCTAGACCGCACCTCCTAGCCGCACCCGACCGCACTCCACTGCACGAGAACCCTCCTAGCCGCTCCCAACCACACTCTACCTCACTCGACCCCTCCTAACCGCACCCGACTGCACCCACCACACTCGAGCCCTTCCAGCTGCACATGACCATCTCGAGGAAGTCCATCTACCTTACCTGTCATCGTGAGAACATAGGCTACAACTTGAGGTATTTGATCAGTGTAGACTCTGGCCTTAGCTCCCTCGAAGTAGCACCTCCATGCCTTAAAGGCTGTGATAATCGCTAAGGCTTCCTTTTCGTGGATTGGGTCTCCAGTTCAGCCGTGTAGCTTCCTGTGTGATAGTGACTCACTGGTCCTGGAGGACAAAGGTAGCCACCAAGTTCTTAGCGAAAGAGGGGAGGTGGAGACCTGTGAGGAGGCCGGAAGGGGCCGCCGGATAGGGGAGAACAGTAGCGCCACACGCGACTACCGGGCCCCCAGAGGGGTCGGCCAGTGTGACAAGGACAGGGGTTGTGAGCGGTGTGACTGTGGTGCTGTCGCGGAAAAAGCAGCAAGATGCGCCTGAGTTTAGGGTAAGAGTGTGCAAGGCCTCCTCAAGCTCTGCCCCTGCGCTAGCTGAGTCACACGCACCAAGACTAGTAGCCTCTATGCCACCAGGTGCCTCTACACCCCCCAGTACGAGTACCCCAAAACCCTCCGCCACCGGGGCTGCCCCACTGGACAGCCCACTCACGAAGCTGTTGCGGGGAGAGAGTCTCCAGCGGACGCTGCTGCTGCTGCTGCTGCTGTCCACACCCAGAACCTCCGCGTCTACTAGCGACACTACCAGCAGGAGTAGACTCACAGGTACCTCCAGTAATGGCACCCCACCGGACAGCCCACTTACGACGCTGCTGTGGCGAAAGCAGGTTCCGCCGACGAGCACGGCTAGCTCGGTCACCGGGGCTGCCCCACCGGATAGCCCACTCGCGAAGCTGTTGCGGCGAGAGATACTCATGCACACTTGGCTGCCGCTGACGCAGGACAGTGAGAGTGGCCATGGTAGGCAGTTCCAGTCAGCAGTAGCGGCTCAAGGGCTGAAGTAGCGACTACAGCGGCGGTAGCTGGAACGGTGGGTGCAGGGGCAGGGCAGCAGTGGTAGGAGCAGTAGCGGTAGCAATTGTAGGAGCGCGTGCAGGCGTTAGCAAGGGCGACAGCGGCAGTTGGCAGTAACAGTAGGAAGGGGCGGCTCCGTAGGGCTGCCCGATTGGGCGGCTCGGCAGGGCGGCTCGAACGGGTGGCTCGACTGGGCAGTTCGGTTTGGCGGCACGAAGTAGTAGCAGCAGGCGCGCAAGCAGGGCAGGGCATGGCGCGAGCGTAGCAATGTAGCAGGGGCAGGGCAGAGGCATGAGCGGGCGGCGCAGGGCAATGCGCGGGTGGCTCAAGCAGGGCGCACGTATGCGGCGCAAGCAATGCAACGTGCAGGCAGCGGGCGGTGGGCCGGCAGCTGCGGCTTGGCAGGGCAGCGCTGGCGGTGGCCAGGCAGGGCAGGGCAGCGCTGAGCAGCGCGTGCAGGCAGGGCAGCAGTGGCAGCGGCCGGCAGCAGCAGTGGCAGTAGCCAGGCAGGGTAGGGCAGCGCTGAACAGCGCGTGCAATCAGGGCAGCAGTGGCAGCTCTTAGAATCTAAGCATGGAAGGTGGTAATTAGGTCAAGGTTGGGGTACAAAACTAGAGTGTCGAGAATGTATCTGTACCCCGTAAGGCTAGCCCCAATATAGCCTAGATAATAACATGCATATGTTTTGACACACCCCCATAGGCGAAATGGGGGATAGCCAGAGCAAGCAATGGTCACAAGACCAGTCAAGAGAAGAAACAAAACACAGCTCAGGGTGGATCACAACGTCACCACACACACTGAGCAGAAGCAAACGGCCACAAGGCCAGTCCACATGCAGAGGTATATAAGCAACAAGAACAGCACATTGATCTCTATCTAGCAAGAGCAAGCATGCAGGTATATATATATAGATCAAAGTACAAGCAGAGACTACAGCAAGTGTGGAAACGTAGACACAAGGCCCAACAAAGTACAAAAGCGCTGATGGTCACCAGACGGAAGTGCCTTGGTGAATATATCAGCAGTGTTGGCCCGAGTGGCCACGTGAGCAAGGCGAAGCTGACCCCGCTGCTGCAACTCTTGAGCCAGGAAGTAACGCAGAGAGATGTGCTTCGTTCTGTGCTCCAGTCTGTGCTCCTGACACAAGGCAATGGCGGCCTTGTTGTCTACGTACAGAACTGGAGGAGAACGAGGCCGCTCTCCCAGGTCGGTCAGCAGGTAGGTGAGCCAGCGTAACTCCTGTGCAGCCATGGCTATAGCGTAGATCTCAGCCTCACAACTGGAGCTGAGAACAGAAGACGAGCGTGTAGACCGCCAAGAAACAGAACCGGAGCCAAGGCTGAAAGGGTAACCCTGTGACGACCGCTGTGTAGCCTGGTCGTCAACCCAAGAAGCGTCTGAGTGTCCAGTGAGGACAACTGAGTTCCGCCCTCCAAGCACGAGTCCCATGCCCGATGTACTGCACAAGTAGCGCAGTACCCTCTTAGCAGCATCCATGTGCACCTTTCGGTGCCGACCAGGAGCCACGTAGCGAGCCAGAAGGCCAAGAGGGTACGCAAGGTCAGGACGAGTGCAGGTCATCAGGTACATGAGGCAGCCCACTAGCTCTGGGTAAGGACCACTCGGCTCTACGGACTCGTCCGAAAGTGGAGCTGAGAGCGAGTGACCTGTAGCCAGAGGAGTGTGCTGTGCTGAGGACCAGGTGAAGCCGAAGCGCTGAAGGACCTGCTGCACCATGTGTGACTGAGTCAGTGTGATGGTGCTGCGTGCTCTGTCCCGGGTGATCTGCAAGCCAAGGTAACTGTGCAGCTCACCCAGGTCTGTGCACGTGTGTCTCTTCTGCAGCTCCGACTTCACCAGGGCGAGAGCCTCAGTGTCAGCAGTGGCAAAGACCAAGTCGTCGATGTACACGAGGATGTAGAACGGCGGCAGTGAAGTGTCGGTGCGCAGAAACAGCGACGGGTCAGCAGTCGACGGAGTAAACCCAAGAGCCGCAAGTGTCGTCCTCAGTGTGTCGTGCCACTCACGTGGCGCCTGACGGAGACCGTAGACCGGCCGCCGGAGGCTCCACTGGGTACCAGGAGGGAACGACCCAGTGAAGCCAGGTGGGCGGCGCAGCTAGATCTCCTCGTGCAGGCTGCCCTGTAAGAAGGCTGTGCTGAAGTCAAGAGAGTGAAGCTCGTAGTCACGCCGAGCGGCAACGTGCAGCAACACCCGAAGAGTGGTCATCTTCGGGGTGGGGGAGAAGGTATGGAAGAAGTCGACTCCCTCCCTCTGACTGAAGCCTCGAGCAACGTAACGAGCCTTGAAGACAGGCGGAGAACCTGGCGGCCGCTTCACCCTGAAAATCCACATGCCACTGACGATGTTCGCCCCAGGAGGGGGAACCTCGTCGACGTATGTGCCTGTGGACTTCCAGGATGCCATCTCTGCGTCCATGGCTGTCTGCCACTGAGAGGAGTACTCACCCGCGATCGCCTCAGCGTAAGAGCGCGGGGTCGGGATGTCTGGAGCATCTGGGTCTCCCTCAGGGGCAAGCAGCATGGACACGAGATGAGGCGCAGCGGCTGCAAGACACTCAAGGTCCTCCTGCCTGTCTTCAAGGACGTCCGTGCTAAGGGCACACTCACCCCCGACGGACGGAGGACAGACAGACTCAGACTCAGAAACAAGACTAGCGGCGTAGTCTAGACGACAGGCAGCAGCACAGTCAACAAGCTCAGCGACTAAGGCAGACGCACCAGCAGACTCAAACGACGGGTCAGTGACAACTGTGGCTAGCAGACGTGGGACAGTAGGGTGAGCAGCACGGGTGCGGTCAGACTCAGGCTCAGGAACGGTAGGCAGAGAAGACGCAGGAGGGGACGGCAGGGGAACACGCTGCGGAGGAGAGGAAGGACAACGGACGACGAGGTGGGTGCCGGAGACAGTCGGCTGACGCGAACGAGGAACACGACGACCGGAACGACCAGAATGGACAGGCGAGACAGGACGCGACGCAGGCTCACGACGCTCAGTAAGACCCCCTGTCAGCTCAGTGTAAGGAGAAGGAGCAGGTAGCGGTGAGCCAGGCTGTAACGGAAGACCAGTAGACGAAGGGAGACTAAGAACCTGGCGAAGCACAGAGTCAGACGGTGGCTGAGACGACGGAGACGGTGGAGCAAAGAACAGGCGCGGCTGTGCAGTGCTACCAGCACCAGCAGCTACAGTACCCCCAGCAGCTCCAGCACCTCCAGCAGCTCCAGAACCCTCAGCTCCAGCTCCTCCAGGACCAGCTCCACCAGCAGCAGCACCCTCAGGCTCAGCACCTCCAGCCCCAGCAGCTCCAGTACCTCCAGTACGAGCACCTCCGGGACCAGCACCACTCCCAGCTCCAGTGACGTCAACAGAAGTACCTCCAGCGGCAGAGCCCCGAGCTCCAGAAGTGCGACCCTGACGGCGACCGTACCAGTCGTGCAGCTGCTGTGAGGTGAGAGGCACACGCGGACGAAGGCGGCTACTCCAAGGAGACCGCGCAACAGCAGACTCAGAACCCTCAGTGCCAGCACCCGCAGCAGCTCCAGAACCTCCAGCGCCAGCACCCTCAGCAGCTCCAGAACCTCCAGCTCCAGCGCCACCAACGCCAGCACCTCCAGCAGCTCCAGAACCTCTAGCTCCAGCACCCTCATCAGCTCCAGAACCTCCAGCAGAAACAACTCCAGTAGCAGAGTCACCAGCTCCAGCGCCTCCCGCAGCAGGGCCCCTAGCTCTAGCAGCGCGACCCTGACGGCCAACGTACCACTCACGCAGCTGCTGTGGGGAGAGAGGGAGTCGACGACGAGAGTGCAGCGGCGAGGTACCAGCGGAGCGACCACGGGGACGGCCGCTCCAGGGAGACTGCTCACCAGACGCCTCAACGCCCCCAGGTGCAGCACCCCCAGACTCAGTACCCCCAGGCTCAGCACCCCCAGACTCCTCACGCCCAGGCTCAGCACCTCCAGTCTCCGCACCCCCAGGCTCCGCACCTCCAGGCTCCGCACCCCCAGGCTCAGCACCCCCAGGCTCCGCACCCCCAGGCTCAGCACCCCCAGAAGCAGCACCCCGAGCAGGACCACCCTCAGCAGAACCTGAGTCACCAGTGACCTCAACCGGCGCAGTCAAGGGAGGAGGGTCTACCTGAGACACACCTGAAGGAGCAGGACCGGGAGCGGGGAGGGGGTCTACCTGGGGAGCACCTGGAGCGAGGAAGAGCGGCGGGGGGGGGGAGAGGGGCAGTGCGGTAGGGGAAGAGACGGTAAAAGGGAACCGACTCATCATACGTGACGTCCTGAGAGGGGAAGACACGGCGCGAGGTGGGGTGGTAAAACTGCCAACCAGGCGCGTCAGGGACAAAGCCAAGGAAGACACAGGGAACAGCGCGGTCGGAGAGCTTGTCCGCGGTGGTATCGCGGACAAAGTCACGAGCACCCCAGACCCGGAAACGCGACGCATCGCCAACCTTCCCCGTCCACAGCAGTGTGGGCGAGGTCTCCGGCAAGGAGACACGGGGCCAGAGGTTGAGCTGATGCGCGGCGTACCGGACCGCAAACGGCCACAGAAAATGGGGGGCAGCCGCATGGATCATGGAGGTACGAGCGACCTCCATGACTAAGCCAATGCGGCGCTCAGCAACCCCATTTTGCTGCGGAGAGGCCGGAAGGATGAACGTCTGGCGGATGCCGTGCTCCGCACAGAAGGCTGCCAAGAGGTCTGAGGAGAACTCACCACCTCTGTCAGAGTGCAGACGCAGGACAGGAAAGTCCGACTGGAACCGCTCGCGGAGCTGGACACGAACAGCGCGGATCCAAGGGATCAAAACATCAGGGACCTCCCCCTTGCGCTGCAAGGGGAAGACCGTGGTGTAACGCGTGTAGTCGTCGACGACCAGCAGGAAGTACCGCTCGTGGCCTTGTCCACGGACGCGGGCTGGGCCCCACACGTCCAGGTGGAGAGTCTGCAGGGGAGCCTCTGTGGGAGGGAACGAGGAGGAGTGAGGAGCGGCGCGCTGCCGCCCCTCGACACAGGGAAGACAGGGAGGAGCAGGCGAGGGTGGGAGGGGAGGGAGAACCCTGGGAAGACCAGAGACAAGGTAACGGGAGTGCATGCCACGAAGGCGCTGCATCGAAGGGTGACCAAGGCGGTGGTGCCAAAGGACCGTCCGGTGCGACAGGGTGCGACACGAGCAGGGAGCCGACAACTGACCTGACGCAGACGCAGACGCAGCTACCTGAGGGGACTCAGTGGTCAGTGTGTACAGGCCCGACCCCGGCTGCCGAGTGAAGGTAGCCAGGTGACGACCCGTCTGAGCATACGTACAGTGTGTCACACGCTCGTAGGCAGGGGTGAACTGGTGAACACCCGCGTCCTGGAGCACAGAACCCGCCACCAAGTTCGTAGAGAACAAGGGGAGGTAAAGACCCGACTGTGTGCCGGACGGGACAGCAGGACAAGGGAGGACAGTGGTGGAGGTCGCACGGACTGGACCCCCAGAGGGGTCTGCCAGAGAGACTGCAACCGGCCGACTGAGCGGCGTGAGGGTGGTGCTGTCGCGAAAGAAGGAGCGAGAAGCACCGGAGTCAAGTGTGAAGGTGTACAAGGCCTCAGCACGCGCAGTACCAGAGAGAGCAGACTCACCAGCACCTGGAGCAGAAGCCTCACCAGCTCCTAGTGCA
The DNA here is from genome assembly GCA_947471745.1 of Closterium sp. Naga37s-1. Taxonomy (NCBI): domain Eukaryota; kingdom Viridiplantae; phylum Streptophyta; class Zygnematophyceae; order Desmidiales; family Closteriaceae; genus Closterium; species Closterium sp. Naga37s-1. Next base: position 2,817,795 of record CANJKZ010000242.1, read on the forward strand.
GCAGCCTCACCAGCACCTAGAGCAGCAGGCTCTATACCTGGGTCAGGCGGTACGCACAGGTAACTGGCACCGTCAGCACTAGTAGGCAATGCATACATGGCAGTGAGAATAGCATCATAGTCAAGAGCAAAGATATCTACCCTCTGCCTAAGCAGCTCCAGCCAGGTGGGGAGCTCAGCCTCGTCGCCAAACTCGGTACGCCAGGCGTCGCTCAGACGGGCGAAGCAGCGGGACTGTGTGTGACCAAGCGTCCCGCAAGCCTGACCAGTCCGATCACCTGTGCGAATGACGTACGGACAGCGAACGGTACTCAAAGACCCTCTACTCTGAGCATACCACTCGTGAAGCTGCTGGGACGTAAGTGTCTCGCGTGGACGCCGCTGCAGCTGCAGCTGTCCACTGCCAGACGCTCCCAACTGACCAGCTCCAGGGCGACAGCTACGACGGCTACCGCCACAACCCCAACTAGCGTACCACTCACGAAGCTGCTGGGGCGAGAGAGACTCGCGTGGACGTCGATGGAGCTGCATCTGGCCACCGCCAGTAGCAGCAGTAGCAGTAGCAATAGCCTGGCAGTAGTAACAGAAGTAGCAGCAGTAGCAGCGCGGGCAGGGCAGGCGCGGCAGGCAGGCAGGCAGGCAGGCAGGCAGACAGGCAGGCAGGATGGCAGGCAGGCAGGCAGGCAGATGGCGCGGCAGCGCGCTAACAAGGCAGGTGCTCACCAGTGGCGGGAAGAGCAGGCGTTCGCCGGGCGAGCAGGGCCGGCGCTCGGCGGGCGGCTGCACGGGGTCCAGGGGCGGCGTCGCGGGTCCAGGGGCGGCGTCGCGGGGTCCAGGGGCGGCTGCACGGAGTCCAGGGGCGGCTGCACCAGGGGCGGCTGCTTCAGGGGCCAGGGGCGACTGCACCAGGGGCGGCTGCTTCAGGGGCCAGGGGCGGCTGCTCGGGGTCCAGGGGCGGCTGCTCCAGGGGCGGCTGCTGCAGGGGCCAGGGGCGGCTGCTCTGGGTCCAGGGGCGGCTGCTCGAGGGTCCAGGGGCGGCTGCACCAGGGGCGGCTGCTTCAGGGGCCAGGGGCGGCTGCTCTGGGTCCAGGGGCGGCTGCTCGAGGGTCCAGGGGCGGCTGCACCAGGGGCGGCTGCTTTGGGTCCAGGGGCGGCTGCTCGAGGGTCCAGGGGCGGCTGCACCAGGGGCGGCTGCTTCAAGGGCCAGGGGCGGCTGCTCGGGGTCCAGGGGCGGCTGCTCCAGGGGCGGCTGCTGCAGGGGCCAGGGGCGGCTGCTCTGGGTCCAGGGGCGGCTGCTCGAGGGTCCAGGGGCGGCTGCACCAGGGGCGGCTGCTTCAGGGGCGGCTGCTTCAGGGGCCAGGGGCGGCTGCTCTGGGTCCAGGGGCGGCTGCTCCAGGGGCGGCTGCTTCAGGGGCCAGGGGTGGCTGCTCTGGGTCCAGGGGCGGCTGCTCGAGGGTCCAGGGGCGGCTGCACCAGGGGCGGCTGCTTCAGGGGCCAGGGGCGGTTGCTCTGGGTCCAGGGGCGGCTGCTCCAGGGGCGGCTGCTCCAGGGGCAACAGGGGGCAGCGCGCCGTCACCGGAGGAGGCGACGCGCGGGGCCGGCGGCAGGCTGCGCGGGCGGCTGACGTAGCGCGCGGGGCCGAAAACGGGCTACGCGGGCGGCGGACGCGGCGCGTAGGGCCTAAGCGGGCTGCGCGCGGGCGGCTTACGCGACGAGCGGGCCGGCGGCAGGCTGCGCGGGCAGCTGACGTGGCGCGCGGGGCCGAAAACGTGCCTAAACGGGCCTAAACGGGCTGCGCGCGGGCTGCTTAAGTGGCGCGCGCGGGAAAAAAAAAAGGGCCGCGCGCGTGCAGCCGAGGCGCGCGCGGGCAGCAGGCAAAGGCAGGCAGGCAGGTGAGGTAACGTTGTAACGGGTGGGCCCTTATCTTAGGTCCTAAAGACCTCTAGGCTCTAGATACCAGTTTAGAATCTAAGCGTGGAAGGTGGTAATTAGGTCAAGGTTGGGGTACAAAACTAGAGTGTCGAGAATGTATATGTACCCCCTAAGGCTAGCCCCAATATAGCCTAGATAATAACATGCATATGTTTTGACAGCAGCGGCCAGTAGCATCAGTGGCAGTGGCTGGCAGCAGTGGCGGCTGCAGGGCAGCGCTGGCGGCGAACAGGCAAGGTAGGGCAGCGCTGACCAGCGCGTACAAGCAGGGCAGGTGCTCGCGGGCGGCGCAGGGCAGCGCGTAGAGCAGGGCAGGCTACCGCAGGTGCGGGTCGCTGGCAGGGCGCACGGCAGGGCGGTGCTGCTCGGGCAGGGCACAGCGCAACAGCGCGTGCAGTAGCAGTAGTGGCAGCAGCACACTGAGCAGTAGCAGCAGCGCTTAGCAGCAGCAGCAGTGTATGCAGCAGTAGCAGCTGCAGAAGTGACAGCAGCAGCAGTGCGCAGCAGCGCGGACGGGCAGGGAGCAGGCCGGGTGCGCGTGGGGTGCGCGCGGGCAGGGCGCAGGCCGGGCGCAGCTGCAAGCAAAGCGCGCGCGGGCAGGGCGGCTCTCAAGCAGGGCAGCGGGGCACGCGCGCTGGGCAGTGGGGCATGCGGGCTGGGCAGCGGGGCGCGCGGACTGGGCAGCGGGGCACGCGGGATGGGCAGCAGGGCGTGCGAACTGGGCAGCGGGGCAGCGGGGCTAGGCAGTAAAAATCAACGTGCCTAGGGTGCGTTTTGGGCAGGATAAAAGTAAGACGCGCCTAGGGGCGCGATTCGGGCAGGAAATGACGGTAGGTTTTGTTTTAAAATATGGTCCTAAGGACCTAATCGCTCTGAATTCCATGTTAGAATCTAGTGAGTAGGAAATGATGGATCAGGTCAGGGATGGGGGGTACAAGCAAGAGTGTCGAGATGGGGAATGTACCCCCTAAGGCTAGAACCTATGTAGCCTGTAGATATATGTTGGCATATATGTTATGACACTGGCAAGCACCACCACTTGACACTATCATATGGAAGAACCGAATGGAAGATTAAATGGGAAGGGAGGTCCCTAGGTTTGACCCGGGGCGGTAGTAGGTCACAAAAGTTTTCCCGATAAAATTCCTTCCCAGTGAACGAGGGGATTCGCCCCTCGTGAGTTACACGATCAAGCATGGTGCCGGTTTGACAATAAAAAAATGATATATGGATATACACTTCACGGAAAAATCGATTGACATAGAGAAAGTCAGTTTAATATATCTGTTAGAGTGAGAATCTTGGATAGGATAGGATAGTGCTTTGGTAGAGTTGGTAGCGGAAGTCTTGTAGAACTCAGATCATAGTGAATGTAAATGACCAAGTTGAATTAAAAGATAGAATACAAGGAACATAAATAGTCCTAGTCTAGCCATGTACTCTAAGGGGTACATTCCCTTATTATAACTGTTTTACAGGCAATTCTACAGTGACTCTGACTGTTGTGCTGCCTTTCTTGTTACCGAGTCGCTGCATGTAACCTGTACGGTTACGCCTGTTGCCATTCCTCGATGGTAGGTCAAGCGTCGGTCCAGATGGTCAACAGTCGCGACAGTTGACTCTTGCGACTGTTGACCTTCCTGCCCTTGGTACGGGCTGATCCGATATCTCGGTAGTTGCTGCTTCGATAAAGTCGGGTGCAATACTGCTGCACCTACGGGAATGCTAAGTATAATTCCCTTCACACTCCAACACTCCCCTTCATTCCTGGAGGTGCGCCACGTGGCTCTTGCGAGTGACTCCGCACAGGTCCGAGCAGTACTGGAACTTCTGACGTGGCAGTTTCTTCGTGAGGAAATCAGCTGCCATTTCGCCAGTTGGACAGTAGATGAGCTGGACCTTCCCTTTGTCGATTTCGTCCTTCACGAAGAAGTAACGAAGGGCGATGTGTTTCGTGCGGTTGACGAAGCCTGGCTTGTTTGCGATTTTGATCGCGCTCTGGTTGTCGCAAAGTAACTTGAAGGACCCGTTCATCGCCGTCTTCGTTTCCTGCAGGAGTTCCGTGAGGTAGAGTCCTTCGCGAACTGCTGCGCTTGCTGCGATGAATTCTGCTTCTGCTGACGAAAGGGCGATGAGCTCTTGTTTGTTGGAGTTCCAGGAGATGGTTCCTGCGGGCTCAAGTTTGAAAATGAAGCCTGTGCGGGACCTCCTGTTGTCTGCGTCTCCTGCGTGGTCAGCATCCACGTAGCCGGTGAGTTGTAGTGGGGCTGTTAAGTTGGCCTTGTAGGTGAGGCCGACATCGGGCATAGAGATGAAGTACTGTAAGGCGCGGCGCAGGTCTGCTAGGTTCTCCCCTTCAGGTCGGCGCAGGTACTGGGCGAGCTGGCTGGCGATGTAGGATAAGTCCGGGCGGCATGTGACGGCGGCGAACAGTAGGCATCCGAGCTGCTGCTGATAGAGACGGTGATCAGCCGGTGAGAGCGGAGTAGTGTCGGGCTCGTGGTGAGGTGGAGGGATGCGGAACGGGGTGGTTACGCCGACGGGAGCTATCCCGAACTTCTTAGCGAGAGTCTCGGCGTACTTCGCGGCGGAGAGATGAATTGTGTCCGTGGTCTGAGTGATGTTGAGGCCGAGGAACTGAGTGACCTCGTGGTCAATCGTGACCTCCAGCTTCTCCTGAATTTCGCGTTCGAGGCGATCGAGCAGTTCGTTGTCGTCGCCGGTGTAGAGAAGGTCGTCGACGTAGGCGACAAGCAGGATGAAGAGGCTGCGGGATTCGAGGCGGTACATCCTCTGATCGTGGGGAAGCTGCTGTAAGCCGAGCTCGATGAGAACGCCGTGAAGATGCTGCTGCCACAGGCATGGTGCCTGCTTGATGCCGTACAGAGACTTTTGCAGGAGACAAACTGCGTCGCTGTCTTCTTCGAACGCATGTGGCTGCTCGACGTAGATGATAGCATCGACGATCGCGTAGAGGAACGCGTTGGAGACGTCGATCTTGCGAAGTGGGCGCTGTTTCACGGCGGCGATGCAGATGAGAATGCGCACTGAGGTATGTCGACCGACGGGAGCGAATGTGTGGTCGTAGTCCACAAATTGTGTCTGCTCGAATCCGCGGACCACCCAGCGCGCTTTGAATTTTTCGACCGTTCCGTCCGCGAGAGTCTTGATTCAGAAGACCCACTTCCCTGTAAGAATATTTCTCCCCTTTGCGTGGCGGCGTGGTACCAGCTTCCAGGTGCCGCGGCGTTGGAGTGCAGCGACTTCGGCGGCCATGGCGGCTCTCCACTTCTCGGCATCGGGCCCGCTGAGGGCTTGGCGAACAGTGGTGGGCTCGATCAGCTGCTGGTTACCCCGAACTGCGACAGCGAGGCCAAGGACGCGAAGACCTGTGAGGTTGGATTCGGCTGTGGTGGTAACTTCGACCACGTCGTCATCGTCGCCAGGGATATCGCGAAAGGTGTCACGGGATGAGTCACGAGCTGGGTCTTCGTTCATGGGTGAGTGCATTTCTGCACTTGCATAATCGTGCTGTGCCTGTGCTGCTTCATGAGGATCCATGTTGGTTGGGAAGTGTGCAGGAGTGCCGAACTGCTCCGTAACGGGGATGAAGGGTGCCTCGTCTGCTACGTCAGCTGCTGCCTCGTCCGGTTGTTCGCCCGCCACGTCAACCTCGTCCTCGTCGTTGGCGTAGCTGTGCTGTCCCTGAAAAATGTTGTCTGGTGCGTTTTGTGCAGTGCGGTGCTGGCGGTACAGTGGCAGAGTCAGTCTTTCGTAGAAGATGCAATCACGTGAACGCGTGAGCTGGTGGGTGGCGAAATCCAGGATTGTCCAGGCGTGGTATTCGGATTCGATTCCGAGGTGGATGCCCCAGCGAGCGCGATCTTCAAATTTTCCTGTTCGGGCAGTGTGAGGGCGGTACTGTACCATGCACCCGAAGACTCGCAGCATGCGTGTGTCAGGGTGTTTTCCGGTCCACTCCTTGAAGGGTGAGCTGTTGTTGGGCAGTGCCTTGGAGGAGAGCATGTTGTGCAGCCGAACTGCATGTGCCATTGCGTAGGGCCAGTACTTGGTTGGCACAGCTGACTGCTTCATGAGGGCTCGCATTTTTGTCGCGAGGCTCCTGTTGGTTCTCTCGGCCAATCCCTGCTGTTCGTGGGCGTAAGGCAGGGAGATCATCCTCTTGATCCCCTTCTGCTTGCATAGGGTTTTGAAGTCGTCCGACAGGTATTCCAGTGCTCCGTCTGTCTGGAATCCCTTCAGATTGTAGCCGTTGCTTTGGTTTTCTGCCATGGCGAGCCAGATTTCGAAGCAAGCGTAGGCGAGGTAGCGATCCCGAACGTTAACGGCCCAGACGAAGCGTGTGCCAGCGTCGATGAAGGTAAGAGTGTATTGTTCCCCGCCGACTCCTTTCGCCGTGAGCATTAAGAAGTAGCTGTAGACTTTCTCCAGTGGTTCATATCGCTCCGCTCCAGGAATCTTCTCAGCGAAGGGCGTGTGACGGAGAGCAGCTTCCGGGCAAACGGTGCAGGTAGGCAGGTCGGTTCGTGGTTTCAGCAGTTTGCCATCGGGCAGCAACAGTGCGTCTGCCGCAAAAACATTTAGTGGGAGCAGGCCGGGTGCGCGTGGGGTGCGCGCGGGCAGGGCGCAGGCCGGGCGCAGCTGCAAGCAAAGCGCGCGCGGGCAGGGCGGCTCTCAAGCAGGGCAGCGGGGCACGCGCGCTGGGCAGTGGGGCATGCGGGCTGGGCAGCGGGGCGCGCGGACTGGGCAGCGGGGCACGCGGGATGGGCAGCAGGGCGTGCGAACTGGGCAGCGGGGCAGCGGGGCTAGGCAGTAAAAATCAACGTGCCTAGGGTGCGTTTTGGGCAGGATAAAAGTAAGACGCGCCTAGGGGCGCGATTCGGGCAGGAAATGACGGTAGGTTTTGTTTTAAAATATGGTCCTAAGGACCTAATCGCTCTGAATTCCATGTTAGAATCTAGTGAGTAGGAAATGATGGATCAGGTCAGGGATGGGGGGTACAAGCAAGAGTGTCGAGATGGGGAATGTACCCCCTAAGGCTAGAACCTATGTAGCCTGTAGATATATGTTGGCATATATGTTATGACACTGGCAAGCACCACCACTTGACACTATCATATGGAAGAACCGAATGGAAGATTAAATGGGAAGGGAGGTCCCTAGGTTTGACCCGGGGCGGTAGTAGGTCACAAAAGTTTTCCCGATAAAATTCCTTCCCAGTGAACGAGGGGATTCGCCCCTCGTGAGTTACACGATCAAGCATGGTGCCGGTTTGACAATAAAAAAATGATATATGGATATACACTTCACGGAAAAATCGATTGACATAGAGAAAGTCAGTTTAATATATCTGTTAGAGTGAGAATCTTGGATAGGATAGGATAGTGCTTTGGTAGAGTTGGTAGCGGAAGTCTTGTAGAACTCAGATCATAGTGAATGTAAATGACCAAGTTGAATTAAAAGATAGAATACAAGGAACATAAATAGTCCTAGTCTAGCCATGTACTCTAAGGGGTACATTCCCTTATTATAACTGTTTTACAGGCAATTCTACAGTGACTCTGACTGTTGTGCTGCCTTTCTTGTTACCGAGTCGCTGCATGTAACCTGTACGGTTACGCCTGTTGCCATTCCTCGATGGTAGGTCAAGCGTCGGTCCAGATGGTCAACAGTCGCGACAGTTGACTCTTGCGACTGTTGACCTTCCTGCCCTTGGTACGGGCTGATCCGATATCTCGGTAGTTGCTGCTTCGATAAAGTCGGGTGCGATAGTGCTGCACCTACGGGAATGCTAAGTATAATTCCCTTCACACTCCAACAATATCTTTGGATTTTTTATTACTACTATGTATGTTTATATACCTGGACAGTTTTTGGCCTAAGGCAACGCCCTAAAAACTATTTTAAATAAACATGCGTCATCGTATCTCTCCAAATTTACACAGTTTTTCAGGGAGATACACATATTAAGAGCATTGACTACAGCATATAATGTGACGTGCTAATTTCCTAGCGACATAATACGAATACATAAAGAAGTCATATTTATGACTCTCAGAAGGCGAAACAAAAAACGGAAACGTAGTATATGCAAACTAGCTAGAATTTGTGCTGTTTAGAGATGAACGGAACTACCGTAACACTTGTAATTGCGCGGTTACTGTTTTGCAATCTCGCCACTGCTTCTCCCCCTTCACTCCCTCCTCCGCTGAGCGTACATGGAATTCGAGGAAAATCTATTGGGGCCACAAAATAATTTCCCACGGTTTGCGGCGGCCATTCAATTTGTAGCAGATGGTCGTGCTGCTGGCAAATCTGGGGCTGAAGCCCTCCGCAAGCCGCTGCCGGAATTCAGCGCAAGGCGCTGCCACCTTGCCCCATGAACCACAATCATTGCAGACCTTAAAAGGCCCGCTATTTATGGCGAGACGCTTCCAATCTGCTTTACCACTACTGGCGCGTCTCGGAGACGCGCTGCGGGTTCGAAGCCCGTGGTGATTTCCAGGTAGAAAAGCAGCAGCAGTGGAAGACAACTCCACGTACTTGTGATCCAGTGCCACTTTTACGAAGGCTCACACGAAGGCGCCGTTCAAACAAGCTCTAGCATCTGAAGTTCACATCACACGCTGAGAAGGCTTCGCGTCTCACAGCCGTTGGACTGCTCATCGCATTGCGCCCATCATGGCGCTCACGCGCCACCTCCTGCTGCTCGTCGTCTTCTTCGTCGCTTTCGCCGCGCATCTCGCCATCGGCGCTACCGCTCTGCACGGCGCCGCGGAGCCCACATCGCTGCGCGCTCCAGACGACGCCATCAAGGTCAACTACCCCCCTCCCTGCCAATTCTCCGCGAACGGTAACTGCGCGGGACTCGAGTGATTCAGACTTTCTCAAACCTCGTCTCGTGCGCTCTTGCCCATTCCGTGAAATGTTCGCCCCTCGTTCAACCCCTTCTTGCTCTTTCCTCCCCGCCACTCTTCGCACCTCACTGCCCTTTTCTATGTTTGCATTTCACCAGCCCATGGGAGCCGCGGATGCGGTCGGCGCGCGGCGCACTGCGCTCGAGGGGCACGCGGAAGCAGTCTTCCGCTCAACGGCCCGTTGGGGGAGCTCCGCGACGCCGGGGGTACCGCCACAATCTTCCCTGTCAATGCTTCCGGCGCGTGCTCTTCCGCGCCGCGCACTCAAGGACCGCGCGACAGACCTGAACTCGCCGCTGCAGGTCGCTGAAATGGACAGCGAGATCGACAGTATCGAGGACAACGATTTCGAGGGAGTCGTGCCTGGCGACGAAGCGGCAGAGATCCGCGGAGAACCCCGCAGGGGTCTCGCGCAAGGTAAGGGAAACGACTTGAAAAAGCTTGGGAGCGACCTGGCGAAGAAGGCGGCGAAAAAGGCTGGCGAAAAGGTGGCGAAAAAGGCGGCGGAGGCTGTGGCGAAGAAAGCACTGGAGTCTGTGGGCGGCTCGGCAGTAGGAGGCGTTGCGTCGATCATAGGCGTGGGAGGCAAGGACACCATGCTCTCCAAGGTTGGCGAGGACCTTGAAAAATCCGGCAAGGTTGGACGCGTTATAGGAAAGATAATGCAGAACAAGGTTGTGAACGCCGTAGTGAATACGGTGGTGCCTAAACCGCTCATGATGGGGCTGAATGCGGCGGCGGGGAAATACAAGGAGATCAAGAAGGGGGTGGTGGTAGCTGGGAAAGCGATTGGGAAGGGTGCTAAGGCTGCAGTGAAGGGGGTGGGGAAGGCAGGGAAGGCGGTTGGGAAGGCTGTGGGTGGTGCAGCCAATGGTGCAGTGAAAGGGGTGGGGAAGGCTGCTAAGAAAATCGCGGGTGGAATCGCAGGCCTCTTCAAGAAGAAGAAAAAGGCCAGTAAGTAGGATGGGACACGGGCAACCCTTAGTGTGTTGGTGGAACCGCAGAGGAACGGGCTGTACCGTTCTCAAGGAATGTGGCGTTCTGTCAGATTATATATGTATGTGACTGCATGTTAGACTGTTAGTGTAGTATCATTTTGTTTCTATAGGTGGTGTACCTCGTCATGCCACCTTTCCCTTTGCTATATCTTGTACTTTGTTTTCATAGTGAAACCCTCTTCTCTCTCTCAACTCTTGACACTCACGTTACTCTCGATCCTAGCCTAAGTTGCTCCTAAGCCTAGGGTAAGTGTCAGAATAAGGAGCAACGACTAGGAGAAACCCTGGCCTAGAAGCATGGAGAAGAAGGATTGGCCAAAGAGAGATTGCAATATGGGAAGAGATACACGATATAGTAAAGCTAGGGAAGGTACTACACCACCTAGAGAGCAATGTCAAAATAGCAGGCAGAACGAGGAGCCATACGGTAGCTAGAATTTAGCAAGCTAGGCAAGAGAAAATAGGCAAAAGGGGGTTGCACTAGCAAGCAGGTGGATACATATAGGAAACCCTAAGGGGTCGTACTCACTATAGAGTACCCCACTGCAGGCTAGACAAACTACACATTCTGACACACCCCCATAGTCAAAGTGGGGTATGATCAGCACAACAAGCAGCAGTTTATAGTTCACAAATATAAGCAAAGCTAGAGGCTATCACAGAGGGCACGTGAGGAGGAGGAGGGACTATGAGAGGAGAGGAGGTAGTGGGCGGCAGCTGAAGCTGCTGGCACACGGCGCAACTGGAGCAACTGGCACACGGGCAACTGGAGCAACTGGCACACTGGTAACTGGAGCAACTGGCACACGGGCAACTGGAGTAACTGGCTCCGCGGCTAGACGAGCGGCAGGAGCAACTGACTCTCGGGCCACTGGAGCAACGGGCTCACTGGCGACTGAAGCGACGGGCTCACGGGCGACTGGCGAACCAGTCTCACGGGCGACTGGAGCTGCTGGCTTCACGGCGGCCACCCCCCTTCAACCTCTCCCTTTGTCCCAAAATTCCCGTTCACACCCCCTGCTGCACCCCTAGCTTCACTCCCACGACACCCCCCTAGCACCACTCCTTCGGCTCCCACACACCCACCCCCCTCAGCGGCAGCTGCAGCAGTGGGAGACGGAGGAGGAGGAGGAGGGGACGGTTCACACACCCGCCACCCCCATACCCGCCACCCCCATACCCCCAACGCAGGGCAGAAACGCGGGCAGCAGCTGGGGCGGCGTGTGAGCGGAAGCGGGGCGGCGCGCGTGTCGAAACACTAGGCAAGAATCGGAAACAGGAAAGAGGGGTTTTCACTAGCAGTAGTTGAGATACATATAGGAAACCCTAATTGGGTTGTACTCGCTATAGAGTACCCCACTGCAGGCTAGACAAACATCACATTCTGACACACCCCCATAGTCAAAGTGGGGTACAATCAACACAACAAACAAGCAGAGCAATAGTTCACAAGGATAAGAAAAGCTAGAGGCTATCACAGAGGGCAAGTGAGGAGGAGGAGAAACGGTGGGGGCGAGAAGATGCGAGACGACGGCTGAAGCTGCAGACACACGGGCAACAGGAGTGCGCAGCACTGTCGCTACCAGGCTAAACCCGGACTACACGGCGACAGGCGCAGCTGGCTCGCTGTGCTCCTAGGAGTGCTCACACTGTGGCTACCGGGCGCAGAGCCCCGGACTACACGGCCACATGGGGTCGTGGCTCTCTGGATACCAGGAGTGCTCACACTGTGGCTACCGGGCGCAGAGCCCCGGACTACACGGCCACAGGGGGTCGTGGCTCTCTGGACTTCAGGCGCTGCGGACGACAAGACGACTGCCTCCACACAACTTCCCCCAGCTGTCCCACACCCCTTTCACACACTCCCTGCTGCACCTCTAGCACTGCTCACACGCCACCCCCCTCGTACCACTCCGACGGCTCCAACACATCCACCCCCCTCAGCGGCAGCTGCAGCAGTGGGAGACGGAGGAGGAGGAGGAGCAGGGGACGGCTCACACACCCGGCACCCCCATACTCTCCACCCCTAAACCCTAACACAGGAGCGCGGGCAGCAGCGGGGGTGGGGCGCGGTCAGAAGCTCGGGACGAACCGCACGCGGGCTGCCCGGGCCGCGCGCGGGCCTGGCGCAGCCCGTACGGGCCGCGCGCGGGCTGAACGGGCCGCGCGCGGGCCTGGCGCAGCCCGTACGGGCCGCGCGCGGGCTGTACGGGCCGCGCGCGGGCCTGGCGCAGCCCGTACGGGTCGCGCGCGGGCCTGGCGCAGCCCGTACGGGCCGCGCGCGGGCCTGGCGCAGGTCGCGCGGGCCGCGTCGGGCGACGGGGGGCGACGCGACGGTCGACAGGGGGCGACGCGCGGTTCGACGGGGCAGAAAACCGCCGCGCGCCCCGAGCGCGCGGCGGGAAGAAAAATCGCTGCGCGCCCGGAGCGCGCGGCAGGCAGGAAACAGCACGTGCCCGGGGCGCGCTACAGGTAGTAGAGCAGCGGAAGCATCGGGTGGGGCCCACCCACAGGATCGACCCAGGAGGCTCGACCTGCTCTGATACCATGTCGAAACACTAGGCAAGAATCAGAAACAGGAAAGAGGGGTTTTCACTAGCAGCAGTTGAGATACATATAGGAAACCCTAATTGGGTTGTACTCGCTATAGAGTACCCCACTGCAGGCTAGACAAACATCACATTCTGACAGCGCGGGCCCCCAGGGCGCCGCGACGGGCGACGGGAGGGGGCGACGCGCGGCCCCCCCAGGGCGCCGCGACGGGCGACGGGAGGGGTGACGCGCGCCCCCCCAGGGCGCCGCGACGGGCGACGGGAGGGGCGACGCGCGGCCCCCTAGGGCGCCGCGACGGGCGACGGGAGGGGGGGGCGACGCGCTGGCCCCCAGGGCGCCGCGACGGGCGACGGGCAGGGCGACGCACAGCCCCCCAGGGCTCCGCGACGGGCGACGGGATGGGGGGGCGACGCGCGGGCCCCCAGGGCCCCGCGACGGGCGACGGGATGGGGGGGCGACGCGCGGGCCCCCAGGGCTCCGCGACGGGCGACGGGCAGGGCGACGCGCGGCCCCCTAGGGCGTCGCGACGAGCGACGGGCAGGGCAGCGCGCGGGCCCCCGGGGCGCCGCGTGAGGCAGTAAACCGCCGCGCGCCTCGGGGCGCACGGCGGGCAGAAAACCGTCGCGTGCCCTGAGACACGAAAGCAGCGGAAGCTTAGGGTGGGCCCACAGGTTGGGATCGAACGCAGAACGAGTAGCCATAGCTAGAATTTAGCTAGCTACGCAAGAGAAAATAGGCAAAAGGGGGTTGCACTAGCAAGCAGGTGGATACATATAGGAAACCCTAAGGGGCCGTACTCACTATAGAGTACCCCACTGCAGGCTAGACAAACTACACATTCTGACAAGCAATAGGATGATACCGTCATCGCCCGGATAGTAGACAGTGTTGAATAGTAGACAGGGGTTGTCTATTATCCAGATGTCTCTTATAAACAGGCTAGCCTCATTATAAGACACCTATTTGTGTGTACGAGATAAGACATATGTGTCTTATAATCGAAACTGCAATATTTTATAGTGAAACTTGAAATACCGCGTACATTTTTACCTTTGCGATGCGCGAATTTTTCCACGGGCTGACTCAGGTACTACCAAAGTTGCCTCTGCAAGTATTTTCCATGACGTGGCTTCCCGAACAATGGTTGCCGAAGTGGCACCTTCGCAACATCCACACTCATTATGAGAAACTCTTTTCAAGATATGTGAAAAAAAATCTAAGTAGTTTAGAAAGTTTCCATTTATAGGACTTATACGACACCCTAAACCATCCCAAATACAAGATAACCCAAGCATTTTTTATAGTGTACGAGATAAGACATATATGTCTACTATCCGGGCGATGACGGTACTACACTAGTGTTGAAATATATTTATATATGTTCTTTATAATTGTCTGCAGTGTAGAGTGTAGCACATCCTATTTGCTGTAGGTGGTACACCATGCTTCTCCTTGCTATATCTTGTACTCATCTTTCTTAGTCAAACCCCTTCTCTTTGGCCAAATCATCTCCCTCGCTACCTTCAACACCCTAAACCCTAGCCATGGCTTCTTAGCCTAAGCTAGGTTTCTAACATGGTATTAAGAGCTGTTCGTTCCTCGGGACGTTTTCCCCTCATGGGCCCACCGTTCACTTCCGCTGCTGTCCTATCTGTCGCGCGCCCCGTGGCGCGCGGCGGTTTTTTCTTCCCGCCACGCGCTCGGGGCACGTGGCGGTTTTCTGCCCGCCACGCGCTCGGGGCGCGTGGCGGTTTCCTGCCCGCCGCGCGCCCCGGGAGCGCGCGGCGGTTTCGTCGCCCGTCGTGGCGCCCCTGGGGCCCGCGCGCTGTCCCCTCCCGTCGCCCGTCGTGGCGCCCTGGGGGCCTGCGCGTCGCCCCCCCTCCCGTCGCCCGCCGTGGCGCCCCGGGGGCCCGCGCGTCGCCCCCTCCCGTCGCCCGTCGTGGCGCCCCGGGGGCCCGCGCGTCGCCCCCTCCCGTCGCCCGTCGAGGCGCCCCGGGGGCCCGCGCGTCGCCCCCTCTCCCGTCGCCCGTCGTGGCGCCCCGAGGGCCCGCGCGTCGCCCCCTACCGTCGCCCGTCGAGGCGCCCCAGGGACTTGCGCGCCGCCCCTTGACCCCGTGCGCCGCGGGGCTGCCTCCCCCCCCGCCCCAGGGACTTGCGCCCCGCCCCTTGAGCACCATTTCAAGTGGGGGCTTCTTCAGGTTCCCTGCCACGCACACGGTACACACAGAAAGTGAAGAACAGGGGGAGACAGGATGTTATTTACTCAAAGGGGTTAGAACAAGCATACGTGTAACCGGCCCACTCACCAGCTTTAGTGAACGTGTTGATGCCAATCTCGGCGAACCACTCGTTGTACATCTCACGCAGCAGCGCCTTGAATGAGCGGTTCACGCTCACGTCAAGGGGCTGCAGCAGAGGAGTGCAGCCCCCTGGGATGATGGCCGGGATCACCCGGTTCCACTTCAAGTTGGTGAGGACGCCATCGGTGAGGTGGCCCCGGTACGAGTCCAGGACCAACAGGGTCTTGGACCGTCGGATGCCACGCGGGGGCTTGATGAACGGCAGCAGGACGTTGTTCACCCAGTCGTCCACAAGCTTGGCGTCCATCCATCCCTTGGATTGTGCACGGATGACGACTCCTGCACATGAAGTTCATTTGTGGTTAGACATCGCCCCCTAACCCGCACGTAACAGAAGCTTTTGACGGTTGCAACTCACCTGCACGCACCCTTGTGGTTAGACATCGCCCCCTAACCCGCACGTAACAGAAGCTTTTGACGGTTGCAACTCACCTGCACGCACCCGAATCTTCGGGATTGTCTTGCGCTTAAAAATCACCATGGCTGGGAGTTTGCGGCCGTCGGCGCTGACGCCAAGCATCACCGTAACCCTCCCCTTCTCATACCCCGCGCTCTTGACGTGCACCGTCTTCTCCCCGCGGTGATGAAGGGTGCGCTCGTGCGGCATCTCCAAAAACACCGGCGTTTGGTCGGCGTTAATGATGTTCCACGCGTCGATGCTGTGCTTGATGATGTTCTTGCGGGTGAACTCCCAAAACTCCAGGCACTTCGGCTTGCACTCTGCCACGAACGCACAGGACACGATTCACGTTCATGAGCCACGGGCTTGCGTTTAACGTCGCTGTCACATGCACAACATTGCAAAGAGCGTTCATTAAGTGGCCGCGATTCACAAAAACGTCTTACCTTTGGCGAGACGCTGGCCAATCTTCGTCTTCACGCGGATGGAGAGTCCCATGCGCGCGCGGAAGCAGTACGTCCACCTGTTGGACGCCATCCACCTCACGCCCGGGTAGTGGGCCTTCATCGGCGCTTTTATCCATCGGCGGACACTGACCGGTTGCACCCCCGCGAGACGTGCCGTGTGGCGGACGGAAAGTTTCTCCGCCTCCATCCGCGCCAGCCAGTCTTGTTTCTCACCCATCGTACGGGCCTTACGACTGTGTGTACTTGAGCGTGCGCGGGGACTCGATGGCGCACCGTCGACTCTGGTTCGCGGACCGGTGTCGTCGTGCATGAGGTCCTCTAGAAATGACGGGATCGGGAAATTGCCGACGTCGTGGTTCACCGCGTCCTCACCCGCGTTGTCGTCATCCCAAGCGGAAAAGCCATCGTTCTGGAGAGGGTCCAACGGAGGGTTGTTGCGCCACTCGACCACGCCCGAGGGAAGCACAGGGGGCGCAGGAGACGCAGGAGGAGCCGGAGGGGCCGGAGGTGCAAGAGGCGCAGGAGGAGCTGGCGGGGCCGGGCTTGTGATGAGCACGACAGTAGGCTGACCAGACATACTGCCTAAGCTTGAACGACGCGAACGCCATGGGCTCTCGTGAACAGACATTGAAAGAAGCTGCTGATGCTCTACTGGCAACTGCTTGCAAGAGTGGCGGCTACCATAGCGTGCTTTGTAGTCGGGAAAGAAGCAAGGGAGGCAGAGTTAGATCTGAGACACGGAACAGAGCGAAATGAACCATCAGGGCTTCCGTGCTCGGCAGGGTGGAGACGTGAAACCCTAGTGCTCCACGTCCCGTGCCTCTCCTGCCTCTGAGACGAGATGGGCTGCTTGTATGCCCCGTGACTAAACCCATCTTGACGGTCGATTCCGTCAAGATGATGTGCGGTGCGTGTTTTGTGGCGCTCAATGCGCCTTCGTGCATTGTACGTTGCCGCGTGTTGTTGGCGACGTCACGCACGTGCTGCGCTAAGCGAGGGATTTCGACGAGAAAAATAAAAGACCCCCCCCCCCCCCCCCCCCCCCCTGTCAGATTTATATGACATAGCTACTGTAGGCTATAGTGGGGTAGCACATATGGGGTACAGTTTTCTAGGGTTTGCATTTGTACCCAACTTTCCCTTAGTCAATTCATTCTCGTTCAGTTTCTCATGGTATCGAGCAGGTTCCCCTGTGGGAACTGTTCCTAGGGCCCACCACCTTTTTTTTCCTGCCCGGAGCGCGCTCTACACTGCCCGAGTCGCGCTCCCCTCTCTCGACCCTGTCGCGCCGCCCTAGCGGCCCCGTCGCGTCGCGCTTGCGGCCCCGTCGCGTCGCCCTCGCGGCCCCTTCCCGTCGCGCCGCCCTAACGGCCGCGTCGCGCCGCCCTCGCGGCCCCGATCCGCCGCCCTCGCGGCTCCGTCGCGTCGCGCCGCCCTCGCGGCCCTTTCACGCCGCCCTCGCGGCCCTTTCTAGCCGCCCTCGCGGCCTCTTCAAGCCGCCCTCGCGACCCCCCCCTCCTAGCCGCCCTAGCGGCCCCGTCGCCTACCCCTGCGGCCCCGACGCCGCCCTTCCCTGCCTCGGCGCCGCCTCTGCTGGCCCCGTCGCCTACCCCTGCGGCCCCGGAGCTGCCCTTCCTGGCCCCGGCGCCGCCTCTACTGGCCCCGACGCCGCTCCACCTGGCCCCGACGCCGCTCCACTCGGCCCCGCCGCCGCTCCACTCGGCCCCGCCACCGCTCCACTCGGCCCCGCCGCTGCTCCACTCGGCCCCGGCGTCGCCTCCACCTGGCCCCGCCGCCGCTCCACCCGGCCCCGCCGCCGTCCCCACGCGGCCCCGCCGTCACCACCGAGCCGCCGGCGCCGCCGAGCTGCTGCCGAGCCGCCCGATCCACCCGAGCCGCCCGAGCCGCCGGGTCACCGAGCCGCCAAGCTGCAGTTGCTGCCGAGCCGCCGTACCGCCGAGCCGCCCGAGCCGCCCGAGCCGCCTGAGCCGCCGAGTCGCCGAGCCGCTGTTGCTGCCGAGCCGCCGTACCGCCGAGCCACCCGAGCCGCCCTGTCCGGTAAGAGCAGCGCCTCTGTCACTGCACTTCCCTTACCCTACTGTTCGCGCTGCTAGTCTACTGCTGTCATGGCTACCCCTAGTGTCCTCGCTTTTGACGCTGAGGGTCGGGCCATTGACTTTGACGTCTGGGTAGATGACCTGCAGCTTTTCCTACAGTGCGATAGGGCAGACGGTCTCTCCCTCTTTGACCTCACCTCTGGTGCCTGTCCTGCCCCTGCTGCTGATGCTGACGCCACTGTTCGCTCACAGTGGGCCACACGCGATGCTGCTGCACATCTTGCTGTGCGTCGCCACCTGCCTACCTCTGAGCGTGCGCACTTTAGCCAGTACAAGAGTGCTCAGACCTTGTACGACGCTGTAGTTGCGCGCTACTCCTCCCCTGCCACTGCTGCACTGAGCCGCCTCATGCTACCGTACCTCTTCCCTGACCTTGCTGCCTTTCCCACAGTCGCTGACCTCATTACGCACCTCCGCACTAGTGACACTCGCTACCGCGCTGCGCTTCCTGCTGAGTTCTGCGCCAAGAACCCCCCCCCCATGTACATCACCCTCTACTACATAGTCACCCGGCTCCCTGACTCCCTTCGCGTAGTCAGGGACCACTTCCTCTCAGTTTGCCCCACCACTCTCACCGTTGACCTCCTCGAGAAGGCCCTCCTAGCAGCAGAGAAGAGCATAGTCGCTGTAGGAGCCTCTCGTGGTGACCCTCGCACCCCCGTCTTTGAGGGGTGTTCCCCCTCCCCCCTTTTGCCCTCTGTTGCCTCTGCTGCTGCGGCCGACCTCGTTGGTTTCGAGTCGGTCGGCGCTGCGTCTGCCCCGAGCAGGAGACGCCGCACCGGCAAGGGCAAGGGGGGCAAGGGTGCTGGAGGGGCTGGCGGGGGTGGCGGAGGTGGCGGTGGAGGCAGTGGAGGGGGTGGGGGTGGTGGTGGGAGTGGTGGCGGGGGTGGAGGTGTCGGTGGCGGCAGTGGAGGCGGAGGCGGCGGCGGCGGTGGCGGTGGGAGCGGAGGTGGCGGAGGTGGCGGCCGTGGAGGAGGCGGCGGCGGAGGAGGTGGAGCTGGTCGGGGTGGCGCTGCGCAGAGGGTCGGCTCCGGTGGTGGTCAGCGCCAGCAGCAGCAGCAGCAGCAGCGCACTCGTGACATCCCCCCCCCTCAGCAGCTCCGTGAGTGGTACGCTGCACGCCAGCGGGGTTGGGGTACTGGTCCGTGCACCTACGTCCTACGCACCGGCGACCGCGCGGGTGAGCAGTGCGGG
The DNA here is from genome assembly GCA_947471745.1 of Closterium sp. Naga37s-1. Lineage (NCBI taxonomy): Eukaryota > Viridiplantae > Streptophyta > Zygnematophyceae > Desmidiales > Closteriaceae > Closterium > Closterium sp. Naga37s-1. Next base: position 2,836,753 of record CANJKZ010000242.1, read on the forward strand.
GGTGCGCACTCCACCCAGCGCTGCTTTGGCCGCCTGACGGACGCTTGGCGTCACCAGTTCCCTGAGGCCACTGAGATCCCCCGCTGGGGCGAGCTGTCTAGGGCGGGTGTAGCTGTCTTTGACCTTGACTTTGATGCTATTCTTGCTGCCATGTATGCTGTGACTATTAGTGATGAGGGTGACTGTTACCGGTGTTTTCCGCCCGACCCGGGCATTGAGACTGCTGCTCTAGGTACTGGTGAGGCTGCTGCTCTAGGTGCTAGCGAGGCTGCTGCTCTAGGTGCGTCTGCTCCCTCAGGTGCTGGTGAGTCTGCTCTCTCAGGTACTGCGTCGGCTTCGGCCTCCCACACCTTCACCCTTGACTCGGGGGCTTCTCGCTCCTTCTTTCGAGACCGCACCACACTCACGCCGCTTGGCCGGCCAGTTGCAGTCTCTCTGGCAGACCCCTCTGGGGGTCCTGTCCTTGCTCACTTCTCCACTGTCCTCCCGTGTCCGGCGGCCCCCTCTGGCACCCTGTCTGGTCTTTACCTCCCCTCGTTCTCTACGAACTTGGTGAGTGGTGCTGACCTACAGGATGCGGGGGTTCACCAGTTCACTCCTGCGAGTCAGCGGGTGACCCACTGCACGGACGCTCGGACAGGCCGACACCTGGCCACGTTTACACGTCGGCCGGGGTCGAGCCTGTACACACTGACCACTGCGTCTCCTCCAGTCACTGCGTCTGGTCAGGTAGCTGCGTCGGGTCAGGTGTTTGCTGCAGCGTCCAGGTCTGGTCCTGAGTCTGCCCCCTGTTCGTGTCGCCTTCTGTCTCACGAGACTCTCCTCTGGCACCACCGCCTTGGTCACCCCTCCCTGCTTCGTCTCCGAGGCATGGCCTCCCGTGTCCTTGTCTCTGGTCTTCCCCGGTCCCTCCCTCCCCTTCCTCCGGGGCCTGGCCCTACCTGCGTCCCCTGTGTCGAGGGGCGGCAGCGGGCTGCCCCTCACTCCTCCCAGTTTCCTCCGACAGAGGCCCCGCTGCAGACGCCTCACATGGACGTGTGGGGCCCGGCCCGCGTCCGTGGACAGGGTCACGAGCGCTACTTCCTGCTGGTGGTTGACGACTACTCGCGTTACACCACAGTCTTCCCCTTGCGCAGCAAGGGTGATGTCACTGAGGTGTTGATCGACTGGATCCGCGCAGCTCGTCTCCAGCTCAGGCAGAGCTTCGGCTCGGACTTTCCTGTTCTGCGTCTGCACTCTGACAGAGGTGGAGAGTTCTCCTCTGGCCTTCTGCGAGCCTACTGTCATGCACGAGGCATCCGCCAGACCTTCACGCTTCTGGACTCTCCACAGCAAAATGGGATTGCTGAGCGCCGCATTGGCATGGTCATGGACGTCGCCCGTACGTCCATGATGCATGCGGCTGCCCCCCATTTTCTGTGGCCGTTTGCGGTTCGGTACGCGGCGCATCAGATCAACCTTCACCCCAGGGTCTCCATGCCGGAGACCTCCCCAGCTTTGCTGTGGACGGGGAAGGTTGGCGATGCGTCTGCGTTCCGTGTCTGGGGATCTCGGGCGTTTGTCCGCGACTTGTCTGCGGACAAGCTGTCCCCTCGTGCTGCTCCTTGCGTCTTCCTTGGCTTCCCCCCTGACGCGCCAGGGTGGCAGTTCTACCACCCCACCTCTCGCCGTGTTCTGTCCTCCCAGGACGTCATGTTTGACGAGTCGGTCCCCTACTACCGCCTCTTCCCCTACCGCACTCCGTCCCTCCCCCCGCCACCGCTCTTCCTTGTGCCAGGTCCCCCCCCGGTAGACCCCCTCCCCCCTCAGGGTCCTGCCCCTTCAGGTGTGTCCCAGGTAGACGCAGTCGAGCCTGTCGAGGTTACTGGTGACTCTGGTGCTGCTGAGGGTGCTGAGCCTGGGGGTGCTGACTCTGGGGGTGCTGAGCATGAGGGTGCTACTACTGGGGGTGCTGAGCCTGGGGGTGCTGAGCCTGGGGGTGCTACTACTGGGGGTGCTGAGCCTGGGGGTGCTGAGCTTGGGGGTGCTACGCCTGGGGGTGCTGAGCATGGGGGTGCTACGCCTGGAGGTGCTGAGCCTGGGGGTGCGGAGCCTGAGGGAGCTGGGCCTGCTCGTGTGGCGTCTGGCGGTGCTGAGCCTGGAGGTTCTCCGGGTGCTTCGTCTCGGCGGGAGCCACTCTCTCCACAGGAGCTGCGCGAGTGGTTTGCCCGGTGCTGGAGGCGTGCTGCTGGAGCTGGAGGTTCTTCGGCTGCTGAGGGTGCTGGTGCCGCGGGTCCCGGAGGTGCTCGTACTGGGAGTACTGGAGCTGCTGGGCCTGCGGGTACGACTGGAGCTGGAGCTGCTGAGGGTGTTGGCGCTGAGGCTACTGCTGTCGGTCCTGGAGGCGGTCCTGCTGGGGGTGCTACTGGTGCTGCCGCTGGGGGTACTGGTGCTGTCCCTGCTGTGTCTGGAGTTGCCGCGCGGCCTCGGCCGTACTTCGTTCCGCTCCTTCAGCAAGTTCTTGGTCTCCCGCCTTCTACTGGTCCTCCTCCTCCCTTAGAGTGTCCACAGCCTGTCCCGTCACAGTTACAATTACAGCCGGCCTCCCCACTGCCCGCTCCTTCTCCCTACACTGGTCCTACTGGAGGTCTTGCTGAGCGTCGTGAGCCTGCGTCTCGCCCTGTGTCGCCTGTCCGTCCTGCTCGCACTAGTGGTCGTGGTTCGCGTCAGCGTCCTCCTCCTGTCCCTGGCACGCACCGGATGTCTCTGCGTCCGTCCACTGCTCCTCTGCGTGCCCCTTTGCCTTCTCCTCCTGAGTCCTCTCTTCCTGCTCTTCCCAACCCGGAGTCGGACTCTCTTCGTGCTGCCAGTCCTACTGTCACGCGTCTCCTTGCTACTGTCGTCACTGACCCTTCCTTTGAGTCCACTGCTGCGTCTGCCCTTGTTGCTGAGCTCGTCGACTTTGCTGCTCGCTGTCGTCTAGACTACGCTGCTAGTCTTGTCGTTGAGTCTGAGTCTGTCTGTCCTCCGTCCGTCGGGGGTGAGTGTGCCCTTGGCACGGACGTCCTTGAGGACAGGCAGGAGGAGTTCCAGTGTTTGGCTGCTGCTTCACCTCATCTTGTGTCCGTACTACTTACCCCTGAGGGAGACCCGGATGCACTTGACATCCCGACTCCGCGCTCTTACGCGGAGGCGATAGAGGGTCCCTACTCCTCTCAGTGGCAGGCAGCTATGGACACAAAGATGGCTTCCTGGAAGTCCACAGGCACCTACGTTGACGAGGTTCCCCCGCCTGGGGCGAACATCGTCAGTGGCATGTGGATTTTCAGGGTGAAGCGGCCGCCGGGTTCTCCGCCTGTCTTCAAGGCGCGCTACGTGGCTCGTGGCTTCAGTCAGCGGCAGGGAGTTGACTACTTTCAGACCTTCTCTCCCACCCCGAAGATGACCACTCTTCGGGTACTGCTGCACATAGCTGCTCACCGCGACTACGAGCTGCACTCTCTTGACTTCAGCACTGCTTTCTTGCAGGGCAGCCTGCACGAGGAGATCTGGCTGCGTCGCCCACCTGGCTTCACTGGGTCTTTTCCTCCTGGCACCCAGTGGAGCCTCCGGCGGCCAGTCTACGGTCTCCGCCAGGCACCGCGTGAGTGGCACGACACACTGAGGACTACACTTGCGGCTCTTGGGTTTGCTCCCTCTACTGCCGACCCGTCGCTGTTTCTGCGCACCGACACTTCTTTGCCGCCGTTCTACATCCTCGTGTACGTCGACGACTTGGTCTTTGCCACAGCTGACACTGCTGGACTCGCCCACGTGAAGTCCGAGCTGCAGAAGAGACACACGTGCACAGACCTGGGTGAACTGCGCAGCTACCTTGGCTTGCAGATCACCCGGGACAAAGCACGCCGCACCATTACCCTGACTCAGTCACACATGGTGCAGCAGGTCCTTCAGCGCTTCGGCTTCACGTACTCCTCGCCTCAGGCCACTCCTCTGCCTACTCGCCACTCGCTCTCAGCTCTGCCTTCGGATGAGTCCGTAGAGTCGAGTGGCCCGTACCCAGAGCTTGTTGGCTGCCTCATGTACCTGATGACCTGCACTCGACCTGACCTTGCATACCCTCTTAGCATTCTCGCACGCTATGTTGCTCCTGGGAGACACAGACCGGAGCACATGGCTGCAGCGAAGAGGGTGTTGCGCTACTTGTGCAGTACGTCGGGCATGGGGCTTGTGCTTGGAGGGCAGAGTCCAGTGGTCCTCACTGGGCACGCAGACGCTTCTTGGGCTGACGACCAGGCTACGCAGCGGTCGTCACAGGGTTACACCTTCAGCCTTGGTTCCGGCTCTGTTTCGTGGCGGGCTACCCGCTCGTCTTCTGTTCTCGGCTCCAGTTGTGAGGCTGAGATCTACGCCGGGGCCATGGCTGCACAGGAGCTTCGCTGGCTCACCTACCTGCTGACTGACCTCGGAGAGCCGCCTCGTTCTCCTCCAGTGCTGTACGTAGACAACAAGGCCATGCTGGCCTTGTGTCGAGAGCAGAGACTGGAACGACGTGTTGATCGTGCAGAACCTGCGCTTCAATCTCCTCTCGGCGGCGCAACTCATGGACTGCGGAGTTGTTCTCAGCACCGACCCCGAGACGCGCGACATCCTGCTTCATTTCACGATGCCGAACAAGATGCGAAAGCAGATCGGACGAGCCCGCGCCGAGAACGGAGTCTACGTTCTTGACTTCGGCATTCCCGACTGCAGCGGCGACTCGCAGGAACTGATCGATCTCGTCCCCCTGCGCTTCGAACACATCCACCGCCGTGACTGGAAGCATCCTAACGGGCGCCCGTGGGTGCCTCACCACCCACACGCGCGCGAGATGGCACTGCATGACCCCGACCCCGACGGCATCTGCAGAGACTGTCATACACCCACAGCCTCGACGAGCGCGATGGCCGGCCGTGGCCTTGCCGCCATCGCCGAAGCAGAGCGGGAAGCACCGCCTGAAGAAGGGCTGTCTCATCTGGAGCTCGAGACAGCCATGCGCATCGTTTTCGGAACGGAGGATGCTCCCCTCCCAGGACCTGCATCACAACATCTTCACGGAATGCTGCGAGGCGTTGGCGTAGGGACCTTCGATGCGGACGGAAATCCGCGACCCTACACGCAGGAGAAATTCCTGGAGATCTACTCTCATCAGCGCGACTCTACGAAGAAGCTCACTGTCGCACAAGAAGAAGAACTGGCGCGACGCGAAGCAGAAGAACTTCGCCAACGGAGCCTTGCGGAGTCACGCGGAACATTCGCCTGGAGCGGATGGGGCGAAGAAGAGAGCGCCTCCAATGAAGGGGGGTGGGGAAGCGCTGGCGGTTGGGGCACAAGCGACACTGGTGGCGATACCGGCGGATGGGGAGCCGCAACCGGCGGCGCCACTGGCGGTTGGGGAGCAGACACCGGCGGCAACACCGGCGGATGGGGCGCAGTATCTGGCGGCGAGACGAGCGGCTGGGGAGCCTTCTGCGAGGACCAAAGGGGAGAAGAGGAAGAGACTGAGATAATTGAGGCCGAACCTCCTGTTCTCCCTCTTGGTCGTCCTCCGCGCCGCCCTGCATTTGCACTGCCGCCACCTGACATCCCCCAAGGAAGTGACCCTTGGGACACCATCGACTGGGGGAACGAACCGTCAACCCCGCGACGTTCCATCTACGGGCTTGCCCCCGAGCCACGCGAACCTACATTCTTCCCGGGAACCATCCCCGGAACCAACATTCCCCTCTCTGTTATCCTTGACAGTGAATTCCTCGCGCTAAAGTTGACAACGACGAACGGAGAAGAAGAAGCAGAAGAAGCAGCGGCGACACCTGCTCAAGCACCTGATGAGGACCCCGTAGAAGCACTCGGGCGCTACATGCGCACCTCCGGATTTCGCGCCGACGATGCCATCTGGCACCAGCGCCTAGGTCACCCATCGCGCGTGACTCTGAAGAACTGCATCGAGGCCGGCGTATTTGCGCATGGCGCACTCCTGCGCCCTGATGGCACCGCAGTAAGGGCCGCGACACATCCGCGCAACTGCATCGTCTGCCCCGAAGCCGCGCTGAGCCACCAGCCGTTCCCCCTGCTAGAGCCCGGAACCAACTGCTACACCAAACTGGAGAAGGTGTACAGCGACTTCCTCAACGTGGGACACTGCGGCATCAACGACGAGCTCTACACACTCAACTTCTTCGACGCCGGAACGCGCCACGTGTGGGTCGTAAACGTGGAAGCACGCAGCAGAGCATACGAAGCATTCCGTCTGTGGCTGGCGCACGCGCAGCGACAATCTGGGGAGAAGTTGAAGATCTGGCAGTCCGACGGCGCGGCGGAATTCAGGAGCAAGGAGCTGCAGGACTACCTCGCGCAGAAGGGGATCGAGCACCACATCTCTCTCCCCTACGCGCACCAGCAGCTGGGCGTAGCAGAGCGCACGAATCGTACTCTCATGACGAAGGTGCGGGCGCTAATGAAGCAGTCGAAGCTTCTGCCGATCTACTGGACTTACGCAATGCACGGTGCACAACCTGCTGTCGACCACCGCGAACACCGGGAACTCCTCACCGCATGTGAAGTGGACGGGGAGGAAGGGCGACACATCCATGCTCCGCGTGTGGGGATGCATGGTGCAGTACCGACCGCCAACATCAATTATCGGGAAGTTTGCCAGTCGCGCACGCTGGGGGATCCACCTCGGCATCAGCCACGAGCACAAGGCATGGCTCATTTTGGAACTTCAGAGCCAGAAAATCAAGAACGCGCGCGACGTCATCTTCTACGAACGGCTCTTTCTTCGGCAATTCCGCGAAGATGAGCAGGCGAACGCAAACCGCGTCTACGCCAACGACAGTCACAGTTACGCCTCTCCTGAGGACGAAGCCACAGCAGCAATTCTGGAGCAGGACCCCAAAGGCGAGTTCACGAGAGGCAGTCGCAACGACGACGACGATGACGACGACGATGACTAAGGAGAAGGAGGAGAGGGCACAGCAGGAGGCGCAACAGGAAGAAGCGGAAACAGCGGAAGCGCAGCACCACCAGCACCTCCTGATCCTGAGAGTGACGACGACGACGTGCAGGAAGTCACTCCACAGCATCGCCACGACAGCACAGTCACCGGACTCCAACTCCTCGGGCTTCACACCGCCACCTCAACGGCGGCACGCGTCATCGAGCCGAAAAATCCTCGCCAAGCACTTACAGGACCACACAGCAAGGAATGGCGCGAGGCGATGGATGCGGAAATCAAGGCACTTGAGTCCCGCGATACCTGGGTGCTCGTCGATCGAGCGGCAATCAAGGGGAGAAGGATTCTCTCCGGGAAATGGGTCTTCAAAGACCGCAGCTGACGGCACGATTGAGCGATTCAAAGTGCGCTGGGTAGTGCGTGGCTACGATCAGAAGCATGGCATTGACTTTGACCAGACATTTGCACCGGTCAGTCGCCACACCTCCGTCAGGATCCTCCTCGCCATCGCTGCAGCACGACACCTCCCGCTCCGACAAATCGACGTGAAGAACACGTTCCTATACGCGTTAGTAGATGCAGTAATTTACGTGGAGCAGCCGCACACGTACGGTGAAGGGGACTCGCGCGTCTGCCAGCTGAGAAAGTCCCTCTAAGGGATCAAATAAGCGCCAAGGCTCTGGCAGCAGTACCTGCACAACATACTGCTTGAAATTGGGTTCAAGCAGTTGCCTCACGATCCTGGGATGTATCGCCGCGATTTCCGCGACGAATACATCCTACTCACGGTCTACGTCGACGACCTCCTCTACACAGGGTCAAGCAACGAGTTGCTTGAGCAATTCGAGAAAAATCTCGCAGGGCGCGTCGACATCACCTGCAATCATGACGTGAAGCAGTTTCTCGGGCTCAACATCACCTACTCGCCGGAAGCCATTCATCTCTCAGCAGCCAGGAGCTTAGCAAGCGTTTCAACATTGCGCCTGCACCACTCTCCACCCCTTACCGCACTCCAGGACCCAACCACAAGCCTGACAACAAAGCCCTGTCCCCTGCTGGGCTTCACACCTACCAGCAGCAGTTGGGATGCCTGCTCTTCGCATCCGTTACCTGCAGGCCCGACCTCTCCTACATCGCAAGCCAGTTGGCTCAGTACTCTCGCAAACCAACGGCTGAGAATCTGCTAGATCTCCAGCGGGCACTTCAGTTCTTCATCTCCACGCCCAATGTTGGGCTCTGCTACTCCACCATCCCAACCTCGTCCTTCAACCTCATCGGCTACGTGGACGCTGATCACGCCGCTAACCCCGACAATCGACGGTCCAGGACAGGTTTCCTTTTCCGCCTCGAGCCCAGCGGCCCCATCTCCTGGAATTCACAGAAGCAGGAACTGGTTGCCCTGTCATCGGCGGAGGCTGAATTGATCGCAGCAACAGCAGCCGTTTGCGAAGGTCTCTATCTTCAGGAACTGTTGCAGGAGGCGAAAATTCCAGCCTCGGCGAATTTTCGCTTGCACTGCGACAATCAGAGTGCGATCAGGATCGCGAACAAGCCGGGATTTGTCAATCGCACCAAACACATCGCGCTGCGGTACTTCTTCGTCAAGGACGAAGTTGACAAGGGCAAGGTTGACCTAACCTACTGCCCCACGGGTGACATGGCAGCTGACTTCCTCACGAAGAAGCTGTCACGTCAGCAGTACCAGCATTGCTCCGAACTCAGCGGAGTAGTCAAGCAGGTCAAGACTCGCTACGGCTAGGAGTGAAGGGGGGTGTTACGAATAGTGATTATTGCAACACTATTGTGCACTCCTCACCGCAGCAATCGAAGCACGCACTACCGAGAATGAAGGCGAACGGGCGGAAGTGACACGAAGGGTCGCACGGTTACGAAAGGATCTGGACCGTCGGGCAGACAGCATCAGGCAGCAGCAGTGGCGAGGATTCTGCCCGAACAGTCTCGTAACTGTCTGGAGTCGCACGGTTGGATTTCGCTGCAATAAGGGAATGTACCCCTTAGAGTACATGGCTAGCTAGGTCGTTTGGTATTCCCTTGTAATCTTATTTATAGTGCTGTATTTGCATGCTTTTATTATCTCAAGCATTTACATTCACTCTGCTATTGAGGTCAAGGGCCCACCACCACTAAACTAGTAGTGTGCGAACCTCCTTGAGGTGATCCTGGTTACGATCAACTTCTGATCGCAACAGAACTAACAACATATGAATATCAACATATGAATATGTTTTGGCAGATTGCTTGAGATTCATTACATCATGGTGTGGTAAATGAGAAATTTGTGCGGTGGAACTGAAGGGCCAAGTACCGCAACGCTGTATCAAGTTGAAAATCTGGCTACTGGTAAAAGAGCAGTGGTGCATGACGCTACTCGGACAATCAGAAAGAGACCTTGTGAAGGAGAGCAAGCAGGACACTGAATATCAAAGTGGTGATAGACTATTCAATGAGAGATACATACGTACTCCCCTCCCCACAAACAAAGGAGTAAACACCAAAACCAAAACGGCACCAAGTTATTCCCTCCTTCCCCATCCCTATTCAGCAAGCAGAATGAACTACATTACACACAAACTACCCTCATTCCTACCCTCATCCACCCTGATCAAACTGAGGCATGCAGCACCATAGGGCGCCACACATACTTCAGTACAGCAGTTAAGGTTCCGAAGCGGTACAGCCCATTCCACTGCGGTTCCACCCACACAAAGGGTTGTCCGGCCCCCATTCTACTTCCTCCTGAAAAGGCCAGCGAACCCACCCCAGGCCTTCTTAGCAGCATCCCCAACCGCTCTACCTGCCTTGTTCACCCCATTCTTTACTGCGTTTCCCGCCTTGTTCACCTCATTCTTTACAGCGTTCCCTGACTTGCTCACCCCATTCTTGATATCGTTCCCAGCTCTGTTCACCCCATTCTTTATATCCCTCCCAGCCCTTTTCACCCCATTCTTTATATCCCTCCCAGCCCTGTTCACCCCATTCTTTATATCCCTCCCAGCCCTGTTCACCCCATTCTTTATATCCCTCCCAGCCCTGTTCACCCCATTCTTTATGTTGTTCCCCTCCCCGCCTTGTTCAACTCTTTCCCCACAGCCTTTCCGGCTTTCTCCCCTTCCCTCTTGATGTCATCGTAGTGCTCCGCCGCCATATTCAGCCCCGCCATCACCGGCTTCGGAGCCACGGTATTCACCACGGCGTTGAAGTACTTGTTCTGCATCACCTTTCCGATCACGCGCCCAACCTTGCCCGTTTTTTCAATGTCTGCGCCGACCTTACCCATCATGGTAGGCCCGTCTCCCGCCCCCACAATCGACAAGATCCCGCCCATGGCCGACCCGCCAGCGGACGATAGAGCTTTCTTCGCCCCATATTCCAGCGCCTTTTTCGCCGCCTTTTCGGCTCCCTTCTTCGCCAGGTCCTCCCCGCGCTTCTTCATGTTGTTATTGATCTGCGGCTGCCACCGGAGCCCTCTGCGGGCATCTCCGCCGATTTCCGCCGCCCCGCCGTCAAATGCGACATCCTCGAAGTCGCTCTCCTCGTTACTGTTGTCGAAGAGAAAAGGCCCCGCCCTCGCTTGGGCGAAGTCGACCTGTCAGAAGTAATGAAACAGGAATGAATGAACTAGCAGGAAGTTGGGTACAAGTAGGAAACCCTAAGTTTGTGTACCCCCTAAGGCTAAACCCACTATAGCCTACACAATGTAAACATAAAATGTTTGACACACCCCCATAGGCGAAGTGGGAGACAACCAGAGGGTCACAAGACCAGTCAAAGAAAAGCAAAGCTCAGGGTGGATCTCAACGATACCACACAAATTCCGAGCACAAGCAAGCGGTCACAAGACCAGTTCACATGCAGTTTGATAATAAACAAGAGGTACAGTGATCACAACCTAGCAAGTGTAAGCATGCAGGTATATATATAGAGATCACAGTACAAGCAAAGTCAAGAAGTGAGCAAGTGAGGGACAGTAGGCACAAGGCCTAGAACAGTACAGAAACGCTGATGATCACAAGGCTGAAGCGCCTTGGTGAACACATCAGCAGTGTTGGCCCGAGTGGCCACGTACGAAAGACGAAGCTGACCACGCTGCTGCAGCTCTCGAGCAAGGAAGTAGCGCAGAGCGATGTGCTTCGTTCTGTGCTCCAGTCTGTGCTCCTGACACAAGGCAAGGGCGGCCTTGTTGTCGACGTACAGCACTGGAGGAGAACGAGGCCGCTCTCCCAGGTCGGTCAGCAGGTAAGTGAGCCAGCGAAGCTCCTGGGCAGCCATGGCTGTGGCGTAGATCTCAGCCTCACAACTGGAGCTGAGAACAGAGGAAGAGCGTGTAGAACGCCAAGAAACTGAGCCAGAGCCAAGACTGAAGGTGTAACCCTGAGACCTCCGCTGAGTAGCCTGGTCGTCAGCCCAAGAAGCGTCTGAGTGTCCAGTGAGGACAACGTCGCGCCGTCCTCCAAGCACAAGCCCCATGCCCGACGTACTGCACAAGTAGCGCAACACCCTCTTAGCTGCATCCATGTGCTCCTTCCGGTGACGGCCAGGAGCGACATAGCGTGCTAGGATGCTAAGAGGGTAGGCTAGGTCAGGTCGAGTGCAGGTCATCAGGTACATGAGGCAGCCCACAAGCTCTGGATACGGGCCACTCGGCTCTACGGACTCATCCGAAGGTAGAGCTGAGAGCGAGTGACCGGTAGGCAGAGGAGTGGGCTGAGGCGAGGAGTACGTGAAGCGGAAGCGCTGAAGGACCTGCTGCACCATGTGTGACTGAGTCAAGGTGATGGTGCGCTGTGCTCTGTCCCGGGTGATCCGCAAGCCAAGATAGCTTGTCAGCTCACCCAGGTCTGTGCACGTGTGTCTCTTCTGCAGCTCCGACTTCACGTGGGCGAGTGCCTCAGTGTCAGCAGTAGCAAAGACCAAGTCGTCTACGTACACGAGAACGTAGAACGGCGGCAGAGTGGTGTCGGTGCGTAGAAACAGCGACGGGTCAGCAGTAGAAGGAGCAAACCCAAGAGCAGCAAGAGTAGTCCTCAGTGTGTCGTGCCACTCACGGGGCGCCTGGCGGAGACCGTAGACTGGCCGCCGGAGGCTCCACTGGGTACCAGGAGGGAACGACCCAGTGAAGCCAGGTGGGCGGCGCAGCCAGATCTCCTCGTGCAGGGTGCCCTGTAGGAACGCAGTGCTGAAGTCAAGGCAGTGGAGCTCGTAGTCACGCTGAGCAGCGACGTGCAGCAGAACCCGAAGAGTGGTCATCTTCGGGGTCGGGGAGAAGGTCTGAAAGAAGTCAACTCCCTCTCGCTGACTGAAGCCTCGTGCAACGTAACGCGCCTTGAAGACAGGCGGAGAACCTGGCGGCCGCTTCACCCTGAAAATCCACATGCCACTGACAATGTTCGCCCCAGGTGGGGGAACCTCGTCGACGTAGGTGCCTGTGGACTTCCAGGAAGCCATCTCTGCGTCCATAGCTGCCTGCCACTGAGAGGAGTAGAGACCCTCCATCGCCTCTGCGTAGGAGCGTGGGGTCGGGATGTCTGGTGCATCCGGGTCTCCCTCAGGGGCAATCAGCATGGACACAAGATGAGGTAAAGCAGCAGCAAAGCACTCAAACTCCTCCTGTCTGTCCTCAAGGACGTCCGTGCCAAGAGCACACTCACCCCCGACGGACGGAGGACAGACAGACTCAGACTCAGCGACAAGGCTAGCGGCGTAGTCTAGACGACAGGCGGCAGCAAAGTCAACAAGCTCAACGACTAGAGCAGACGCAGCAGAGGACTCAAAGGTAGGGTCAGTGACAACAGTGGCAAGGAGACGCGCGACAGTAGGACTGGCAGCACGAGTAAGGTCTGACGGCGGGTCGGCAACGTCAGGAAGAGAGGACGCAGGAGGAGACGGCAGAGGGACGCGCTGTGGAGCAGTGGAAGGACGCAGGGTCATATAGTGAGTGCCTAGGACAGGAGGAGGACGCTCACGTGGAGCACGACGACCAGTGCGGGCAGTGCGGACAGGCGACTCTGGACGAGACTCAGAAGACGCAGGACTAGACTCAGGCGACGGAGGACGAGACTCAGGCTCACGACGCTCCGTAAGACTACCCGACGGCGCAGTGTAAGGAGAAGGAGCAGGCAGAGGAGAGGCAGACTGTAACTGTGACTGCGACTGGACAGACGGTGGACTCAGTAGGGGAGGAGAAGGACCAGCAGAGGGCGGGAGACCAAGAACCTGCTGAAGGAGCGGAACGTAGTACGGCCGCGGCCGCTCAGCAACTCCAGCTCCAACCCCCTCAGCAGCTCCAGCACCAGCAGCACCACCAGCAGCACCAGCACCTCCAGCAGCTCCAGGAGTACCGGCACCAGTAGCACCTCCAGCAGCACCAGCAGCACCGCCAGCAGCAGCAGCAGCACCAGCACCAGCAGCACCTCCAGCAGCACCAGCAGCACCGCCAGGAGCAGCAGCAGCACCAGCACCAGCAGCACCTCCAGCAACGCCAGCAGCACCGCCAGCAGCACCAGCACCAGCAGCACCTCCAGCAGCTCCAGCAGGACCAGCACCAGCAGCACCAGTACCAGCAGCACCTCCAGCAGCTCCAGTAGCACCTCCAGCAGCTCCAGCAGCACCAGCACCAGAAGCACCAGTACCAGCAGCACCTCCAGTAGCTCCAGCAGCACCAGCAGCAGCAGCAGCACCTCCAGCAGCGCCAGCAGCAGCGCCAGCAGCAGCAGCACCAGCAGCACCAGCAGCACCAGCAGCACCGCCAGCAGCTCCAGCACCAGGGTCCGCGACGCGAGGAGCGCCACTCCGGAGACTGCAGTGCCGAGCGTACCACTCTCGGAGCTGCTGGGGAGAGGGCAGCGCCCGCCTAGGAGGGGAAGCACTAGCACCGGCTCCAGCAGCACTCCTAGCTCCAGAAGCACCTCTCCTGAGGCTGCAGTACTGTAAGTACCACTCACACAGCTGCTCTGAGGAGAGAGCTCCTCCAGGTGTAGCACTCCCAGGCTCAGCACCCCCAGACTCAGCACCCCCAGGCTCAGCACCCCCAGACTCCGCAACCCCAGGCTCCGCACGCTCAGGCTCAGCACCCCTAGCAGGACGAGAGTCGACAGCTACCTCGACAGGCTCAACCGGGTCTACCTGGGACACACCTGAGGGAGCGGCACCCTGAGGGGGGAGGGGGTCTACCACAGCAGCACCTGGCGCGAGGAAGAGAGGCGGGGGGGGGGAGTGGGGCAGTGCGGTAGGGGAAGAGGCGGTAGTAGGGCACCGACTCGTCAAAAGTGACGTCCTGAGAGGGCAGGACACGGCGCGAGGTGGCGTGGTAAAACTGCCAACCAGACGCGTCGGGGACAAAGCCAAGGAAGACACAAGGAACAGCGTGGGAGGAGAGCTTGTCCGCGGACGTATCGCGGACAAAAGCTCGAGATCCCCAGACCCGGAAACGCGACGCATCGCCAACCTCCCCCGTCCACAGCAGTGTGGGCGAGGTCTCCGGCAAGGAGACACGGGGCCAGAGGTTGAGCTGATGCGCAGCGTATCGGACCGCAAACGGCCACAGAAAGTGGGGGGCAGCTGCATGGATCAAGGAGGTACGAGCGACCTCCATGACCAAGCCAATGCGGCGCTCAGCAACCCCATTCTGCTGTGGAGAGGCCGGAAGCGTGAACGACTGGCGGATGCCGTGCTCCGCACAGTAGGCTGCCAAGAGGTCGGAGGAGAACTCACCACCTCTGTCTGAGTGCAGACGCAGGACAGGAAAGTCCGAGCGGAACCGCTCGCTGAGCTGGAGACGAGAAGCGCGGATCCAAGGGATCAAAACATCAGGGACCTCACCCTTGGTGCGCAAGGGGAAGACCGTGGTGTAGCGCGAGTAGTCGTCAACAACGATCAGGAAGTACCTCTCCTGACCCTGTCCACGGACGCGGGCTGGGCCCCACACGTCCATGTGGAGCGTCTGCAAGGGAGCGGTCGTCGGGGGAAACGAGGAGGAGTGAGGAGCGGCGCGCTGCCGCCCCTCGACACAAGGAAGACAGGGAGGAGCAGGCGAGGGTGGGAGGGGAGGGAGTACCCGGGGAAGACCAGAGACAAGGTACCGTTTGTGCATGGCACGAAGGCGCTACACTGACGGGTGACCAAGGCGGTGGTGCCAGAGGACAGTCTCGTGCGCCAGAGAGCGACACGAGCAGGGGGCAGACAGCTGACCTGACGCAGACGCAGACGCAGCTACCTGAGGGGACTCAGTGGTCAGTGTGTACAGGTCTGACCCCGGCTGCCTAGTGAAGGTAGCCAGGTGACGGCCCGTCCGAGCACACGTGCAGTGTGTCACGCGCTCGTAGGCAGGGGTGAACTGGTGGACACCCCCGTCCTGGAGCGCACAGCCTGCCACCAAGTTCGTAGAGAACGAGGGGAGGTGAAGACCTGACAGTGTGCCCGACGGAACCGCAGGACAAGGAAGGACAGTGGAGGAGGTCGCAATGACCGGACCCCCAGAGGGGTCAGCAAGGGAGACAGCAACTGGCCGAGCAAGCTGCTCAAGGGCAGTGCGGTCACGAAAGAAACAGCGAGAAGCTCCTGAGTCTAGAGTGAAGGTGTGCAGTGCCTCAGTGGACTCAGTACCAGGGGGCGCAGACGCACTAGCACCTAGAGCAGCAGCCTCACCAGCACCTGGGGCAGCAGACACGCGAGCACCTAGAGCGGCAGCCTCACCAGCACCTAGGGCAGCAGACACGCAAGCACCTAGAGCGGCAGCCTCACTGGTGCGGATGCCCGGGTCGGGCGGAACACGCAGGTACTGGGCACTCTCTCCACTAGTAGACAACACATACATTGCAGTGAGAATAGCATCAAAGTCAAGAGCATAGATATCAATGTTCTTCTTCATCAGGTCAGCCGAGCGGGGCAGCTCAGTGGCAGCAGGGAACTGAGTGCGCCAAGCGTCGTCCAGGCGGGAAAAGCAGCGCTGCGTGGTGTGCGCCCTCCCACACGTCTGGCCAGTGCGGTCACCAGTGCGGATGACGTACGTGCAGCTAAGGCCACCCCCCCCCCCGTGCTGAGAGTACCACTCACGAAGCTCCTGGGACGACGGAGTGTGCTGCTGGCTCTGGCCACCGCCAGTGCCTCCACGACCACCACTGCCGCCGCCACCACCTCGACCACCACCGCCCCTGCCGCCTCCGCGTCCCCCGCCTCCCCAACCACCGCCCCCACCCCGGCCACCTCCTCCGCTGCTGCCGCCTCCACCCCCACCGCTGCCACTAGCCCCTCCAGCCCCGCCACCACCCCCACCACCGCCACCGCCCCCACCCCCACCTCCCCCGCCGTCACCTCCACCTCCCTTGCCCCCTTTGCCCTTGCCGCTACGGCGCCAGCTCGGAGCGGACGCAGTCCCGACCTGCTCAGTACCAACTAGGTCGACAGCAGCAGCAGAGGCGACAGAGGGGAGAAGGGGGGAAGGGGAACACCCCTCGAAGAACGGGGTGCGGGGGTCGCCACGAGAGGCAGCTACAGCGACTATGCTAGTCTCAGCTGCAAGCAGTTCCTTCTCGAGCAGGTCAACGGTGAGCTCAGTGGGGCAGCGAGCGAGGAAGTGGTCCCTGACCGCACGAAGAGAGTCAGGGAGACGGGTGACAAGGTGGTAGAGAGTGAGCCAGAGTGGGGGGGGGTGGGTGGCAAGAAACTCAGCGGGCATAGCGGCACGGAAGCGAGCCTCACTAGTGCGGAGGTGCGTGATGAGGTCAGCTACTGTGGCGAAAGCGGACAGGTCTGGGAACAGGTAGGGGAGCGAGAGACGGCCTAGCGCAGCAGAGGCAGGTGAGGAGTAGCGTGCAACTACAGCAGTGTACAGTGCCTGCGCAGTTTTGTGCTGGCCAAAGTGCTCGCGCTCATCTACCGGCAGGGAGTTGCGAATAGCGAAACGAGCGTGGGCATCACGAGTCTGCCACTGTGAGCGGGCAGTACTGTCAGCAGTAACAGCAGGGGCAGCAGCGAGGCCTAGTGCGTGATCGTACAGCGAGATGTCCTCCTTGGCAGTGAGCTGGAGGAACAGGTGCAAGTCATCTAGCCAGGTGTCAAACTTCAGTGGGCGGCCCTCAGCATCAAAAGCGAGTACGGCGGGGCTAGCCATAATAGCAGTAGGAGTAGCAGCAGTAGCAGGAACAATAGCAGTAGTAGCAGCAGGCGAAACCCTAAAAGCAGCAGGCAGCGCGACTCAGGTAGGGCGGCTTGGTCCAGAGAGGGCTGCTCAGTACGGGGAGGGCGGCGCGGCTCGGTTCGGGCGGCGCGGCTCGGCTCGGGCTGGGCGGCTCGGTTCGGGCGGCTCGGTTCGGGCGGCTCGGTTCTGGCGGGGCCGTGGCTGTCACGTGCGGGGCTGCTGGGGCTGCTGTGCGTGGCGCTAAGGGGCGGCGCGTGGGGTCGACGGGGCCGACGGGGCCGCTAAGGGGGGGGGGGGCGCACGGGGTCGACGGGGCCGACGGGGCCGCTAGGTGAGGCGCGCGCGGGGTCGACAGGGCCGACGGGGCCTCTAAGGGGCTGCGCGCGGGGTTGACGGGGCCGTGTGGTGGGCCGCTAAGGGGCGGCGCACGGGGTCGACGGGGCCGACGGGGCCGCTAAGGGGGGGGCGCGCACGGGGTCGACGGGGCCGACGGGGCCGCTAGGTGGGGCGCGCGCGGGGTCAACGGGGCCGACGGGGCCTCTAAGGGGCTGCGTGTCAGAGGTCGGGATTCTGACACTGCGCGCGGGTCGCTAAGGGGCGGGTCGCGGGTCGCAGGGCCTTACGGGGCCGTTAAAGAGGGGCGCACGAGGGCGCTGGGGGAGGCGCTCGAGGGCGCTCCGACAGTAGAGCGCACGAGGGCGCTAGTAGGCAGTCAGTAGTGGTGGGCCCTAAAAAAAATCGGTCCTAGCGGAGGACCTGCTCTGAAACCATGTCAGAAGTAATGAAACAGGAATGAATGAACTAGCAGGAAGTTGGGTACAAGTAGGAAACCCTAAGTTTGTGTACCCCCTAAGGCTAAACCCACTATAGCCTACACAATGTAAACATACAATGTTTGATACGACCAGGCATTTCGGAACAGACGGTGTTCGTTTCGTGGTCATTGGAGACTTCGGGGACTTTTATCTGTGTGCGACGAGTCGTTTGTCGACGAGAGTAGTTGGTCGAGGTAGAATTGTTTCCTCTGCTCGATCAAAGTCCTCGTCTAGGAGGAGCTCGTCGACGGGAGTAAAACGGCGTCGAAGACGAGCCTTTCTGATAGACAGAATTGGCAGAATTGGTGTTTCGACGGATTGCTGGTCGACAGAATTCAGTTCGACGAGTGTTTCGTCGAGCAGAGCGATTCTGGTCGACCAGAATTACTTGGCTCCGAAATTCGCAATGTACGCGAACTTCGACCAATCGCGAAACAGCAAATTTCGACCAATCAGGTAATCTCGGAAATTGTACTCCCCAGGAGAATTCGAATCTGCTAAGGAACAGAACCTGAAACACGTTTTTGCTAACTACAAAAACGTATACAACTATGAATGTTGTAAAACCTGAGCAACTGCCAACTCAGGTGAAAGGTGCATGTGCTTGTCGTTTCACCTGCCGTTGCTGACTCGACAGAGTCAAGTGTATGCCGAGGAACGTTCTCTTCAGGGTTCTGTCTTCTGCTATTTGGTTCTCTTTGCTTGTATTCTAATCTTGTTCAATCAACTTTTGCTAGTGGAACTACGCTTGAATTCTACCAAGGCAACCAAGCTCACTTCTAAGAATCACTGCCAGAACTCTGACCGTGTGTCCCACGCTAGTCAAGCTCTCCCGTAGAATAGTATTCTCCGCATGGTGCGGTGAGCGTGGACGGCCCCGCGTTAGAACCTTCACATAGCCGACTTCTGCGTTAATTACTTAAGTTGTTGTTAGGCCGGCAGCCGTCTTAGTCACCATGGTTGACCCCGTCGTCGAAACGGGCGTAGAAGGTACCCTGGAGGCGAGAGAGGCTGGTGTTCGGGCACGCCACGAGGCTGGCGGGTACGGCGAGGCGGACTTGGAGATTCTGCTCCTTGGAACTCGTGCGCAGTGGGCCCGTGAGCATCCCCCTCCCCGTGCAGAAGCGGACGACGCGTCCGCCTCTCCCCGACCCGTGCACAACGAAGGTGATGGCGGCAATGTCGTCGGCGGTGGAAGCACGAAGGTTCGTGGAGTGATTCGGGCCGCCGACATAAGCGTTGGCGGAGTGCAAGGGCACGGGCTGCGATCGTCTGCGACTTGAGGCAGCTCGAACGGCAACGTCAATGGTCGACGTCAATCTCCTCTGCGGAGTGGAGTCAGGCCGACTTCGGCGACCCATGCATCGGCTGGTCGAGACGGAGGCATCGCGCCGGCATACGGATATTTTAAATTCTTGCCGGACAAGATCGCTGTGCCGAAGTCGCTCGAAGGTCGCCACGATTTGATTACGTGGATTGAATCCATCGAGCCTCAGCTGGAGATTGCCGGATTGAAGAAGTTCGTCGACGGAGAGGTGTTGGCGCCGGACGAGGAAGAGGTCGAGCTGTGGTCTGAATTTCGTGCTGCTCACCTTCTGACCTTTATGGTCATTTCGAGGTGCTGCTCGCCTCTTGTGCAAGTCACATTGAAGTCGTGCAGACTTCAGGTTGATGCTGGCTACCAAGCGTGGCAGTACATCCTGCGCACTTACAAGGCAACAGACGACCTCTACATCGGCCAACTGGAGCAGAGGTTGACGAACATCAAGATGGGCGAGCAGGAGTCGGCGACCGAGTACTGCAATCGTGCTCGGCGAATTTTGGCCGAACTGCGGATGGCTAGCGTCGACTACTCTACAGCATTACGCACGTTCTCAAGGGTCTGCCGACGGGCTACAATTTGATGCGCCGGATGTTGGCAATGCCTGGCGCGCGTGAGACGCTCAACGAGGACACGCTGTCGAGCCAGATCATCAACGACGAGTTCATGCAGGAGTCTGAGCGACCCGCAGAACTGCTTCTGCAGGCCAACTATGTCGCCCCGGCGAAGCAGGGACGCCAACAGGGGCAGCGTGGGAAGTCTGGCGGAGGCGGTGGCTGGAAGTCGTCGAACGCGAAATCAACGGAGGGCACCGAACGCGGGAAGTCGGCGAAAGGTGGAGATCGCGGCAGCAGTGGCTCGCGTCGAGAAGGCCGCCGTTGCTACATCTGCGATGCTCCCGACCACCTCTCGTACGATTGCCCTGACCGAGACGAGTCTGACGACGACCGGGACGCCAACCGCAGAAAGTCTGATGGTGGACGTCGTCGTCGAGACAACCAGCCGCGCAAGGAGAAGCAGCCGTTGAAGACGTCTTCGACGAAGGATGCGGACTCCTCTGGCGGCAACGCTCGTGGCGAGGAGGCTTCGTGCTCGATGTTCAGCGTGGTGGAGCCGACGATCTCGCTGGCGCTGGAGGCTGGCGAAGACTTCAAGGCGGTCGCTGCTGCTGTGCAGGCCAATCCGACCATTGTGCTGCTCGACAGCGGCTGCTCCCACCATTTGATGGGGACGAAGGAGGCCTTCGTCGACATGCAGCCGAGCGGTGATGTACGCCACGTCCGTGGCTTCAACGGGGCACTTCAGAGCGTCGAAGGCAGAGGCACCGTTGCTCTGCAAAGGGAGGCCGGGAAGCAGGTCCTCGTCCTCGACGTACTCTACGTTCCGGGTGTGCACACGAACCTGCTGTCTGCTGGCCAACTCAAGGAGAACGGCGTGAAGTTACAGGACGACGGCGGAGAGATGCTGCTGGTGTCTTCTGCCGGCGATGTCCTTGGTCGAGCACGCTACTCCGGCAGAGTACTCTGCACCGACCTGCGCCCCTGCTCGACGAAGTCTACGACGACTTCGACGGAGGTTGTGGCTCTGCGGACGATCGCGTCTGCGACGAAGTTGACCCCGGACATGTTGCACGCAAGGCTTGCGCACGTCGGCGTTGACACAATCAAGAGCTCGGTGAAACATGAGGTCGCCGCCGGTCTGGACATCAAGCAGTCGACCGCAGCTGACCTGCCATGTGCCTCCTGCGTCGGCGGCAAGCTGGCGAGGCACACCTTTCCCGACAAAGGTGCAGAAGCCGAGAACGCACTCGATGTAGTGCAGGTCGATCTCTGCGGGCCATTTAGGGTGGCCGCCAACGATGGCAGCCTTTACTTTCTTCTGCTGAAGGGCAGGAAGACTCGTTTTGTGTGGGTTCGGCCGATCGCGAAGAAAAGCGACGTGCTGGTCGTCTTCGAAAAATGGCTGAAGGTAGTGGAGCGGCAGACGTCGAAGACGGTGAAGAAGTTGCGTTCAGACCGCGGAGGGGAGTTCCTCGGTCGCGCCTTCACCGAACTCGTCGAGGACAAAGGCATCCTCCACAATCTGACGTGCCCCTACACTCCACAGCAGAACGGGATGGCAGAGCGGGGAGATGCGCACGGTGGTCGAGGCCGTGCGTACAATGCTTTTGCACATGGGCGTGAAGCATCACTGGTGGCACCACGCTCTGCGACAGGCCGTCTGGGTGCGCAACTGCCTCGAGCGGGCTTCTCTGCCGAAGGGGACGACGCCGCACGAGCTGCTGTTCGAGAAGAAGCCGGATTTGACTCTGGCACGGGTGTGGGGCTGCATGGTGCAGTTCATGGTCCCCGAGCAGCAGCGCGGCGGGAAGCTGGCGCCGAAGGCTCGTTGGGGTCTTCACCTCGGCGTGTCGGCAGAGAGCAAGGGCTGGGAGGTGCTCGACCTGACTGCCAACAAAGTCGTCACGACGGTCGAAGCAATCTTCTGCGAGAACATGTCGATGGAGAAATGGAAGGCCGAGTACGGGCCGGTGTCGACGAGGACGCCGTCTGCTCCGCTGCCGGATTCCTCCTCGACGATGCCTCTGATCGCCGTCGTCGACGAGCATGATGATGAGGACGTAGAGGAAGTTCCCCTCCCTCCTCCTGTTATGCCCTCGTCGGCCGCCGGCGATGAGGGGAGACTTGGTGCGTCGCCTGCGGCGCCGACCGGTTGCATCGCCGGTGGCCGACGTGACGCCGAGAAAGTCAGCAACGGGAAGCTGCAGACGACAGGGGAGCTGTCGGCGTCGAAGCCGACTTCAGCGAAGCCGTCGGCAGAGGTGCCACTTGCAGAGAAGCTGCTGGCAGAGGCGCCGAAGCAGACTGCAGAGGAGCCATCGGCAGAGGCGCCAGCTTCAGGGGAGCCGTCGGTAGAGGAGCTGCCGACAGGGGAGCAGTTCGACGACGACTCGTCGAGCGACGACGTTGTGGAAGTCGTCGGAGCGGCCGGTGGCGGAGACGAGGAGCAGTCCGAAGACGACGACGTGGTAGAGGTCGCGGTCGAAAAGGAGAAACCGCGCCGTTCTACTCGCCCCAACATTGGTAAGCCGCCGGAGAAGATGAGCTACCACGCTTGTCTGCCGCCGACGGCCTACAGCACTCTGCTCGACGACGCAGAGGCCGACGTGCATCTGCCCGAACTCGACCCCGACATGCATGCTGACCCAGAGCATCGCTGGGACATCGCCAACATGACGGTGAAGGAGGCGTTGGCGAGCTGGAAGGGCAAGGCGGTGAAGGCCGCCATGGACGAGGAGATCAAGAGTCTCATCTCTAACGGGACGTGGGAGTTGGTCGAGCGTCCGCGCGGTGTCAACATCATGAAGAACCGCTGGGTACTCACGACGAAGTACCACGTCGACGACACAGTCGCCCGCGAGAAGGCCCGCTTGGTCGTTAAAGGCTTCACGCAGGTTTACGGCGCAAATTACGACGAGACGTACGCGCCGGCGGGGAGCTACGTAACTCAGCGGATTTTCCTGAGCATCGTAGCAGTCCTCGACCTGCACCTGATGCAGCTCGACATGAAAAATGCGTTTCTGCAGAGCAAGCTGGATCGCGTCCTCTACATGTACCAGCCCGACTACTTCAACGACGGAACCGGCCGCGTCTGCAAGCTGCTGAAGAGCTTGTACGGGCTGAAACAGAGTCCGCTGCTGTGGTACTCGGCGCTCGACGCAGTGCTAATTGGCGCGGGCTGGAAGAAGAGCCAGGTCGACGAGGCTCTCTATTTCAAGGTCGGCGACGACGGAGTGGCGTGCTGGGTGCTCGTCTATGTCGACGATCTGCTCGCTGCAAGCAGCAGCACTGCGATGCTGAAGGAGCTGAAGGAGCTGCTGGAGGCCGCCTTCGAGCTGCGCGAAATCAAGCCGGTCAAGAAGTATCTCGGGCTGGAAATCGTGCGCGACCGTCCTGCGAGGAAGCTGTGGCTCCACCAGCAAGTCTACGTCGACAAGCTGCGTCGGCGTTTCATCGACGAGGAACAGACCGGGCGAGTGCCGAAGACGCCGGTCTCCGTCGACGCCTACGCAGAGCTGGTGTTCGACGACGAGGAGTTTCAGTCGCGCGAGGAAGCATAGTACCGGCAGAAGGTCGGCTCGCTGCAGTTCGCGGCCACCACGACGAGGCCTGACATTGCTTTTGCTTGCAGCAAGCTTGGATCCGGCCTGACAGTGCGGAGCGACAACCACTGGCGTGAGGTCGATCGCTGTCTGCACTACCTCGCGGAAACCCGTGACGCCGCTCTGGAGTTCGGCGGCGGACCAGAGTCGCTGTGTCTGGTCGGCTATGCAGATGCCGACGACGCTGGCGATAAGCAGAATCGGACAAGCACGGGCGGCTACGTTTTCGTCTTCGGAGGAGCCGCAGTCTCCTGGTCGAGCCAGCGCATTAAGTGCGCAACGCTTTCGTCGACCGAGTCAGAGTACGTCGCGGCCACCGAAGCCGGCAAGGAGGCTCGCCGTCTACGCTTCCTCCTTGCAGAGTTCCGACTGCTCGACCCAAGGAAGCCGACTGTTCTGCACGTGGACAACCAGTCGGCGATCACTGTCGCAGAGGGCTTGGGGCTCAAGGGCAACCTCAAGCACATGGAGCGGCGTTACGCTTGGCTGCAGCAGATGGTGAAGCGCGGAAAGATTGCTCTGCAGTACATCCCGACCTCCGAGCAGCCGGCAGATTTTCTTACGAAGGCGCTGCATTTTCCGGCTTTCAACCGGTGCTCCGTCGCAATCGGCCAAGTGCGTCTGGCCGACGTGGGCGACGGGGATGACGAGGTGCAGCAGTAAGTGCCGTGCACTTCTGCACGGCTGGTGCGGTGATCTACGTGCTATGCGTTGGGTGTACGTAGAAGGAAATTTCTCCTTGTATTCTATCACTCTGGGTTCTGGGTGGACCTTGTGTGTGGGTGCCCAAGCTTGAGCTGGGCAGGGGAGTGTCAAAGAGTAAAGGCCCCGCCCTCGCTTGGGCGAAGTCGACCAGGCATTTCGGAACAGACGGTGTTCGTTTCGTGGTCATTGGAGACTTCGGGGACTTTTATCTGTGAGCGACGAGTCGTTTGTCGACGAGAGTAATTGGTCGAGGTAGAAGTGTTTCCTCTGCTCGATCAAAGTCCTCGTCTAGGAGGAGCTCGTCGACGGGAGTAAAACGGCGTCGAAGACGAGCCTTTCTGATAGACAGAATTGGCAGAATTGGTGTTTCGACGGATTGCTGGTCGACAGAATTCAGTTCGACGAGTGTTTCGTCGAGCAGATTCTGGTCGACCAGAATTACTTGGCTCCGAAATTCGCAATGTACGCGAATTTCGACCAATCGCGAAACAGCAAATTTCGACCAATCAGGTAATCTCGGTGTACTCCCCAGGAGAATTCGAATCTGCTAAGGAACAAAACCTGAAACACGTTTTTGCTAACTACAAAAACGTATACAACTATGAATGTTGTAAAACCTGAGCAACTGCCAACTCTGGTGAAAGGTGCATGTGCTTGTCGTTTCACCTGCCGTTGCTGACTCGACAGAGTCAAGTGTATGCCGAGGAAAGTTCTCTTCAGGGTTCTGTCTTCTGCTATTTGGTTCTCTTTGCTTGTATTCTAATCTTGTTCAATCAACTTTTGCTAGTGGAACTATGCTTGAATTCTACCAAGGCAACCAAGCTCACTTCCAAGAATCACTGCCAGAACTCTGACCGTGTGTCCCACGCTAGTCAAGCTCTCGCTGTCCGTTTCAGCGACCTGCAGCGGCGAGTCCAGATCCGTCGTTGTCGCGCCGTCCTTGAGCGCGCGGCGGGGAAGAAAGCGCGGCGGCAGCGTTGACGGGGAAGACTGCGGGTATTGGCGGGAAAGAGAAAAGAAAACGGGGGTTTGAGAGGGATGAGCACTCCTAGGAATGGACAAAATGTCAGAACATTATAGCTCATGCATATTGTGTAGGCTATAGTGGGGTAGACCATAAGGGGTACAACCCAATTAGGGTTAGTACTTGTACCCAATTCATTCATAGTCCATTCATTCCTTGTTTCTTCTCATGGTATCGAGCAGGTTCCCTAACGGGAACGATTCCTAGGGCCCACCACTACGAGTTTTTTTTTCCTGCCCGGAGCGCGCTTCGCTCCGGCCCGAGTCGCGCCCGGTGTGCTCTCATCACCATCGCGCCCTCACTAGGCCCCTCACGGCCCCCTAGCGCCGCCCTTAGCGGGCCCGTCGCACTGCCCTTCGCGGCCGCGTCGCGCCGCCCTTTCGCGGCCCCGTCGCGCCGCCCTTCGCGGCCGCGTCGCGCCGCCCTTTAGCGGCCCCGTCGCGCCGCCCCTTTCGCGGCCCCGTCGCCGCCCTACCTGCGGCCTCGTCGCCGCCTCTTTCGGCGGCCCCGTCGCCGCCCTACCTGCGGCCTCGTCGCCGCCCTACCTACGGCCCCGTCGCCGCCCTACCTGCGGCCCCGTCGCCGCCCTACCTGCGGCCCCGTCGCCGCCCTACCTGCGGCCCCGTCGTCGCCCTCCCCTGCAGCGGCCTCGGTGCCTACTCCTACGGCCCCGGCCCCTGCTCCTACGACCCCGGCGCCTACTCCTACGGCCCCGGCGCCGCCCTTCCCGGCTCCGACGCCGCCTCCCACCGGCCCCTCCGCCGTCCCTGATCAGGAGCCGCAGCCGCCAAGCCGCCCAGCAGCCGAGCCGCCCAGCAGCCGAGCCGCCCAGCAGCCGAGCCGCCCAGCAGCCGAGCCGCCCAGCAGCCGAGCCGCCCAGCCGCCGAGCAGCCGAGTCGCCGAGCCGCCCTGCAGCCGAGCCGCCCAGCCGCCGAGTCGCCGAGCCGCCCTGCAGCCGAGCCGCCCGAGCCGCCCTGTCCGGTAAGAGCAGCGCCTCTCTCACGGCACTGCCCTCACCCTACTGTTTGCGCTACTAGTCTACTGCTGTCATGGCTACCCCTAGTGTCCTCGCTTTTGACGCTGAGGGTCGGGCCATTGACTTTGAAGTCTGGATAGATGACCTGCAGCTTTTCTTACAGTGCGATAGGGCAGACGGCCTCTCCCTCTTTGACCTCACTTCTGGTGCCTCTCCTGCCCCCGCTGCTGATGCTGACGCCACTGTTCGCTCACAGTGGGCCACGCGCGATGCTGCTGCACGTCTTGCTGTGCGTCGCCACCTGCCTACCTCTGAGCGTGCGCACTTTAGCCAGTACAAGAGTGCTCAGACCTTGTACGACGCTGTAGTTGCACGCTACTCCTCCCCTGCCACTGCTGCACTGAGCCGCCTCATGCTACCGTACCTCTTCCCTGACCTTGCTGCCTTTCCCACAGTCGTTGACCTCATTACGCACCTCCGCACTAGTGACACTCGCTACCGCGCTGCGCTTCCTGCTGAGTTCTGCGCCAAGAACCCCCCCCCCATGTACATCACCCTCTACTACATAGTCACACGTCTCCCTGACTCCCTTCGCGTAGTCAGGGACCACTTCCTCTCGGTTTGCCCCACCACTCTCACTGTTGACCTCCTCGAGAAGGCCCTCCTAGCAGCAGAAAAGAGCATAGTCGCTGTAGGAGCCTCTCGTGGTGACCCTCGCACCCCCATCTTTGAGGGGTGTTCCCCCTCCCCTCTTTTGCCCTCTGTTGCCTCTGCTGCTGCGGCCGACCTCGCTGGTTTGGAGTCGGTTGGGGCAGCGTCTACCCCTAGCGGGAGACGCCGCCCTGGCAAGGGCAAGGGGGGCAGGGGCGCTGGAGGAGCTAGCGGGGGCGGTGGAGGCGGTGGTGGGGGCGGTGGAGGGGGTGGGGGTGGCGGTGGGGGTGGTGGCGGGGGTGGAGGTGTCGGCGGCGGCAGTGGAGGCGGAGGCGGCAGCGGCGGTGGCGGAGGGAGCGGAGGTGGCGGCGGTGGAGGAGGAGGCGGCGGAGGAGGTGGAGCTGGTCGGGGTGGCGCTGCGCAGAGGGTCGGCTCCGGTGGTGGTCAGCGCCAGCAGTAGCAGCAGCAGCAGCAGCAGCAGCAGCAGCGCACTCGTGACATCCCCTCCCCTCAGCAGCTCCGTGAGTGGTACACTGCACGCCAGAGGGGTGGGGGTACTGGTCCGTGCACCTACGTCCTGCGCACCGGCGACCGCGCGGGTGAGCAGTGCGGGGGTGCGCACTCCACCCAGCGCTGCTTTGGCCGCCTGACGGACGCTTGGCGTCACCAGTTCCCTGAGGCCACTGAGATCCCCCGCTGGGGTGAGCTGTCTAGGGCGGGTGTAGCTGTCTTTGACCTTGACTTTGATGCTATTCTTGCTGCCATGTATACTGTGACTATTAGTGATGAGGGTGACTGTTACCGGTGTTTTCCGCCCGACCCGGGCATTGAGACTGCTGCTCTAGGTACTGGTGAGGCTGCTGCTCTAGGTGCTAGCGAGGCTGCTGCTCTAGGTGCGTCTGCTCCCTCAGGTGCTGGTGAGTCTGCTCTCTCAGGTTCTGCGTCGGCTTCGGCCTCCCACACCTTCACCCTTGACTCGGGGGCTTCTCGCTCCTTCTTTCGAGACCGCACCACACTCACGCCGCTTGGCCGGCCAGTTGCGGTCTCTCTGGCAGACCCCTCTGGGGGTCCTGTCCTTGCTCACTTCTCCACTGTCCTCCCGTGTCCGGCGGCCCCCTCTGGCACCCTGTCTGGTCTTTACCTCCCCTCGTTCTCTATGAACTTGGTGAGTGGTGCTGACCTACAGGATGCGGGGGTTCACCAGTTCACTCCTGCGAGTCAGCGGGTGACCCACTGCACGGACGCTCGGACAGGCCGACACCTGGCCACGTTTACAC
Organism: Closterium sp. Naga37s-1; assembly: GCA_947471745.1. Taxonomy (NCBI): domain Eukaryota; kingdom Viridiplantae; phylum Streptophyta; class Zygnematophyceae; order Desmidiales; family Closteriaceae; genus Closterium; species Closterium sp. Naga37s-1. The sequence goes on from CANJKZ010000242.1 coordinate 2,864,813, forward strand.
GTCGGCCAGGGTCGAGCCTGTACACACTGACCACTGCGTCTCCTCCAGTCCCTGCGTCTGGTCAGGTAGCTGCGTCGGGTCAGGTGTTTGCTGCAGCGTCCAGGTCTGGTCCTGAGTCTGCCCCCTGCTCGTGTCGCCTCCTGTCTCACGAGACTCTCCTCTGGCACCACCGCCTTGGTCACCCCTCCCTGCTTCGTCTCCGGAGCATGGCCTCCCGTGTCCTTGTCTCTGGTCTTCCCCGGTCCCTCCCTCCCCTTCCTCCGGGGCCTGGCCCTACCTGCGTCCCCTGTGTCGAGGGACGGCAGCGGGCTACCCCTCACTCCTCCCAGTTTCCTCCGACAGAGGCCCCGCTGCAGACGCTTCACATGGACGTGTGGGGCCCGGCCCGCGTCCGTGGACAGGGTCACGAGCGCTACTTCCTGCTGGTGGTTGACGACTACTCGCGTTACACCACAGTCTTCCCCTTGCGCAGCAAGGGTGATGTCACTGAGGTGTTGATCGACTGGATCCGCGCAGCTCGTCTCCAGCTCAGGCGGAGCTTCGGCTCGGACTTTCCTGTTCTGCGTCTGCACTCTGACAGAGGCGGAGAGTTCTCCTCTGGCCTTCTGCGAGCCTACTGTCGTGCACGAGGCATCTGCCAGACCTTCACGCTTCCGGACTCTCCACAGCAAAATGGGATTGCTGAGCGCCGCATTGGCATGGTCATGGACGTCGCCCGTACGTCCATGATGCATGCGGCTGCCCCCCATTTTCTGTGGCCGTTTGCGGTTCGGTACGCGGCGCATCAGATCAACCTTCAGCCCAGGGTCTCCATGTCGGAGACCTCCCCAGCTTTGCTGTGGACGGGGAAGGTTGGCGATGCGCCTGCGTTCCGTGTCTGGGGATCTCGAGCGTTTGTCCGCGACTTGTCTGCGGACAAGCTGTCCCCTCGTGCTGCTCCTTGCGTCTTCCTGGGTTTCCCCCCTGACGCCCCAGGGTGGCAGTTCTACCACCCCACCTCTCGCCGTGTTCTGTCCTCCCAGGACGTCACGTTCGACGAGTCGGTCCCCTACTACCGCCTCTTCCCCTACCGCACTCCGTCCCTCCCCCCGCCACCGCTCTTCCTTGTACCAGGTCCCCCCCCGGTAGACCCCCTCCCCCCTCAGGGTCCTGCCCCTTCAGGTGTGTCCCAGGTTGACGCTGTTGAGCCTGTCGAGGTCGCTGGTGACTCTGGTGCTGCTGAGGGTGCTGAGCCTGGGGGTGCTGACTCTGGGGGTGCTGAGCGTGTGGGTGCTACGCCTGGGGGTGCTGAGCCTGGGGGTGCTGAGTCTGGGGGTGTTGAGTCTGGGGGTACTACGACTGGGGGTGCTGAGCCTGGGGGTACTACGCCTGGAGGTGCTGAGCCTGGGGGTGCTGCGTCTGGGGGTGCTGAGCCTGGGGGTACTATGCCTGGAGGTGCTGAGCCTGGGGGTGCTACGCCTGGTGGTGCTGTGCCTGGCGGTTCTCCGGGTGCTCCTTCTCGCCGGGAGCCACTCTCTCCCCAGGAGCTGCGTGAGTGGTTTGCCCGGCGCTGGAGGCGAGCTGCTGGAGCTGGAGGTGCTGCGGGTACTGGAGGTTCTGTTGCTGCTGAGGGAGCTGGTGCCACGGGTCCCGGAGGTGCTCGTACTGGGAGTACTGGAGCTGCTGGACCTGCGGGTACTTATGGAGCTGGAGTTGCTGCGGGTGTTGGCGCGGAGGCTACTGCTGTCGGTCCTGGAGGCGGTCCTGCTGGGGGTACTACTGGTGCTGCTGGGGGTTCTGGAGCTAGAGCTGCCACGGGTGCTGGTGCTGTCCCTCCTGTGTCTGGAGTCGCCGCGCGGCCTCGGCCGTACTTCGTTCCGCTCCTTCAGCAGGTTCTTGGTCTCCCGCCTTCCACTGGTCCTCCTCCTCCCTTAGAGTGTCCACAGCCTGTCCCGTCGCAGTTACAATTACAGCCGGCCTCCCCACTGCCTGCTCCGTCTCCCTACACTGGTCCTACTGGAGGTCTTGCTGAGCGTCGTGAGCCTGCGTCTCGCCCTGCGTCGCCTGTCCGTGCTGCTCGCACTAGTGGTCGCGGTTCGCGTCAGCGTCCTCCTCCTGTCCCTGGCACGCACCGGATGTCTCTGCGTCCGTCCACTGCTCCTCTGCGTGCCCCGTTGCCTTCTCCTCCTGAGTCCTCTCTTCCTGCTCTTCCCGACCCGGAGTCGGACTCTCTTCGTGCTGCCAGTCCTACTGTCACGCGTCTCCTTGCTACTGTCGTCACTGACCCTTCCTTTGAGTCCACTGCTGCGTTTGCCCTAGTTGCTGAGCTCGTCGACTTTGCTGCTCGCTGTCGTCTAGACTACGCTGCTAGTCTTGTCGTTGAGTCTGAGTCTGTCTGTCCTCCGTCCGTCGGGGGTGAGTGTGCCCTTGGCACGGACGTCCTTGAGGACAGGCAGGAGGAGTTCCAGTGCTTGGCCGCTGCTTCACCTCATCTCGTGTCCGTACTGCTTACCCCTGAGGGAGACCCGGATGCACTTGACATCCCGACTCCGCGCTCTTACGCGGAGGCGATAGAGGGTCCCTACTCCTCTCAGTGGCAGGCAGCTATGGACGCATAGATGGCTTCCTGGAAGTCCACAGGCACCTACGTTGACGCTGTTCCTCCTCCTGGGGCGAACATCGTCAGTGGCATGTGGATTTTCAGGGTGAAGCGGCCGCCGGGTTCTCCGCCTGTCTTCAAGGCGCGTTACGTGGCTCGTGGCTTTAGTCAGCGGCAGGGAGTTGACTACTTTCAGACCTTCTCTCCCACCCCGAAGATGACCACTCTTCGGGTACTGCTGCACGTAGCTGCTCACCGCGACTACGAGCTACACTCTCTTGACTTCAGCACTGCTTTCTTGCAGGGTAGCCTGCACGAGGAGATCTGGCTGCGTCGCCCACCTGGCTTCACTGGGTCTTTTCCTCCTGGCACCCAGTGGAGCCTCCGGCGGCCAGTCTACGGTCTCCGCCAGGCACCGCGTGAGTGGCACGACACACTGAGGACTACACTTGCGGCTCTTGGGTTTGCTCCCTCTACTGCCGACCCGTCGCTGTTTCTGCGCACCGACACTTCTTTGCCGCCGTTCTACATCCTCGTGTACGTCGACGACTTGGTCTTTGCCACAGCTGACAGTGCAGGACCAGCCCACGTGAAGTCCGTGCTGCAGAAGAGACACACGTGCACTGACCTGGGTGAACTGCGCAGCTACCTTGGCTTGCAGATCACTCGGGACAGAGCACGCCGCACCATTACCCTGACTCAGTCACACATGGTGCAGCAGGTCCTTCAGCGCTTCGGCTTCACGTACTCCTCGCCTCAGGCCACTCCTCTGCCTACTCGCCACTCGCTCTCAGCTCTGCCTTCGGATGAGTCCGTAGAGTCGAGTGGCCCGTACCCAGAGCTTGTTGGCTGCCTCATGTACCTGATGACCTGCACACGACCTGACCTTGCATACCCTCTTAGCATTCTTGCACGCTATGTTGCTCCTGGAAGACATAGACCGGAGCACATGGCTGCAGCGAAGAGGGTGTTGCGCTACTTGTGCAGTACGTCGGGCATGGGGCTTGTGCTTGGAGGGCAGAGTCCAGTGGTCCTTACTGGGCACGCAGACGCTTCTTGGGCTGACGACCAGGCTACGCAGCGGTCGTCACAGGGTTACACCTTCAGCCTTGGTTCCGGCTCTGTTTCGTGGCGGGCTACTCGCTCGTCTTCTGTTCTCGGCTCCAGTTGTGAGGCTGAGATCTACGCAGGAGCCATGGCTGCACAGGAGCTTCGCTGGCTCACCTACCTGCTGACTGACCTCGGAGAGTTGCCTCGTTCTCCTCCAGTGCTGTACGTAGACAACAAGGCCATGCTGGCCTTGTGTCGGGAGCAGCGACTGGAGCACAGAACGAAGCACATTGCTCTCCGCTACTTTCTTGCTCGTGAGCTGCAGCAGCGTGGTCAGCTGCGTCTTGCGTACGTGGCCTCTGAGGCCAACACTGCTGATGTCTTCACCAAGGCGCTTGCGCCTTGTGACCATCAGCGCTTCTGTACTCAGCTGGGCCTTGTGCCTACCTTGCCTCACTTGCTCACCTCTTGACCTTGCTTGTACTGTTAAATATATATATACCTGCTCTTGCTTGTCTAGCCTTTTTTATATATATGTACTCCTGCATGTGAACTGGCCTTGTGGCCTTGAACTTGTGCTCGGAATGTGTGGTGACTTTGTGATCCACCCTGAGCTTGCTTTGTTTTGCTTTGCTTGACTGGTCTTGTGACCCCTTGTTCTCCCCCACTTTGCCTATGGGGGTGTGTCAGAACATTATAGCTCATGCATATTGTGTAGGCTATAGTGGGGTAGACCATAAGGGGTACAACCCAATTAGGGTTAGTACTTGTACCCAATTCATTCATAGTTCATTCATTCCTTGTTTCTTCTCACAAAATGCGGACGGGACGAAGCTAAATAGCGTCTGCGAAAAATGGCGGGGAAGAGACGCTTGACTTTGGTGGGTTCCCCGACGCCGTGGAGAGCGGTAGCGCCGATGGCGAGATGCGCGGCGAAGGCGACGAAGAAGACGACGAGCAGCAGGAGATAGCGCGAGAGAGCCATGATGGGAGGAATGCGATTAGCAATTCAAGGAAAGGAATCCAACGACTGTGAAACGCAGAGACTTATCGGCGTGTGAACTTGGACGGCGTAGCAGTAAGGCCTTGGTGGCAGCGGGACTGGACCCATTATACAATGTATTGTCTTCAGCTGCTGCTTTTCTACCCGCGGATCACCACTGGCTTCAATCCCGCAGCGCGTCTCATCGTGAACCATTCTGGCGACACGCACTAGACGCAAAACAGATTCGAATCAAATCGCCATGGACGGCCGGCCTTTGGGACCTGCTGTAATTGTGTTTCAAGGGGCACGGTGGCAGCGCCTCGCGCGGAACTCCAGCAACGACTTGCAAAGTGCTTCAGCCGCGAATCAGCTCGACTCAATCATCCGCAAGGGATTGAATGTGCGGAGAATAGTATTCTACGGGAGAGCTGAATTGCGTGGGACGCACAGTCAGAGTTCTGGCAGTGATTCTTGACAGAGTGTTGGAATGCCTTGGTAGAAATCAAGCATAGTTTCACTAAGGAAAGTTGATAGAACAAGATTAGAATACAAGCAAAGAGAACCAAATAGCAGAAGACAGAACCCTGAAGAGAACGTTCCTCGGCATACACTTGACTCTGTCGAGTCAGCGACGGCAGGTGAAACGACAAGCACATGCACCTTTCACCTGAGTTGGCAGTTGCTCAGGTTTTACAACATTCATAGTTGTATACGTTTTTGTAGTTAGCAAAAACGTGTTTCAGGTTCTGTTCCTTAGCAGATTCGAATTCTCCTGGGGAGTACAATTTCCGAGATTACCTGATTGGTCGAAATTTGCTGTTTCGCAATTGGTCGAAATTCGCGTACATTGCGAATTTTCGAGCCAAGTAATTCTGGTCGACCAGAATCGCTCTGCTCGACGAAACACTCGTCGAACTGAATTCTGTCGACCAGCAATCCGTCGAAACACCAATTCTGCCAATTCCGTCTATCAGAAAGGCTCGTCTTCGACGCCGTTTTACTCCCGTCGACGAGCTCCTCCTAGACGAGGACTTTGATCGAGCAGAGGAAACACTTCTACCTCGACCAATTAATCTCGTCGACAAACGACCAGTCGCACACAGATAAAAGTCCCCGAAGTCTCCGATGACCACGAAACGAACACCGTCTTGTTCCGAAATGCCTGGTCGACTTCGCCCAAGCGAGGGTGGGGCCTTTTCTCTTCGACACTCCCCTGCCCAGCTCACGCTTGGGTACCCACACAGAAAGTCCACCCAGGACCCAGAGGGATTGAATACAAGGAGAAAGTTCCTTCTACGTGCACCGAACTCATAGCACGTAGATCACTGCACCAGCCGTGCAGAAAGGGCACGGCATCTACTGCTGCACCTCGTCATCCCCGTCGCCCACGTCGGCCAGACGCACTTGGCCGATTGCGACGGAGCACCGGTTGAAAGCCGGAAAATGCAGCGCCTTCGTCAGAAAATCTGCCGGCTGCTCGGAGGTCGGGATGTACTGCAGAGCAATCTTCCCGCGCTTCACCATCTGCTGCAGCCAGGCGTAGCGTCGCTCCATGTGCTTGAGGTTGCCCTTGAGCCCCAAGCCCTCTGCGACAGTGATCGCCGACTGGTTGTCCACGTGCAGAACAGTCGGCTTCCTTGGGTCGAGCAGTCGGAACTCTGCAAGGAGGAAGAGTAGACGGCGAGCCTCTTTGCCGGCTCCGGTGGCCGCGACGTACTCTGACTCGGTCGACGAGAGCGTCGCGCACTTGATGCGCTGGCTCGACCAAGAGACTGCGGCTCCTCCGAAGACGAAAACGTAGCCGCCCGTGCTCGTCCGATTCTGCTTGTCGCAAGCGTCGTCAGCATCTGCATAGCCGACCAGACACAGCGACTCTGGTCCTCCACCGAACTCCAGAGCGGCGTCACGAGTTTCAGCGAGGTAGTGCAGACAGCGGTCGACCTCGCGCCAGTGGTTATCGCTCCGCACTGTCAGGCCGGATCCAAGCTTGCTGCAAGCAAAAGCAATGTCGGGCCTAGTCGTGGTGGCCGCAAACTGCAGCGAGCCGACCTTCTGCCGGTACTCTGCTTCCTCGCGCGACTGAAACTCCTCGTCGTCGAACACCAGCTCTGCGTAGGCGTCGACGGAGACCGGCGTCTTCGGCACTCGCCCGGTCTGCTCCTCGTCGATGAAGCGCCAACGCAGCTTGTCGACGTAGGCTTGCTGGTGAAGCCACAGCTTGCGGTCGCGCACGATCTCCAGCCCGAGATACTTCTCGACCGGGTTGATTTCGCGCAGCTCAAAGGCGGCCTCCAGCAGCTCCTTCAGCTCCTTCAGCATCGCAGTGCTACTGCTTGCGGCGAGCAGGTCGTCGACGTAGACGAGCACCCGGCACGCCACTCCGTCTTCGCCGACCTTGAAGTAGAGCGCTTCGTCTACCTGGCTCTTGCTCCAACCGGCGTCGATCAGCACCGCGTCGAGCGCCGAGTACCACAGCAGCGGACTCTGCTTCAAGCCGTACAAGCTCTTCAGCAGCTTGCAGACGCGGCCGGTCCCATCGTTGTAGTAGCTGGGCTGGTCCATGTAGAGAACACGATCCAATTTGCTCTGCAGGAACGCATTCTTCATGTCCAGCTGCATCAGGTGCAGGTCGAGGACTGCTACGATGCTGAGAAAGATCCGCAGAGTCACGTAGCTCCCCACCGGCGCGTACGTCTCGTCGTAGTCGGCGCCGTAGATCTGCGTGAAGCCCTTCACCACCAGACGCGCCTTCTCGTGGGCGATCGTGTCGTCGACGTGGTACTTCTCCGTGAGTACCCAACGATTCTTCATGACATTGACACCGCGCGGACGTTCGACCAGCTCCCACGTCCCGTTGGAGATGAGGCTCTTGATCTCCTCGTCCATGGCGGCCTTCACCGCCTTGCCCTTCCAGCTCGCCAATGCCTCCTTCACCGTCATGTTGGCGATGTCCCAGCGATGCTCTGGGTCGGCGTGCATGTCGGGGTCGAGCTCGGGAGGATCGACGTCGTCCTCTGCGTCGTCGTGCAGAGTACTGTAGGCCGTCGGCGGCAGACAAGCGTGGTAGCTCAACTTCTCCGGAGGCTTGCCGAAGTTGGAGCGGGTAGAATGCCGCTGCTTCACCTCTTCGACCGGAACCTCCACCACGTCACTGTCCTCGGACTGCTCCCCTGTCGACAGCTCCCCTTCACCGCCGGCCACACCGATGACTTCCACAACGTCGTCGCTCGACGAGTCGTCGTCGAACTGCTCCCCTGAGGTCGGCGCCTCTGCCGACGGCTTCTCTACGGTCGGCGCCTCTACCGACGGCTTCTCTGCGGTCGGCGCCTCTGCCGACGACTTCTCTGCGGTCTTCTTCGACGTCGACGACTCCCCTATCGTCTGCCGCTTCCCGTCTCCCCTCATCGCCGACGGCCGACGAGGATCCCTGAACAGGGGGAGGTGGGGAGGGGGTGACATCGTCTGCGTCGTCCTCATCAAGCTCGTCGTCCGCCGCGAGCAGTGGAGGGTGCACCGAGGAGGAATCCGTCGGCGGGGTAGAGGGCGTCCTCGTCGACGCCGGCCCGTACTCCACCTTCCACATCTCCATCGACAGGGTCTCGTAGAAGATCGCTTCGACCGTCGTGACGACCTTGTTGTCCGTCAAGTCGAGCACCTCCCAGCCCTTGCTCTCTGCCGACACTCCGAGGTGAAGACCCCAACGGGCCTTCGGCGCCAACTTCCCGCCGCGCCGCTGCTCGGGGACCATGAACTGCACCATGCAGCCCCACATGCGTGCCAGCGTCAAGTCCGGCTTCTTCTCGAACAGCAGCTCGTGCGGCGTCGTCCCCGAAGGCAGAGAAGCCCGTTCGAGGCAATTGCGCCCTCAGACAGCCTGTCGCAGAGCAAGATGCCACCAGTGGTGCTTCACGCCCATGTGCAGAAGCATCGTCCGCATAGCCTCGACGACCGTGCGCATCTCCCGCTCCGCCATGCCGTTCTGCTGCGGAGTGTAGGGGCACGTCAGATTGTGGAGAATTCCCTTATCTTCGACGAGGTCGGTGAAGGCGCGACCGAGGAATTCCCCTCCGCGGTCAGAACGCAACATCTTCACCGTCTTCGAAGTCTGCCGCTCCACTACCTTCAGCCATTTGTCGAAGACGACCAGCACGTCGCTCTTCTTCGCGATTGGCCTCACCCACACGTAGCGAGTCGTCCTGTCTTTCAGCAGAAGAAAGTAGAGACTGCCATCGTTGGCGGCCACTCGAAACGGCCCGCAGAGGTCGATGTGCCCCACGTCGAGCGCATTCTCTGCGTCCGATCCTTGGTCAGGGAAGGTGTGCCGCGCAATCTTGCCGCCGACACAGGAGGCACACGGCAGATCATCTGCGGTCGACTTCTTGATGTCCAGACCGGCAGCGACCTCATGCTTCGCCGAGCTCTTGATCGTGTCGATGCCGACGTGCGCAAGTCGAGCGTGCCACATGTCAGGGGTCGACTTCGTCGCAGACGTGATCGTCCGCAGAGCCACCACCTCCGTCGAAGTCATCGTCGTCTTCGTCGAGCAGGGGCGCAGGTCGGTGCAGAGAATTCTGCCGGAGTAGCGTGCTCGACCAAGGACATCGCTGGCAGAAGACACCAGCAGCATCTCTCCGCCATCGTCCTGGAGCTTCACGCCGTTCTCCTTGAGCTGGCCAGCAGACAGCAGATTCGCGTGCACACCCGGAACGTAGAGTACGTCGGGGACGAGGACCTGCTTCCCGGCCTCCCCTTGCAGAACAACGGTGCCTCTGCCTTCGACGATCTGAAGTGCCCCGTTGAAGCCGCGGACGTGTCGAACGTCGCCGCTCGGGTGCATGTCGACGAAGGCCTCCTTCGTCCCCATCAAATGGTGGGAGCAGCCGCTATCGAGCAGCACAACAGTCGGATTGGCCTGCACAGCGGCAGCGATCGCCTTGAAATATTCGCCAGCCTCCAGCGCCAGCGAGATCGTCGGCTCTACCACTCCGACCATCGAGCACGAAGCCTCCTCGCCACGAGCATTGCCGCCAGAGGTGTCAGCATCCTTCGTCGAAGACGTCTTCGACGGCTGCTTCTCCTTGCGCGACTGGTTGTTACGACGGCGACGTCCACCATCAGACTTTCTGCGGTTGGCGTCCCGGTCGTCGTCAGACTCGTCTCGGTCGGGGCAGTCGTACGAGAGGTGGTCGGGAGCATCGCAGATGTAGCAACGGCATCCTTCTCGACGCGAGCCACCGCCTCCGCAATCACCTCCGTTCGCCGACTTTCCGCGGTCGGCACCCTCCGTCGATTTCGCGTTCGACGACTTCCAGCCTCCGCCTCTGCCAGACTGCCCACGCTGCCCCTGTTGGCGTCCCTGCTTCGCTGGGGCGACGTAGTTGGCTTGCGGAAGCAGTTCTGCGGATCGCTCAGACTCCTGCATAAATTCGTCCTGGATGATATGGCTCGACAGCGAGTCCTCGTTCAGAGCCTCGCGTGTGCCAGGAAACGTCAGCATTCTGCGCATGAGATTGTAGCCCGAGGGGAGGCCGCTGATGACATGGGTGACATACGATGCCACCGAGTAGTCGACGCCGGCCATCCGCAGATCGGCCAAGACTCGCCGCGCTCAATTGCAGTACTCGGTCGCCGATTCCTGCTCCCCCATGCGAATGTTGGTCAACTTCTTCTCCAGTTGACTGATGTAGAGGTCGTCGGTCGCTTTGTAGGTGCGCATGATGTACTGCCACGCTTGGTAGACAGCATCCACTCGTTGTCTGCACGACTTCGATGCGACCTGCACCAGAGGCGAACAACACCTCGAAATGACCATGAAGGTTAGTAGATGAGCAGCGCGAAATTCCGCCCAGAGTTCAGAGTCGTTTGCGTCCGGCGTATCAACATTGTCGTCGACGAACTTCTTCAATCCGGCGATCTCCAGCTGAGACTCCAGGGTATCTTCTACGCCTGTTTCAACGACGGGGTCGACCATGGTGACTAAGACGGCTGCCGGCCTAGCAACAACTTAGGTAATGAACGCAGAAGTCGGCTATGTGAAGGTTCTAACGCGGGGCCGTCCACGCTCACCGCACCATGTGGAGAATACTCACAGTCGCAGAGGGCTTGGGGCTCAAGGGCAACCTCAAGCACATGGAGCGGCGTTACGCTTGGCTGCAGCAGATGGTGAAGCGCGGAAAGATTGCTCTGCAGTACATCCCGACCTCCGAGCAGCCGGCAGATTTTCTGACGAAGGCGCTGCATTTTCCGGCTTTCAACCGGTGCTCCGTCGCAATCGGCCAAGTGCGTCTGGCCGACGTGGGCGACGGGGATGACGAGGTGCAGCAGTAAGTGCCGTGCACTTCTGCACGGCTGGTGCGGTGATCTACGTGCTATGCGTTGGGTGCACGTAGAAGGAAATTTCTCCTTGTATTCTATCACTCTGGGTTCTGGGTGGACATTGTGTGTGGGTGCCCAAGCTTGAGCTGGGCAGGGGAGTGTCGAAGAGAAAAGGCCCCGCCCTCGCTTGGGCGAAGTCGACCAGGCATTTCGGAACAGACGGTGTTCGTTTCGTGGTCATTGGAGGCTTCGGGGACTTTTATCTGTGTGCGACGAGTCGTTTGTCGACGAGAGTAATTGGTCGAGGTAGAAGTGTTTCCTCTGCTCGATCAAAGTCCTCGTCTAGGAGGAGCTCGTCGACGGGAGTAAAACGGCGTCGAAGACGAGCCTTTCTGACAGAATTGGCAGAATCGGTGTTTCGACGGATTGCTGGTCGACAGAATTCAGTTCGACGAGTGTTTCGTCGAGCAGAGCGATTCTGGTCGACCAGAATTACTTGGCTCCGAAATTCGCAATGTACGCGAATTTCGACCAATCGCGAAACAGCAAATTTCGACCAATCAGGTAATCTCGGAAATTGTACTCCCCAGGAGAATTCGAATCTGCTAAGGAACAGAACCTGAAACACGTTTTTGCTAACTACAAAAACGTATACAACTATGAATGTTGTAAAACCTGAGCAACTGCCAACTCAGGTGAAAGGTGCACGTGCTTGTCGTTTCACCTGCCGTTGCTGACTCGACAGAGTCAAGTGTATGCCGAGGAAAGTTCTCTTCAGGGTTCTGTCTTCTGCTATTTGGTTCTCTTTGCTTGTATTCTAATCTTGTTCAATCAACTTTTGCTAGTGGAACTACGCTTGAATTCTACCAAGGCAACCAAGCTCACTTCTAAGAATCACTGCCAGAACTCTGACCGTGTGTCCCACGCTAGTCAAGCTCTCGCTGTCCGTTTCAGCGACCTGCAGCGGCGAGTCCAGATCCGTCGTTGTCGCGCCGTCCTTGAGCGCGCGGCGGGGAAGAAAGCGCGGCGGCAGCGTTGACGGGGAAGACTGCGGGTATTGGCGGGAAAGAGAAAATAAAACGGGGGTTTGAGAGGGATGAGCACTCCTAGGAATGGACAAAATGCGGACGGGACGAAGCTAAATAGCGTCTGCGAAAAATGTGTCAGATATATATGACTTAGTCTGTGTAGGCTATAGTGGGGTAGACACTAAGGGGTACAAGTTTCTAGGGTTTCCTATTTGTACACAACATTTCCTAGTTCATTTCATTCCTCATTTCTTCACATGGTATAGAGTTGGTTCCCTCGTGGGACGGTTTCTTCCTTGGGCCCACCATTCGAAAAAAAAAATTCCTGCCCTAAACGCGCTTCGCGTCCTGCCCCAAAACTTCGCGGCCCCCCCGCCCCTTAGCGGTCCCCGTCGCGACTCCTTAGCGGCCCCTCGCGGCCCCTCTTAAGGCCCGTCGCGGCCCCCTCACGGCCCTTCGCGGCCCCTTCGCGGCCTTCGCGGCCCCTTTCGCGGCCCTTCGCGGCCCCCTCACGGCCCTTCGCGGCCCCTTCGCGGCCTTCGCGGCCCCCTTCGCGGCCATTTGCGGCCCCCCTCTCGGCCCTTTGCGGCCCCTTTGCGGCCCTCCGCGGCCCCCTCTCGGCCCTTTGCGGCCTCTTCGCGGCACTTCGCGGCCCTTCGCGGCCCCCCCCTTCACGGCCCCTCCACGGCTCATCGCGGCCCCTCCGCGGATCTTCGCGACCCGCCACAGCCGCCCCGCCGCCCTGTCGCCGCCGCCCCAGCAGCAACTGCTGTCGCGCGTGCTGCCGCTGCCGCTTCCGCTGCTGCCGTGATCGCCGCCGCCGCAGCTGCCGTGGCAGCCGCCGCCGCTGCTGCCGTCACAAGCCGCCGCCGCTCCTGCTGTGACAGCTGCCGCGGCTACTGCTGAGACAGCCGCCGCCGCCGCTACCGTGACAGCCGCCCCCGCCGTCCCGGCCCTGCACTGCAGCCGAGTCGCGGCCCTGCCCTGCCGCCCTGTTGCGGCCCTGCTCCTACCGACGCACCTCGGCCCTGCCCCACCACTTGCGTGTTCTTACCCACCCGCCCCTGGTAAGCGCACAGACGAGCCGCGCCCCTCCTGCTAGCCTGCTTCTGCTACTGCTGCTGCTAGTCTGCTGCTGCTGCTGTCATGACTATTCCCAACGTTCTTTCCTTTGATGCTGAGGGTCGAGCGGTAGACTTTGAAGTCTGGATCGATGATCTGCAGCTGTTCCTGCAGTGCGATAGCAAAGACGGCCTCTCACTGTTCGATCTCACGTCTGGTGCCTCCCCTGCCCCTGCTGCTGATGCTACTAGCATTGTTCGCTCTGTCTGGACCACACGCGATGCTGCTGCTCGCCTTGCTGTGCGTAGTCACCTGCCGTCCTCTGAGCGCGCGCACTTTAGTCAGTACAAGAGTGCTAGCACCCTGTACACTGCTGTTGTTGCGCGCTACTCCTCCCCTGCCACTGCTGCCCTTAGCCGCCTCATGCTGCCGTACCTGTTCCCTGACCTAGCCGCTTTTGCCACAGTAGCTGATCTCATTACCCACCTCCGCACTAGTGACACCCGCTACCGAGCTGCGCTTCCTACCGAGTTCTGCGCCAAGAACCCCCCCCCTATGTACATCACTCTCTACTACCTCGTTACCCGGCTCCCTGACTCCCTTTGCTCGGTCAGGGACCACTTCCTCTCACTTTGCCCCACCACGCTCACTGTTTACCTCCTCGAGGAGCGCCTCCTTGCAGCTGAGAAGAGTATAGTTGCTGTAGGAGCCTCTCGTGGTGACCCCCATGCCCCTTTCTTTGAGGGGTGCTCCCCCTCTCCCCTCCTGCCCTCTGTTGCCTCTGCTGCTGCTGTCGACCTCGTTGGCACGGAGTCGGTCGGCGCCGCGTCTGCCCCTAGTGGCAAGCGCCGCAACGGCAAGGGCAAGTGGGGCAAGGGGGGTGGAGGGGGCGGTGGGGGCGGCGGCAGTGGTGGTGGAGGAGGAGGAGGGGGTGGCGGTGGAGGTGGGAGTGGTGGCGGGACTGGGGGCTCAGGCGGCGGCGGTGGAGGTGGAGGCGGCGGAGGCAGCGGGAGTGGGGGTGGAGGTAGCGGTGGCGGCGGAGGAGGTGGGAGTGGCGGGGGTGGTGGTGGGCAGCGGGGAGGCCCTGGCGGTGGCCAGCGCCAGCAGCAGCAGCGCTCCGGTGAGACCCCGTCGCCTCAGCAGCTTCGTGAGTGGTACGCTGGGCGTCGGAGGTCTGGGGGTGCTGGTCCCTGCACCTACGTTCTTCGCACCGGCGACCGCCGTGGTGAGCCGTGCGGAGGCCCGCACACCACACCACGCTGCTTCGGTCGCCTGACTGACGCCTGGCGCGCTCAGTTCCCTGGCTCCTCGGAGATCCCTCGCTGGGATATTCTGCTTAAGTCGGGGGTTGCTATCTTTGATCTTGACTATGATGCTATCCTTGTTGCTATGTATGCTGTGTCTATTAGTGATGAGGGTGACTGTTACCTGTGTGTTCCGCCCGACCCGGGCATTGAGGCTGCTGCTCTAGGTACTAGTGAGTCTACTGCTCCATGTACTGGTGAGGCTGCTGCTCTAGGTGCTAGTGAGTCTGCTGCTCCAGGTGCTGGTGAGGCTGCTCTCTCAGGTACAGCGTCGGCACAGGTCTTGCACACTTTCACCCTTGACTCGGGTGCCTCCCGCTCCTTCTTTCGCGACTGCACCACCCTCTCGCCGCTCAGTCGGTCGGTGGCAGTCTCTTTGGCTGACCCCTCTGGGGGACCGGTTGTGGCCAGTTCCTCCACTGTCCTCCCGTGTCCTGCTGTTCCGTCCGGCTCGCTGTCTGGTCTGTACCTCCCCTCGTTCTCTACGAACTTGGTGGCGGGTGCTGATCTACAGGATGGGGGTGTTCACCAGTTCACCCCTGCCCACCAGCGTGTGACGCACTGCACGTGTGCTCGGACGGGTCGTCACCTGGCCACGTTCACACGTAGGCCGGGGTCCAGCCTGTACACCCTTACCACTGAGTCTCCTCCTCGTCAGGTAGCCGCGTCGGGTCAGGTGTTTGCTGCAGCGTCCCGGTCTGGCCCTGAGTCTGCCCCCTGCTCGTGCCGCCTCCTGGCCCACGAGACTCTTCTTTGGCACCACCGCCTTGGTCACCCCTCCATGCCTCGTCTTCGAGGCATGGTCTCCCGTGTCCTGGTCTCGGGTCTTCCTGAGTCCCTCCCTCCCCTTCCTCCGGGGCCTGCCCCTACCTGCGTTCCCTGCGTCGAGGGTCGGCAGCGCGCCGCTCCTCACTCCTCCGAGTTTCCTCCGACAGAGGCCCCACTGCAGACTCTTCACATGGACGTGTGGGGCCCAGCCCGCGTCCGTGGACAGGGTCACGAGCGTTACTTCCTCCTGGTCGTTGACGACTTCTCGCGTTACACCACAGTCTTCCCCTTGCGCCGCAAGGGTGAGGTCACTGAGGTGTTGATCGACTGGATCCGCGCTGCTCGTCTCCAGCTCAGGAAGAGCTTCGGCTCGGACTTTCCTGTTGTGCGTCTGCACTCCGACAGAGGTGGTGAGTTTTCCTCTGACCTTCTGCGGGCCTTCTGTCGGGCGGAGGGCATCCGCCAGACGTTCACGCTTCCGGCCTCTCCACAGCAAAATGGGATTGCTGAGCGCCGCATTGGCATGGTCATGGATGTCGCTCGTACATCCATGATCCATGCGGCTGCTCCCCACTTTCTGTGGCCGTTCGCGGTTCAGTACGCGGCGCATCAGATCAACCTCCAGCCCCGGGTCTCCATGCCGGAGACCACCCCCACTCTGCGGTGGACGGGGAAGGTTGGCGATGCGTCTGTGTTCCGTGTCTGGGGATCTCGAGCTTTCGTCCGCGACTTGTCTGCGGACAAGCTGTCCTCCCGTGCCGTTCCCTGCGCCTTCCTTGGCTTTCCCCCTGACGCGCCTGGTTGGCAGTTCTACCACCCCACCTCGTGCCGTGTTCTGTCCTCTCAGGACGTCACGTTTGACGAGTCGGTTCCCTACTACCGTCCCTTCCCCTACCGCGCTGCCCCCCTCCCCCCCCCGCCGCTCTTCCTCGCGCCAGGTCCTCCCCAGGTAGACCCCCTTCCCCCTCAGGGTCCTACCCCCTCAGGTGTGTCCCAGGTAGACGCAGTCGAGCCTGTCGAGGTAGCTGTTGACTCTGGTGCTGCTAGGGGTGCTGAGCCTGCGGGTGCTGGGTCTGGGGGTGCTGAGCCGGCGGGTGCTGGGTCTGGGGGTGCTGAGCCTGAGCGTGCGGAGCCTGGGGGTGCTGGGCCTGGGGGTGCTGAGCCTGGGGTTGCTGAGTCTGGGGGTGCTGAGACTGGAGGTCCTTCGCGTGTCCCGTTGCGGCGGGAGCCCCTCTCTCCACGGCAGCTTCGTGAGTGGTACGCTAGGCGCTGTAGCCGTGCTGCTGGAGCTGAGGGGCCTGCTGCTGGAGGTGCTGCTGGTGCTGGAGCTGTTGGAGGTGCTGCTGGTGCTGGAGCTGCTAGAGCCGCTGGTTCTGGAGGTGCTCGTACTGGTGCTGCTGAGGGAGTTGGAGCTGGAGGTGCTGGTGCTGCTGGAGGTACTACTGGTGCTGGAGCTGCTGGAGCCGCTGGTTCTGGAGGTGCTCGTACTGGTGTTGCTGCGGGAGTTGGAGCTGGAGGTGCTGTTGCTGCTGGTTCTGGAGGTGGTCGTCCTGGTGCTGCTGAGGGAGTTGGAGCTGGAGCTACTGGAGCTGCTGGTGGTGCTGCGGGAGTTGTGGCTGGAGACCTTGGCGCTGAGGGTCCTGGTGCTGTCTCTACTGGTTCCGGAGGCGCTGCGCGGCCGCGGCCGTACTACGTTCCGCTTCTTCAGCAGGTTCTTGGCCTCCCGCCCTCTACTGGTCCTACTTCTCCCCTACTGAGTCCACCGCCTGTCCAGTCGCAGTCACAGTTACAGCCAGCCTCTCCGCTGCCTGGTCCTTCTCCTTACACTGCGCCGACGGGTAGTCTTACGGAGCGTCGTGACCCTGAGTCTCGTCCTCCGTTGCCTGAGTCTCGTCCAGAGTCGCCTGAGTCTCGTCCAGAGTCGCCTGTCCGCGCTGTCCGCGCTGGTCGTCGTGCTCCGCGTCAGCGTCCTCCTCCTGTCCCTGGCACTCACTATATGGTTCTGCGTCCGTCCACTGCTCCACAGCGTGTCCCTCTGCCGTCTCCTCCTGCGTCTTCTCTTCCTGACGTTGCTGACCCGCCGTCAGACCTTGCTCGTGCTGCCAGTCCTACTGTCACACGTCTTCTAGCTACTGCTGTCACTGACCCTTCGTTTGGGTCCACTGCTGCGTCTGCTCTAGTTGCTGAGCTTGTTGACTTTGCTGCTGCCTGTCGTCTAGACTACGCCACTAGCCTTGTTGCTGAGTCTGAGTCTGTCTGTCCTCCGTCCGTCGAGGGTGAGTGTGCTCTTGGCATGGACGTCCTTGAGGACAGACAGGAGGAGTTTGAGTGCTTTGCCGCTGCTTTACCTCATCTCGTGTCCATGCTAATTGCACTAGACATCCCGACCCCGCGCTCTTACGCAGAGGCGATAGAGGGTCCCTACTCCTCTCAGTGGCAGACAGCCATGGACGCAGAGATGGCTTCCTGGAAGTCCACAGGCACCTACGTAGACGAGGTTCCCCCACCTGAGGCGAACATCGTCAGTGGCATGTGGATTTTCAGGGTGAAGCGGCCGCCGGGTTCTCCGCCTGTCTTCAAGGCGCGTTACGTTGCACGAGGCTTCAGTCAGCGAGAGGGAGTTGACTTCTTCCAGACCTTCTCCCCTACCCCGAAGATGACCACTCTTCGGGTTCTGCTGCACGTCGCCGCTCAGCTTGACTACGAGCTCCACTCTCTTGACTTCAGCACTGCTTTCCTACAGCGCAGCCTGCACGAGGAGATCTGGCTGCGCCGCCCACCTGGCTTCACTGGGTCGTTTCCTGCTGGTACCCAGTGGAGCCTCCGGCGGCCAGTCTACGGTCTCCGCCAGGCACCCCGTGAGTGGCACGACACACTGAGGACGACTCTTGCTGCTCTTGGGTTTGCTCCTTCTACTGCTGACCCGTCGCTGTTTCTACGCACCGACACCACTCTGCCGCCGTTCTACGTTCTCGTGTACGTAGACTACCTGGTCTTTGCTACTGCTGACACTGAGGCACTCGCCCACGTGAAGTCGGAGCTGCAGAAGAGACACACGTGCACAGACCTGGGTGAACTGACAAGCTATCTTGGCTTGCGGATCACCCGGGACAGAGCACAGCGCACCATTACTTTGACTCAGTCACACATGGTGCAGCAGGTCCTTCAGCGCTTCCGCTTCACGTACTCCTCGCCACAGGCCACTCCTCTGCCTACGCGCCACTCGCTCTCAGCTCTGCCTTCGGATGAGTCCGTAGAGCCGAGTGGCCCGTATCCAGAGCTTGTGGGCTGCCTCATGTACCTGATGACCTGCACTCGACCTGACCTTGCATACCCTCTTAGCATCCTAGCACGCTATGTCGCTCCTGGCCGTCACAGGAAGGAGCACATGGATGCCGCTAAGAGGGTGTTGCGCTACTTGTGCAGTACGTCGGGCATGGGGCTCGTGCTTGGAGGACGGGCTCGAGTTGTCCTCACTGGTCACGCAGACGATTCTTGGGCTGATGACTTGGCTACGCAGCGGTCGTCACAGGGTTACACCTTCAGTCTTGGCTCCGGCTCTGTTTCATGGCGGTCTACCCGCTCGTCTTCTGTTCTCGGCTCCAGTTGTGAGGCCGAGATCTACGCAGGGGCCATGGCTGCACAGGAGTTACGCTGGCTCACTTACCTGCTGACCGACCTGGGAGAGCCGCCTCGTTCTCCTCCAGTTCTGTACGTCGACAACAAGGCCATGCTGGCCTTGTGTCAGGAGCACAGACTGGAGCACAGAACGAAGCACATTGCTCTTCGTTACTTCCTCGCACGTGAGCTGTAGCAGCGTGGTCAGCTGCGCCTTGCTTACGTGGCCACTCAGGCCAATACTGCTGATATCTTTACCAAGGCACTTCAGCCTTGTGATCATCAGCGCTTTTGTACGATGGTAGGTCTTGTGCCCACTTGGCCTCACTTGCTTACTTCTTGACCTTCCTTGTACTGTGATCTATATATACCTGCTCTTGCTTGTTTACCTTTATATATATGATCCTGCATGTGAACTGGCCTTGTGGCCTTTGAACCGGTGCTCGGACTGTGTGGTGACGTTGTGATCCACCCTGAGCTTGCTTTGCTTGACTGGTCTTGTGACCCCTAGTTCTCCCCCACTTTGCCTATGGGGGTGTGTCAGATATATATGACTTAGTCTGTGTAGGCTATAGTGGGGTAGACACTAAGGGGTACAAGTTTCTAGGGTTTCCTATTTGTACACAACATTTCCTAGTTCATTTCATTCCTCATTTCTTCACAAAATGGCGGGGAAGAGACGCTTGACTTTGGTGGGTTCCCCGACGCCGTGGAGAGCGGTAGCGCCGATGGCGAGATGCGCGGCGAAGGCGACGAAGAAGACGACGAGCAGCAGGAGATAGCGCGAGAGAGCCATGATGGGAGGAATGCGATTAGCAATTCAAGGAAAGGAATCCAACGTCTGTGAAACGCAGAAACTTATCGGCGTGTGAACTTGGACGGCGTAGCAGTAAGGCCTTGGTGGCAGCGGGACTGGACCCAATATACAATGTATTGTCTTCAGCTGCTGCTTTTCTACCCGCGGATCACCACTGGCTTCAATCCCGCAGCGCGTCTCATCGTGAACCATTCTGGCGACACGCACTAGACGCAAAACAGATTCGAATCAAATCGCCATGGATGGCCGGCCTTTGGGACCTGCTGTAATTGTGTTTCAAGGGGCACGGTGGCAGCGCCTCGCGCGGATTTCCAGCAACGACTTGCAAAGTGCTTCAGCCGCGAATCAGCTCGACTCAATCATCCGCAAGGGATTGAATGTGCGGAGAATAGTATTCTACGGGAGAGCTGAATTGCGTGGGACGCACAGTCAGAGTTCTGGCAGTGATTCTTGACAGAGTGTTGGAATGCCTTGGTAGAAATCAAGCATAGTTTCACTAAGGAAAGTTGATAGAACAAGATTAGAATACAAGCAAAGAGAACCAAATAGCAGAAGACAGAACCCTGAAGAGAACGTTCCTCGGCATACACTTGACTCTGTCGAGTCAGCGACGGCAGGTGAAACGACAAGCACATGCACCTTTCACCTGAGTTGGCAGTTGCTCAGGTTTTACAACATTCATAGTTGTATACGTTTTTGTAGTTAGCAAAAACGTGTTTCAGGTTCTGTTCCTTAGCAGATTCGAATTCTCCTGGGGAGTACAATTTCCGAGATTACCTGATTGGTCGAAATTTGCTGTTTCGCGATTGGTCGAAATTCGCGAAAATTGCGAATTTCGGAGCCAAGTAATTCTGGTCGACCAGAATCGCTCTGCTCGACGAAACACTCGTCAAACTGAATTCTGTCGACCAGCAATCCGTCGAAACACCAATTCTGCCAATTCCGTCTATCAGAAAGGCTCGTCTTCGACGCCGTTTTACTCCCGTCGACGAGCTCCTCCTAGACGAGGACTTTGATCGAGCAGAGGAAACACTTCTACCTCGACCAATTAATCTCGTCGACAAACGACCAGTCGCACACAGATAAAAGTCCCCGAAGTCTCCGATGACCATGAAACGAACACCGTCTTGTTCCGAAATGCCTGGTCGACTTCGCCCAAGCGAGGGCCGGGCCTTTTCTCTTCGACAGAATGGTCGCCGCGAATCGCGGTGAAGAAGGTGGCTTCTTAGCAAGATTATTGCTGGCCGAGATTATTCCACTGACGCCAATCCCGCATGCGCAGTCAGAAGAAGCTTCCGTATTGGATGGAGGTCGGGAAGTAGTAACAGCGCGAAATGTCTTAGCGAGTTCAATAAGACGGTTACTAGCTCAAAATCAGTGTAAGGTTTTGCAAATCCTTACTGAGGCACTCGTTAGCGAGGCCATCCCGAGGGTCACGCGACGAACCTGTTCGGCCTAATTCGTCGCACCGAACCACCCCCGAGTCGGCCTCCGCTCTAATCGCAACCATCACCGAGCCATCTTCACCCGACCTCTCCGCCTAGCTAGGAATTCCCCTATTTAGTCATGCCATTCTCATTGTATCGTCATTCGGTAATTCTCATTCTCGTTATTCGTTTTACTGCGCACTCTGCAAGTTCATTCATAACACCTGGTATCAGAGCTACTTTCCTAGGTTCTCCGCTTTTTAGAGTGTAATACTCCTTGGGGAGGGGACAGGGAAGGATGCCGTGGGGTCCAGGAGCAGCGCGCTAGCCGGCCAGGAGAACGGGTAGTTGCTCCTAGCGACCATTATTTTAACAGGCGCTCCTGCGGTACCGCCGGATCCTCGCCCGCGACGGTCCTGGTGGACCGTGGCCTCCCTCCCCCCGGGCAACGGACAGCTGAAGCTGTCGCGACATTAAACGTGAGTTACTATTCCGCTGCGTTCTTACCGACGATTTCGGAATTTTGTGAGGCAGCTGGCATCAGCGGACCTGCGTCGGCACCTGCACGAAATTTTCGAAAGTCGTCAGCGTGTGTGCAGTTGACGCCTTCGGACCTGAGTCAACAGTTGCGCGACAACTTCGGAGTCGTCCCATGCGGCAAGTGACAACGGTGGCTCGTCGTCATCTTGCGCGCGTGACTCACGGTGTGTGGCTCGGCAGCTGGCGACGAGGGACGTGCGTCACTGTGGGCGATAATTTCAGAGCAACTGTGGAGAAAAAGTCGGCTGGGGAACTCGCCAGGCGCAAATGAAGTTTTGCGTCCGAAAATATTGGTGGACGAGGAGAGACGACACACGAATTGCCCGAATTATGCGGGGTCAACTGCCGTCCCGCCCGACCTGAAGTGCAGCGGCTTTTACTGCATGGCGGGCGCGTCATCGAAGATTTCGGCAGATTTGCTCGTGGACAGACGGGAATTCAGACTCGCCGACACTTACGGGCTGCAACGAAAAGCAGAGTGGCCATATCGCACTTAGCAGAAGTGGGACGCAGGCGGCGAGGGAAATCGAGGCAGGTACACTGCGTGCCTGGTGTTGTTGCAAGCTGGCCGGCAGTATCGAGAGCGGTTTCTCCTGACCAGTGAATTCGTTTTCGGGGACAGCTGCTGACAACCCACGAATAAACGGCGTCCAAGGTACCGCCCGACAATTTCGGAGGGGTCGGTACAGGCTGCCGGGACACACGGGAAGAAACGGCCCAATGGCTAAGCGAGGGTTGAAGAACGTTGCGGGGAGCAGGTTAAAAGCCGGTGGAACCGACCTGCGGCCCTACTTCGCCCGAACCTCGCCATCCCCACCAAGTCTTAGTTCTGACTCATGCAGTCAACTTACTTGGCCGAATAACGGGGGTGAACACGCGCCTACCCTGTGCCGGTGTTCGTTCGACAGCTGTACAAAAAATACAAAAAAAAAAAAAAAAAAAAAAGGAGTTCGCGGCACTGTTTTACTCCGACAAAAGCGGGCTGGGTGAACGGCACGCAAAAAAAATCGGGGAGCTGCGAGGACAACATTGGTGCAGTTTACAGGTTTCTCCTGACCCGGGCGTCTACACGACTTGACGGCGCAGCGGCGAAGCTGAGACCGGGAAGCTGTGGAACTTTTAAGGCGTGATAGGCACGGCGGGCTGCAAAACGGTTGGGCGATAGTTCCTTTTAATTAAGGCTACCCCGACTCCGATAGTTTTTCCCTCTCCACCGTGGCCGGGTTCGCGCGGGCAACAACGACGATACCCCATCCGACAAAAGCGGACGCTGGGTGAACGGCGGGAAGCGGAATTGTCGGGGGGTGAAGAAAAAAACAATTGACGGAGGGAAAGTTGTGGGTGATCCGGCAGATTACTTGAGTGAGAGGTTGAGCCCGTGCACCACTCCACCGCGAATTTCGGAGTCTATTCGGTAGACCCCCGAAAGGGTTTGATATTTTTACTGGGTTAATGGCGGAAACGTCGGGGCTACACGGCGGAGAATACTTCGGGACTGCTGCCTCAACCATGATTTTCGGGTGACGTTTATACGGAAAAAAAAAATGAGTTGAAGCTGAGGGTGTTTCTTCGCTTCTTGGAGTGCGGTTGAGCCGTTGGGGGACTTCGCCTGAAGGGTCACTTTTTAAAGTCGCCTGGGAAGAAGCACAGCGGCGGGGATACATAGAACCCACGGGTATTTAAACGTACACCGCGGGAAATTCTTCAGTAAAAGGGAGCGTGGGAGCAGCCGAAGTTTCGGGATTTACCTGCCGGCGACGAGCGATGAGGTGAAACATCTGCAAAGCGCCAGTGGGAGTTTGCGTGCTAGTTTGTTAAAACATCATCGGCGGGAGCAGTTTCGACGACGGGGTCAACGGCGTTGATGCCTCTAGGATCCGTGAAAGTCGGTCTCGGAATACCCAGGTCTAGTCCCCGGTTCCAGATTATGCCCCCAGATGGGTTCTGAACTGACGGAAACAGCTGGTGACCGAGTGGGCGGCTATAGTACGACTGAAGATTTCGGAGGAGAACTGCAACTGCAACTGCGGATTTACAGGGCTGATTTCGACCCGACATTTACGGAGTTTTACGAGATGACTTACAGGTTTACGGCGAGGAGCGCCGACATTTTCGAGGCATTACTTCGACATTTGGTTAAACGCGTGCGACAACAACATTCGGGCAACATCGCGGGAAACTACACGGAGTTTTCAAGGGGTACGAACGACTTACGACGAACTGAAGAAGGCAGCTGCAACAGTGAAGGGGGGGAGAGACAGCTGTGAAAATTCATCCCTGCCCACGAACTATCGGCGCATTACGACAAAACTCTCGGAGAAACCATTCCAACTCTACCACTGACAACTCGCCTTCGACCCGCCCACGACAACTGCATTAATTTCGACCACGTCAGGTGCTGCCAGCTGCAGCTGCTGAAGATATTGCATGATTCTGGCGAGTGAAGAAGACAACACAGGTTCAGTTCGAGCAACGCATAATTTTCATCGTGGTTTCTGGTCTACTTATGCTGGTTCGCCCTCGACGAATTTTGGGGCACGTAATACCTGGTTGCGTCATCGACTTTTCCACACCGACGAATTTTCGTCCGGACATCACCACTCAACGCTTTTCTTCGTGGGACTTAACACCTGGATTTTTGTTGGTTTTCATCTCGGCGCAGCACTGTGTCAGATTTTCTGGTGTGTTTTCTGTACGTCGCGCCGCCCTAGCGGCCGCGTCGCGCCGCCCTCGCGGCCCCTATCCGCCGCCCTCGCGGCTCCTTCGTGTCGCGCCGCCTCGCGGCCCTTTCACGCCGCCCTCGCGGCCTCTTCAAGCCGCCCTCGCGACCCCCCCCCTCCTAGCCGTCCTCGCGGCCCCGTCGCCTACCCTTGCGGCCCCGGCGCCGCCCTTCCCTGCCTCGGCGCCGCCTCTGCTGGCCCCGTCGCCTACCCCTGCGGCCCCGGAGCTGCACTTCCCGGCCCCGGAGCTGCGCTTCCTGGCCCCGACGCCGCTCCACCCGGCCCCGACGCCGCTCCACCCGGCCCCGACGCCGCTCCACCCAGCCCCGCCGCCGCTCCACCCGGCCCCGCCGCCGTCCCCACGCGGCCCCGCCGTCACCACCGAGCCGCCGGCGCCGCCGAGCTACTGCCGAGCCGCCCGATCCACCAGAGCCGCCCGAGCCGCCGCGCCACCTGAGCCGCCCGAGCCGCCGGGTCGCCGAGCCGCCGAGCTGCAGTTGCTGCCGAGCCGCCGTACCGCCGAGCCGCCCGAGCCGCCGAGTCGCCGACCCGCCGAGCCGCTCGAGCCGCCCTGTCCGCTAAGAGCAGCGCCTCTGTCACTGCACTACCCTTACCCTACTGTTCGCGCTGCTAGTCTACTGCTGTCATGGCTACCCCTAGTGTCCTCGCTTTTGACGCTGAGGGTCGGGCCATTGACTTTGACGTCTGGGTAGATGACCTGCAGCTTTTCCTACAGTGCGATAGGGCAGACGGTCTCTCCCTCTTTGACCTCACCTCTGGTGCCTCTCCTGCCCCTGCTGCTGATGCCGACGCCACTGTTCGCTCACAGTGGGCCACACGCGATGCTGCTGCACGTCTTGCTGTGCGTCGCCACCTGCCTACCTCTGAGCGTGCGCACTTTAGCCAGTACAAGAGTGCTCACACCTTGTACGACGCTGTAGTTGCGCGCTACTCCTCCCCTGCCACTGCTGCACTGAGCCGCCTCATGCTACCGTACCTCTTCCCTGACCTTGCTGCCTTTCCCACAGTCGCTGACCTCATTACGCACCTCCGCACTAGTGACACTCGCTACCGCGCTGCGCTTCCTGCTGAGTTCTGCGCCAAGACCCCCCCCCCCCATGTACATCACCCTCTACTACATAGTCACCCGGCTCCTTGACTCCCTTCGCGTAGTCAGGGACCACTTCCTCTCAGTTTGCCCCACCACTCTCACCGTTGACCTCCTCGAGAAGGCCCTCCTAGCAGCAGAGAAGAGCATAGTCGCTGTAGGAGCCTCTCGTGGTGACCCTCGCACCCCCGTCTTTGAGGGGTGTTCCCCCTCCCCCCTTTTGCCCTCTGTTGCCTCTGCTGCTGCGGCCGACCTCGTTGGTTTCGAGTCAGTCGGCGCTGCGTCTGCCCCGAGCGGGAGACGCCGCACCAGCAAGGGCAAGGGGGGCAAGGGTGCTAGAGGGGCTGGCGGGGGTGGCGGAGGTGGCGGTGGCGGCAGTGGAGGGGGTGGGGGTGGTGGTGGGAGTGGTGGCGGGGGTGGAGGTGTCGGTGGCGGCAGTGGAGGCGGAGGCGGCGGCGGCGGTGGCGGTGGGAGCGGAGGTGGCGGAGGTGGCGGCGGTGGAGGAGGCGGCGGCGGAGGAGGTGGAGCTGGTCGGGGTGGCGCTGCGCAGAGGGTCGGCTCCGGTGGTGGTCAGCGCCAGCAGCAGCAGCGGCAGCAGCGCACTCGTGACATCCCCCCCCCTCAGCAGCTCCGTGAGTGGTACGCTGCACGCCAGCGGGGTGGGGGTACTGGTCCGTGCACCTACGTACTACGCACCGGCGACCGCGCGGGTGAGCAGTGCGGGGGTGCGCACTCCACCCAGCGCTGCTTTGGCCGCCTGACGGACGCTTGGTGTCACCAGTTCCCTGAGGCCACTGAGATCCCCCGCTGGGGCGAGCTGTCTAGGGCGGGTGTAGCTGTCTTTGACCTTGACTTTGATGCTATTCTTGCTGCCATGTATGCTGTGACTATTAGTGATGAGGGTGACTGTTACCGGTGTTTTCCGCCCGACCCGGGCATTGAGACTGCTGCTCTAGGTACTGGTGAGGCTGCTGCTCTAGGTGCTAGCGAAGCTGCTGCTCTAGGTGCTCGTGCGTCTGCTCCCTCAGGTGCTGGTGAGTCTGCTCTCTCAGGTACTGCGTCGGCTTCGGCCTCCCACACCTTCACCCTTGACTCGGGGGCTTCTCGCTCCTTCTTTCGAGACCGCACCACACTCACGCCGCTTGGCCGGCCAGTTGCAGTCTCTCTGGCAGACCCCTCTGGGGGTCCTGTCCTTGCTCACTTCTCCACTGTCCTCCCGTGTCCGGCGGCCCCCTCTGGCACCCTGTCTGGTCTTTACCTCCCCTCGTTCTCTACGAACTTGGTGAGTGGTGCTGACCTACAGGATGCGGGGGTTCACCAGTTCACTCCTGCGAGTCAGCGGGTGACCCACTGCACAGACGCTCGGACAGGCCGACACCTGGCCACGTTTACACGTCGGCCGGGGTCGAGCCTGTACACACTGACCACTGCGTCTCCTCCAGTCACTGCGTCTGGTCAGGTAGCTGCGTCGGGTCAGGTGTTTGCTGCAGCGTCCAGGTCTGGTCCTGAGTCTGCCCCCTGTTCGTGTCGCCTCCTGTCGCACGAGACTCTCCTCTGGCACCACCGCCTTGGTCACCCCTCCCTGCTTCGTCTCCGAGGCATGGCCTCCCGTGTCCTTGTCTCTGGTCTTCCCCGGTCCCTCCCTCCCCTTCCTCCGGGGCCTGGCCCTACCTGCGTCCCCTGTGTCGAGGGGCGGCAGCGGGCTGCCCCTCACTCCTCCCAGTTTCCTCCGACAGAGGCCCCGCTGCAGACGCCTCACATGGACGTGTGGGGCCCGGCCCGCGTCCGTGGACAGGGTCACGAGCGCTACTTCCTGCTGGTGGTTGACGACTACTCGCGTTACACCACAGTCTTCCCCTTGCGCAGCAAGGGTGATGTCACTGAGGTGTTGATCGACTGGATCCGCGCAGCTCATCTCCAGCTCAGGCAGAGCTTCGGCTCGGACTTTCCTGTTCTGCGTCTGCACTCTGACAGAGGTGGAGAGTTCTCCTCTGGCCTTCTGCGAGCCTACTGTCGTGCACGAGGCATCCGCCAGACCTTCACGCTTCCGGACTCTCCACAGCAAAATGGGATTGCTGAGCGCCGCATTGGCATGGTCATGGACGTCGCCCGTACGTCCATGATGCATGCGGCTGCCCCCCATTTTCTGTGGCCATTTGCGGTTCGGTACGCGGCGCATCAGATCAACCTTCACCCCAGGGTCTCCATGCCGGAGACCTCCCCAGCTTTGCTGTGGACGGGGAAGGTTGGCGATGCGTCTGCGTTCCGTGTCTGGGGTTCTCGGGCGTTTGTCCGCAACTTGTCTGCGGACAAGCTGTCCCCTCGTGCTGCTCCTTGCGTCTTCCTTGGCTTCCCCCCTGACGCGCCAGGGTGGCAGTTCTACCACCCCACCTCTCGCCGTGTTCTGTCCTCCCAGGACGTCACGTTTG
Organism: Closterium sp. Naga37s-1; assembly: GCA_947471745.1. NCBI lineage: Eukaryota > Viridiplantae > Streptophyta > Zygnematophyceae > Desmidiales > Closteriaceae > Closterium > Closterium sp. Naga37s-1. The sequence continues at coordinate 2,892,562 of CANJKZ010000242.1, forward strand.
ACGAGTCGGTCCCCTACTACCGCCTCTTCCCCTACCGCACTCCGTCCCTCCCCCCGCCACCGCTCTTCCTTGTGCCAGGCCCCCCCCCGGTAGACCCCCTCCCCCCTCAGGGTCCTGCCCCTTCAGGTGTGTCCCAGGTAGACGGCGTCGAGCCTGTCGAGGTTACTGGTGACTCTGGTGCTGCTGAGGGTGCTGAGCCTGGGGGTGCTGACTCTGGGGGTGCTGAGCGTGTGGGTGCTACGCCTGGGGGTGCTGAGCCTGAGGGTGCTACTCCTGGGGGTGCTGAGCCTGGGGGTGCTGAGCCTGGGGGTGCTGAGCCTGGGGGTGCTGAGCCTGGGGTTGCTACGCCTGGAGGTGCTGAGCCTGGGGGTGCGGAGCCTGAGGGAGCTGGGCCTGCTCGTGTGGCGTCTGGCGGTGCTGAGCCTGGAGGTTCTCCGGGTGCTTCGTCTCGGCGGGAGCCACTCTCTCCACAGGAGCTGCGAGAGTGGTTTGCCCGGCGCTGGAGGCGTGCTGCTGGAGCTGGAGGTTCTTCGGCTGCTGAGGGTGCTGGTGCCGCGGGTCCCGGAGGTGCTCGTACTGGGAGTACTGGAGCTGCTGGGCCTGCGGGTACGACTGGAGCTGGAGCTGCTGAGGGTGTTGGCGCTGAGGCTACTGCTGTCGGTCCTGGAGGCGGTCCTGCTGGGGGTGCTACTGGTGCTGCTGGAGGTACTGGAGCTGGAGGTGCTGCTGGCGCTGGTGCTGCCGCTGGGGGTACTGGTGCTGTCCCTGCTGTGTCTGGAGTCGCCGCGCGGCCTCGGCCGTACTTCGTTCCGCTCCTTCAGCAGGTTCTTGGTCTCCCGCCTTCTACTGGTCCTCCTCCTCCCTTAGAGTGTCCACAGCCTGTCCCGTCACAGTTACAGTTACAGCCGGCCTCCCCACTGCCCGCTCCTTCTCCCTACACTGGTCCTACTGGAGGTCTGGCTGAGCGTCGTGAGCCTGCGTCTCGCCCTGCGTCGCCTGTCCGTCTTGCTCGCACTAGTGGTCGTGGTTCGCGTCAGCGTCCTCCTCCTGTCCCTGGCACGCACCGGATGTCTCTGCGTCCGTCCACTGCTCCTCTGCGTGCCCCGTTGCCTTCTCCTCCTGAGTCCTCTCTTCCTGCTCTTCCCGACCCGGAGTCGGACTCTCTTCGTGCTGCCAGTCCTACTGTCACGCGTCTCCTTGCTACTGTCGTCACTGACCCTTCCTTTGAGTCCACTGCTGCGTTTGCCCTAGTTGCTGAGCTCGTCGACTTTGCTGCTCGCTGTCGTCTAGACTACGCTGCTAGTCTTGTCGTTGAGTCTGAGTCTGCCTGTCCTCCGTCCGTCGGGGGTGAGTGTGCCCTTGGCACGGACGTCCTTGAGGACAGGCAGGAGGAGTTCCAGTGTTTGGCTGCTGCTTCACCTCATCTCGTGTCCGTACTGCTTACCCCTGAGGGAGACCCGGATGCACTTGACATCCCGACTCCGCGCTCTTACGCGGAGGCGATAGAGGGTCCCTACTCCTCTCAGTGGCAGGCAGCTATGGACGCAGAGATGGCTTCCTGGAAGTCCACAGGCACCTACGTCGACGAGGTTCCCCCGCCTGGGGCGAACATCGTCAGTGGCATGTGGATTTTCAGGGTGAAGCGGCCGCCGGGTTCTCCGCCTGTCTTCAAGGCGCGTTACGTGGCTCGTGGCTTTAGTCAGCGGCAGGGAGTTGACTACTTTCAGACCTTCTCTCCCACCCCGAAGATGACCACTCTTCGGGTACTGCTGCACGTAGCTGCTCACCGCGACTACGAGCTACACTCTCTTGACTTCAGCACTGCTTTCTTGCAGGGTAGCCTGCACGAGGAGATCTGGCTGCGTCGCCCACCTGGCTTCACTGGGTCTTTTCCTCCTGGCACCCAGTGGAGCCTCCGGCGGCCAGTCTACGGTCTCCGCCAGGCACCGCGTGAGTGGCACGACACACTGAGGACTACACTTGCGGCTCTTGGGTTTGCTCCCTCTACTGCCGACCCGTCGCTGTTTCTGCGCACCGACACTTCTTTGCCGCCGTTCTACATCCTCGTGTACGTCGACGACTTGGTCTTTGCCACAGCTGACACTGCTGGACTCGCCCACGTGAAGTCCGAGCTGCAGAAGAGACACACGTGCACAGACCTGGGTGAACTGCGCAGCTACCTTGGCTTGCAGATCACCCGGGACAGAGCACGCCGCACCATTACCCTGACTCAGTCACACATGGTGCAGCAGGTCCTTCAGCGCTTCGGCTTCACGTACTCCTCGCCTCAGGCCACTCCTCTGCCTACTCGCCACTCGCTCTCAGCTCTGCCTTCGGATGAGTCCGTAGAGTCGAGTGGCCCGTACCCAGAGCTTGTTTGCTGCCTCATGTACCTGATGACCTGCACACGACCTGACCTCGCATACCCTCTTAGCATTCTCGCACGCTATGTTGCTCCTGGGAGACACAGACCGGAGCACATGGCTGCAGCGAAGAGGGTGTTGCGTTACTTGTGCAGTACGTCGGGCATGGGGCTTGTGCGTGGAGGGCAGAGTCCAGTGGTCCTCACTGGGCACGCAGACGCTTCTTGGGCTGACGACCAGGCTACGCAGCGGTCGTCACAGGGTTACACCTTCAGCCTTGGTTCCGGCTCTGTTTCGTGGCGGGCTACCCGCTCGTCTTCTGTTCTCGGCTCCAGTTGTGAGGCTGAGATCTACGCCGGGGCCATGGCTGCACAGGAGCTTCGCTGGCTCACCTACCTGCTGACTGACCTCGGAGAGCCGCCTCGTTCTCCTCCAGTGCTGTACGTAGACAACAAGGCCATGCTGGCCTTGTGTCGAGAGCAGAGACTGGAGCACAGAACGAAGCACATTGCTCTCCGCTACTTCCTTGCTCGTGAGCTACAGCAGCGTGGTCAGCTGCGGCTTGCGTACGTGGCCTCTCAGGCCAACACTGCTGATATCTTCACCAAGGCACTTGCGCCTTGTGCTCATCAGCGCTTCTGTACTCAGCTGGGTCTTGTGCCTACCTTGCCTCACTTGCTCACCCCTTGACCTTGTTTGTACTGTTGCATATATATATACACCTGCTCTTGCTTGTCTAGCCTTATATATATATGCAATCCTGCACGTGAACTGGCCTTGTGGCCTTGAACTTGTGCTCGGAATGTGTGGTGACTTTGTGATCCACCCTGAGCTTGCTTTGCTTTGCTTGACTGGTCTTGTGACCCCTTGTTCTCCCCCACTTTGCCTATGGGGGTGTGTCAGATTTATATGACATAGCTACTGTAGGCTATAGTGGGGTAGCACATATGGGGTACAGTTTTCTAGGGTTTACATTTGTACCCAACTTTCCCTTAGTCAATCCATTCTCGTTCAGTTTCTCACACTGAAACATTTTCTGGTGTGTTTTCTTGGAGGGGGGGAGAAAGTGCTTTGCACTGTTTCCTTTCCTTGGCGTTTTTTCGGCTTTCTTCTTGACTTGTGTCAGGACGCGTCAGCACGACGGACGATCGCGATCACACCGACACGATCTACGGTCCCTGCTCAATCGCGTTTGAATTCGCGTCAGCAGGTTCCCTCTCTTTTCGCGTCAGTCTTCGTCAGTCAGATCTGCATCCGCTCGATCAACCGCCCACATTCCAACTTTCAACTCATTTGGGCCAGTTCATTGTCGACCGTCAGATCGATATCTGACTTCATCAACGGCCGACATTCCAACCTTTTCAAAAATATAGACAAAGGCATTTCAGCCGTCGGATTCAGCTGAAGAGGAGATCTGCAGCATCCTCGCTAGTGTGCGGCTTGTTTCAGTACAGGGCTGCCTTATTTAGAAGGTGGGAGAGTGTAAGGATTTACAAATCCTTACTGAGGCACTCGTTAGCGAGGCCATCCCGAGGGTCACGCGACGAACATGTTCGGCCTAATTCGTCGCACCGAACCACCCCCGAGTCGGCCTCCGCTCCAATCGCAACCATCTCCGAGCCATCTTCGCCCGACCTCTCCGCCTAGCTAGGAATTCCCCTATTTAGTCGTGCCATTCTCATTGTATCGTCATTCGGTAATTCTCATTCTCGTTATTCGTTTTACTGTGCACTCTGCAAGTTCATTCATAACAATCAGAAGAGTGCTCAAAATCAGTATTTCAGGACGCGACACAAGGTAGCCTGGGGGGTGGAGAATTTCGGGCCGAGCCTGTATTGCTGATCGATACAGAACCAGTAAATAAATAAATAAAATCCTTACAAGCATTTCCATACAAACTAAGTCTTAGAAGATGCTTCACAACGGATGTGAAGGCCAGGGAACGATATAATTAGCATAATTATGTAGAGGACAACTAAAGAGGAATGATTAGTTATGGCGTGATTTTTTCATGTTCCAGCGAATGCCATAAATTTTGTTCAAAACCAAGTTCGGGTCACTCAATCAATCTTGATTGAGTTGAACACGCACCTACCATCTGCAGTGTAAGGATTTTTCCTTTATCCTTACCGGGGTTGACTGCTACGCGTACAACCCCAATTTTCGGACTTCGCACGTTCGGCCGACATCAACGATGCCGAGGCTCCTCCGCGTCGCCTTCGGCTTTCCGTCGCCAAACCTGCACCCAACCTCGTTTCCCGAGGTTCCCTCCTAGCTAGGACACTCACTATATAATCGCGTGCCTTCATTGTAATCGACAGTTCATTAAGTCACAGCTTCGTTATTCGTTATTCCGCGCACTCTCCATTACAACTCATAACACCTGGTATCAGAGCTACTTTCCTAGTTCACCCCGCTTTTCGAGGGTAGTTTGGTGGCACGGGTTGGCTTGGTAAAGAGGACTGCAAAACGGTTGGCTGCAAGGTTAGTTAACTCTAACCTGCCCGACTCCGATAGTTTTTGCTTTCCCCTTGCCTGCAAGGCCACGGATACCCCTCTGCCCACCAGACGAAGCGTGCGACTCATGGACCAGGAAGCGTTGAACAAGATGATGGCGCAAATGCAAGAGCTACAGGCAACAGTGCAGAGTCTTTCGGCAGAAGTGACAACACTACGTGTGGAAAACACCGAGCTACGCCAGACGCGAGGTGAAACGCGTCAGGAGCCGCCCGATGAAGAAGGTGAAGGCAACAGTCAAGCGATGAGCAATCCTTTGGACGCGCTCACACGTGGCTTCGAAGAGGAAGACAGGCAACGAGCGGCAGCGACGACAGTTGCAGTTACGACGATCAAGATTAAACCTGCGAACCCGCCCCAGTTCAACCCCACGGACAAGACGACTACAGTGAAGGGGTGGTTATTCGGCGTTGAAGTCTTCTTCACTGCAGCGAACGTCTACGACGATGCCACGCGTATTAATTACGCGGTTTCACTACTTCGAGGCGCAGCGCTTGAATGGTGGCGCCACACCTTGGACACAGGGACTCCGACAGGTGTGACACATGCGGCAGACGGGACCTTGACATTGGCTAATCAAGGGGCAACCTCAATCTTCGGAGTGACCAAGATACGCACGTGGAAGGAGAGGGGCGCAGCCTTACGAGATCGCTTTGAGCACGTATCCGCTTCGGAGCAAGCTCGCATGAAGCTGCGTAACTGGTCGCAGTTGGCATCTGTTCAAGACTACACGGCGTCGTTTATGGCCTTTGCTGACCAAGTGGACGACATGGCGGAAGCGGAGCGGTTAGATAAATACATCGGCGGCCTGAAATATGAGATACAGTACGAAGTGCGCCGATGCCGCCCGACTTCGTTCCTGGAAGCCATACGGTTAGCTGAGTCTACAGACGCGTTGATGCAGTATGCGAGGGTAGGTTCCTGGGAGGGAATCCGTTTTCGTGGACAGACCCAACGGGCCACAATCAACGTAGTCCACGCACCAGACCGCCCCTTTACTGGGACGTGTTTTAAGTGTGGGAAGACGGGTCACTACGCAAGAGAATGCCCCGAGAAAACACCGGCGAAGGGGAACGACAGGAGGGAGCAGGGAAATGGGAAAAGTCAGTAATTTACGGGCCCCTTACTGACTATGCTTCGTCGCCCGAACACCAACATCCCCACCGAGTAGTGGTTCCGATTCATGCAATCGATCGCACTCGGCCGAATAACGGGGATACTCATGTGGATCACCCTGTGCTGGTCGTTGGCACAGTTTTAAAAATTACTCTGAAAATGTTCGTCGACGGAGGGGCCAGCCATAGCCTCTTCAACTTGGCGACAGCAAAAAAATGCAAGCTGCAACTTGACAGGTGTCTGCCCGAAATTGACGCTCGCCTCGTGGACGGGACGCCTCTGGCGATTTTAGAAGAAACATGGACGGTGAGGATCGAGTGCGGCGACATTTTCGGCTTCAGCATGAAGTTTCTCGCGACTACACTGGATGGCTGCGACGTGCTGCTGGGACGTGATTGGCTGCGACGGCACAATGTCAAACATACTAGCAGACGGGCCTAGGCTTAGTAGCCTAGGCCGTGCTAAGACTAGGAAGGAGGCGCCAAGTAGGATCGAGAGTTGTGTGCACGAACAGGATTGAGAAAGGAATGATTGGACTAGCAAGCAGCAGGATACAAATAGCAAACCCTAAGGGGTTGTACTCACTATTGAGTACCCCACTGCAGGCTACACAAATAACATACTCTGACACACCCCCATAGCCAAAGTGGGGTGTAATCAGCACAATGAGCAGGCAGTGCAATAGTTCACAATTATGAGCAAAGCTAGAGGCAGTCACAGAAGGCAAGTGAGGAGGAGGAGGGACTGTGGGAGGAGAGAAGATGGGAGGCGACGACTGAAGCTGCAGACACACGGGCAACAGGAGCAGCAGCTGGCACAGTGGCTACCGAGAGCACGACGGCTCCGGACTACAGGAGTAACAGGCTCTGCGGCTACGACGAGCGGCAGGAGCAACGGACCCACGGGCGACTGGCGCAGCAGGCTCGCTGGGCTACTAGAGCGCGACGGCTCCGGACTACAGGCGCTGCGGACGACAAGACGGCTGCCTCCACTCAACCTCCCCCAACTGTCCCGCACCCCCCCCACACACCCCCTGCTGCACCCCTAGCTCCACTCCCACGTCACCCCCCTAGCTCCACTCCCCGCGGCTCCCACACCTCCACCCCCCTCAGCAGCAGCTGCAGCAGTGGGAGACGAAAAAGGAGGAGGGGAAAGGGAAGGGGAGCACCCACACCTCGCACCCCCATGCTCGCCACCCCACACCCCCACCACCGCGGAACGCACGGCGGAATGGGAGCAATGGGCAGCACGGGGGGGGGGGGGGGGACGGGACGGGCTTCTGCAGGGGCAGCTCGCGCGGGTCCTGGGGCGACTGCTGCAGGCACGGGCTGCTCCAGGGGCGGCTGCTCCATGTGCGGGCTGCTCCAGGGGCGGCTGCTGCAGTGGCGGGCGGCTCCAGGGGCGGCCGCTGCAGGTGAAAGGTAGGAGGGAGAGGGGGGGGGAGGAGCGCGGCCCCCAGGGCGCCCCGACGGGCGACGAGAAAGGGATCCACGCGGCCCCCCAGGGCCGCCGCGACGGGCGACGGGAAGGGCGCCGCGCGGGCCCCCAGAGCCGCCGCGACGGGCGACGGGAGGGGACCGCGCGCGGGCCCCCGTGGGCGCCACGACGGGCGAAGGGAGGGGAGGCCGCGCGGGCCCCCGAGTGCGCCTCGACGGGCGACGGGAGGGGACCGCGCGCGGGCCCCCGTGGTCGCCACGACGGGCGACGGGAGGGGAGGCCGCGCGGGCCCCCGAGTGCGCCTCGACGGGCGACGGGAGGGGACCGCGCGCGGGCCCCTGGGGTCGCCACGACGGGCGACGGGAGGGGACCGCGCGCGGGCCCCCGTGGTCGCCACGACGGGCGACGGGAGGGGAGGCCGCGCGGGCCCTCGAGAGCGCCACGACGGGCGACGGGAGGGGAGGCCGCGCGGGCCCCCGAGAGCGCCTCGACGGGCGACGGGAGGGGACCGCGCATGCCCCCCAAGGGCACCACGACGGGCGCCACGGAAGGGTAAACCGCCACGCGCCTCGAGCGCGCGGCGGGCAGAAATTAGGGTTTCTGCGCCGCGCACCACGGGGCGCGCGGCGGACAGTACGGCAGCGGAAGCAATTGGTGGGCCCATACAGGAAGGCGGCAGTGACACGCCGCCCTCTGATACCATGTCAAACATACTAGCAGACGGGCCTAGGCTTAGTAGCCTAGGCCGTGCTAAGACTAGGAAGGAGGCACCAAGTAGGATCGAGAGTTGTGTGCACGAACAGAATTGAGAAAGGAATGATTGGACTAGCAAGCAGCAGGATACAAATAGCAAACCCTAAGGGGCTGTACTCACTATTGAGTACCCCACTGCAGGCTACACAAATAACATACTCTGACACACAACCCCGTCATCGACTGGACAACGGGATCGTGCTGCATCAACAAGCACGAGGGGCTAGTTAAACTGCCTGCATGGACACCTGACTACATCCAAGCCCCGTGCGTCAAAGCTATCACTATAGCTCGCCACTTCAACAGGGGCGCGCAGCTGTACGCTGTATGTTTGCGCGAGTTGGCAACCGACACCGACGGACAAGACATCGAGAAGCTGTGTGCAGCTGTACCGCCGGATACAGCGGAGCTGATACGACAGTACCCGGACATCTTCCCCGACGGCCTGCCACCTGGCCTGCCACCCGAACGCCCCGAGGACCACAAAATACAGCTGGAACCTGGCGCGCAGCCGACTGTTCGTACACAGTGGCGGTTGACCCAACCGGAACTCGAGGAGCTGCGAAGCCAACTTGATGGCTTGTTGGAGAAGGGATTTATCAGACCCAGTACGTCTCCTTACGCGGCCCCGATCCTGTTCACGCCGAAAAAAGACGGCGGGCTTCGCATGTGTATCGATTATCGCGCGCTCAACCGGGTTACAATCAAGTCTCGCTACCCTATCCCACGCACCGACGACCTCCTCGACCAACTTCGCGGCGCTCGTTACTTCTCGAAAATCGACTTACGTGGCGGTTACCATCAGATACGGGTCTTCGCAGACGATTGTTATAAGACCGCGTTCCGAACCCGCTACGGAAGCTACGAATTCCAAGTGATGCCATTCGGCCTCACAAACGCGCCTTCAACTTTTCAACTGACCATGAACCGAGTTTTCCGGGAATTTCTTGACAAATGTGTTGTTGTCTACTTGGACGATATTTTGATTTTCAGCAGGACAAGAGAACAACATCTCCGCGACCTCGACGCAGTCTTTCAGCGGCTGCAGGAGAACCGCCTCATCACCAAAGGCTCTAAGTGCGAGTTTTTTAAGCAGGAGTTGGAGTTTTTGGGCCACGTCATCTCCCGCGACGGCATTAAAATCGACCCGGCGAAAATCAAGGCTATACAGGAGTGGAAGTCCCCGACTAACATCACGGAACTTCAGAGTTTTCTGGGCTTCGTGAATTATGTCAGGAGGTTTATCCCGAATATGGCGGGGATAACCGGCCCGCTGACCGACCTGCTGCACAAGGACATCAATTTTGTGTGGGGGGAGGAGGCAGAAGCAGCTTTTCAGGAACTGAATAATTTTCTAGTTTCCCCTCCGGTCCTACGCATCGCCGATCCATCGAAGCCGTTCGAAGTCATCACCGACGCCTCAGATTTCGCCATCGGAGCTGTACTCCTCCACGATTTCGGAGACGGGCTGCAGCCGATTGCTTACGAGTCACGCAAGCTGCAGTCTGCCGAGCGCAACTACCCGATACACGACAAGGAGATGCTCACAATTATACATGCGTTCAAACTATGGCGCTGCTACTTGGTGGGCGCCGACGTCACTGTTCGTACGGACCACAAGTCCCTACAGTACCTGCGAGCTCAGCCCAACCTCAACCCACGACAAGTTCGTTGGCTCGACTACATGGAGAGCCACTTCACCTACCGCATCACGTACAAGAAAGGGGCGAATAACATCGCCGACGCCCTTACCCGACCAACCATACAATCCGTTGCAGTACTCATCACCCTCTCAAACCCACTACTTACGGGACTATTCACCCACGGCTACACTACGGACCCGTTCTTCACGACCGGAAATCACCAGCAAGCAACGACGCAGAAGGGGAACTATTACCTAAAAGCCGGAACGGACCGGATTTGGGTTCCCGCTTATCGACTGTTGCGTGAACTCCTTATCCAAGAGGTCCACGATTCCAACCTCTCCTGACATTTCGGGGTTGATAAAACCCAGAAACTGTTGCACCGTCAATATTACTGGCCTGATTTCTCTAACGACGTGCAACGATATGTGTCCTCATGCAGGGTGTGCCAAGCCATGAAATCGACAAGACAGCGGCCAGCTGGATTACTGCAACCACTGGAGCCACCCGAACGACCATGGCAACAGGTGAGATGGACTTCGTCACAGGGCTACCAGCTGGGCCGTCCGGAAACGACGCTGTACTCGTTGTCGTCGATCGCTTCACAAAGATGGCCCACTTCGCACCGTGTCGTACAACAATCACAGCCGAAGAAACCGCTCGACTCTTCATCTCAACCGTCGTGCGACTACACGGAATCCCGTCGGCGATCGTCAGCGACAGGGATCCGAAGTTCACTTCCAGATTTTGGAAGGAGACGTGGGCGCAGTACGGCACAAAGCTACAGTTCTCATCAGCTTATCATCCACAAACCGACGGGCAAACCGAGCGAACCAATCAGACGATGGAGCAGCTGATCAGGACAAACTGCCCCGACCCCGCTCGCTGGGAAATGTCACTCGCCATGCTGGAGTTCGCGTTCAACAACGCACCGTCCAGCACGACTAATCACTCCCCGTTTTTCCTGAATTACGGGATGGACCCAGTGGTACCAACCACGACGACACTTGACAACCCGGTCCCACGGTCACAAACCTTCGTGATAGAACTTCAGGAAGTCCGCGAGAAAGCAGCCGACGCTATTCGTACGGCGAATCTTACTGCCCGGAAATACTCGGACCTCCTACGACGAGAAATCGTCATGACGCCTGGGCAACTAGTACTACTCGACACAAAAAACCTACGCCTGCCCGGCTCAAACAAGCTACGGCCACGATTTTGTGGGTCTTTCCGCATAATCCAGATGGTGACACCTGTCACTGCGAAGCTGCTACTACCCGACGACTGGCGTATACACGACGCCTTCCATGTCAGCCTCCTTCGCAAGTTCGTGCCTGCCACGACAGACATAGCGCGCCAGAACGCCGCCCCGACAGCTCGACCTGTCTCGGAACCGACCACCGACCCTTCGAAAATCCTCGGACATCGGATACGGCTCGACGCCACTGGCCGCCACGTGGACTTTCTAGTCCGATGGACTGACCGCACCAGTGAGGACGACACATGGGTGCTGTTATAGTCACAATAGGCTTGAATGTGCCTAAAACGAAAGATAGAGAGCACAGACGGATTTCTGCACAGCGGCTTCAAACGTTGATAGCGTTCTGCTCACAGCTGCAAATGACTTGATTCAAATTGGATCTGGAGCGTCTTCACGTCGTCTACAATTAGCAATTTAGATTGCACGATTTGATAAAGAATTGACGACACAGCGTCGGTTTGAACGAACGGTACTATGGCAGCCACTATAGTCTTAGAACACAAGATAGGAAGAGTTACGAGTTGGGAATGACTCCCAGCTCCTACAAACCCCAAGAGCCGAGGTACAGTGATGTGGAACAGTGCCACACTGTCCCCAACCACGAAGGGTCTCGAAACTACCCTTCACTAGGGCCTACACCAAGTGAAATGTTACACTACACAAAGTAATGTAACTATCTTCAATATCTTGAGGTGTACCCTTTTGGCAAGCTTCGAAATCACTTGAGGCTTGACACCAAGGCTCGGGCTCTTCATCACAAACTCATCCTTGAGTTCTTGATGGGTCTGCTGCACACACCTGCGACACGCCGAACGTTCGACACAGGACAAAATAGAAACCGCGCACGACAAAATAGAAACCGCGCGCGAGACACAAACGACCGCGTAACACGCGTCTAGCGATAACTCGCTATTGACTCGACACACACACTCGACATCATGACTCAACATTCACACACAATTATAAGCATGAAATATATATTATCCCATGCTCTCATACCATTCCATACACACACACATTCACGCACACGGACAACAAGCCGAGTGCAAACCGTAGGGTTGCACCAACAAACTCCCCCTCGGATTGTTGGCCTTAGGATATGTTGCTCTCTCAGTTCAGAGCCATCCCAGCCAGCTTGCAACACTTCCAATGCTGCTGCTCCACCAGCCTCTTGGTCATCATGTCAGCCGGCTGCCCCGTGGTCTTCACGTAGCGCAACTCAACTTCACCCGCGGTTACCATGCTCCTCGTCCAATGCCACTTCACCCTCATGTGCTTCGTGAGTCCATGCAACACAGGGTTCTTAGCAAGAGCAATGGCACCCTGGCTGTCACAGTACAGTGGGGTAGGTCCTTGCTGCTCCTCCCCTAATTCAGCCAACAAACGCCGCTGCCACACAATCTCCCGTACGGCACGGAAGAGTGCCATGTACTCGGACTCCACCGAGCTCAAAGCTTGGTCAACCTGCTTCTTGCTCTCCCAAGCAGTTGGGCCTCCACCAACACAGCATATGAAGCCTCCCACACTTATCATGTCCTCTGGTTCTGATGCATATGAAGCATCCGAGTAGGCGGTGAGGAACAAACGCCCGGGTTCAACACCATCCGCGCCCTTTTGGCGCCTTTGTGCCGCCGCCGAGTATTGCAGCCCAACGGTCGGTGTTTAGCCAAGATACTTGGCCACCCTCATTCCAGCTGCTACCTGCTCCTCATTAGGGCATTGCACAACCCTAGCCAGCTGCCCGGTAGCAAACGCGACGTCCGGTCGGGTGTTTACCGCCGCATACATGAGGCTGCCCACCAACGAGTGAAATCGGCGCCTCTCCTCTTCACCAACGCTCTCCTCCTCTGGTCCCTTCACACACTTGAACCCAGAGGGAAAGGGTGTAGCCACATGGCCTTCACTCTGCCCAAAGTTGGCAGCCAATGCCTCCAGGTACTTTCGTTGATGCACCCGCATGCACCGCTTCTCCACATCTCGTTCGATGTGGAGCCCAAGGTAGAAGCTCACGTCACCAAGGGCCTTGCACTTGAACTTGTCTTGAAGCTTCAGCATCACCTCCTTCACAAGGTCAGAAGAGGGTGAGAAAATGAGGATGTCATCCACATAAACCACCATGAAACTCCTCTGCTCCCCCTCGCCAAGCATGAACAAGGAGTGATCGGCCGTTGAGGGAGTGAAGCCGATCCCCTCCAACACTTTGCGCAGCTTCATGTACCATTGCCTAGGGGCCTGCTTCAGCCCATAGAGGGCCTTCTTCAGCTTCCACACTCTGCCACTACCATCATCAAACCCCTCTGGCTGCGCCATAAAAATCTCCTCCTCAAGGATGCCGTTAAGGAATGCCGTTACGATGTCCATTTGCTTTACTACCCATCCTTTGATGGCGGCTCCCGCGAATAGGGTTCGCAGCGTCGTCGGCTTCACCACAGGGGCAAACAGCTCCTTGAAGTCCACCTTCTCCTTCTGCTGGTACCCCTTGGCTACAAGCCTAGACTTGTAGCGCTCGATCTTGCCGTCGGCATCCGACTTGATTTTGAAGAGCCACTTGGACGTTATCGCCGTACGCCCCTCCGGTAGCTCCACCAATTCAAACGTGTCATTCTCCTCGATGCTCTTCAGCTCACTCTCCATGGCCTTCTTCCACTCCTCAGCATCACTACTCTCCAAAGCCTCCTTGAGAGTTGCTGGTTCTCCCGGCATCTCCACCGGAGAGAAGAACGCGAAGGCACACTCCTCGTAGTCACTCTCCTCGTCGTCTCCGACCATCATTGCCGCTCCGGCCAGGGCTGTCTTGCCCTGCTTTCCCGGCGCATCATAGGTCAGCCTATTAGGAGGTTGAACTCTCATCTTCCCCCTTCCTTCCTCCTCAGCTGCAGGGACTTGAAGGCCTTGGCGTTGCTGCGGTGTGGCTCGAATCCGTGGAGCACTCGTAGTACGGGAAGGGAGTGACGGTGCACGCTCGCTCACTTGCTGCACCTCCTCCTCTTCTTCCTCTGCATCATTGGCCTCCTCTCCCCCATTCACAAGGGAGGATTGCCTTGTGGTTGTGCTGCCGCTGCTCAGCTCCAAAGGCAGCTCCACATGCTCCAAACCGGAACTCTTCACCTCCCCAAACCGCACGCCTATCTTCGCCTCATTCTCCGCCTTCCAATCCTTGTACATGAAGTTCTCCATGAACTTGCAGTCCCTGCTCACCAAGAACTTCTTGGTGAATGGGTCCCAAAGAAGTCATCCCTTGCTGTTTTGAGCCATGCCCAAGTGCACGGCCCACACCGTCTTGGCACCAAGCTTGTTGTGCCGAAGATGCTTAGGCACGAGCGCCATGCACATGCACCCGAACACCCGAAGCATATCCACCTTTGGCTTCCTTCCTAGCCACTCCACATAGGGCACCCATTTGTCTGCTCCCACATGAGTCAAGGCTCTGTTCTTGGCCACACACGCGCTCCGCACCGCATCAGGCCAGAAATAGTCGGGTAGCCCGGCTTCAATGAGCAACCCGCGTGCCGCCTCCGTGATTGTGCGGTTCGCTCGCTCGGCGATGCCGTTCATTGCAGGGGAGTATGGCATGGTGAGGGAGTGCCGAATACCATTCTTCTTCAGCCACAACCCAAACTCCTTGCTCAGGAACTCTCCCCCTCGATCGGTGCGGATTGACTTGACTAGACGGTCTTGTAGCCGTTCCACCATCGGGAACCAATCCGTCTTCAACGTTTCAGCCACGTCGCTCTTCTTGGCCAGCACGTACACCCATGTCATGCGGGTGTAGACGTCGACAATGGTGAGAAAATACTCAGCTCCAGCAGCTCCAAGCTTCAGGGGGGCCACCACGTCCATCACCACCTCATCAAGCGGTGCCTTTGCCGTTGCCTCCGAACTAGGGAACGGAAACCGGGTGAACTTGGCTTGAATGCACGTCGGGCAGCCAAGCACCTCATCGGGCTCCCCCTTCACACGTATGCCAGCAACCATCTCATTCTTCACTAGCTGCTGCAAGATGGGCAGGGCCACATGCCCCATGCGCCGATGCAAGGTGAGCCAATCACACTCCCCCGTAGCCGAAGTTGGATTGGAGAATGCCGCGCTCGCAATAGCGCCCCACATACTCTCTCCGTAGTCCTCCTCCGCTGCTGCCTCTGGGTTCTCCTCACCCTTTTGCTGCTCCTTGGTTGCTGCACCACTCTCCTTAGGTTCACTGAACTTGCTGGTCCCTCCAGGTTTGCTCTTCTTGAGCTCATTCTCCTTAGCGCGATCGTTCGCGCCATCGTCGCTACCGACCGCTCCATCCTTGGTGCTGATGCTTGCTGCCACTTGCCTCTCCTTAGGCATAGGGACCACTGGGATCTGCCACATCTCGTTGTAGACATCCCTGTCCTCATGAAGGTCCCAAAGAATTCGATCGCCAAGCCTTGCGGTGTAGGTCTTGGCTCCCTTCGAGTTCGTGTCCATGCCGGCCTTTGCCAACCGCCGCACGGAAATCAGGTTTGCAGCAAGGCTGGGCACCCAAAGCACGTTCTTGAGGCCCACCATCTTCCCATCAGCACCCTTGAACATGGCCTTGCCCATGCCTTTCACCTCTGCTCGCTGCCCCAAAGCCGATGTGACATGCTTCACCGGTGACGGCTCGAGTTCGGTGAGCAAGTCCGGGCGAGGTGTCATGCTATAGGTAGCGCCACTATCAATCACCCAATAGTCCAGGGGGTGTAGGGTCACCTTCCCCACAGCTGCTGGCTCCTCAAAGCCTTCATCCTTCTCTGGACCAGCCGGTACTTGCGTCGACACGAAGTAGAATAGACCCGGGTATCGATCGTCGCTCGGGTCCTTGTCGTTGTCTCCGCTCTTCATGTTTGCAGCTCCGCCACCGCGACCGCCACGGCCTCCACGGCCTCGTCCTCTCCCTCCTCCTGCTCCTCTACCCTCTTGGCCTTGAGCAGGGGTCCAACCATCAGGGAGTTTGTAGCAGTCGCGCCACATGTGTCCGCTCTTGTGGCAATAGTGACACTCGCCGTCGAATCGGCCGCGACCGCGTCCGTAGCTCTTGTCGTCGCTGCCGTAACCGCCACTCCTGCGGCCTCCGCCGAAGTTGCTGCCACCAAACCTTCCTCCCCCTCGTCCTCTGCCTCTTCCTCGACCATATCCATGGCCGATGCTCGCTGCCCCAGCGCCATCCGCACTCGCCAACTCACGGCGGCGGAAATCCTCTTGAAGGATAGCTCGCTTCACGTCTTCAAGCGAGAGGCGGGGCAAGTCGCGATTAAGGTTGATGATGAGCGAGGACCATGACTCTGGGAGTAAGGCCAGCAACTTGGTCTTCTTTTGGAGCTCACTGTAGTTCAAATCAGCTCCCTCAAGCCGCGTCAACAAGTCGAAGAATTTCTGCACCCCTTCTTCAACCGCTTCGTCTTCTTCAATTCGTAGTGCCGCCATTTGCCGTTCCAACACCACCGCTACCGCCGCTGTTGCAGGAGCATGTACACCCTTGAGAGCAGCCCATGCCTTTGGTCCTTTCTCTGGTTCGCGCTGGAATGGCTTGATGTGACGGATCTGACTGCTCCCCAACGCTTGCCCAAGTAAGAGATAGCCTTGTGCGCTCTTCCGCACCCACGGGCTCTTCTCCGGGTCGTTCTCGGGGCGCTTCTCCGTTCCTTCCATCACCTCCAGCAGGTCATAGTGGTCAAAGATGTTCTCCATCTTGAAGGACCATTCAGCAAAGTTGTCACCGTTGAACTTGTCAAGCCCAAACACCCTAGGCTCATCCCTAGGTGGGCCAAGACTTGGTTGCATGGGCGCCATGGCTGAATCACGGGGTTGGCCTTGAGCTTGAGCTTCTCCACTGCCACCAGCACCTCTGCCACCCCTTTCCTAAGGTCCAGACATTGTCGAAACTGCTCCAAGGGGCTCTGATACCACTTGTTATAGTCACAATAGGCTTGAATGTGCCTAAAACGAAAGATAGAGAGCACAGACGGATTTCTGCACAGCGGCTTCAAACGTTGATAGCGTTCTGCTCACAGCTGCAAATGACTTGATTCAAATTGGATCTGGAGCGTCTTCACGTCGTCTACAATTAGCAATTTAGATTGCACAATTTGATAAAGAATTGACGACACAGCGTCGGTTTGAACGAACGGTACTATGGCAGCCACTATAGTCTTAGAACACAAGATAGGAAGAGTTACGAGTTGGGAATGACTCCCAGCTCCTACAAACCCCAAGAGCCGAGGTACAGTGATGTGGAACAGTGCCACACTGTCCCCAACCACGAAGGGTCTCGAAACTACCCTTCACTAGGGCCTACACCAAGTGAAATGTTACACTACACAAAGTAATGTAACTATCTTCAATATCTTGAGGTGTACCCTTTTGGCAAGCTTCGAAATCACTTGAGGCTTGACACCAAGGCTCGGGCTCTTCATCACAAACTCATCCTTGAGTTCTTGATGGGTCTGCTGCACACACCTGCGACACGCCGAACGTTCGACACAGGACAAAATAGAAACCGCGCACGACAAAATAGAAACCGCGCGCGAGACACAAACGACCGCGTAACACGCGTCTAGCGATAACTCGCTATTGACTCGACACACACACTCGACATCATGACTCAACATTCACACACAATTATAAGCATGAAATATATATTATCCCATGCCCTCATACCATTCCATACACACACACATTCACGCACACGGACAACAAGCCGAGTGCAAACCGTAGGGTTGCACCAACAGGTGCCATCCGCATCGCTTGAAGCGTCCCCGCTTCTTGGTGATTATTTCGCCCGCAAGCGCGTTGCGGATATTGACCACCTTGCTTAAGGGGGGGGGTAGTGTAAGGATTTTTCCTTTATCCTTACCGGGGTTGACTGCTACGCGTACAACCCCGATTTTCAGACTTCGCACGTTCGGCCGACATCAACGATGCCGAGGCTCCTCCGCGTCGCCTTCGGCTTTCCGTCGCCAAACCTGCACCCAACCTCGTTTCCCAAGG
Organism: Closterium sp. Naga37s-1; assembly: GCA_947471745.1. Lineage (NCBI taxonomy): Eukaryota > Viridiplantae > Streptophyta > Zygnematophyceae > Desmidiales > Closteriaceae > Closterium > Closterium sp. Naga37s-1. The sequence goes on from CANJKZ010000242.1 coordinate 2,910,645, forward strand.
TTCCCTCCTAGCTAGGACACTCTCTATATAATCGCGTGCCTTCATTGTAATCGACAGTTCATTAAGTCACAGCTTCGTTATTCGTTATTCCGCGCACTCTCCATTACAACTCATAACATGCAGAGTAGCAACAAGACACTGCACCCTTCCTGCCGATACCAGCAAGGTAGTACCAGGAGAGAATTTACAGAGCTTTGAACAACCATTACCCTCTTATAATGCCATAACACACTCTTTTAAAATATTAATGCTACACATGGAAGCAGATGACTTATTCACCCTGCTCACTCAACCATAAAACACCCCAGAAACTACATACTTGCCTAGAGAAGCTTGCACCACGCAAAGCCAACTCCCACCGTCAAGCATGGTGCACTCACTGAACTCCACCACTGCATGGCAAGCACATCAGCATCAACACTTCAAACTCTGGGATGCTTCTGTGAAATCTTTACACTCTTTACTTATCAGACTTCTTCCCGTCCTGCGTCTTTGCCTTGCCCTCCAGGCTCGCCACAATGCCCTTCAATGCCTCGAGCGCCGACTTGGCTGCGGCGGAAACCTCAGTGCCTGCCTTGCTGACCGCCGCCTTGATCGTTTCGACCGCGCTCTCCACTTTCGCCTTGTCAACGCCGCTGCCCTTGCTTAGTCCCGCGGATGGCAGTGGAGACCATCCCGCCTTTGCTCCCGCGACGTGGAAGTTCGACTTGGATAGGTACACGCGGGCGGCTGTCCAACCAGCGGGGATGATGTTATCGAGGACAACCTTCTCTCCCGAGGTCGCTGCTGTAACGCGTACGCTCATGTGCTTGCCACTGCGCACGATGTTCTTAGCTGCGTCCTTGGCGTCCTTGCTGTTCACCGTCCACGTGGCAGCCCCGTCCTTCCGCTCCATTCTCACCCACTTTTTTCCATCGTTTGATATCTCAACTCCCGCGACGCCCAACCCCCCTGCGCCGAGAATCTGGATCCCGAACTTGTGCTTTTTGGAGTCGCTCACGACGCGCACAGCCATGGTGCTCGTCGCGTTGCACGGGACCTTCTTGAACTGCACGTCCACGTCGCGCCGCTTGCGGTCCGCGACGAGCCCGTCCCACGCCACGTCAGATAGCTGAAGACGGGTGGTGTACCTCGCGAGGCCCACAACGCGCGCTGTGACGTTCATGGTTCTTCCGTTCGGGCCTTGGCAATCCTTCGAATTCGAGCATGAGACTGTGAAGCATGCTCCGCAAGCTGCGCCCTTCTCGTAAAAGCTCTCGGGAACGTACAGCGTGTGCCCGTGGTCGAATTGGCCGCTCATGTCGAAGCTCCCCTCGAAGCCGCATGTGCCGCCGCCCTTGTTGATGTCCTTGCGGAGGCCCGCGCGCGGGGAGACTAGGACTTTCATGTAGATTCCTGCTGGGACTGGTTTCGGTGGGTCTGCCGCCTGGGCGCAGCAGAGCAGCCAGGTGACGAAGGACAGGAGGAATAAGAATCGCGCGCAAGCAATTGGTGGTTCCATGGTAGTAGTAGTGCAACGCGTGTAGCCTAGAATTTTGTCAATTGCAGGAATACGGAGAGGAAACGAGTAATGTGGGAACTTATGGACGAGAACTTCAGTTGGGTGGGACTCGTATGGATTTTCGGTTCCAGGTGGAATAGGACCTGCTTCGGTGTGTTTCAGTACGGTTTAAAACGTTTCTGCGACGGAGCGAAAGTTACGACTCACTATCCGTCCCAATTATTCCCCACACCAGCACACCAGCACGATGCAAGCTCAAATCGAATTGCGAGTCGCGGTGGGAAATCAGCCGAATGTCTCGCCGTGGTGTGCGGGAAGAACGTACGGGCAGAGAAAGTATTTCAAAGCAAGTCCATAGTTCTGCAAACGGATGGATACGACAGGGACGAGTCTGGTTGTGGGCAGCTGCCACAATAATTGGATAATTATGGGTGGAGCATGAAACCTTGGCCCGCGCAGCCGCAATGAACATTGTACGTACATAATTTGATGTGCTATTAAAGCTCAAGGCCCAAATTGCAGAGAACGCGGGGCAAGCTTACTAAAGTTGATGAGAGTGGTGTTTTGACTGTTGTTTGGCTGCGAATTGTGGTTACGTGAAGTGCGATTCAATTTGATTGGCCAACAGTTTTTTTGTCGAATAGGAGAGAAGGAAACACCAAGAATATTGTGAGTGCAATTTGGGACTCGAGAACCAAATCGAGTTGCTCCCAGGGGTTTGCTTAGTCAGCGAAAAGCCTAAGGGTGTAGCGAGAAGCTGGGCGAAACTGAACAGCCCAACTTCAACAAGGTCAACCTTCCTCTCCCGCCACCCAAAGGGCAACCTTAGTAAGGTTGAACAATTTGGGCCTTGAGCTTTAAGAGTGTGCACTTTGCACTTCTCTCATAACCGTATAAAGAAACTTATCTAGTGGGATATGAGTTAATACTGCATATTCCTAGCCATATGTTACATCTGAACAATGAATATTTATCAAATATATTTGCCATCATGTCTTCAGGACACATAAAGGAATTTAAAATCTCATAAGCACTGGGTATCTCAAAAGTGTTGTAGGATAACATGATTAAGTGGATTGTTAAGGAGTGCTCACCATCATGGAGCATTGATCACCGTTCAATCATGTATTGGAGATTGCATTTATAAGGCACAAACAAGCTGGGTATGGTATTTGTTGCTTTATGAAGAAGTTGTTGACAGGCCATCTGCTTTCACTCACAATCAGGCCCTCAGATTCGTTTTTGGCCTGTCTGATTCGTCAGACTAGTACACAGTTTTAGTCTGAAACTCTCAGAGTTGGTATTAAAAAAAGGCTGAAATTTCAGAGTGTCTAAAAAAAAAAGTCTGAACATTCGAAATCAATGTATTCAATGTTCATCAGAAATGTATTCAATGTTTCATTCACCTGTTACCGAAACTAGACTAAGGGGATTTCGGCGAATCTGCAATGTCAGACGCGAATCTTGTGTCAGGGCGAATCCTGTGGTGATTGGGTGAATCTTGTGGTGATTGGGCGAATCTTTTGCTGAGCGAATCTAGTGGTGTGACAGGGCGAATCTGCAATGTCAGACGCGAATTTTTGGTGATTGGGCGAAATTGTTGCGCTTTGACGGCGCAAATCTGTGGTGTCCGGGCGACTCATTTGTACTCTGAATTCATCAGAGTACACTCCCGAAAAACTCTGAAACGTCAGAGTCAGCCTATAAAACAAATCTGATTTTAACAGAGTTGAGGCAATAAAAAATCTGAATTTTACAGAGTACACCCTAAAAAAAAATCTGAAATGTCAGACTAAAACAAGCAAATCAGACAAAAAACTCTGACTTCTGGGGGGCTGCTCACAATGCCTACTACACCAAACGCGCAATTGCTAATATCATTTGATGAGTCAGGCTATGGTGGGGCGTTACTCTTGTATGAGGTTGTAGGGGGGGGAAAGGGGGTTGTAGGCATCCTTTCTACTGTATGCGGAATTCTATAGAACATTCGTTTTCATGCTTCTAATAGACCAACTCTCTGAATCGTTGGCTTCTTATTATATGGAAGGTACTATACAATCAGAGCGCATGCTCCCTAATCATATTCCCACCAGCAGTTTCAGATCCGTTTTGCAAGGCAGTCTTATCCAGCAGTTCACCCACTTTGCAGCACCGTTTCTCAGTAAAAAATATTGTAGTCACCCGTCTCGTCTCTACACGGTTGCGCCGCCCGCGGGCTTGGGCTGCTCCTGCTCGTCGTACACGTCACTCTCTTCGTAGTGGAGCTTGAAGAGCCAGTACGCGAGGAACCCGATGCCTCCGAGCAGAAGGACACTTGAGATGATCAGCGGGATGACAATCGCCCACCTTGGCCCTGACCAATGATTTTCGTTGTGGGGTAGAGGAAAGGTTACATGGAATCATGACGCTGCGTGGCGTTCATGCCGTTTTAGGTGGAAGGAGGAGACCGTGCCGCATTCCTTTTGTAGCTTGTCACACACAACTATTGAGAGATGAGAGCCGTAGTGCAAGGTTGGAGCTGCAATGGTACGAAAACATGAGGTGTGCTGCAGGTGATCAAATGCAAGTTTCAAGTTTTAGAGGCACTCACGATATGTCACCTCCCATACTTGTCCGTTCTGGTCGACCACGAAGCTCGCCAGAGCACTTTGACAGGCCAGCAGCAGCAGCAGAAGGGATAGGACAAGACGACGGGGAAGGCCAGTATCCATGGGAAACCAGAGGGGCTGGGTAATGTCAGGGTTCGTTGGGGCTATGTAAAGCTCGTCAGGAAGAGTGCGAGAAGCTTGCGATTCAGCGAATGGAAGAAGAAACAAGCTTGAACTGCGTACGGCTTTTCGTTTTCCGAACTGAACGTCGGTTATGATGGGATCTTATAGCTTGTGGGTGGGAGGTGGGCTTTCGTGTGACGAGCTCGTCAGTGCTGGTGGGGAGGGGAGTAAATAATGGTGTGGCGGTTTCATGCAGGTATTGGCGGATTTCAATAGCGCTTCGGGTACTTGGAAGTCGCGCTTCGTCCCCCCAAGCCAATTTCGAAGTGAAGCGCCATTTGCGCTGGGCTTGCGATTGGCATTATTGGGGGAGGCAGTGTAAGAAAGCTTCATCTGTACACGTAACAATCTGTTTCTTTCATACAAAAAAATACATTTCTCTCTAAAAGTTTTACAATTCGTGTTAAAGCCAGCACGCAAAATAGCGAACCCCCCCTTCTAGTTGGGTCTACTTTGCTGCGATCAGAAGTTGATCGTAACCAGGATCACCTCAAATCAGAGTGAATGTAAAATGATTGAGATAACTTAAAACATGCAAACACAAGCATATAAATAAGAGTACAGGGTGGAATACGAAGCGACCTAGCTAGCCATGTACTCTAAGGGGTACATTCCCTTATTGCGGCGAAACTCAACCGTGCGACTCCAGACGGTTACGAACTGCCTGGGCAGAATCCTCGCCACTGCTGCTGCCTGATAATGTCTGCCCTGACGGTCCAGATGTTTCGTAACCGTACGACCCTTCGCGTCACTTCCGCCTTTTCGTCTTCAGACTCGGTACTGCATGCTTCGATTGCTACTGTCAGGAGTGCACAGTAACACTTCAACTTTTACTATTCGTAACAACCCCCTTCACTCGTGGCCGTAGCAGGTCTTGACCCGCTTGACTACTCCGCTGAGTTCGGAGCAGTGCTGGTACTGCTGACGTGGCAGTCGCTTCGTGAGGAAGTCAGCTGCCATGTCACCCGTCGGGCAGTAGGTTAGGTCAACCTTGCCCTTGTCAACTTCGTCCTTGACGAAGAAGTACCGCAGCGCAATGTGTTTGGTGCGGTTGACGAATCCAGGCTTGTTCGCGATCCTGATCGCGCTCTGGTTGTCGCAGTGCAGGCGAAAGGTGGGCGAAGATGGGATTTTCGCCTCCTGTAGGAGCTCCTGTAGGTAGAGCCCTTTGCAAACGGCTGCCGTCGCGGCGATGAATTCAGCCTCCGCTGACGACAGGGCAACCAGCTCCTGTTTTTGCGAATTCCAGGAGATGGGTCCTGTTGGCTCGAGGCGGAACAAGAACCCAGTTCTGGACCTTCGATTGTCGGGGTCAGCAGCATGATCGGCGTCCACGTAGCCGATGAGGTTAAATGAGGAGGTTGGGACTGTGGAGTAGCAGAGCCCGACATTGGGCATTGAGATGACGAACTGTAGTGCGCGCTGAAGATCTAGGAGATTCTCAGCCGTTGGTTTGCGGGAGCACTGAGCCAGCTGGCTCGAGATGTACGAGAGATCGGTCCTGCTGGTGACAGAGGCGAAGAGTAGGCATCCCATCTGCTGCTGGTACGTCTGGAGCCCAGCGAGGGACATGGCTTTGTCGTCAGGCTTGTGGTTGGGTCCTGGAGTGCGGTAAGGGGTGGAGAGTGGTGTAGGTGCGATGTTGAAGCACTTGCCAAGTTCTTCTGCATACTTGGCCGCTGAGAGGTGAATGGCTTCTGGTGAGTAAGAGATGTTGAGGCCGAGAAAATGCTTTACGTCGTGGTTGCAGGTGATGTCAACGCGCCCCGCGAGATTCTTCTCGAACTGCTCAATCAGTTCGTTGCTCGACCCTGTGTAGAGGAGGTCGTCGACGTAGACCGTGAGCAGGATGTATTCATCGCGGAAATCACGGCGATACATCTCTGTATCGTGAGGCAGTTGCTTGAAGCCTATTTCAAGCAGGATGTTGTGACGGTACTGCTGCCAGAGCCTTGGCGCTTGTTTGATCCCGTAGAGGGATTTTCGCAGCTGGCACACGCGTGAATCTCCTTTGCTGTATGTGTGCGGCCGCTCCACGTCGATCACCGCGTCCACTAGCGCGTAAAGGAACGCGTTCTTCACATCGATTTGTTGGAGCGGGAGGTGTCGTGCGGCAGCGATGGCGAGCAGGATTCTGACAGAAGTGTGACGGCTGACCGGCGCGAATGTCTGGTCGAAGTCAATCCCGTGCCTTTGATCGTAGCTGCGCACGACCGAGCGCGCCTTGAATTGCTCGATTGTGCCATCTGCTACGGTCTTCACGCGGAAGACCCATTTGCCAGAGAGAATCCTTCTCCCTTTGATTGTGTCAAACTTATATGCTATAGTCTGTGTAGGCTGTAGTGGGGTAGTTCATATGGGGTACAACACTTTAGAGTTTCCTACTTGTACTCCTCATTCTGCTCAATGCAATCATTCCTCGTTCTGTTTTCACATGGTTTCAGAGCAGGTTCCCTAGTGGGAACGATTTTTTTAGGGCCCACCACGAATTTTTTTTTTCCTGCCCTACCCGAAGCGCGCTGCCGCGCCTGCCTGCCCCGTCGCGCGCCTCGCGCCTGCCTCACCTGCGCCCTTGCGCCTGCCCTGCTGTGCGCCGTCGAGCGCCTGCCTTGCCGTCGCGGCCCTGCCGTCGCGGCCCTACCGTCGCGGCCCTGCCGTCGCGGCCCTGCCGTCGAGGCCCTGCCATCGAGCGCCTGCAGCCGCCGTCGCGGCCCTGCCCTACGCGCCCGTCGTGCGCCCACCCTGCCGCCGCCCGTCGAGCGCCGGCCCTACCCGCCCGTCGAGCACCTGCAGCCGCCCTACGCGCCCGTCGTGCGCCTACCCTACTGCCGCCCTTCGAGCGCCGGCCCTCCCCGCCCGTCGAGCGCCTGCAGCCGCCCGTCAAGCGCCTGCCCTGCCGTCGCCCGTCGAGCGCCTGCCCTACACGCGCCTGTCGCGCGCCTGCCCTACCCGCCGCCGGTGGCACCTGACCTACCCGCCCCTGGTGAGCACCTGCCCAACCCGCGCTACCCGCGCACCTGCCCTACCTGCGCCAACCGCGCCTGCCTGCCTGTCGAGCCGCGCCGCCCAGCTGAGCCACGCCACCCGGCCGAGCCGCGCCGCCCAGTCGAGCCGCGCCGCCCAGCCGAGCCGCGCCGCCCTGCCGAGCCGCGCCACACTGCCCTACTGAGCCGCAGTGCCCTGCCCGCGCTGCTCCTGCTGCTACTGCTGCCACTGCTGCTACTGCCGCCATGGCTAGCCCTACGGTTCTTACCTTCGATGCTGAGGGTCGTGCAGTTGACTTCAATGTCTGGGTAGATGATCTACAGCTCTTTCTTCAGTGCGATTCTAAGGACGGAGTCTCGCTTTTTGATCTCACGTCCGGCGCCTCTGCTGCACCTGCTGCCGATGCTGACAGTACAGTTCGCTCGTAGTGGACTACTCGTGACGCTGTTGCTCGCCTTGCTGTTCGTAGTCACCTGCCTTCTGCTGAGCGCGCGCACTTTGGCCAGTACAAGACTGCTAAGTCTTTGTATGACGCTGTCGTAGCGCGCTACTCCTCCCCTGCCACTGCTACCCTCAGCCGCCTCATGCTACCGTACCTGTTCCCTGACCTGGCCGCCTTTGCCACAGTCGCTGACCTCATTACTCCCCTCCGCACTAGTGACGCCCGCTACCGCGCTGCACTTCCCTCCGAGTTCTGCGCCAAGAACCCCCCCCCCATGTACATCACCCTCTTCTACCTAGTCACCCGTCTCCCTGACTCCCTTTGCTCAGTCAGGGACCACTTTCTCTCCCTTTGCCCCACCGAGCTCACCGTCGACCTGCTAGAGGAGCGCCTCACTGCAGCTGAGAAGAGTATAGTTGCTGTAGGTGCTTCTCGCGGCGACCCTCGCGCCCCTTTCTTTGAGGGGTGTTCCCCCGTTCCTCTTCTGCCCTCGGTTGCTTCTGCTGCTGCTGTCGACCTCGTTGGCACCGAGGAGGTCGGGGCTGCGTCTGCTCCTAGTGGGAGGCGCCGCTACGGCAAGGGCAAGGGGGGCAAGGGTGGTGGAGGGGACGGCGGGGGCGGCGGTGGTGGCGGTGGAGGAGGCGGAGGGGGTGGGGGTGGAGGCAAGGGTGGTGGCAGGAGTGGGAGCATCGGTGGTGGCGGTGGAGGTGGTGGAGGCAGCGGCAGCGGCGGTGGAGGCAGCGGCAGCGGCGGTGGAGGCAGTGGCAGCGGAGTTGGGGGTGGCGGCGGCGGTGGTGCTGGTCGGGGTGGAGCCGCGCAGCGTGGAGGCTTCGGCGGTAGCCAGCGCCAGCAGCAGCCGCGTTCCCGTGAGACCCCGTCGCCCCAGCAGCTTCGTGAGTGGTACGCTGGGCGTGGGAGGTCTGGGGGTGCTGGTCCCTGCACTTACGTTCTCCGCACCGGCGGGCGCCGTGGGGAGACGTGCGGCCTGCCACACACGCCGCAGCGCTGTTTCGGTCGCCTGTCTGACGCCTGGCGCGCACAGTTTCCTGACGCCGCTGAGCTCCCTAGCTGGGCTGATCTGCTTAGGCAGAATGTTGATACCTTTGCTCTTGACTATGATGCTATCCTTGCTGCCATGTATGCTGTGACTATAAAAGCTGAGGGTGACTATTACCTGTGTGTGCCGCCCGACCCAGGTATCGAGTCTACTGCTCTAGGTGCTGGTGAGGCTGCTGCTCTAGGTGCTAGTGAGTCTGCTGCTCCAGGTGCTGGTGAGTCTGCTCTCTCTGGTACTGCGCCTGCTGAGGCCTTGCACACCTTCACACTTGACTCAGGTGCTTCCCGCTCCTTCTTTCGCGACAGCACCACACTCACGCCGCTCAGTCGGCCAGTTGCAGTCTCCCTGGCGGACCCCTCTGGGGGCCCAGTCCTTGCGCACTCCTCCACGGTCCTGCCGTGTCCGGCGGTCCCGTCTGGCTCACTGTCGGGTCTTCACCTCCCCTCGTTCTCTACGAACTTGGTGAGTGGAGCTTACCTCCAGGATGTGTGGGTTGACCAGTTCACTCCTGAAGGTCAGCGTGTGACCCACTGTACGTGCTACGGGACTGGTCGGCACCTGGCCACGTTCACCCGAGCGCCTGGCTCGAGTCTGTACACACTGACTACTGTGTCCCCTCAGGTAGCTGCGTCTGCGTCTGCGTTTGCGTCAGGTCAGCTAGCGGCCCCCTGCTCGTGTCGCGCTTTGTCGCACCAGACCGTCCTTTGGCACCACCGTCTTGGTCACCCCTCGGTGCAGCGCCTTCGTGGCATGCACCGACGTGTCCTTGTCTCTGGTCTTCCCAGGGTTCTCCCTCCCCTCCCACCCTCGCCTGCTCCTCCCTGTCTTCCCTGTGTCGAGGGGCGGCAGCGCGCCGCTCCTCACTCCTCCTCGTTTCCCCCGACGACTGCTCCCCTGCAGACCCTCCACATGGACGTGTGGGGCCCAGCCCGCGTTCGTGGACAGGACCGCGAGCGGTACTTTTTGCTGGTCGTTGACGACTACACGCGTTACACCACGGTCTTCCCCTTGCGCACCAAGGGTGAGGTCCCTGATGTTTTGATCCCTTGGATCCGCGCTGCCCGTCTCCAGCTCCGCGAGCGGTTCGGGACGGACTTTCCCGTCCTGCGTCTGCACTCTGACAGAGGTGGTGAGTTTGCCTCTGACTTTCTGCGGGACTTTTGTCGTGGGAAGGGCATTCGCCAGACGTTCACGCTCCCGGCCTCACCGCAGCAGAATGGGATTGCTGAGCGCCGCATTGGCTTAGTCATGGAGGTCGCTCGTACCTCCATGGTCCATGCGGCTGCCCCTCATTTTCTGTGGCCGTTTGCGGTCCGATACGCTGCGCATCAGCTCAACCTCTGGCCCCGTGTCTACTTGCCGGAGACCTCCCCCACACTGCGTTGGACGGGGAAGGTTGGCGATGCGTCAGTGTTTCGGGTATGGGGTTCTCGTGCCTTTGTCCGCGATATTACTGCGGACAAGCTCTCCGCCCGTGCTATTCTCTGCGTCTTCCTTGGCTTTGTCCCTGACGCGCCTGGCTGGCAGTTTTACCACCCCACCTCGCGCCGTGTCCTGCCCTCTCAGGACGTCACATTCGACGAGTCGGTTCCCTTTTACCGTCTCATCCCCTACCGCACTGCTTCTCTCCCCCCCCCGCCGCTCTTCCTTGCACCAGGTCCTCCTCCGGTAGACCCCCTCCCCCCTCAGGGTCCTGCTCCCTCAGGTGTGTCCCAGGTAGACGCTGTCGAGCCTGTCGAGGTAGCGGTTGACTCTGGTGCTGCTACTGGGGGTGGTGCTGCTGGGGGTGCTGAGCCTGAGCGTGCGGAGCCTGGGGGTGCTGAGCCTGAGCGTGTGGAGCATGGGGGTGCTGAGCCTGAGCGTGTGGAGTCTGGGGGTGCTGAGCCTGGGGTTGCTGAGTCTGAGGGTGCGGAGCCTGGGGGTGCTGAGCCTGGGGGTGATGAGCCTGGGGGTGCTGAGCCTGGAGGTGCTTGTTACGATAAGAATGAATTGATAGAAAATGTGAAGTACAACCCTAGATATAGCAAACCCTAATCATGCAAGTAAGTAGAAACGTAACACCTAGACTAACCTAAACAACACATATAAAATATATGTTGACACACCCCCATAGTCTAGGTGACGGAAGTCCTGTAGAAACAACAAGAGCAAGCAACGGTCACAAGACCAGTCTACAAGAACAAGACAAATCTCAGGGTGGAGCTCAAAGTCACCACACACTCCGAGAGCAAGCAAGGGGCCACAAGGCCAGTCCACATGCAGGTATATAGCAAATATAAAGAGATGCAAGAGTACAAGACATGCAGAACAAGGCATCTCTAAGCAAGCAAGTGAGGACGGGCAGGCACAAGGCCAAGCTGGGTGCAGAAACGCTGGTGGTCACAAGGCGGCAACGCCTTGGTGAAGATATCTGCCGTGTTTGCCTCAGAGACCACACGTCGAACGAGTGCCTGTCCACGCTGCTGCAACTCACGCAGAAGGAAGTAACGAAGCTGGATGTGCTTCGCCTTCCCAACCAGTCGGGGCTCCTCACACAACAGAACAGCAGACCTGTTGTCGGCGAACAAGACTGGGGGAGAGCGAGGCCGCTCACCAAGGTCGGTGAGAAGGAAAGACAGCCAGCGAAGCTCCTGAGCGGCCATGGCCGCAGCGTACACCTCTGCCTCACAGCTGGAACCGGCGACAGACGACGCCCGAGTCGACCGCCACGAAACAGCACCTGCCCCGAGGCTAAAGGAGTACCCCTGTGTAGACCGACGCGTCTCCGCGTCGTCGGCCCACGACGAGTCCGAGTAACCTGTGAGTGTAACTGGCTGCTTCCCTCCAAGGACAAGTCCCATGCCTGATGTACTCGCCACATACTTCGCCACCCTCTTAGCAGCGTACCAGTGGGAAGGTCGGTGTCTCCCAGGCGCAACAAAGCGCGCAAGGACGCTAAGAGGGTAAGCTAGGTCTGGGCGAGTACAGGTCATCAGGTACATGAGACAACCCACCAGCTCAGGATATGGACCACTGGACTCAAATGACTCGTCCGAAGGTGGAGCCGTGAGCCCATGATCCACACCAAGAGGGGTGAGCTGTACCTTGGAGAACGGGAAGCGAAACCGCGTGAGGATCTGCTCGACCATATGCGACTGAGTCAGCGTAATGGTGCGAGCTGCCCTGTCCCTGGTGATCTGCAGGCCAAGGTAGTGCTGCAGCTCACCAAGGTCAGTGCAAGTGTGTCTCCTCTGCAGTTCCTCCTTCACGGAGGCCAGCGCGCGTCGGTCGGGAGTGGCGAACACTAGGTCGTCGACGTAGACCAGGACAAAGAACGGGGTCGAGCCACGGCGAACAAACAGTGACGGGTCAGCAGACGACGGAAAGAAGTCAAGAGCTGCAAGGGTCGAGCGAAGTGTGTCGTGCCACTCACGTGGGGCCTGACGCAGGCCGTAGACTGGTCGACGCAGCTGCCACTGGGTCCCAGGTGGGAAAGAGCCAGTGAAGCCAGGCGGGCGACGCAGCCAGATCTGCTCGTGCAGGCTCCCCTGAAGGAACGCGGTGGAAAAGTCCAAGGAGTGCAACTCGTAGTCGCGCTGGGCTGCAATATGCAGCAACACCCGAAGAGTACTCATCTTCGGGGTGGGAGCGAAGGTCTGGAAGAAGTCCACCCCCTCTCGCTGACTGAAGCCTCTCGCAACATAGCGTGCCTTGAACACAGGTGGTGATCCAGGCGGCCGCTTCACCTTGTAGAGCCATCGGCCACTGACGACATTCGTCCCAAGTGGTGGGACTGCGTCGACGTAAGTGCCTGTGGACCTATAAGATGCCATCTCTGCCTCCTCAGCTGCTATCCAGTACGAAGCCCAGGGTCCCGAGACCGCCTCGGCGTGAGTGCGAGGGATCGGGATGTCAAGGGCGTCTGGATCCCCCTCAGGGGCAAGCAGCATGGCGCAGAGATGAGGAACAGCGGCCGCAAGAAAACCAAGCTCGAACTGCCTGTCCTCTACGACCTCCAGGGGAAAGACAGGAGCACCCCCAGAGGACGGAGAACGTGCAGGGCCACTCACCAAGTGAGCGGCGTAGTCAAGGCGGTGGGAAGAGGCAAAGCCAGAGACAGTGGTAACAAGTGCTGAGACAGACGACAGAGGTGCAGTCGGGTGAGTGACCAACGCGGACAAAACACGGGAGACGACAGGACGGGAGGCACGGAGGTAGTCGGACAACGGGTCGTGAAGCACAGTGAGGGACGACTCAGGGGGCTGTGGAAGGACAGGAGGAGGTGGAACACGAGAGCGGAGAACAAGGTGAAACGGACCGTCTGCACGGTAACGGGACCGACGGGGTTGTGGAGACACAGCACGACTGAGGGGAGGACGACGAGTCCACTGGGAGGAGGAAAGGGACTCAACTGGTGGAACAGGAGGGGACGACAGGGGACCACGAACAAAGCGTGCAGGTGCTGGGTCGGGGAGGTCGCGTAGTCGCAGTCGCTGCTGCTCCGCCTCCTCTGGCGTCTGCTGCGACGGTACCGGCCCCTGCTGCTGCTCCTGTGGCTCCGCCTCTGCCCTCTCCTGCTGCGGCTGAAGCTGTACCCGCTGCTGCGACCGGGACTCCTGCGCTACCCTCTCCTGCTGCTGCCGTGACTCCTCCTCTACTCTCTCCTGCTGCGTCTGGAACCGCACCTGCTGCTGCGGGTGGGACTCCTGCTCTACCCTCTCCTGGTGCGGCCGTGACTGCTCCTCTACTCTCTCCTGCTGTGTCTGTAACTGCACCTGCTGCTGCGGGCGGGACTCCTGCTCTACCCTCTCCTGGTGCGGCCGTGACTCCTCCTCTACCCTCTCCTGCTGCGGCTGCAGCTGCACCCGCTGCTGCGACCGGGACTCCTGCGCTACCCTCTCGTGCTGCTGCTGTGACTCCTCCTCTACTCTCTCCTGCTGCTGCTGCTGCTGCTGCTGCTGCTGCTGCTGCTGCTGCTGCTGCTGCTGTGCCCTCTCAAATCGCTCACGCTCCTCCCTCTCCAACCGGAGGAGACGCTGCTCACGGGTCAGGAAACGTACAGTGCGCGGTGTAGGCGCCACAGTGCCAGTGCCTCCAGCTCCAGCACCCCCAGAACCAGCACCTCCACCACCGACACCCCCGGGGCCTCTAGTACCTCCCGCAGGAACACCCCCAGGCTCCGCAACAACCGACCGCAGAGAAGAAGGAGGAGGAAACTGCGGGACGGACGGGAAGCCAGGGGGTGAGGCAGGGCGAGGCCGCCGAGTCGAGGCTGCCGTGTCCTCCACAGGAGTGACCTCCACGCCCACAACCCCTGCACCCCCAGAGCCGACACCACCAGCTCCTGCAGCCCCAGTACCCTCACCCTCCGCAACTGCACCTCCCGCACCCCCAGACACGACAGGGACTGGACGCTGCGGGGGGGAAGACTGCTGAGTGACGTGCGACACACCTGACGGGGCAGGACGCGAAGGGGGGGGGGCTACCGGGGCGACTGGTGGGGGCTCAAGGGTGAGGAACAGCGGGGGGGAAAAGGCCTGAGTACCTCGGTGGGGGCGACTCCTGTAGTAACAGACAGACTCGTCGAACGTGACGTCCTGCGAAGCGAAGAACTGGTAGGTGACCGGGTCGTAGAACACCCAGCCGGAGGCGTCCAAAGGGAAGCCAAGAAAGACGCAGGCACGAGTGCACGGAGACAACTTGTTCGCGCCAGGGGCGCGAACGTGAGCCAGACAACCCCAGACGTGGAAGTCAGCTGCTACGCCCGGAGAACCTGTCCAAAGGGAGACCGGCGTCACCCTTGGCCGTGCGTCACTGGGCCACAGGTTCAGCTGGTGCGCGGCGTAGCGGACTGCCTGGGGCCACAAGAACTGGGGGGCACCGGCATGGCACATGGAGGTCCGGGCAACCTCCATGACCAGGCCGATGCGTCGCTCGGCTACCCCGTTCTGCTGCGGTGATGCTGGTAGCGTGTAAGACTGGATGATCCCCCGACCCTGACAGAACGTCTCCAGGCGAGTGGAAGAAAACTCACCACCACGGTCCGAGTGTAGGCGAAGCCCACACAGGCCCTGGGCGCCACCCCACGCTAGTAGCCACGGCTCGAGGACGGTAGGCACGTCGGCCTTCCGTCGCAAGGGGAAAACCGTGGTGTAGCGGGAGTAGTCGTCCACCACAATCAGGAAGTAGCGCTCCTGACGTGGGCCAAGGACCGGAGAGGGGCCCCAGACGTCCAAGTGCAGGGTCTCGAAGGGAGCCGTGGTGGGGGGGAACGAGGAGGAGTGAGGGGCAGCGCGCTGCCGACCCTCGACGCAAGGAGTGCACAGCGGCGCAGGCGAGCGGGGAAGCGGTGCAAGCGACCCTGGGAGACCTGAGACCAGACGGTAACGTGCCATCCTACTGAGACGCGGGAACGACGGGTGACCTAGACGGTGGTGCCAGAGGACCGACGGGTGGGTGAGGGACCGACAGTCACACGACACAGCAGCTACCTGACCTGACCTGACCTGACCTGACTCAGTGTGGTGGGACCCAGTGTGTAGTGAGTACAGACCAGATCCCGGCTCTCTGTGGAATGTGGCCAGGGGCGCCCCAGTGGCACCGACAGTGCAGGAGGCAACAGGCTCGTCCAGTGGGAAAGTAGTGACTACGCCTAGGTCGTGAAGGTGACTGACACCCACCAAGTTCCTAGAGAACGAGGGGGTGTAGTAACCTGTAAGAAAACCTGAGGGAGCCGCCGGACACGGAAGAGTGGTGGTGCTGCTAGCAACTACACGTCCCACAGAGGGGTCAGCCAAGGCGACAGTGACTGGAGTGCGCAGTGGTGTGAGGTCGGTACAGTCGCGAAAGAAACAGCTGGACGCTCCAGAATCTAGGGTGAAGGAAAGCTGTGCAGTCTGTGGGGTCGCACCCGAACCAGCTACAAAGGCTAGTGCTAGACTAGTGGTAGCTGCAGCTTCTACACAAAGACCCTCAGAGGCGCCGGGACTGGAAACAACACACGCACCAAGACTGGAAACACAGGTCTCTACTCGTGCAGCCGGAAAGGGTCCTAGACCAGGCAGGTGAGACTCAACTGGTGCAGTAGTGCGCTGGCGAAGGCGCGAAGGCCAGTGCGGTGTAATAGCGTGAGGACCAAAACGCACACGGTGGAGGTCGTCGAGTCGACGGTAGCAGCTGGACGCAGTGTGGTCAGGACTCCAGCAGGTAGTGCCAGCACCAGGGCCTGTCAGGGCCCGGTACCCGCAGGGGCCGACGTCTCGCCCACTGCTAGCTGAGCCACTGCTGGGGGCGCCACACTTTGGACCCGCAGGCCCCAACTGACGGGAGTGCTGCGGCTGGCCCTGCTGCTGTAGAACCCTAGTACATGCCATGTGAGCCTATGCTGCTACTGGTTCTGCTGAGGGCAGCCTAAGCTGCTGCTGGTGCACTGGGGGCAGCCTGTGCTGCTTCTGGTTCTGCTGAGAGGCAGCCTAGGCTGCTACTGGTTCTCCAGGGGGCAGCCAATGCTGCTGCTAGTGCGCAGGCAGTTGCCTAAGCTGCTGCTGGTGTGCTGGCAGTAGCCTAAGCTGCTGCTGGTGCGCTGGGGGCAGCCTATGCTGCTGCTGGTTCGCTGGGGGCAGCCTATGCTGCTGCTGGTTCTGCTGGTTCTGCTGGTTCTGCTGGTTCTGCTGGTTCTGCTGGTTCTGCTGGTTTTGCTGGTTCTGCTGGTTCTGCTGGTTCTGCTAGTTCTGCTGGTTCTGCTGGTTCTGCTGGTTCTGTTGGTTCTGCTGGTTCTGCTGGGGGCAGCCTACGTTGCTGCTGGTGCGCTGGGGGCAGCCTATGCTGCTGCTGGTGTAGCTGGCGGCAGTGTAATCGGCTGGGGCTACTGACGGCGGGTGTGGTAGGTCGTGGGGAGGCAGGTTTCAGGTGGGGAAGCTGTTAAGGCAGCGGGCTACGGGTGAGGCGGCGGTTCTGTGCAGTTCTGTGCGGTTATGTGCAGTACTGTGCGGTTCTGTGAGGTTCAATGCGGTGGAGAGGACTGGGTGGGGCAACTGATTCCGGGTGAGGTGCCTGGAACGGGTGGGGCAGCAGGTTTCCAGGTGGGGCGGCGGTTGTCAGGTCTGGGGCGGTGGTTTTCAGGTGGGGAAGCTGTTAAGGCGGCGGTTCTGTGCGGTTCTGTGCAGTTATGTGCAGTTCTGTGCGGTTCAATGCGGTGGAGAGGACTGGGTGGGGCGGCTGATCCCGGGTGAGGTGCCTGGAACGGGTGGGGCAGCAGGTTTCCAGGTGGGGCGGCGGTTGTCAGGTCTGGGGCGGCGGTTTTCAGGTCTGGGGCGGCGGGTTTCCAAGTTCGGCGGCGGTTTTCAGGTCTGTAATGGCGGGTTTTCAGGTCTGGGGGGCGGTTAAGACGGTGGGCTGCACGTGCGCGCGGCCGCGACGTACTAGCGCGAAGCTGCGGGTGCGACTAAGGCTGCGCGCGCAGCTACGCGCGTTCGTCTGCTGCGCGCTATAGGGCTGGGGGGAAACGCGCGGGGTAAAACGAGTGGGGCGCGGGGCAGAAAACGAGTGACGCACGGCAAAAACGGGTGGGGCGCAGGGCAGAAACGGGTGACGCGCGATGTCGACGGGGGGGCGCGACCTACTCGGGCTCTACGGGGCAGGGCGCTTCGGGCTATGGGTCGCTACGAGGCGCGCGGGTGGTGGGCCCATAGACTATCGAGAGAAATTTCGCCTAAGGGAAAAAATCGCCTAGGGGAAAAATCGCCTAAGGGAAACCTAGCTCTATACCATGTTACGATAAGAATGAATTGATAGAAAATGTGAAGTACAACCCTAGATATAGCAAACCCTAATCATGCAAGTAAGTAGAAACGTAACACCTAGACTAACCTAAACAACACATATAAAATATATGTTGACAGTGCTGAGCTTGGGGGTGCTGAGCCTGGGGGTGCTGAGCCTGAGGGTGCTGAGCCTGCGGTTGCTAAAACTGGGGGTGCTGAGTCTACTGGAGTTCCTGCAGGTCCCTCGTCTCGGCGGGAGCCTCTGTCTCCACCGCAGCTGCGCGAGTGGTTTGCTCGCCGCTGGAGACGCACCGACACCTCTCTGCTGCCGTTCTACGTCCTCGTGTACGTCGACGACTTGGTCTTTGCTACTGCTGGCACTGAGGGACTCGCCCATGTGAAGTCGGAGCTGCAGAAGAGACACACGTGCGCCGACCTGGGTGAGCTGCGAAGCTATCTTGGCTTGCGGATCACCCGGGACATAGCACAGTGCACCATTACCCTGACTCAGTCACACATGGTGCAGCAGGTCCTTCAGCGCTTCGGCTTCACGTACTCCTCGCCACAGCCCACTCCTCTGCCTACTCGCCACTCGCTCTCAGCTCCACCTTCGGACGAGTCCGTAGACCCGAGTGGTCCGTACCCAGAGCTTGTGGGCTGCATCATGTACCTGATGACCTGCACTCGACCTGAACTTGCCTACCCTCTTAGCATTCTTGCACGCTATGTCGCTCCTGGGAGACACAGGAAGGAGCACATGGATGCCGCTAAGAGGGTGTTGCGCTACTTGTGCAGTATGTCGGGCATGGGGCTCGTGCTTGGAGGACGGGCTCGAGTTGTCCTCACTGGTCACGCAGACGCTTCCTGGGCTGACGTTGGCTACGCAGCGGTCGTCACAGGTTTACACTTTCAGCCTTGGCTCCGGCTCTGTTTCGTGGCGGTCTACCCGCTCGTCTTCTGTTCTCAGCTCCAGCTGTGAGGCTGAGATCTACGCAGGGCCCATGGCTGCACAGGAGTTACGCTGGCTCACCGACCTGCTGACCGACCTGGGAGAGTCGCCTCGTTCTCCTCCAGTGCTGTACGTCGACAACAAGGCCATGATTGCCTTGTGTCTGGAGCACAGACTGGAGCACAGGACGAAGCACATCGCTGTGCGCTACTTCCTTGCTCGAGAGTTGCAGCAGCGTGGTCAGCTTCGTCTTGCTTACGTAGCCACTCGGGCCAACACTGCTGATGTCTTCACCAAGGCACTGCAGCCTTGTGATCATCAGCGTTTCTGTACTGTTCTAGGCCTTGTACCCACTGGGCCTCACTTGTTTACTTCTTGACTTTGCTTGTACTGTGATCTCTATGCATATACTTGCATGCTTACACTTGCTAGGTTGTGATCACTGTATATAACTCTGTATGTGAACTGGCCTTGTGGCCATTTGCTTGTGCTCAGAATGCGTGGTGGCGTCGTGATCCACCCCTCGCTTCCTTTGCTTTTCTTGACTGGTCTTGTGACCTCTTGTTCTCCCCCACTTTGCCTATGGGGGTGTGTCTAACTTATATGCTATAGTCTGTGTAGGCTGTAGTGGGGTAGTTCATATGGGGTACAACACTTTAGGGTTTCCTACTTGTACTCCTCATTCTGCTCAATGCAATCATTCCTCGTTCTGTTTTCACAGATTGCGGCGCGATCGGCGAGCACCCAGGTGTCGCGGGACTCGAGCGCCTTGATTTCCGCATCCATCGCCTCGCACCACTCTTTGCTGTGTGGTCCCGCCAGTGCCTGGCGCGGATTCTTGGGCTCGATGACACGTGGCGCCATTGAGGTGGCGGTGTGGAGTCCTAGCAGCTGTAGTCCTGAGACGGTGCTGTCGTGGCGATGCTGCGGGATGACTTCCTGCACGTCACCATCGTCGCTCTCTGGTTCAGGCGGTGGTGCCTCTGCGCCTCCGCCGCTTCCTCCTGCTCCGCCGAATCCTCCTGCTCTGCACAACTCCTCCACCTGAGGGGTCTTCGTCGCCGTCGCTGCTGCGGCGATCTCCTCCTATGAATTCTCCTCTGGAGTCTTGCTCCAGGATGGCTACGGCGGTTTCGTCCTCGGGCTTGGCGTAGCTGTGCCCGTCGTTGGCGTGAGCGCGATTTGCGTTTGTCCGCTCGTCTTCGCGGAACTGGCCGAGGAAGAGACGTTCGTAGAAGATTACGTCGCGCGCCTTGGTGATTTTCTGGCTGATGAGGTCCAGAATGAGCCACACTTTGTATTCCGAGATGAATCCCCCAGCGCGCGCGGCTTGCGAATTTGCCGATGGTTGATGTCGGCGGGCGGTACTGCACCATACATCCCCACACGCGGAGGATGGATGTGTCGCCCTTCATCCCCGTCCACTTCAGATGCGGGGACAGATTCCCGGTGATGGCGGTGGTTGACAGTAGGTTGTGCACCCGCACGGCGTGGTGCATCGCGTACGTCCAGTAAGTCGGGGGAAGCTTGGACTGCTTCAGCAGCGCTTGCACCTTCGTCATGAGCGTGCGGTTAGTGCGCTCGGCAACGCTCTGCTGCTGATGTGCGTAGGGGAGGGAGACGTCTGCTGATATCTTCACCAAGGCACTTGCGCCTTGTGATCATCAGCGCTTCTGTACTCAGCTGGGTCTTGTGCCTACCTTGACTCACTTGCTCACCCCTTGACCTTGTTTGTACTGTTGCATATATATATACACCTGCTCTTGCTTGTCTAGCCTTATATATATATGTAATCCTGCATGTGAACTGGCCTTGTGGCCTTGAACTTGTGCTCGGAATGTGTGGTGACTTTGTGATCCACCCTGAGCTTGCTTTGCTATGCTTGACTGGTCTTGTGACCCCTTGTTCTCCCCCACTTTGCCTATGGGGGTGTGTCAGATTTATATGACATAGCTACTGTAGGCTATAGTGGGGTAGCACATATGGGGTACAGTTTTCTAGGGTTTACATTTGTACCCAACTTTCCCTTAGTCCATCCATTCTCGTTTCTTTCTAACAAGGTGCTGGTAGGCGGTCGAGCACGTTATGCCTCGTCCCGCACATCGCGCAGGTGCCAAGTCGGCCACGTGCCGACAGTTGTGCCAGATTCACCACGTCGACCTCGGGATACCAGCGCGCAGGTCGACCTCGCCAAAGCTTCTAGGGACGAAACTCGCACACCTGCCAAGTTTTGCAGTCGAGCAGCTTCACTTGACAAGTTCGACGCTGCTCTGTCGAGCAGCACTTCTCGACGGACTCGTCGTCCATCACTCATTGTCGACCACTGTCGTCGACCAGCTACTTCCGCTGGCGTCGTCGACCGGGTCCCGTCGAGCATGGCCTGCTCGACCACCATTCTTGTCGACCAAAGTAGGTTGACTCGACGACCACTATGTCGAGTTCTCATGGTCGACGGCGAGATCGGCTGCGCCCAAGCGAGGGCGGGGCCTTTCTGTTCGAAAATGACGATCTTGCTGAGCTTCGTGGTCAGTATGCGGAGCTAGTGGGTTGCCTCATGTACCTGATGACCTTCACTTGCCCAGATCTCGCATGTTTTCTCAGCATCCTTGCTCGTTTTGTTGCAACTGGGAAACACCGACATGAACACTGGTAAGCTGGTATGAGGGTATTGCCCTATCCGGCCGGTACATAAGGCATGGGGCTTGTGCTTGGAAAACAACAGCCAGTTGCACTCACGCGACACACTGACGCGTGGTGGCCAGACGACATCAGACTCTAGGGTCCTCTAAGAGCTACCGCTTCGGTCTTGGCGCCGAAGCAGTCTCGTGGAGGTCCGCTCGCTCATCTTCGGTTCTTGCTCACTAACTTAGGTGAGCCTCCTAGCTCTGCCTCGGTACTGTTTGCTTATAAGAAGGCCATGCTTTTTCTGTGTTAGGAGCCTAAACTAGAGGGCAGAGCAACCACATCTAGCTGCGGTACTTTCTACTGTGTGAGGTGCAGCAGCGCGCCCAGGGACGCGTAGTTTGTCCCAGAAGGTTCTCACTTGTTATGATCTTGATCTCTGTACACTGTATTTGATTTGATTTCGTCTTATTATACTCGTTGTCTGACCTTGTGGCCCTTTGTCTCAGAGGCTGTGCTACTAGTATCCCCCTAAGTTGTACCTCATACACTTTGTTGTTCTTGCTGCCTGACATTGTGGCCTATCGTCTCAGGGGCTGTGCTAGTAGTATCGGGGCTGTGCTAGTAGTATCGCCCTGAGTTGTTTCTCATCTTTTAGGCACTTCCCCTCCCCTAGCCTAGGGTGTGTGTCAATGTACACTTATACATGTGCATGTGTACATCATAATCTAGGTTGGGTTATACTGTAAGGATATGGTTTATTTCGTATACCTGTATGCCCCATTCTAGCAATTCAATCCCAGTTTCTGATAGTATTTGTTGATGAATCTTCGTGTGGCGAACATGTGGAAACAAGAGGCGTGGGATAGTCGTATTGGTAAATGTTTGTGTTGTGCCTACCGGTTGTGCAAAGTTGTTCTAATTCTTGGGATCACAACGCTATAGTAGTATAAGAGCGTCTGTTAGCAAGTGTTCTTTTCGTAACAGCGTGAAATTCGATGGCGGGCCATGTCAGGGATGTCGCACGTGACGTGCCAGGCTAGATTTTCCCATCGGGTTTGCTGGAGTTGGGAAAACCGTCCAGCCGAACCGAATCAAGCAGGTTCGTGCTGGGAACTTCGCGCCTCGAGCTTGCTGAAGGTTTCATCGGGCGTGTCGCGAACCGATCGAACAGGTGCTTCAAAGCGGTTGATTACCGATCTTGCACGGTTGATGACCCGTTCAAGCGAAATGAACGTTTTCGCTGGCTGGTGTCTTGTCTTTTACTAGGCTAGGCTGTCACCATGAGCATGAACAAATGGGTGTACGCAACGAATAAAACTTGCATTCGCAAGCTGCGGTTGAGATGAGAGGGAGGAACAACTGGGAGCAGTACACCCTCTCTCGCGCCAGACTGACAATGGGATGCACTGGCTACAGTGCGTACTGTTGCTTGGACCCTAGCGATCTGGTGCTTGGAACCGAACCCCAGCTAGGTGGCAGGATTTCTGCTAGCTCGGACGATCCGGGCCCCTGTGAAAAAAACCCTGTAAAATCCGAGCCAGCGAAAATCCGACCACGACAAATCCGGGTTCGAGCCAGAAAAGGCCTGAAAACCTGCATTGAGGTGTGGGAGAGAGACTTACGGGCTGGTCCAAGAAGCACCTGATGACAATCAGGGTTCCTCTAACACCTTGTAATTTCAGTCAAAGCAGGGTTATTGCCCTGATAACAAAAGCCCTGCTCCGGAGGAACGGTACACAACGTTATGTGGAAGAAAGCTTGCTTTTGCGTACGGTTAAGTGCGGCAAGTGTGCTTATATGGTATGTGCTGTGACCATTCTGGACGCATTGAGGTCAGTACAGCCGGGCTGTCAGTATGGCCAATGTCAGTCTGGCGCGAGAGAGGGTGTACCGTGCAGCATCCGTCTCGCAAACTGGACAGGTGCTTGTATTGCGTTGCGTGCATAGAAAGTTTATTCACCAGCAGTATTTGCTAGCAGATATTCGCAAGAAGTTAATAGGCGGGTAAGTCGATGGGCGGATTAAGTTGACTGAAGTTTTTGGTCGTAACAA
Organism: Closterium sp. Naga37s-1; assembly: GCA_947471745.1. NCBI lineage: Eukaryota > Viridiplantae > Streptophyta > Zygnematophyceae > Desmidiales > Closteriaceae > Closterium > Closterium sp. Naga37s-1. The sequence continues at coordinate 2,933,768 of CANJKZ010000242.1, forward strand.
GTTATTAACTTTTTAGATAGTGCCCTGGTAAAGACCGGAAGAGGATTCCTAATTAGGTGACTTTTCAAAAGCCATGGATCCCAGCTGGCCCTCGCGTCAGCCTCGTAGTTCCACGTCATACCCGTTCTTCGATCTCTTGCCACCGTTAACTGCTTCTCAACCGTCCTCCGCGCGCTCCACGTCATCGACGTCTGCGTCCACGTCATCCGTGCTCGACGACCTTTACCGCTTCGGCTCGGGAACCAAGGCCTCGGCGACGACGCCCGGCAGTGGTAGCAACAGCAGCAGCCTCGGCAGCGGCGGCGGCGGCGGCGGCGGCGGTGGCGGGGGCAGCGCGGGGAATTTGTCGGGGGAAGGGAGATCCGCACAGGGAGGTGCGGGCGGCGGGATGTACGCGGTGGGCGGAGATGCGCGCGCGCAGGTATCGCTGGACGGGCTCTTCCCCGCAACCGTGTCCATGCACCACGAGGTCGGCGACTTGTTCGTAAGCACGCAACGCCTTTTGAATCTTCTCATAACTGGACTGGCTCTTTTCCGCGACCGTGACCATGACCGTGTATTACAACGTCGGCGATCTCTTCGTGAGCACGCAGGGCCTTTTGAGTGACTGCGAGACGTCTTGAAAGTGGACGGAAAATTCCCGCGACCGCGACTGAGTACTACGACGTTGGGAAACTCTTTGATAACACGCCCCGCTTTTCTCCGGGGGATAAAGGGATTTCCTCGGCTTCCTTCACTCTTTGTTAACCGTTCTACCTTCGCCCTTCTCGTATCTCCCTTCTTCGCTCTCTCTTCTCGCTTCGCCTACGGGTGCTGCTTGTTATTTTTTTTTAAGAGATTCCAAGTCCGTTTTTCCCAATTTGCCGCACCTTACGTCTCGCGGGTTCGCCAATGGGTTTTTGCCGCGCTCTCCCGCGCTCTCCCTTCCCCCCTCTCCCTGCGCTCACTCACCTCTTCACACATCCTTCACCTATCCGTATTCACCCCTTTCGATAATCTCCGCACGAGCTCTTTCCAGTCATCGTCATTCCGCGCTTACCTATTCCGTGTCACTCCCCTCCGCGCCCACTCCCCATTCCCGCACGTGCTCGCTGCGCGCAGGGGGACCTGAGCGCGGACCGCGGGCAGCACCAGCAGCAGCCCCTCTACATGCCCTCCTCGTCCGCCGCGCGCGCTGCAACGTCCTTGGCTCCCGCAACCTTCTCGTCCTCGTTGCCCGCTGCAGCCTCCTTGTCCCCCTCTACCTCCTCCTCCTCCTCCACCACCCCCTCGAATCCCCCCTCGTCGTGGTCCGCGTCAGGGGGGGCAGCCATGCGCGCAGCAGCGGGGGGCGGGGATGGGGGAGGCGTAGGGGGAGGTGGGGGAGGGAGAGGCGGAGGGGGAGGCTTCGGAGGTAGTTACGTTGGGGGGGGTGGGGGGCAAGCAGCAGGCTCAGGCGCAGGGGCCAGTGGTGGTGGCGGCAGCGGCAGTGGTGGCAGCAGTGGGGGCGGAAGCTTATCCATGGGCAGGGGGGAGGGCATGCGCGCATCAGCAGCAGCGCGCGCCCCTGCAACCGCCGCGGACCTGAGCCACGTCACCTCCGCCGTTCTGGGCGGCGTGGAGCGTCTGTTGCAGCGGTTCGCGGGCGGCGTGGGCGCGGCCGTGGGGGAGGTGGGGGCGCGCGTGGGCGCAGTGGAGGGTGCAGTGGGGGCGCTGCAGCGCGAGGGGGAGAGGGGGTGGCGGGAGATGGGGGAGAGGCAGGCGGAGTTGGAGGGGCGGATGCGATCAATGGAACAGCTGCTGCTGGAGGTGAGGGGGAGAAGGTGGAAAAAGGGTGGGGGGAGGGGAGGGGGGGGGAGGGAGGGGGGAGTGGGGGGAGGGAGGGGGGAGGGGGGAGGAGGGAGGGGGGAGGGGGGAGGAGGGAGGGGGGAGGGGGGTGGAGGGAGGGGGGGAGGGGGGAGGGGGGAGGGGGGAAGGGGCAGGGGGGAAGGGGGAGGGAGGGGAAAGGGAGAAAGGAGGAGGTGGGAAGGGATGATGGCGGGGATGGGGTTCAGTGAGAAGATTGGGGGGGGAGTGGGGGTGGTTGTCGGGTGTTGTTACCAGAGTGAATTGAGGGAGTGAGGGAAGAGGGAAGGGAGATTGCGCAGGATGGGGCGTTCTCTTTGAAAAGAGAGGAGGATTCAGTCGGAGTAGTTTAGGGCAGTTTTGAATCAGCCTTTGCAGCAACATCACATACAGTGTGCTTGGTGCTTTTGTATTTCCTTCTTGTTATTTCGTATATTGCTTTGCTTTCTGCTCGCCCCCTTCCTCTCCCAACGTAGCAACCTCCATCCCCTCATCCCTCACCCCCCTTCCCTCCCGCTTCTCCCTTTCATCCTGTTTGGCTGCCGCCCTCAATTTTAAGCCCATATGTCCCTCTGATCCTTCCCCCCATGCGCCCCTCTGCCCCTTTGCCCCCATCTGCCCTTTCCCCACCCATCCCTCTACCCCTTCTCCCCCCTGTCCCTCTGCCCATTCCCCCCATGTCTCCCGGCCCCTTCCCCCGCTGCCTGTGTCTCCTGCGCCCGCATGCGAGCATGGCAGGTGCAGAGGGGCATTCAGGTGCTGCGGGACCGACACGAGCTAGCCGACGCCCAGGCAGAGCTCTCTCGCCTGCACACCCTCTCCCTCGCCTCCGCACCTCCCAGCACCGCTGCTGGTTCCATTGGAACCGCTGCTAACTCCAGTGATACCACCGGTGGTGGTACTGCTGCTGCCAGCACCATTCTCGCGCTGCCCGCTCCTCCTGCCCCTGCTGCTGCTATCCAGCCCACCCAGCCGCCCCCTCCTCCCCCACACGCCTCTCCTGCTCCTCATCCTCCCCTCGCTTCGTTGCCTCTTCCTCACTACCTTGCTTCCGCCCCATCTCCGCCCTACTCTTCCCCCGCTTCCTCCCCTCCTCCTCCCTACCCTGAGCCTGCGTCTGCTCCTCCTGCCCCTGCTCCGCCTGCCACGCCCCCCCCACCTCCTGTTAATGCTCCAATCGCACCTGCTGCCCCTGCTCCTGTGGCCTACCCTTTCCTTGCACCCGCTGGCGCGGTGCAGTCACAGACACTGTTGCCCCACCCGCAGCAACAGCAGCAGCAGCAGCAGCAGCAGCAGCAGCAGCAGGGAAGCAGTGGATATCCTTCGTCCTCTTACTATTTTGAGGCACAAGCACAGGCACAGGCACAGGCACAGGCACAAGCACAGGCACAGGCACAGGCACAAGAGCAGGCAGAAAGGCAATACCGTGGGAACTATGTAGTCTATCCATCTCTACCGCTAGCACCGCAACACACACAGCAGCTCGCATCTGCACAGCGGCAGCAGGAGGAGGAGGAGCAGCAGCAGCAGCAGCAGCAGCAGCAGCAGCAGCAGCAGAATTTTCAGCAGCAGCCGGAGCAGTTGCAGCAGCAGCAGCAGCAGGAGCAGAAGTTTCAGCAGCATCAGCAGCAGGAGCAGTTGCAGCAGCAGCAGCAGCAGCAGCAGAATTTTCAGCAGCAGCAGGAGCAGTTGCAGCAGCAGCAGAATTTTCAGCAACACCACCAGCAGCAGGAGCTGTTTCAGCAGCAGCACCAGCAGCAGCAGCATTTTCTGCAACAGCAGCATAATTTTCAGCAACAGCAGAAGCAACAGGAAGCAGGGAGTCAGCATGTGGCACAGCAGGCACAGCAGCAGCAGTATGGTGCTGGTAGTGCGGTTGACCCAGTGCAAATGCAGGCACAGGCACAGGCACAGGCTGAGGCAGAGGCACAGGCACAGGCACGGGCACAAGCACAAGCAGAGCAAGAAGCACAGGCTCGAGAGCACTACAAGCATCAGCAGCAAATGGAAGCACAGCAGGCAGCACAGCAGGCAGCTCCCAGCGCTCCTTTTGCTCCTGGTAGCTCTGTTCCACCACCCCCACCAACAGCACCACCTCCATTTACGCCACCACTGCCGCCCCCACCACTCCCTCCACCGCCGCCCCCACCACCCCCACCTCCTGCTGCTGCTCCTGTCTCCCCCTCTCCTTATCCCCAGCCGCCTCCTCCAAATGCTCCTCCTCTCCCTCCCCCGCCTCCTCCTCCTGCCCCTGCCCCTCCCCCCCCTCCGCCTCCCCCTCCGGCTGCTGCTCCTCCTCCGCCTCCTCCCTCTCCCGCGCCCGCCCCACCCACCCCCCCTCCGCCATACAGCATGGTGCCGCCATCTGCTCCCCCTCCCCCTCCTCCAAATGCTGCTCCTCCTCCCCCTCCTAGTTACCCCACTCCTGGTAGCGCTCCTCCTCCCCCTCCTCCTCCTCCCTCTCCCCCTCCTCATCATTCTCTTCCCCCTCCTCCCCCTCCCCCGCCTGCATCTCAGGGCATGTATGCACCTCCCGCACCTCATACCATGATGTACTATCCCCATGCGCCGCCTCCCCCATATGCCATGCCTCCCCCTCCTCCCCCTCCCCCCGGGCAACCCATGCCAATGCCCATGCACTCCATAACCCAGCAGCACCAGCACCAGCAGTTTCACCAGCAGCAGTACGAGCAGCAGCAGCAGCAGCAGCAGCAGCAGCAGTACCCGCCTCTGCCTCCTCAACCACCTTACCCCCAGTCCCCGTATCCTTACCCTCCCCCTCCCCCTGGCGGGCCCCCCGCTCCCCCAATGCCGCCCCAGCCCTATTTCACTCCCCCTCACCCTCCCCTGACTCCCAGCCACCCACCCTCCCCTTCCCCAGGCGCCTCCCCCGCCCCAGCTGCGCCCCTTCCCCTTGCCCACCCTGTTGCAGCGCCCACGGGGAGTGGGGCCAGGGGGGCGGGCGGGGGAGCGGGGGCAGCAGCAGCAAGGGGGGGAGTGAGGGGGGGAGGCGGCAGTAGGAGAGTCACGTTTGCAGAGCCTGTGAGTGATTCAGGGATGGCAGGAGCAGGGGCAGGGGGGAGGGCAGGAGGAGACGGTACCAGAGGGGTGGGAGGGTCTGGGTCTGGGTCTGGTTCTGGTGCTAATGTGAGTACAAGGAGTGTGCCTATAGAGAAGGTGGTGGATGACGTGGCAAGCATGGGGTTTGCGAGGAAGCGCGTGCGGGCGGCGGTGCAGCAGGTGATGGATTCGGGTAGGGGCGTGGATCTGAATGCCGTGATTGATAGGCTCATGAACGGGTGATGGGGAAGGGGTGAGGGAGGAGGAAGGAGGGGAGAGGGATGGGAGTGACGGGTGAGGGGAGAAGGGGCGGGGGAGAGGAGCGAGGGGGAAGGTTGAGAGCGAAGGTTGAGTGGGGATGGGAGAGGGGTCAGACGCGGATCTTCTTTCAATAGCAAGGCGCACACACAAGGCAGCATCTCTCGTGCAGCAGCAGCAGCAGCAGCAGCAGCAGTTGGGGGGATATGGGACGGGGTGGTGGGGACAGTTGGGAGGAGAGTGCGTTCTGGGTCCGGACGGACGGTCTCAGTGAGGCTTTAAGGTGGAGGAGTCGAGGTGTGTGTGTGCGTTGCAGACACAGGCAGCAGTAGCAGCTGGGTAGGGGGTACGATTGCCAAACCAATGAGCTGGGCTGGGGGTGGCAGGTTGAAGACACGTCAAGGCAGGGCAACGGCAAGGCAGTGTGCAAGTCTCGTTGGCTTGTTCACAAGGGTGACTTCTGTCGGCTGTTGTCGAGCTATGGTTGCTGCGTTGCGTCCCCATGTTTCACTACCATACGGTAATTGCATCATCTGATTCTGCATCTTGACAGTACCGTAGCTGATTCGTTTGATTCTGTGATATCCAATTGGACCTTGGATACCGTAGTACCGTACCGTAGTTGCTTTATCATTTCTTTGTGTCTTTCTTCAACTGCCATGTGCCATGTGCCATTGTGCCATTGTGCCCACAAAGAATGGTATTGTCATGCATTTACCGGTAGTAGCGCACCTACCGGTACGGTACCACAGAAGCCCAGATTCCAGTCCACTGGTGCCACACTTGCATCTGGAGGAGACCACTTGGCTCAGGTCAGGAGTCAGGAGTGTGTCAGGTAAGATTGTACATTCACAGTGCATCATCACATCACCCATCATTTACAGTTGAGTTAATCTTCAGAGGGTCCTATACAGTAGCTCAGAAGGGGCAAAACTGAGAAACCCCGAGTGTCTGATGGGCAAGCAAGCACACCATGTTTGTACACCTACTCTAACTACCGTAAACTAAAAAGGCAGCACAGCACAGTACCGGTATTCAAATCGTAGCAGACAGACAACACACTGCATCCATCCCATTGGACTTCCTTCAGCTCCCCTCCCTCTCATCCAGTCAAGCTCGAACAAGCCCCCTTCCCTTCCACCATCCACCATCCACCCCACTCCCCCCACCCTCCTCTCTGCCCCTCACGTGTTCTTCCCAATCTCATCGCGCATCTGCTTCGTCCGGGTGAGCAGCGTGAGCAGCGCAAATACGAGCGCATACACGAGGTAGGCCCAGGCGTTCATGCGCAGGGCCTCGTCCAGCATGGCGCGCTCAAACACCGCCAGGTAGTAGTGCAGCCCCACGCCCACTGTCGCCGTGCACTGGACGAGCGCCCTCGCCACCGCTCCCAGGTCCCGCTGCCTCGAGTTGCTGCGGAGAGCGCTGCCTAGGGACCAGAACTGGGGGGGGGAAGGGGGAAGGAAGGGGCGGCGGGAGGGGAGGGGGAGGGGTGTGGAGTGTGAGGAGAGGAGAAAGGGGTGAGGAGGATGGGGATGACGAATGTGGTGAGTTGAGGGGAAGTGAAATGCCGCAGAGTGTTTTTTAGACACCCGAGGGGAAGAAGAGGGGGGGAGGAAAAAGGGGGGGCTTGCGGTGGGATGGGGGTGTGGGGTGAGGTGAGGTGAGGTGAGGTGAGGTGAGGTGAGGGAAGGGAAGGGAAGGGAAGGGAAGGGAAGGGAAGGGAAGGGAAGGCGAGGCGAGGCGAGGCGAGGCGAGGCGAGGCGAGGCGAGGCAAGGCAATGCAAGGCAAGGGAAGGGAAGGGAAGGGAAGGCAAGGCAAGGCAAGGCAAGGCAAGGCAAGGGAAGGGAAGGGAAGGGAAGGCAAGGGAAGGGAAGGGAAGGGAAGGCAAGGCCCTGAAGATGGATAAGCCCGGATTGTGAGGACTCATGGCACACCAACAGATGCTGTTGAATGCAGCCCTCTCACCACAGAGCAGCGCAGAGAAAAGAATAGCATTCTCAGACAGACCAAGCCGCAACGCCACTCACATACCCCCGATTTCCCCTCCTCTCTTTCCACATCCCCACTCCTCAGCACCCCACGCCACCCGACTCCCCCTCCCCGTCCTCCCCACAACTCCCGCCAACCCACCACTCTCTCCCCTCCCACACCCCAATCACAGGATGAAGTCACATTCGAGACCACACCACCTTAAGCCCACATCACACCTGCAGCCCAACAACTCCCTCCCACCCACCCCCCTCACATGCATCCCCATCCCTCACCCCCAAAACACACCCCAACAACTCTCCCTCCCCCGCCTTCCCCTCACCTGCAGCCCCAGGTACAGCATGAACCCCGCGAACTGCAGCAGCTGCAGCACGTAGAAGTTGGGCTCTGCCACCGCTCTCAGACTCGCCATGGGCTCGCCCCCCACCACCACACACGCCACCAGCAGCGTGAAGCAATACAGCGTCAGGTACAGGTTCGCCAGCAGCAGCAGCTTGGGCACCGTGAGATTCACGCGCGCCTTGTTGAGCAGGTAGAGAATGAGCGCGAGGGGGATGAGGAGGAGCGAGAAGGAGAGCGCGGAGGCGAGGAGCGGCGAATAGGACTCGCCCACGTAGGGCGTGATGTGCGAGCGCAGCGTGGCGGACGTGTGGATGAATGCTGCATGGCCCTTCTGTGCCAGGCGGCTGATGGTCGGCGCCATGTGTTTCGCCGCCTTGTCCTGAGGGGTGCGGAGGAGAAGGGTGTGGTGTGAAGGGAGGGGAGGAGCAGGAGAGGAGGGAGAGGGGAGAGGAGGAGGGGAGGAGGGGGAGAGGATAGGAGACGAAGGGGGAGACGAAGGGGGAGAGGATGGGGGAGACGAAGGGGGAGACGAAGGAGAGGATGGGGGAGGCGAAGGGGGAGACGAACGGGGAGAGGATGTTGGAAGCGAGAGGAGAGGACGGTGAGGACGGGAGCCTCGCCCCATCATCCCGAAGCCCATCATCCCGAAGCCCATCATCTCGAAGCCCATCACAGCAACCCCCCATGGACACCTACCCGGAGGCCTTGCAGCGTGGGCGTGATGCGGTGGGGCACGCCGTGCAGGTTGGTCATGAAGTTGACGAGCGACTCCTCCTCCTCCAGCGCCGCCGCCTCCAGCTCCAGCTGCTCGCCCACGCTCACCTCCACCGCCCCCTCGTCCGCCGCTGCTGCCGCCGCCTCGCCCTCCTTGCCCAGCACCACTGATTCATCCACCACCCCCACGTCCGCCTCCTCTGCGCCCGTCCCACTCCCACTCCCGCTCTGGCTCTTCATGTCAGTGGCAGGCGCGAGCACGATCTCGTCTGCGACGCCGCTGTTCCCGCTGTCCTCCTGCGCTGCTTCCACCGTTGCCACGTCCCCCGCGCCCGCTGCCTCCGCTGCCGCCGTCTCCGCCGCTTCCGCTGCCGCCTCCCCCTTCTCCTCCGCGGATGGCCGCCGCTTGGAACCGCCTGCCTCCCCCTCCCCTTCCCCCGCCTCCCCCGCCCCGCCTTCCCCCTCCTCTGCTGAGAGAGACTCCTTAACGGGTGCATCGTCTTCCTCCTCCGCGTCCCCTGCCGCTGCTGCTTTCGCCATGGCGCCTCCCGTTGCCGCGCCCTCAGTGTCGTCCTTCTCCGCGGCTGCCTCGCCTGCTGCCGCCGCCTCCGCATCCTCCTCTGCGCCGGGCTCCTGCGCGCTCGCACTGCTGCTCGTGCTGCTGCTGCTGCGCTTTCGTTTCTTCTCTAACACAGGCTCCTCTGCTCCCGCGTCAGTTTCCCCCTCCTCCTCCCCGTCAGCAACACCAGACGCTCTCTTCTTCGCCACCTTACTCCCCGCACCCACCGCTCCCGCCCCCTCCTCCTCTCCTTCCTCCTCACCACCTCCCTTCTCCGCCTCCTTGGCACCATCGCCGCCCGTCCCCTCGCGTCCCTCCTCCTCGTCCTCGTCTGGCGCCACCTTGCTCGTCTTCTTCTTCTTCGTCTTGCTCTTCTTCTTCTTGCTCTTGGCGCTCTTCTTCACTCCAAACCCCACGCCATCAGCATCATCACCGGCATCACCAGCAGCATCAGCATCATCAGCGCCAGCAGCAGCAGCGTCCTCTTCGTCCGCCGCACCGCTAGCCTTCCCTGCCTTCTTCACCAGTCCCTCTTCCCCCTCTTGCTCCGCTTCATCATCCGCCGTACTCGTCTTACTCTTCTTGCTTGACTTGCTCTTCGTTTTCTTCTTCTTCGTCTTCGCCTTTCGCACAGTACCCTCATCATCGCCACCATCACTATCAGAATCAGCAGCAACACCAGCAGCAGCAGCGGAATCGTCTTCCTCGCTCTCCCTCGCCGTCTTCCCCGCGCTAAGCTCACTCTCCTCGGCGTCCTCGCGGCCCCCTACCGCCATCTGTATCATCTCATCGCTCTTCTTCCTCGTCTTAACACTTCCCACTCGCGCCTCGTCCTCTCCCTCCACCCCCTCCTCACCCTTCCCCTCCTTTCCAACCGCTCTTTCGGCTTCCTCCGCTTCCGGCGCTACCGCCGCGCTTTCCTCCTCCGCGTCCTCGCTAAGAACAGACTTCTTTACCTTCTTAGCCGTCTTCACCTTCTTCTTCTTCTTTTTCAGCTTTTTCTTCTTCTTCTTGCTCAGCTTACTGCTGCTGGTGCTGGTCGATTCCCCCGTCTCCTCGTCCTCCTGCAAACCCCTGCGCGCAACTTCGAACCTCTCCGCCATTTCCCCCCCTTCCTCCACATTCACCGCCGCCAAACGGGGCGACAGGTCCGCGACGGAGATTCCCCGCGTCGCGTCGTCACCTTCATCGTCAACGTCAACGTCCGCGATAGACAGACCGAGCAGGCGACGGGCGACCGCGACGGATGCGGATCGATCCGCCCCGTTCACGAGAGACGAGGGGACGGAGGATGCGGAGGAATCGTCGAGAGGAAGGGAGGCCTGGCGGAGCGCGGTTGCCGCGGCGACAAGACTGGCGACGAGGAGGAGCGATAGGAGCAGCTGTGAATGCCTCATGGCGGTCTGGCGAAACGGGAGAGGACGAAGCGGAAGAAAAGGAGCACAAGGTGAGGTCGAATTATGGTGAGAGGGTGTGTGAGGTAGAATGAACATTGACAGTAACGTGTTACCACGTGCGAAAAGCTGGAACGAAGGGAGATTAGCATGGAGTGGACAGAGCAAGCAGGATATGAACCACTGGCAAAGGTTGTCTCGGCAAGGACAAGGAAGGGCAATGACAAACAGTTACTAGTTTTGAGACGACAGCATTGCAGCTACGGGAATTGGGTCGTCAAAAGAATCGCTTTCAGACAGGACGGGCATCGCCGGACTACGGTACGAGAAATTCGAACCTGAGGGTGAAGGGTAGCGCGAGTCGCCCTGAGGAGACTACCCGATTCCGCTAGCCGCTCCAGGATAGTGAAATCACGCACACGCCGACACTCAGATTCTGTTTGCTACGCTCATCCCGTACGGTCTCCGTTTGTCCCCCACGAACGTCGCGTTGGTGACAAAAGGTGAAGAATGGAGGATTCCACCTAGAACGAGAATGCGAGAGAGAGCAGCGCAGAATGCGGAGAGAACCTCGGTATGTGTGATTTGATGTGGAGGGAGAGAATCTGAGTACTTGTTGACTCCAGGGGAAGAGATCTGGTTACTGGTACTTTCTAGGGCCGCGAAACTGGCTGCGACCTAAAGGCGTTCGTAACCAGTCAGTGGCGATTTTGACGAAGTCGACGGCGACCGAGTAGGGCGACAGTTCGGTGACAGGCGGTCAAGCAACCTGTGGTGGTTGGTGGAGCTGTGGGAATGAAACTGACACACATCGACGGGCTGCAGAGGGTCGAGTGATGGATAAACGGCTGTGGATGGTTGTGGATGAAGGTGAGGCGGAAACGCGGGAAGCCATTGGGTGGATGTGAGGCGGGAAGATTCAGAAGACTCGGATTCCTCTCGCTAGAAGAAGTGCTTCTGTTGCGCAATTTACGCAGCAGTATAGTCTCCTCTGCTAGTGTTTATCGGTTTATTAAACAAAATACGATAGGTTCAATCAGACACGTGTTTTACCATAGTCGGTGCACCCACCATATTGAGTACCGACAATATTTGGGCGATCACACCGCCTTGTCAGACGCACCCAGGCTCGAGGCGCAGCGCGCACAGCGCGCCAATAAATCTTTTCAGATCCAGAGAGCGGAGTGGAAAACAGAAACTGAAACCTCCTCAAATCTCTCGATTGCTGATCATCAAATTACCTAGCCCTAGGCTACCTCACAAGTCTAGGCAGCCCTTTTCCTGTGTAAGTGGGTATGTTCCGCCGTTATTTGATTCTTCGGGACCAAGTGATTCTCGCCACGAGGTGGAATAGCCCGCCATTGTGTCAACCGCTTACAAACGGCGGGTGTCAGATACGGCGCCTAAAATTGTCGCGACCAATGCGGGAGCCGGGCGATGAACTTGGGGGATCGTTGCGAAATATTTGCTCATGCGACACGCGCGCAACTTTCTTAACATACATCAGCGCGCAGCGACCATTACAGTTTCGCACAGTGTCGTGTGACGTGTCCACCCTACAATCGCTGAAGAACCGACGTAGAAAATCGCATACGCAGAAGCCAAGTCGTCGAATTTAGCTTAAAGTTAGTGCAGCATACCCTTAGAGACGGATCGAGCGACATTTTGAGTCGACGCATAGGGTGGTGCGTATCCTTAGAGACGAAAATAGTGCGGTCATAGAGCCGAGAGACATGGATGTCGTCGGGGAGCAATCGTCTAGAAGGTCCTCACACGCGGCGAACAAGGAGAGGCGACCTGCGCGAAAATCTTCGGTTTCGCTGAACGCGTGTTACCTGCTGCGGAGCCTGAACCCCCAGGCGCGCGGAGCCACTTACATCGGGTATGTGTAATTTTGTTTTTTTTCAGCTGCGTTTCCTCGTTTATAGCGCGTACGAACCGACGTGTAATTTTGAATTTTTATCTGCAAGATTGGTGCCGGATTCCGCAAAACTAGAGTCCGTTGTCTTCCTCAGTGGTGTCGCCTGCACTCCCCTTGCTCTCGTTCCCTCTCGCTCCCCCTCCTCTCCCCGTTCTCCCCGCGCTTTGCTCCCCCCCCCTCCAGCTTCACAGTGGACCCGGTGCGGCGGCTGCGGCAGCACAACGGGCGCGTGGTGAGCGGCGCGCACAAGACGCGCCGGCACCGCCCCTGGGAGATGCTGCTGCTGCTGCACGGCTTCCCCTCGCGCTCCGCCGCGCTGCAGGTGCGCGCCAGGCAGGGTGGGGGGAGAAGGGGGAAAGGGGTGAAGGGGGAGAGTGGCTACACAGCTGTAGGAACGCTTGTGGCGGCAAGTGTTGCCTCTCACAGCTGCTGCTGCTGCATGGTTTTCCCTGCATGGTTCCTTGGCAGGAGGTGTGCGCGAGGGGGGAAGGGGAAGGAGAGAGGTTTGATGCATCATCTTACTCCCCCTCGTCCTCTTCATCCTCCTCATCCTCCTCCTCCTCCGCGTCTTCTTGTGCAGCAGTGCGTGCTCTTCTTCCCCACTCCGTCCCCTTGAAACACTCCTCCCAGAACCTCTCGCCCTCCCCTTTGCACCTGTCTCCCACGTCTCATGATTGGCCCTCTCGGCTCTGCACTCTGTGCCCACCTCCCTCCATCCCACCCCCACCCCCACCCGCGCTCGCCGTTCCCCGTGCACAGTTTGAGTGGGCGTGGCAGCACCCGCTGCGGTCGCTGCACGTGAGGGGCGTGGCGGCACAGCACAGCAGGCGGCAGCTGGTGGGATCTGCGGGCAAGCTCAGGCTCATGCTGCACATGCTGCAGCTGCCGCTGTGGTGCAGGTGAGAGGGAGAGGAGGGGGGTATGAGGAGCAGAGGAGCGGAGGGGGAGGTGCTTGGGGGAAGGAGCGGGTGTGTTGTAAGGAGTGGAGATGGGTAAAGAGGAGTATCTCTTGTGTGCTTGTTTTCCTCCCCCGCACACTCCTTACCTGCACTCGCGTGACTCACACCACTGTCCCGTGCTCTCTTTTCCTCCCTCACTTCCTTCTCACTCCCCTTACCTTCCCCTTCTTCCCCCCAGCCTCCCCCTCGTCCTGCAGTTTCTCTCCCCCGACCATGTCCCCCGCAGCTGGCCTCCCCCTTGCCTGCCCCCCCAAATGCGCCTGGTTATTGCGCCCCTGACTGCCCTTGGGACGCGGGGGGCGGGGGAGGATGGTGGCCCGGAGGCAGGGGGAGAAGAGGGTGGGGGTGTTGAAGCGTTGGGCGAGGGGGGGTGTGGTGTGGGAGAGGAGGGTATACAAGGGGCGTGGGAAGGGGGAATGGAAGAGCAGAGGGGGCGGGAGGCGGAACGAGAGACAAGGGCAGGAGGAGGAGGGGGAGGGGATGGGGGTGTTGGGAGCGGTGGTGATGGTGGTAACTGTGGGGGTGTCGACTGGGGGTTCGAGTGGGGGGACTCGGGGGTGCTGGGGGATTCCGACTGTGGGGACATGGAAGAGGGGGTGGAGAGCAGAGGAGAGGGGGAAAGGGAGTGTGACGAGGCTTGGGGGACGGGATGGAGTGGGGTGGACAGGTGGGGGGAGGAAGCAGGGGCAAGTGGGAGCAAGAGTGCGGATAGGAGTGGGAGAGGAGACGAATTGGAAGCGGGGTGGATGGGGAGAGGGGATGAGGGGACGGCAGGCTGTGGGGTGTGGGGAGGGCGTGCAGGGGCGCATGGGGGACATGGGGATGTGGGAAGGGAGACGCAAGGGGGAGGGGGGATGGAAGGGGTCTGGGTGAAACGCGCTGGTGGTAGTAACAGTGCCTGCAGCACACATGCTGCTTCTCTTGCTGCTGCTGCTGCTGCTGCTGCTGCTGCTGCTGCCGAACGTGCTGGTGTTTCTGGGTGTGGTGCTTGCACAGAGGGTGCAGAGTGTGTGCATGGAGGTGGTGAGAAGAGAGGGACAAGAGAAGGTGCGTGGTGTGGCGGCATTGGTAGGCAGAGTCAGGAGGGGTTGTGTGAAGAGTGGTGTGAGAAGGGTAGAGGCAGTGGCAGTGGTGCAAGGCAAGGAGGAGTACTGGCAGGGGCAGCCAGGGCAGCAGGGGCACTCACAACAGTAGCAACAACCTGGGACACAGGGGCAGGTAGGACAGAAGGCATGGGATTGCGTGGTGGTGGCACCAGCAACAGCACCAAGCACAGTTGTGGCAGTAGCACCGGCAATGGCAGGTGGAGCAGTGGTTTGTCAGCGGTTGAGAACTATTCCACGGTGGTGCAGGGGAGGGAGCGGGAGGAGGGCGACAGTGACAAGCGGGGGGGGAGAGGCGTGGAGGGGACACGGAGCGACGTGCATGTGTTGATAGACCTCACAGGGGACGACGGCCATGGCAGGCAAGGCAGCCACGAGAGCCAAGACGAGAGGGGGCAGCGGCGACGGGAGAGAGAGAACGGAGTGGTGGGGGGGGGTGGAGCGGTCTCCTGCCGGCGTCCTTCTCCTCCTCCTTGCAGTGCCGTGTTGTGCGGTTCATGGGAGGCCCCCGCTTTGCAAGATTCGACGTTGTCGCCTGTGTGGTTTTCCTCTCGTGACTTGTCGTTGCGGGGGCAATCAGCCACTGCCGGTGGTTGTGTGCAGGCAGTGCGAGCGGGACAAGCAGTGTGGCAGCAAGCACGGAAGCAAGGGCAGGTGCGGCAATGTCCGTCCATGCCCAGTGCTGTGGTGCCGCTGCATGGGAGCCATGTGGGTGGAGCGATGGAGGAGGGGGGGTATGGGGAGGAGGATGATGGTGAGTGCGTACGGACTGTGGAGCTGAAGACAGGGAGCAGCGATGGAAGGGACATTGACGGGAAAGCAAGGGGGGCAAGATGTGAGGTGTCGTTTCAGGGGGGAGGGGTGTATAAGGGAAGACGTTATCCTTACATTTGCTTGGACTCACCCGACAGAAGTGAGGATTCCGGGTTGGAAACAGGAGGGGGGCGTAGGTGTGGAAATGAAGGGGCAGTGGTGGGAGGTAGAGCAGGGGACGTGCGGCATGTGCTAGGAGAGATCACAGGTTGCTATAACCGGAGGGGTAAGCGGGCAAGCGTTGCAGGATGTGCTGAAGCCTCGGATCCTGCACGTGTTATCTGCTTGTTGACGCCTTGATGCTGACGTTTTGCATCCTGCACTTGTGGTGAGATGAGGGGCATTGTAAACATAACGCAGACTCGTGCTTATCATACCGATAGCTGCAGTGCACAGGCTTTCGGAGACAGTGGACAGTACTACCGTACGTGGGACAAGGTGCATGGTACCATATGCGCAACGCAGTGGTGAATTTGTTCTTGTGAAGCATGTCATCTGCAGCTTTCCAACAATGAGTGCGCAGTGCAGTTATCATACCACTACATATCCAATACCAGTAGTTAACAGCAAGCAGGACCTGGCTATAACAGGCTCATATGGTACGGTACCCATTATCTACTATCCCACAAAGTGCGTAAAACAATGTTCGGTTTAACACTAGGCATATACCATACAGTACAAATGTGAATCCTCGTACTCGATGCAGGATTCCATTGATTAGGTAAGGTAGTTGAAAATCAGGAGTTTTCAGGAATGTTGCCATACAATACATTGTACATGGCACTGGTTTACAATGACCCAATCATACAGGAAACTGCTTATTAGCACAACATTACTAGGGCATGGCGATGCAGAGAGCTAACAGGTACAGGAAAGGTAGGGAGCAGCAGCATACATGCACAAAGAAAGGCTTTCTTCTGTCTACACATAAGTAACCTGAGAGAGAGCAAGCCGGGGGTTCACTACCGGAGGTAAGCCATTGTAAGGTGGAGAGGTCGAGAGGTAAGGATGTGGTGGGGAAGAGTAATGGTGTGAGGGGGGGAGTCTATGTGGAGATATGCGGGGAGCATGCTTGTGAGGAGGCTTGAGAGATGGGAAGGGGCTTGGGGAAGGTGTGGGGAGGGATTGGGGGAACATATGGCTAGGTGGGAGGTGTGTGAGGAGAAAATGCATGGGGTGGGTGAAAGGGGTGTGGGAGGGGCTGAAAACATGTGCTGCTGTGCTGGCAGGTTAACGTGGGGCTTAATCATAGTTTAGTGCGTGGGACATTTCGAGGTGGGGAGTTGAGTTGAGCTGGTGAGCATGGGATAGGGTGAATGGCAGGGTGGTGTGGGGCTGCGGCTGATCATGCTTGGGTTCAGGGATTGTGGATGGAGATTGATGTGTGGCGGTGGTGCTGCAGTGGATTGTGATCATCGCAAGGATATGCTGTTTCAGGAATCAGCAGGAGGCTGTGGAATCAGAACAGGAGGGGAGTGGGAGAGAGAGGAGGAGGAGATGGGGAGCGATTGAGAGAGATGGAGGAGAGAGAGAGATGGGAGTGAGGGAAAGAGAGAGAAGAAGAGAGAGAGAAGGAGAAAGAGAGGGTGGGGCCAAAGAGAGCTTGCTCATCAGCTTGGCGTCACTGGGCACCACATCCTGACCAGCCTGGCTTCTCCTTTCCAAGGAGCTGAGAAAAGGAAAAGGGAGAAGAGCCTTGTCGTGGTGTGCCATCATCAAGGGCTGGGCTTGACAGAAGAGCCGGTCGTGTCGGGGATGCTGAGCGAGCGTGTGAGCGAGAAGTTGCCCGAGGTGAAGCGCACGAGCGCGCCCGTGCGGCACGCGTCCTGCAGCATCGCCACCACGCGCGGCATGTCGGGGCGGTCGCGGCGCAGTGGCGACACGCAGGACGCGGCCACGCGCGCGAAGGCCTGGAGCTCCTCCACTGGCGTGGCTTGCGGCAGGCGCGGGTCCACTAGCTGGTGAATCTTGCCCTCATCTATCATGCTCAGCGCCTGATGGGGAGGCGAGTGGGGGGGGTGGCAGGCGATGGGAGGAGACGAGTTATGAGACTGTGTCAGTAAGGGCAGGCGCGGGTCCACTAGCTGGCGTATCTTGCCCTCGTCTATCATGCTCAGCGCCTGGGGGTAAGGGATGAGAGGGAGATGCGAGGGGAAGCGAGCTTGCGACTGGGAGAAAAGGGTGATGGGGCCAGCAGCAAGCTAGTACCCGAGAGAAAGGGTAGCGATCTGAAGAGAGGAAAAAGGGCGGGGGAGCAGCAACAACAAGCCCGTGAGGGGCGGAAAGCGCAAGCACCAAACTGACAAGCTTTGCGCGTCAAGGATATTCCAAGGAATGGGCAGGACAGGTAGATTAGAGTCACTTTTGAGATTCTCAAAGACAGTAGGGGGGGCAAAAAAGGGAGAGAACGGGGCGGGGAGGGGGCGCACCCATTGGGGCAGCGTGAGCAGCGGGGTGCCCGAGGGGCGCGGAGCGGAGCCCAAGGAGGCGAAGCGCGCGGGCGGGCGGTTCTTCCCCGGCTGCTTCTGGCTCTGACTCTGCGCCACCTGCCCCCCCGCCTGCCCCGCCTTCTGCGCGTCCTGCTGCGGGTCCACGAGGATGGGCGGCTTCCCCGTGAGCAGCTCCAGCAGCACCACGCCGAAGCTGCGCGTTTTGACGCGCGGGGAAAGGGCGCGGGCGGTGTATGGGCGGAGGGGGAACGAGGGGGAGAGGGAGAGGGAGAGGGAGGGTGAGCAAAGGCAGGGGAGTCTTTCTCGCTTCCACACGAAATGTAAGCCCATACAGGTCGACTCAGAAAGGCATTCGCGCAGGGAGTGCGGGCATACTAGTGCATGTGCGGTGTGATGCAGTCGAGGCAAACCCCCTCCCCCCTCCCTCCCTCACCCCCGCGCCTCACTCCCCATTTTTCTGCCTCTCCCTCCCCAGTGCCGCACCTGTAGACGTCGCACTTGGTGGTGACTTTGAAGGTCTGGAAGTACTCCGGGTCCAGGTAGCCCTTCGTCCGACCGTCTCACCTACCCCCGGGACGCACCTGTACACGTCTTGCCACGCGCCTCCCCCGCCCACGTCACTCACCCCTCCCCTTCTCTTCCCCGCGCCTAACCCCCCTCTCATGCCTCTCAGCCCCCCCCGGGCCGCACCTGTACACGTCGCACTTGGTGGTGACTTTGAACGTCTGGAAGTACTCCGGGTCCAGGTAACCCTTCTTGCGCGCCATGCGCAGCCGCATCGCCTCCCCCGGCAGGTGCTTCAGCAGCCCGAGTCCGCCCACCTTCACCTGCGCGCGGAAGGGGGAAAGGGGGAGCGGCGCGGGGGAGAGGGCCGAGAGGGAGGGGGAGGGGGAGGGGGAAAGGAGGGGCACTAGAGGAGAAGATGGGTTTGAGGAGGGACGGGGGGGGGGGGGGAGAAACGCGGGCAATGCGGAAGTTCCGCGCAGCAGCAGCAGCGATGGAACACGGCAGCGAGCAGCGCGAGTGGGAGAAGCAGCAGCAGCAGCAGCGCGCGACACGGGTGGTGCTGTTCCTTTGTGAGAGGAACAGCACCACCCGTGCGCGGGGAGAGGGCGAGCACGAGACGCACGTCGAATTGTTCATCGAGCAGGATGGTCTCGCTCTTGACGTCGCGGTGAATGATGGTGGGGTTGCTGAACGAGTGCAGGTACTGTAACCCCAGCGCCACGCCATGCGCGATGCGCTGCCGCTGCTCCCACGTCAGCGCCGGCCGCGGCTGGTCTGTTGACGGAGCGGAGGGGAGCGGAGGTGCGCGGGGGGAAGCGGAGGTAAGCGGAAAGTACGGGGGGGAAGCGGAACAGAAGGGGAGAGCGGCAAGAGGCGACGAGAGGCGGACCGAGTGATTAGAGCACGACAGGTGAAACAGGTGCGAGACCGATACACGACTGCAGCCCGGCGGATAACGACTGGGTGGGGGGGAGGAGCGCGGTTGCGGCGCGGGGGGGAAGGAGCGCACCGGGCGAGGGGCGGAGCCAGGTGCTGAGCGCGCCGTTGGCCATGAAGGGGAAGACGAGGATCTGCTCGTTGTTGTCGTCGCAGAACGCGAGCAGCTGCAGCAGGTTCGGGTGCGACACCTGCGACAGAAAGTCCACCTGCGACACGGGGGGGGAAAGGGGGGGAAGCAGGGGGGAAGGATAGGGGAGGGGGGATGAGACGGCGGAAGTGCGGGAGGGAGAGAGGCAGCGGGGCTGGAGGGAAGGGAGCGGACTGGTGGATCGGACGACGTGCGTCCAAGCCGAAGCGCGAGGCGCGATCGAGAATCGAAAGAGGCGCGATCACGGCGCGAGGTCGAAGCGCACCTCGCTCTTGAAGAGGTGCGAGCCCTCGATGGAGACCTTCTTGGCGCGCTTCACGGCCCACGCGCGCCCGTCGGGGCCCTCGCCGCGATGCACGCTGCTGTACCCCGCCGCCTCGATCGTTCCCGCCTCGTCGAAGTTGTTCGTCGCGATCTGAGGGGAGGGGAGAGAGACGCGCGGGGAGGGGGAGGGGGGGGGGAAAGCGGGGAGGTTAGAGGGGAATGGGAAGGGGTGAGGGTGAGGGGAAAGCGCGGAAGAGGCGGTCAGGTGAGGGGAGGGGGGAAGCGAGGAGTGAGGTATGGCGAGGCGGAAGGATGCAGACAGGGGAGCCACTCGGAAGTGAAGGGATAGGCTGGGGGGAAAGCGGTGGGGGGAAGAGGGGGAGGGGGGAGGAGAGCGGAGGGGGGAGCGACCTGGATGTCATTGAAGGGCAACGAGGGCAGCGAGAAGTCGGTGTCGGCGGCGCTGCTCGTGTACTTCTGCGACCCGATGCGCAGCACGCGCCGCGGCTTGTTCTGCTGGCCGTCCACGTGGTGCTTCCACTTGCCTGCGCCGTCGACAGGGCACAGCAGATCAAAGCGCGCCGAGCGAAGCAGAGCATTGCGCGTCCGGCGTTGCAGAGCACGGCGCGCCAACGGCGAACACCGCGTCAGGGCACGCACGAACGGGTACACACGCACAAAAAGAGAGAGAATTAAGTTTCAACGCGGCAGACAAGGATTCAAAAGGGCGAGTGGACGAGGGTAAGGGGGAGAGAGTCAGAGCGGAAATTCTTCAGTGAACTAAAAAATGGGAGAGGAGAATTGAGTGGAAAAGGAAGAGCGGCAATACCTTGAGGAGGGGGAGCCGGTTTCCAGAACACGAAGAGGCCGATGAGAATAGCGACTGCCAGTACAATGAGCGACCCCACCACGATCGTGAGAATCAGTTGATCGCCTGCACCGCGCGGAGACGAGTGGGGGCAGCGCGGGGAGGGCACGGAGAGAACGCGCGGAGAGGGATCAAAGGGGGGGTTGAGTGGGGAGCAGAAGTGGGGAAGGGTTAGACGAGGTTCAGAAGGGCTGCAGTGGGTGAGAAGGAGTGAAAGAGTGGGAACGAGTGGCGAGAGGTGGGAGTGTGTCAACGGCGTGTGCGAATCGAATGCGAGAGCGGGAGCGAGTGGAGTGGGCAAAGGGGGAGCGAGCGGGAAGACGAGAGGCGAAACGGCGCGAGGAGAGAAGACGAGCGGCGAAATGGCGCGAGGGGAGAAGACGAGAGGCAAAATGGCGCGAGGGGAGAAGACGAGAGGCGAAATGGCGCGAGGGGAGAAGACGAGAGGCGAAATGGCGCGAGGGGAGAAGACGAGAGGCGAAATGGCGCGAGGGGAGAAGACGAGCGGCGGGGAGAAGGGGCGCACTCATTTGCACGTCGATGAGCGCGCGACGGGGAACGAAGGCCGCTGATTGGCGAATGACCCGATGGTGCAGTCAGGACATGCGACGGAGACGGGAGGGTGGGGAGGGACGAGGGGGAAGAGGGAGAGAGGGAGAGAGGGAGAGAGAAAGAGAGGAAGACACCGTGTGAGAGTGACGAGGACCATGCGAGGGCGAGTAGTTGGGAGCTGATCAGCAGGTAGGATTGTTTCTGGAAACGGCGGAACCGGGGGGTGCAGTCGTTAGGAGGCAGCGAGCATGTGTGGAACCGGAACGAATTGCGCGAAGATGGATCCTAAAATTGGTTACGAGATCAACGAATGGAGGAATCAAAGAGTTGCGGGATCAAGAATTATAAAAAAATGAGAACGTGATGTTCAAACGGAAGGCGTACGCGACTGGGAGTGAGCGACGGAGCAGCAGAGCGAGAAGACGAGGAGGGAGAGGAGGAGAGGCGCCATTGGGGACGGCGACCGCGACGCCAAGCCGCACACGTGCGCTGGTCTTGGTCGGTCCTTGGAGCTCGGCGCGGCACAGGCTCTTCTCGAGGCGCCCGCCATTGGAGCACGCGCGGCGCGGGACACGGGAGGAGAGGTGCGGGGTGCGCTCAGCGGATCTGCGTCGTCAGGAGATGAGATCGCGCAGGTTTCACGAGCGGCGCGCAGTGCGGCAGCTACGGGACCTACACGTGGGGCCCTTGAGCGGCAGTTGTCCGACCTTCAGGTGACACTCTAGCAGGTTGTGGGCTGAATTTGCAGTCTGATAAGGTAGATGGGCCAGGGAATAGCAGGACTGGGAAAACTATCACTAACGAAGGACTATTGACAGACCACTGACGGAATGCTGACGGGGTACCGACGGGACTACCAACGGACTACCGACGGACTACCGACGTGGAGGAGGAAAGAACTAGCGAGGAGACCAACTACGGGCGTTCTTGGTTAAAGTGAAGCCTTTCTAAGAATCCCGCCATTGTGTTTAGCCCCGATTGGACTTCCCTTTATCAACGGAGTTCTGCGTCTCGAATCAAAAGAAACAACTAGTTCCGGTAGCTGAGTCGTGAGAGGTTGAGCTCGTAAGGATTGCACCGACTTAGTTCGGCAGGGCTGGATAGAGCGGGTGGGATAGAAAACGTCAGGTCGAAAATGGTATTCTCACGGTTGGACAAGTTGTGAGACTACTTAAAACTAGCCGACAGATGGGACGGGGCGACAGACTGAAGCAGGTATAGTCGCTCGAGACGAGGTGGAGACGCGAGGGAAGCACAACGAATGAGACACGAGGCGATGAAGAAATTAAGGGGCGCACAAGGTGACGGAGAGAAAGGCAGGCACTGTATGCTGTTGAACGTAGGAGAGACTGGCGGCGGGGCAGGCGAGGAAGACGGAGCGAATACACGCCGCATGAGGCGTTGATTGGGTTTCTTGCTTACTCAACTTCTGCTTCTTCAGAGTGGGCGGGAATGGGTTTGTGGGTGTTTGCACTTGGCGGGAGGGTGATGACTGTGATGCGAGGGAAGCGTCAATCGAGGGCAGGAGGGTCCGAGAAAAGCGCATGCTTGAGATGTGCTGCGCTGTGCCGACAATGCAATCTGGCCAAGCTCATGGCAAGGGCGAACTTGACGGTCAGGGTGGAGTCAACCAAGGCAATCACAGCAGGTTTTTCTTGGTGCTTGCGGACCGACCTAGCAGCAGAATGCGCCACCGCAGCGGAGGAAGGAAAATTTGTTCGACAGTGGGATTGGCGAAATTAGCGCAGGGAGTGGCGACCCTGCCTCATTCCCGCAGGAGGCGGGGTTTTCCCCTGCGGAGTTGACGGGCAGGCGGTGAACAGACCCAGTCCCAGGTGGCACTGTAGGCTACTGCAAAAGCAGATTTCCTCGCAGCAATGGAATGCAATTTCAATTCAACGGGGCTCGACTCGACTGGAGTGGAATGGTGCTGACCGCCGCAACCTGCTCAGCTTGAAGTGGAATTCGCGCCAGGTGTGTTTTCAGGAGGTGACTTGTGCTGGTCGGAGGACTTCGATAGTTGAAAACATTCAGATAAACAAGAACGAATCGTGTCGTGTGGGCTGGGCAACCGAGTAACCAACAAGCTTCGCCTCGCCGCAAGACAGGGGAATTGGGACACCGCCAGGGGAAAGAAAATCGACGAATGGTATGGCTTCTTTTGGTTGACTAGCCAATAAAGAAAATGGACCCCTTCCGGTTGCGTCAAATTCAGGTTGCGTCAAATCCGCCCCTCCGTCAAACAAGGCCCACCTTTGGTTGGAAGCGCAGATACTGGGATGTGATTCTCGGGAATAGTGGCAGTAAGAATACATGACAGTAAGATCTGACAAGTACAGCTCCGGTTAGTTCAAAAGCACTTCCTTATAACTAGATTTGGAAGCATCCAATGTGCAAGGTGCATTGGTATAGATAACAATAAAAACAAATGCTTCCTGTATTCAAAACTATTACATGTGGCATAAATACAATAATCTATAGAAAATTTCCATTTGATGAAAATCCGATCCTTTTTATGTGACGTATGAAGGCCGTCATATAGACATATCCCATCTGTGTTGGTTCAACCTAGTAAGCACGAATTCACACTGAATTTGGTGATGTAAATATTGTAATATATCTGCCTTAGATTTTCAATGCACTGTGTCCTATTCTCTCTGTATTGCATCCCACCCACAGTACAGTGAAGTACAGACAGCGTGGACTTCCACGAGTCACGTGCCCCACTGCCTGTAAACACGTACAAACAGGTCATCGCTGCTGTTTCTTCTGCTTTTCCACGTCGGACTGCTGCGTGGCTCTGCCGCACGTGGTCAAGGTGGTGCCATCTTGTGGCTGCCAAACGCGCTACGGGTGCACATGCAGCCTCAAACTCCTTTCACAAATAGGAACGTAGAGTTGCGCGTCGGTGACTCGAGAGACAAGAGAATGGGGGTTGTGGGGTGTACAAGGGAGGGGTGGGAGGAGTGAGGAGGCCGTTCATCCTGTCCCCTCCCTCTCACACTCCCTCCTCCCCAACTCCCCTCCCCTCACCCCAAACCCAGCAAGCAATCATCCCCTTGCCAGCCAAATCGCTCAATTCCCCCCCCCTGCCAATTTCGTGGCGCCAATTTCCTTTCCCAAAGCAACCACATTTGGTACAAAGCTGCAGGGCCGACGAGAAAGGAGCAGTAGGTCTTGCCTAAATTGCTGTAACTACTGATATTGGTCGTCAGAATCCTCGTTTTGGTCTTCCTTTCCTACATTCCTGACAAATACACGAGTGCGCGGACATAAGTTGCGACGTTAGCTGCTGTTTGAGAAAAAAGTTGCGACGAATCAGGAAACTCACGAAACCAGCTTCGCCGGTTATCGTGGAAAATTCCATCAACATCGCTGAAGCACTGGGATCCATACAAAGATATAATTAGAAGTGCACGGCCATGGCATCGACTTCAATCACCAGCAATGCGTTACGCGCGACCCAAGCCTCCGTTCCCGCCGCCCTCCGCCGCTTGCCCGCGCACGAGCGCGCTGTTCCGCATGCGCGCATCCGCCTCTCTCCGCAACGCTGGGCCTTCCAAAGCAGAAATCGAGGATTTTCCGCTGGCCTTCGGCAGGTCGTGAGCGCGTCTGCGTGCATCGCGGTCGAATGGGGTAATGGCGCGCTGGCGGAGTCGACGGCACTGAGGGAGCGTGAGCGGGAGGAGCGGCGCGCAGTGGACCGGTCAGAGCGGCTGATGGAGAGCCCGTACGCGCCCGTCGAGTCCGCCATGACGCCATGCGTACGTATCCCACCGCGCTGCTGCCGACACACCCGCGCCAAAACCGGAATGAACGGCATGCCTGAATAATTTGAATGATTGCTCCGTTTCTTACTGTTGATGTCCCCGTCCCTGTCGCTGTTCTTGTCGCATGGTGTAATCGATTAATATCCTTCTCGCCGTCGTTTCTAAGTTTGGAGCGCACCTTTCTTCAAAACTGACATCTTCCACAACAGTTCCTCCACGCACCTCCTTTACCGCCCCGCTACGGCTCCTCCGTGTGTCCTAATTCCCTTTTCACGTCCTTCTCGTGAGTCTTCAAATGATCGGATTTTTTTCGGCTTCTGAGATCTCACCATTGTTTCGGCCTCTCCTCTCCGTTCTCCGTCCTGTTGCTGCCCGCAGCCAGTTACCACAGGGGCCACTGCTCCGCTGACGGAGATCCTCGGGCACTTTGAACATTTCACGGGGCTGCCCGTGGTGGACGGCGAGGGGCACTGCGTGGGCATCGTGTCGGACATGGACGTGGCGAGATGTCAGAAGGGGGCTCTCGCGAGGAGCGCGGCGGAAGTGACTGTGGGGTGAGAGAGCACGGCTGGGTGTGTGCGCGTGTGCTCAAGTGAAGGGCTTGAGTGCAAGCGCACTAGTGTGGTTATGAGTGGGTTGCATGCCTGCGTGCGTGCGAGTGGGCACAAGTGTGCATGTGGGAATTTTGAGGGGCATAGCCGTGCTGTGCAGGGGTGTTTCTGGTAGTTGAGCAGTTCGCCGTGGAGACTTCTGATGGCGAAAGGCCCATCAGACTTGCTGGGCAAGCCTGGTTCTACACCTCACCTTAACATTGCACTAACTCTACGCTTTTTCTGCTGTTGTTTCACATGCTGTGCCTACGTGCAGTGACGTCATGAGTGCGCCAGCCATTGTGATAGTGCAACATGCACCTGTGGCGTACGCAGCGGGGCTCATGCTCAAGCACAAGGTACTGCCCACCACGCATCCCTTCCTCCCTCAAGGCTTGGAAACAGAACCAAATGCCACCTGCCTCTCTTCTCAGTTCCTATCCCTCCGTTCTTTTTCCCTTCACTACATTACAATCTCTCTATTCCTTTATATCCCTCACCCTCCCTCTATTCCTATTCCTCTGTTCCTCTCTCAATCCCTCTCACTCTCTCTGTCTTGGCCTACTCATCGCAGTCTAGTTCGCTAACTACGTGACTCTCTTGATGCTTCCCCCTTACAAAGCACACTGCCAGTGACCAAACGCATCACCCAACCGCCCTCTCCCCATGCGTGTCTGTCCCATGGTGTCGCTGACTGCCCAATGTGCCTGTCCTGTGAGTGCAGGTGCACCGGCTGCCAGTGGTGGACGACCATGGGGTGGTGGTGGGCATTGTCACGCGCACTGACATCTACGAGCCCATGCTGCCGCCCGTCAATGCACTGCTGCACCACGCCACTGGCTTCAACCCCAATGACTTCCCCAATTTCTAGGGTGTCTGTACAACAAAGATGATGGGGTTGAGAAGTAGATGGAAGGTTCTATGAGGTGGTGATGGGTGGGATTTAAGGGTGGAAGGTGGAACGTATAGAGATCGGTGTGTGTTGCACAGTCTTTCAAAGGAAGACCGTGCAATCTTGGGGTATAGGAGGCCTATTGTGGTACATTTTTGTGTTCATTTGTGCATATTGTATATAGTTTGATTTGTTTTCATCTATAGTTACCGGTACATATGTAGCTTTATGGAATATCTGTGATTCATCCAAATTCATTTTCAGACATAGAATATGCACCTCACTTGACTAAATATTCGCGTAACATCTTGAGGTCCGTCTGTTTTCGCAACACCAACATTTCCACTCCACCCCTCAAGTTTCTTCGCTCGCCCTCTCCGCCCCGCCCCCTTTCTCACTACCCGCTTCCATCCTTCACTCTCAGCTCTTGTCACATCCAGTCTCACCTAGTCTCCGCACATCGCGCTGATTGATCCGCATCACAGCATGGACGAGGCGAATGGGAGCGGCGATGGCGCCGCGCCGATCGAGTCGCTGGCCTGTCTGCGCTGCAGCAAGCCCGCGCGCCTGCAGTGAGTTTGCGCGCGGTCCAATAGGCGGACGATGAGCTGCGCGGCTGGAATGAGTTTGCGCGCAGTCGATTAGACGAAATATGAGTTTCCCGCCGCAATTTTAACCCGATTATCCGTCTGCTAACCCTAAACAACCCCATTGTCGCCCCTTCCCACTTCGTCATCTTGGAATCGCTTCCGCGTACCTCATGCTATCCCGCGTCTCCCACCCGTCCCTTCCGCGGTCAGCTCGACCCTTCCATTTCGCCCTTTTTTCCCATGCGCCGCTTCCATACCCGCCGTTTCCCGTGCGCGTTTTCCCGGTGCGCGTTTTCCCGGTGCGCGTTTTCCCGGTGCGCGTTTTCCCGGTGCGCGTTTTCCCGGTGCGCGTTTTCCCGGTGCGCGTTTTGCCCGTGCGCCGTTCCGCCAGGTGCCCCAAGTGCCTGGAGCTGAAGCTTCCGCGCACCAACGCCTCTTTCTGGTACGCCATGGGGGAGGCAGCCTAGGCGGGGGAACAGGCAGGGGGGACGGGGTGAAGGGGGACACGGGGAGAAGGCAACGGATGGGAGCGGCATGAAGGGGGGCAAAAGAAATGGGGGTGAGAAAGCGGGGAAGGCGTGGGGGTGAGGGGGAGGGGGGGGGGGGGGGGGGGGAGGGGGGGGAAGGGTGGATCTTCCTTAGAGGGGCGCTGGAGGAGGAGGGCTAGGGGAGTAGCAGAGCAACGGTGGAAATCGCGCGTTCGAATGGACTTGAAACTAGATGCGGAGCCACACCGTATGACGCACGGCTGCTGCTGCCACTGCCGCATCGACCCCCAGCCAGGTTTCAGGGTTTTGTACCTGCCCTACACTTCGTTCCCCCCTCCCCCCGTTTCCCCCTTTCCCCGCGCGTTCCCCACCTTGTCCCCGCAGCTCGCAGGAGTGCTTCAAGGCGTCGTGGGCGGACCACAAGGCGCTGCACAAGGCGCCGCCCGCGGGGGAAGGCGCGGGCGCGGGCGCGGTGGTAGCAGGGGGCGCGGGGGAGGGGGATGAGGTGGCGCCGTTCCTGCAGCAGGGGTGGCTGTACGTGCTGCGCAAGGGGCAGACGCGCGCCGCCAAGATGCCGCCCTTCGACTGGACCGGGTGAGCGCCACGCGCGCGAGAGTTGCGACGCACTGGCTAGGGAGTGCATCCTTGGGATTGCTCGGGGTTCAGGGTTTAACGAATTGAGACTATTTCTTGGGTTGGATGGAATATATAGCGGGGTGTGGCGGGATGGGGGGCGGTGCAGGCGGAGCTGGTGGTGGGCGACAGGGGAGAGGGGAGGATGGGGGGTGGAATTGCGGAAGGAGAAGATATGCAGGTGGAATTGCTATTGAATTGCAAAGTCTGTCCTTTTACGAGGAAGGTGGAGGAAAGTTACTAGCTGGTTTGACGTGCCACAATGCCACAGTAGATCACACTGCACCACATTGTACCGTGTTGAACCCTGTTCCATCACGATCAGCATCCTTTCCCTCTCCCCACTCAAACCTGCACTCGTCTTTCTACTCCACTCCACCCTTCCCCTCACCCTCCTCTCACCCTCCCATTCCCTGTCACACATTCAACTCAACCCCCCTTCACTCCTCTTCCCCCTCACCCCAATCCACCCACCCCCTGCTCTTTCCCCCCCGATCGTTCCTTCCACTCTGCTCCACCCTCACCGCTCCGCTCCCCTTTCAACCCCCCTCTCCCCCTCCCCCCCCGTCCTCCCCCTTCCCCAGTCCCCTGCGCCCCTTCCCCGTGGCCCCGCGGCGCCCCGTGCCCGCCCACATTCCGCGCCCTGACTGGGCTGACACTGTGAGTGCTGCCGCCCATGCCCATGCCCATGCCCATGCCCATGCCCATGCCCATGCCCATATCCTAAGCTGAATATCGCATGTCCCATGGTCCATTCCACACGCCCACAAGGTGTTGACCACCGACCAAACCAAGTGCGTGCACGCTACCACACGTGGCGGCCTGCCAGGGCGTGCCATGCCATGCCTCGCCTTGCACCACCTGCCCTGCCCGCACTACCTCCCTCTCCCCACGGCGCATTTAATCAATCCCGCCAGTCACAATGTCACCTGTCTCGCCTGCTTCTCACTTGCTTGCATCCGTCTGTGCACACTCTCCCTCTCTCTTGACCGCCCTCCACCCACTCACTCCCCACCCTCTAACCTCCACTCCCTCCTCTTTGCAACCCCCTCCTCTCTCCTTCACTCGCTCCTCTCTCGCGCCTCCCAGGGGCGACCAGAGGAGGAGCCCAACAGCCAATGGCAAAACAGCGTCGAGGTGACTTGCCTCTCGCCCTACCCTTCTCCCTCCCGCTCTCCCTCCCCCACTCCCTCCCCCTCCCCTTCCCTTCCTCCTCGCTCTCCCATATTCCTCCCCCTCTCCCTCTTCTTCCCCTTATCCCTCCCCGTCTTCCTCCCCCTCTCCCTCCCGCTCTCCCTCCCCCTCACCCTCCGTCCTCCCCCCCCCCCCCCTTCTCTCCCCCGTGTCTTACCCTCCCGCAGCACTGTGTTTCTCAATCGTGCCATTATTCCACTGCCTCTCCTTTTCTCCCTTCACTCTTCCCGCATCACTATTTGTTACGCGCCTCAAGATCCGTGACTTGATGCTGCCCCTTCTCAGTCCTGGCCACTCCTCCCCGATCCCATTCCCTCGCCCACACTGCTCTCCTCCCTAAAGTCAATCGTGCACCGGTTGCTGTGCGTGTTTGGATGTGTGCCTGTGTGTGTGCCTGTGTGTGTGCAGATCAAGTCGCCAGAGCAAATAGCAAGAATGCGGCATACATGCAAGGTAAGTCCATGTAAACTCCCTGCCCCGTTCTTGTTTCTCGCTGCCAATCCCACGCACTCCTTCACACGCACTCTTGCAAGTTGTGGGCCGTTTCCGACATGCCCCTGTACTGTACAGCTCGCAACCTCACACACGCCATTGCACCCTACTCCTCCTCTCACCAACCGCCTCCAAACCGGACCCCTACCGTCCTGCTTCTGACTGCCGCTTACCCCTCTGTCCGCCGACCCGTGCCCCTTTGGAACCTGCCTGGCCCTGTTGCGCGCCCCTGCATGTGCCCCTGCAGGTGGCGCGAGAGGTGCTGGGCGTGGCAGCAGCAATGATACGCCCTTACCCCACGCTTCCTACCCCTGCCCCTTCCCCATGCCGCTCCCCCATGCTCCTGTTGCGCGCCTGGCCCTGCGTGTGCTTGCAGGTGGCTCGAGAGGTGTTGGACGTGGCAGCAGCAATGATCCGCCCGGGGGTGACCACGGACGAGATCGACCGCGCCGTGCATGACGCCACCATTAAGGCCGGTGGGACAAGGGGGCAAGACCGCTTGTTGTTATGGGGCGGAGTGCGGTGCGGTGTGGTGTGGTGCGGTGGGGTGTGGTGCTGTGTGGTGTGGCGTGGCATGGAGTAGACAGTTGACTAGGAAGAAGGAATCTGCAAGTGAGGACAGGCAATTGCTGTCTTTTTAGTCGACTCGAGAAGATGCAGGGGGCAGGAGCATCACAAGTCACGCCCGTCTTATACGTCACGCCACCTACGACTTCTGACGTGGCGTCTACCTTTGTGACATTTTCAAAAATCCCTCCTCCATTACTGTTTCTGAGGCGTCTCAAAGCCCTTTCCTCCCCCATGCCTCCACTGCCCTCCTGCCCGTGTGGTTTGATGTGTGCAGGCGGGTACCCGTCGCCCCTGAATTACTACTTCTTTCCCAAGTCCTGCTGCACGTACGTGCTCGCTCTTTCCGATGCCTCATGACAAGTGATCCCCTCCAGGACATGCTCGCGAGTGTGGTGTGTGCGCGTGCGCTCGCAAGCGTGCGTGTATGCGCTTTTGTACGATAGAGAGAGATGGGGGGGAGTGGGAGCGAGTGGAGGTACAGAGAGGGAGGGGTACAGAGAGGGAGGGGTACAGAGAGGGAGGGGTACAGAGAGGGAGAGGTACAGAGAGGGAGGAAAGAATTGGGGATTAGAGGGCAAGCAGAACTCTGAGCTCATGATCGCACCACCATGAGGTGTTGCTCTGGGAGCAGACAAGCACCAGAAGCAAGCATGATCATCTGAGCTCCCATGGTGTTGCTCTGTCCTCCGTCTAACCCCTCTCTTGCACGCTCTCCTTCCCCCACTTCCATTCCGCCCACCACACCCCCCTCCATCCGCCCCCCTTACCTCCTGCCCCCTGTGGTGCTGGCGTGCAGGTCGGTGAACGAGGTGGTGTGCCATGGCATCCCGGACTGCAGGCAAGCTCCACGCCTCATCCTGCTCTTCCATGCCATTCCATGCCATGCCATGCCATGCCATGCCATGCCATGCCATGCCATGCCATGCCATGCCATGCCTTGCCTTGCCATGCCATGCCATGCCTTGCCTTGCCTTGCCATGCCATGCCATGCCATGCCTTGCCTTGCCTTGCCATGCCATGCCATGCCTTGCCTTGCCTTGCCATGCCATGCCATGCCATGCCATGCCATGCCATGCCATGCCATGCCATGCCATGCCTTGCCATGCCATGCCATGCCATGCCATGCCATGCCATGCCATGCCATGCCATGCCTTGCCTTGCCATGCCATGCCATGCCATGCCATGCCATGCCATGCCATGCCATGCCATGCCATGCCATGCCTTGCCATGTCGTGTGATTCGGTTTCATTCCATGGCATGGTGTATGATGTTGTGTTGTTCACCCATTTAGGGGGGGGTGTCTCATCCTCACTCCCTCACCCCCATTCACCCACGCATCGTACGATGGCCACCACGCCTCACCTCCCAGCACCCGTCTCAACCGCTCTCAACTCATCCTCACTCCCGCGCTGCATGGTGTGAGCAGGAAGCTGGAGGACGGGGACATAGTGAACGTGGACGTCACTGTCTACCTCAACGGCTGCCATGGTGTGCTGCTCCCCATTCCGCCCGCCCTCCCCCCCACCCACCCATCATCCACCCGTCCTCCCGCCTGCCTGCCCGCCCGTCTGCCCTACCTTCCTCCCATCCCGCTTTCCTCCCACCTTCCCTTCGTCCTGCTCCCACATTCTCGAGGCGTCTGAAACTCGTTCCCTGGCAGTCTATTCCATGCTGTGCTGCCCAAGTGGAAATTCCAGCGTAGCATGATGTGTCATGATGTGTCATGATGTGTCATGATGTGTCATGATGTGTCATGATGTGTCATGATGTGTCATGATGTGTCATGATGTGGCATGATGGTCCTCGATGGTTATGCTGTGGCAGCACATTGCCTCGCAGTTGCTCATTGTCACTCCTTTGTGTCTCATGGGCTCTTGTTCCTGTGCATCGTTTGCTGTGCTCGGGGCATGGTGCATGTGGGTGGGCATGGAACATTGTGCATGGCACATGGGGCGAGGAGCATGGCACATTGTGTATGGCGCATGGGGCATGGTGCACGGGGCATGGTGCATGGGGCATGGTGCACGGGGCATGGTGCATGGGGCATGGTGCACGGGGCATGGTGCATGGGGCATGGTGCACGGGGCATGGTGCATGGGGCATGGTGCACGGGGCATGGTGCATGGGGCATGGTGCACGGGGCATGGTGCATGGGGCATGGTGCACGGGGCATGGTGCATGGGGCATGGTGCACGGGGCATGGTGCATGGGGCATGGTGCACGGGGCATGGTGCACGGGGCATGGTGCACGGGGCATGGTGCATGGGGCATGGTGCACGGGGCATGGTGCATGGGGCATGGTGCACGGGGCATGGTGCACGGGGCATGGTGCACGGGGCATGGTGCATGGGGCATGGTGCACGGGGCATGGTGCATGGGGCATGGTGCACGGGGCATGGTGCACGGGGCATGGTGCACGGGGCATGGTGCACGGGGCATGGGGCATGGCAGGTGATTTGAACGAGACCTTTTTTGTGGGCACGCCCAGTGACGCGTCCGTACATCTCGTGCGCACCACTATGGAGTGCCTCGATAAGGCCATTGCCATGGGTATGCAACAACGACCTTATTGTGTGCGTGTGTGTGTGTGTGTGTGTGTGTGTGTGTGTGTGTGTGTGTGTGTGTGTGTGTGTGTGCGCGTGTGCGTGTGCGTGTGCGTGTGCGTGTGCGTGTGTGGGCTCGCGCGCGCGCGCGCGGGCGTGCGTGCGTGCGTGCGTGCGTGCGTGCGTGCGTGCGTGCGTGCGTGCGTGCGTGCGTGCGTGCCTGCGTGCCTGGGTGTGCACACGCGCGTGCGTGTGTGTGTGTGTGTGTGTCTGTGTGCACGCGCGCGCGTGTGTGTGTATGTTTGTTATTTCTCCGTCTTCTCCACTGGCCCTCCTGCACTCATGCATAGCGCACACTCACTAAAATGCCCGCACATGCAAGCACGAGTCAGGCCACCCAAATGCCCCTTTCTTCTTTTCCCATCTCTCTGGTAGGTAGGTAGCACATCATCACCCCCTTGCTGCCATGATGCCATCCTTGTCCCTCCTGCCACATACTACTCTCGTCCTTTCTCCTGCCATCCCTTCTCCCCTTTCCCTCCCCACCATTCCCCATGCATACCGCTTCTTCCCTCCATCCTCCCTCCGCCTCTCCTCCCCCTCCCGTGCCTCCACACCACCACATCCCCCTCTTTTTTTAACCCTGCAGTGAAGCCAGGGGTTCATTTTCGGAAGGTTTTGAGATGTATCAAGTCTCAGAATTGTTGTTTTGAGACGCCTCAGTACTCGTGCCTCCATGGCACCCCATCCCCCTGTTCTCCATCCATGCTTGCAGTGAAGCCAGGGGTGCGGTTTCGGGAGGTGGGGGAGGTGATCAGTCGTCATGCTGCCCAAGCTGGTCTCTCCGTGGTCAGTCTCGCTGCTGTCGCCGCCCCCTTTCCTTCCCCGCTGCTGCCGCAGCAGCAGCAGCAGCAGCAGCAGCAGCAGCAGCAAGCATAGGCTGTAACTGAGGTTGCAACATGGCTGTGAATAGGCAGCTGGCTGCTGCAGCGCGAATGCTCTTTCAAATGCGACAGCACGCACGCACACGCATGTGGATGCACGAGTGGGCACATGCTAAGGAACACCTTTACAGGACTTGCTCTCACCACACCCCTCCTCCCTTGCATGCATGCGCTTGCTTGTTTGTTTCCTTTACAATTCGACGCGTGTTTCCGTGTTACCCCAAAACCATGCCCAGCGGTCACTGGTATAAAGCAGAGCAGCAGCATGCAAGGGCATGGTCAGTGAGGCGAAGTGAGAGATGCTCATAAAAGTAGCAGTGAGCAGTGACCAACATTCTTGTCTATCGCGATTGTCTTGTCTCCTGTTTTTGACTTGTCTCCTGTTTTTGTCTTGTCTCTTGTGTGTGTCTTGCCTATTATGTGTGTGTCTTGGTTGTTGTCAGGTGCGTACGTACTGTGGGCACGGCATAGGAGAGCTATTTCACTGTGCGCCCAACATTCCCCACTATGCCAGTGAGTGACCCATCCTGCGTACCTCATGCCTCATGCATCATACATCATATGTGCGCATTCATTGCCACATGTGCTCATTCATTGCCACATGTGCTCATTCATTGCCACATGTGCTCATTCATTGCTACATGTGAGCATTTATTGCCATATGTGCGCATTCATTGGCATATTTGTGTATTCATTGCAATATGTGAGCATTCATTGCCATATGTGCGCATTCATTGATATATGTGAGCATTCATTGCTATATGTGAGCATTCATTGCCGTATGTGAGCATTCATTGCCGTATGTGAGCATTCATTGCCATGTGTGTCCCTACATTGCGGTACGTGCAGAGAACAAGGCCGTGGGTCTCATGAAAGCGGGCCAGATTTTCACCATCGAGCCCATGATCAATGCGGGTATGTGCGCTATTTTTCAAGAGGTCACATGATCTTACTCGATACTTCGTTGTAAGCATTGCAACCCTCTTCCCCTCCCTCCCTCTCCCTCCCTCCGTCTCCCTCCCTCCCTCCCTCCCTCCCTCCCTCCCTCCCTCCCTCCCTCCCTCCCTCCCTCCCTCCCTCCCTCCCTCCCTCCCTCCCTCCCTCCCTCCCTCCCTCCCTCCCTCCCTCCCTCCCTCCCTCCCTCCATCCCTCCCTCCCTCCCTCCCTCCCTCCCTCCCTCCCTTTCCCCTCCCTCCCTCCCTCCCTCCCTCCCTCCCTCCCTCCCTCCCTCCCTCCCTCCCTCCCTCCCTCCCTCCCTCCCTCCATCCCTCCCTCCCTCCCTCCCTCCCTCCCTCCCTCCCTTTCCCCTCCCTCCCTCCCTCCCTCCCCCCCTCTCCTTCTCCCCTTCACTCCCTCCTCTCTGTGTACTTAGGTGGATGGAAGGATCGCATGTGGCCGGATGGATGGACAGCAGTTACTTCTGATGGCTCACCAAGTGCACAGTTTGAGCACACCATGCTGGTGAGCTGACCTTATGTGACTTGCATGTGGATCTACCATGAAGGGCAAGCACTTAGCGGGAACGTTTTGTGAATGCATTCACTTTGTGTTGGCATTGAATCAAAGCGTTTTGTTTCTTTCAAAACCTTCGTACCTCTCCTTCTCTCCAACTCCTCCCCGACACTTACGGCACTTTTGGCCAATGGTCCAGGTGACAGAAACAGGGTGTGAGGTTCTTACAGCTCGGCTCCCATCATCGCCTAAAGTTTTTCCATGGCTATCATGAACTGATAGGATATGTACTCGTTGTAACGAAATGTGCTTGTTAGCAGATGCTTCTACATAATCTGCGAGTGGTTTCCAAGTACGGGGACTTGGTCACTTGGGAAAACGATTCCATTTAGATTGAGAAAGTGATATACGGTACTTGCCTATGAGGCTGTGCACAGGTTTTGATCGAAGCTGGGCAGAAAATAAGTTATTTCTGCAGCAACTATTTGTAACCTAACCTCTTATTCAGATCCTAGTTACTGAGGTTCAGATCTCCAGTAGTCTAAAGGTTAGCATCGTGTGAAATATATACCCTCCTAACAGCTTCTAAAAGCTCGGTGACGTTGTCAGGCATCAGGATAATGCTCATAGCTGATGTGCTGCAGTAACCCCACTTGAAATGGCTGAGAGTCAACTAGCCATTCTTCTTGCCACCATGGTTGATGCTGGTGCTGCTGCGCCTCTGTCGTTCCTCAGCTTCAGAATCCACACTTCGAATGTCTCGGCTTGCAACTCCAAGGTCACACGAATTGACCATCGCACCAAACTTGAGTGACCCCAAGGTCTCATCAGTTGATGAGCAGTCCGGTGATATGTTGAGGAACATGAGGGTCCTTGACTCCTTCTCGATTGATTTCTGCAGGGTCAGTGATACGCATTAGGAGACAGATATGGAACACCACATGCTTTGGAGTACAAAGCTTCAAGACAATACCTGGAGCAGGTAGGTCAACTTCCCATCACGGTAGCGCGGCAGTTCCCCCTTAGCTCTTGCCTCTAGGACGTGGGACAGGGAGCTCAAACTCTTGTTGATCGCCTGAAGGTGGGTGTGGCATATGGCAGGAGAGTCATATAATTACAAATACAATTATAATTCACATCATCCGAGGGGGGTAAGAGGATGAACAGGGAGAATAAAAAGTGGAGGTAAGGTGACAAGATTGAAATCTGTCAACGAAAAGGACTTGCTTACAATGGACTCTGTCCGTGTCGATCCTGTTGCATTGGACTTCTTAAGTCTTTCACTTCCTGCCAAATCAATCAAGTTGAGGATGCCATGTGTCGTCTCTCCAGTGTCCTGATAGGGAAAAGAAGTGTTAATCTTGGAAACTGTCACAAGTTTTACCCAAACGTGCTGCAAGACTTGAGTTACATCAAACACTCACCCGATTCCTGCCATTCAGCCTGAGGGTGAAGACCGCATGACTACGTGACGACTCCTCGTTCATGTCTGTCCTTCCAACAGACCTGCAAAAAAAGAATATCAAACTGATTACATCTTGCTTGAACAGGAGTGCAAAATCGGCAAGCAAGCTTTCATCATCCATACCTCTTCTTGTGTGCATAAGCGAAAACCTCAGCTGCATCCTCCACAGACTGCACGGTGACTACTTTGAGGCCAAGCACTGTTGTACTGCCATCCTTTTCGTGAATGATGTTGTAGAGAGAAAGCTCTGCCTTTTTGGCCGCCGCACTTCCCTTCTCAGGCTTCGAGCTTGTAGCCTCTTCATCGTTGTGGAATCCTTTCAACAGGTCGCGAATGGACTCGTTGTGGATCTCGAGGAGGGAGACCTGCAGGATACCAGAAACTAATGTTCAGTTGCTGCACGTTGCACAGAACCACAAAAAAACAACAGATGCATGGGCGCACCTGAATGGTGTATTCCCAGCCCATGGTGAACTTTTCACGGCTGACCAGAAATATCTGCTGCATAGATCTCGGAATAACTCCACGAAGTGTCTCGTCTGTGGTGTCCCCAAACATGGTAAAAGTTTTCCCAGAGCCGGTCTGGCCATACGCAAAGACGCACACCTGAAAAAAACACCATAAAAACTCGGTCAGGAGATTCTTGACTGACGGACAGGTTAACCACATTCCCCCTTCTTACCTTATAGCCATCCAATGCGCTAGTAACCAGATCAGCGATCTCTTCAAACACAACCGTCTGAGTCGTATCAGGCGGAAAAACTTTGTCGAACTTGAAATCTCCTTCATGCCCTGATCAGCCATGACAGATTTGATGTCAGAAAAAGAGACTTATGACGCGAAGAGGCTACCTTGAAGAGACTTGGTGCTAAAGAAGAAGTGGCCTACCTTGAACCGCGATCTTGTTGTCAATGTTGTTCTCGGGAATCCGTACAGCCATAGCAGCAGGATTCCTTTCTCCTTCCTTCGCACTCAGGGGACGAACACGGCAAAACACCCTAATGTTCCCTTTCATCAACTGCAGCCACACAGAAACTTAAGTGAGCCTCAGATGGATGGAAGCAATAGAAAAAGCTTGTGGATACAGCAAGAGCCATACCATGAGCCGGTTGTGGAGGACTTTCATTCGCTTTTCCATCTCTTGCAGCAGGAGATCCTTCTTACGGAAAAGCTGCTCCCTCTCAGCCAACTCGCGCCTCAGCCTTGTGATCTCTGCCTTGAGATCACATTCACTCTGTGATATCCCCTGCACAAGACGAGAGAGCCAGACGCATAATGAGATGGCGACTGACCTGTCTCATTCAAAGCATAAACTGAAGTGAATGCATACCTCCAGATTCTTTAACTCGACTTCCTTCTGATCGACTTCCACTCTCCTCGCAGTAACCTCCCCAGTCAGTTGACCGATCAGATTCTGCGTTGAGACACGCAAGATCAGTAGTTGATTTACGCAAAAACGTAGAAAAGGTACAGGTCAAGTGACGTACCCGTTGAAAGTCGATGGCCTTTTTATTTTCCTCCTGTTCCTTCGTGAGTTTGTCAATCTGCAAAGGTTGGTCCGCACAGACGTGGTACTTAATGCTCGTGTATCAACCAAGAATCAACTATCGTAGAAAGGAGCTGCATCAGATACCTGATCCTTCATCATGGAGTGCACCGTATCGGTGGCCGCCGACCTTTCGTCGGCTGCGGACCTCAGTGTGGCAGCTACCACGTTCAGGTCAAACAGTTCCTTCGTTTTTTCCTGGAGAAGCTTTTCAGAATCCAGAAGCCTTGACTTCACCTGCAGCGCGCAACCAGGGCATGAGTCAGAAAGAGGTCAAAGAGCATAGACTGTCCAAAACGTTTTACACTTACCTCTTCCAACCTCTCGTTGGCGCTTTGCATAGAAAGCTTCAAGGAGTCCACGGAACGCTCGAGCTCCAATTTGCCAGCACGAAGCAGACCAAGTTCCTTGACCTTTTCATCACGGTCCATGGTTAAGGCAAGAAGGTCTTTCTCCTTCTGTTCAACGTCCTGCAAGAACACATCAAGGATGCGTGTGTAAGCTGCACTTCAGAAACTGGTGAATGTAAGAAAAAAAATATGATTTCAATACCTCGCTTAGCGCGTCTTTTTCGATTGCAATGTCACTGCACCTCTTCGCAAGCTGACCATTTTCAATTTTGAGGTTCTCACAGGTCGCCTTCAACTGTGCGGCTGAGAATACAAAAACGAGATTAACGACGTTAAGACGAGTTGAGCTGTTGGTGGTGAAGAATGAACACAACAATACCACATGAAAACGTACCCTCGCCCGAAATTTTGCAGATTTTTTTGTCAGCATCTTCCAGTCGAGCTTTCAACTCCACTTCAGAACCCGCAAGCTTCTCTGCCTTTTGCTTCCACACCTGCTTGATCCAGAAACATAACACATGAGCATAACTCATTGTTGAGGTGGAACGCGACAAAGCACGGGATTTACAAGGTTTTACTTACCGACAAACCTTCCTCTGCACTATGCCTCAGTTGACTCTCTTCTTCAAGCTCGACCTCTGCGAAAGAAGTCAGTCAGTATAGTGACACTATAGGAAACACGAAATAAAACACGAGATAACCTTTAAATGGTTGCTTACCTGCGATCAGCTTCAACTTGTACGATATTACCGCATCATTGATGCATGCCTTCAGATCACGAATGTATTCCTTTTGGTACTCGCATCTCTTCGCATTCTGCGAGACACGAACACAGGAATGTTATTGAACCAAATGGGATGTAAACGACGTCATGAAGATCCACATGCGTTTACAAGGGTACGCCGAAAGAATGTCACTTACGTCAGCAGGCCTTTTTCCCAATTTTGGGTAGGCCCGGGCGAGGATAGCCATTTCGTTGTCATAGTGTTCCTTGAATGGGTCCTTAGAGTCGGCAGAAAGTTCCGAGATTATTGGAGGTTCCTGAATTGAGAAATTTCGCCGTAAGTTAATAATCATCAGAATAACCAGAAAAATATTAAATGAGTACGAAGATTGCGCATTTACGGACTTTCGTTGATAAATCATGACTGGCGTCGGCATCGCTGTTGTGAATCACCAAGGCCAATGGCGGGCGTGACGCTGCTTGAGCTGTGCTTGCGGTCCTTGTTGAAGCTGCTGGTATCCTGCTAGAAGGTTCAAGCTTTCGCTTCTTCTGCGGTTCAAACGACGACTTGTTCTCCTTGTCCTGCGGGTCAGAATTCTTGGTACGGTCAGCGGTAGATCCGTAAGTCGTGCTGGAAGAAGCCTGCCGTATCCCACTGGGCTTTCCAAAATTCCTACGGGCTGCTCCTGGCGGCTGAGAGGCACTCATCGTTGCAGTTGAGCAGGATGGGGATTCTGCTCTTTTCGTGGACAGATTGCTGAGGGCGATGGAAAGAAATCAGCAAGAGCATTTGTGTGAGAGTGCTGTTGGAAGGAATCCATGTGCGTGAAAGGTCAGACGTAGGCATGTAGCAGTATGACTGCTGCGCCTGATCATTGGTCCCAGAACAGGAGGAAAGCGCGGGAATGTTTGAAAGTGTGTCAGGCCGGTGAGGATCTGACGAACCGCACCTCAAAGTTTGAGAGTTATGCTATGCCTGACGTTGAACTCGATTTCAATAAACGCTCGAAGGTACACCGGTAGTATTTCTAACGAAGTATATACAAAAGTATTTGGGTACAACACAGTAGTAATCAGAGTGCTTCATCCATTCTGTTCATGGTGCCCAGTTACCTGAATCGCTTTGCTAGCCATACCTGATTAAATATGGAAAATACAGGCAATTTTGTTTTTCATAAACTATCTTATTTCAGGTCAACGCATTATACACAATGAAAAAATTCAGTGCTTTAGTGAAACAGTAAATTAAACATGTTATGACCTGCTTAGAAAACAGGCAAAATTACTTGATTTAGAAGTAAGGGAAGATATCATAGAGTGTAATCCAATCCTAGCAAGTGCCTAAAGTAAAACGCGCTGGAGCCTGTTGAAGGCAGTCGCAAATTGTCAAACGCGTCCAGTAGCTTTGGGGTGCTGCTACCTCTCTACCTTCCCCCTTACCCCACCCCACCCAGCCCTCCTCGGCCATCCTGGATGGCAGAAACATGGGAGCAACCAAATATGCGCCCAATCCATTCCAGCATTTTGAATGAACGCAGGGTTCTGTGCTGTCTGATCTGGACACACACCATAAGAGCGTGGAACACCTGCTAGGGTTTTAGCGACGATCCTACGAAACAGTTGGCGATCTTACACAACAGTGTCCGATCTTACACAACAGTGTCCTACACAGTGACAATTGTAATCAGTGATAGCCAATCGAAATCATCAAAATCATGACCATACAAAAGTAGGTAAGACACTGTTCTGTAGGACTGCCAACTGTGCTTAAGATTGCCAACTGTTCCGTAGGATCGTCGCTAAAACCCTAGCAGGTGTACCGCGCTCTAAACAAGTCCTCTCGGCAGAGCACACGCACGCATGCCTGGCATATTTTGAGGGGCGTATTCCCCGAAATCAAGTTTGGGTGGATGCGGTACAAGTGCCTCCTGAAATCATGGATGATACATGCTGGAGGTTGTAGGTGAGCTCTCCACGGTCAATATTTTGTTGGTTACGGGTTGTCGAGCAGTCTTATACACGAGGCCTAAATCAATATTTGCGGGTCATATTCCTTTCATTGGGGCTCCTCTACGGCTGTACGTCAATTCAAGGACGGGAGCATTTATCAATTTGACCGATGAAGACCACTGTGCACCGTACCGCACCTTACTAAGTATGAACTGGCCCTGGGCACCAAGTGTTGGAGCACCTGTCAAGAAGGTTGAAAGTTCATGTAAGCAAAAAGGACCATCATTTTCGTCTTTGTTCCCAGCTTTCTGTAGTTCACACGTGCAGTTGTGGTGCTACGGCGGAGTCCTTGCTAGCCCAGCATGTGCATTGCGCTGCAATGTGCTGCCTACTCGACCCAACCACCTAGACTTTAGACACGTATCTAATATATATTCAAATTTAGATAAAAGGTTCCAGCGAGCCTGCAGATCATCAGTGACAAGGTTACGCTTGTTTACCCCCATCCCCTCGCGTTTCTCATTGATACCCATGAGTCATCCAGTGCTGCCATATTCGTTTAGCTCAAAGGGCTTTTCATGAATTTTCACAACCTGGTGACGGACGCCTGTTGAAGTAAAATGTCAGTCGCCGGCAGAAATTAATTCACGGGCAACTACAGGTCTCGAAGATCTCGGACATCTACCCTAGCGACGAATCGTCAGGGACAACGGGGAAGGGAAGCGTAGCTGGAACGGCAAGGGTACGGGGATGATGCATCGCGACACGTATGGCCACGGTAGACGGGACGGAGTAGCTCATTGGCAAGGTTCTGCGGCCGGGCCAAACCGTGGGGGAGCGCAGGGCCATGGGGGAGCGGAAGGCACGGAGCACGGACAGGAGGGGGCGCGTGAGCTAGAGGTTGGGGGGGGGCACGTGCAGGAGTATCTGTCGTCGCGTTACCACCGTCGCACGGTTTCGCAGCCCAATCTGGACGCGCTCTTTTCGCGCCAGCAGCAGCAACAGCAGCACCAGCAGCAGCAGCGACCGAGGGGAATCGTTTCCAGTCCGCCGCACGAAGCGTCGCCGTTCCTGCGCCGTTCCACCACCTACACCACGCCGTTCCCCGTCTCCTCGTCTGCTCCGCCCGCGCCTGCTGCCGCCGCTGCGGCGCTCGCGTCTGCGCTTGAGCGGGGCTCCCTTGCGCTCTCGCGCGCCCGCGAGCGCCTACCGCCCCCGCTGAACCTTCCGCTTACTCTCTCCGCCTCGTCGTTTGTTCCCGCGTCCCCCGCGTCGTATTCCCCCGCCGCCGTATTGAATGACGCGCGGGAGGGGAGAGTCCTCAGCAGTAGCCACGACGGGCGGATGGGTATGAGTGGGAGCGGCAGCGGCGGCAGAGGAACGCCGTTCACCGCTGCGGCAGTAGCGGCATTGGTGGCGCGCGAAGGCCTGGGCGGACCGGCGGGGGGCGGAAGCTGCGGCGGAAGCCCGCGGTCGTTGATATCACCGCAAATGCAGCACATGGCGGGATCGCCCAAGTTCCAGGTGGTTTCCCCGCGATTGCAAGGCGCCATGCACCGGCTGCTCATGGCGCAATCCGACCTCACTCCGCGCCTCCCCGCCGATGCCATCACCTCCGCAGTCGCCGCTCCTGTGAGCGCCAGCGGCGCGGGCGGCGGCGGGAGTGTGGGTGCGGACACGGGGACGATCAGGACTGGGCGATCGCCGTCGTCGCAGTTTTGGGATCGCGCGGAGGGGGAGCCGATCTTTGACAAGGGCTCGGGGGGGCTTTTCAGCGGCCGGCGCAGGTCGGGCGGGCGCGGTGGAGCCGGGGGAGGCGGAGGCAATGCAGGCGGCGCAGGGGCATCCGCGGGCGGGTCTGACGCGGACGCGAATCAGTTTCCGCGGCACAGCAGATCGCACTCGCACTCATATTTAAGCCCTTTCCGCAGCGCGCAACCCTCCCCTTCCCCGCTTTCCCCCATCTCCGCCCAGCATGATCGCTCCCCGCCGACCCCCCGCAATCGCCACAAGCGCGGGCCGTCGGAGGCCTCCGTGCTGCCCATTTCCGCCACGTACTTGCGCGCGACCCCGCCCGCGCTCTCCCCCGCTGGGTTGATTTCCCCCGCGGCCGCAGGCGCAAGCTTGCGCCCGCGTTTCCTCTCGAGCGGGTCCCTCCCTTCCCCCGCCCTCTCCGCCACGGGTGTCGAGCTCTCCTTCCGCCGCACGCCCTCCCCCGCTCCTTCCCCCGCCTCCTCAGCTTCCGCTCTCTCAGCTCCTCTCCGCTCCCCGCCGGGACTTTCCGCGGCATCAGGCGGAGCAGCATCTGTCGGATCTGGAGGAAGCCCCGCCGCGGGCGCCGCCGCCGCGACCGCGCAGGGATTTCTGAACCGGGACTTCTCGTTCGGGCGACGGCCCGCTTCCGCTGGTGCGCGGACGAACTTCCTAGAGAGGTACGAGGCGGGCGGGGCAGGCGCAGTCGCAGGCGCGGGGGAAGCAGCGGGAGTTGGGGGAGGCGGAAGCAGCAGAGGGTGGGCGCCCGGGCGGGTGATCGGGGGCGCGGGGAGTGGGAGTCGGGGGAGGTGGAGTGAGAGCGATGCTGGGTCGGAGGAGGGCGTGGGGGAGGGGGGGGGAAAGGCGGGGAGGGCAGGGGAAAGCGAAGGCGCGGCAAGGGTGGGTAACGGGGGAGTCACAGGGGAGGAGAGACGCGACGGGTTGAATGAGAAGCAAGCGATGGGAGGGAAGAGGGGGAGTGGGAGGGCGGGTGGCGGCAGTGGTGGCGAGAGTGATGGCGGCAGGACGAGTGACGGTAACAGCAGCAGCACTACTGGGGCCCGTGCAGGCAGGACTCGCAGCTCCAGTGGGAGCGGGCGGATTGGCGAGGAGACAGTGAGACATGCGGGGGCGCATGAGGAAAGCGGGGGGGCCAAGGATGGGGAAGAGTCAAGGGAAGGTAGTGAGCGCAGGGTTGGTGGTGGCGGCAGTGGGCACAGGGGGCACTCCCACTCGTGGTGGTTTGCTTCGTCCTCCTCCTCGTCTCCAGCTACTGCTGCAGCACCCGGCGCTCCTGCCACCACCACCAACACCAGCAGCAACCACAACAACATCAGCAGCAGCAACAGTGCGTCTGCTGCCCCGACCCTGCACGCTGCAGGCGGGTCCACGTCAGCGTCCCCGTCAGCGTCCAGGTCAGCGTCGAGGTCCCTGTCTCTGTCGGACAGGGCGCGGAAATCCGCGCGCAGCCTGGATCTGAGGCGGCTCTGGGTGCCCCCGGGGGGAGACGAGGGCGCGCAGGGGAAAGGGGAGGGGGCGCAGGGTGAGAAGAGCGGGCAGAGTGGGCAGAGTGGGCAGAGTGGGCAGGGTGGGGAAGGGGAGGGGTTTGTATCAAAGGAGACAAAGGAGGAGGGAGACAAGAAGGGGGCGCCAGGAGCCGTTGGAAGTGGCAGCGGCAGCGGTAGCAGCAGCAGCAAGGCGGGAGGGGGTTTGCTGGGGGTGTTTTCGGGTCGGGGCAGGTTCTCTCGGCGTTTCTCCAACACCAGCTTTGACTCCTCCTGGTGGGACGCCCGCCACGCCTCTGCTGCTGCCCCTGCACCCAACGCTGCCTCCGCTGCTGCAACTGCCTCTACCTCTGCCTCTGCCTCTGCCGCTACCTCCTCTGCTCCTGCTGCTGCTGCTGCGAGTGCGTCAGGGGAGCGTGGCGGTGGGGTGGTGGGAGGCGTAGGGAGGGGCCAGGGCAGCAGCAGGAGCAAGAGCAGCAGTGGGGGTGGCAGTGAGAGCACGGTGGGAGGCGGCAAGGGAAGTGGAGAGGGCGTGCGTGAGGCAGCAGAGGCTGGCATGGCGGCAGAGAGAGGGGGAGGAGCTGAGGGGGGTAGTCTGGCAGGTGCT
This sequence comes from Closterium sp. Naga37s-1, assembly GCA_947471745.1. NCBI lineage: Eukaryota > Viridiplantae > Streptophyta > Zygnematophyceae > Desmidiales > Closteriaceae > Closterium > Closterium sp. Naga37s-1. The sequence continues at coordinate 2,978,493 of CANJKZ010000242.1, forward strand.
GCTGGTGGTGTTTCACGTGGTGGTGGGAGTGGCGATGTGATAGGTGGGGTGAGAGGCGAAGGGAGGGGGGAAGGGGGTGGTAGGGGGGCAATGGGATCAAGCGCAGGCAGTGGGAGCATGTCAGCAGCTGGTGCAGGGTCACTGCAGCAAGACAGCAGCAGCTACGGGGGGATCAGCACGAATCACCAGTCGCAGCAACAGCAGCAGCAGCAGCAGCAGGCGAAGGCTGACAGCGGATCAAAAGCACCCGCCACCACCACTACCACCGGCAGCAGCAGCACGGCGGGCGGCACCGCCACGAGCAGTAACAACAACACCAGCACCACGAGCAACAGCAGCGGCAAGGGCGGGCACCGCAGGGGGCGCAGCTGGGGCAACATGCTGCGAGGAGGCGAGGAGGAGCGGGGGCTGCTGGGCAACGGGCTGACGGACCTGAAGCGGCGGTACGAGGTGGGCGAGCGCATCGGCGAGGGGCGCAGCGGCGTGGTGGTGCGCGCATGCGTGGAGCGCCGCTCCCGGCAGCGGTTCGCGTGCAAGTCGATCGCGAAGAGCACGCTGGGGGACGCCAAGAAGGTGGAGGCGCTGCTGGTGGAGGTGGATGTCATGCAGCGCGTCAAGGGCCACCCTAACATTGTGTCCCTGCATGAGGCTCTGGAGGATGCTCAGGTGAGTGAGACCGTCAGGGGGAGGAGAAAGGGTTGAAAGGGAGGGAGAAGGAGCGAGAGGGAGAGGGGGGGAGTGAGGAAGGGAAGGGGCTTGCAAGTGTATCGCGCTACCAGTCGTGCTGCTGCTCTATCATCCTTCGCTCTTTCTTTCGCATCCCTTCCTCCCTGCCTCCCTCTCTGCACAACGATCGCTTCTCCCTTCCTGGATCCTACCTATTCCTGGATCAGCCTTCTCTATCCCGCCTTGCCGCCCTCGTCCCACCGCCGCCCTTCTCCCCACGCGCATCATGAGCAGGACGTGCACCTGGTGATGGAGATGTGCTCCGGTGCTGACCTGCTCTCCCACATCAACAACTGACGACTTCACAAGTCCTGTCTTATCCCGCAATTTGTATGCTTTCCAGTCACCACAAAATTCCCCTCCTCCCCAAAACGCGCGCATGAGCAGGACGTGCACCTAGTGATGGAGATGTGTTCCGGGGGGGACCTGCTCTCCCACATCAACAGTGCGCCGCACATCTCGGAGCGGCAGGCGGCGTGTGTGACGCACAGCATAGCGAGCGCGGTGGCGCTGTGCCACAGGCACGGCGTGTGCCACCGCGACCTCAAGCCCGAGAACGTGCTGCTCGCCTCCAAGGCCGGGCCCCTCGGGGACCTGCGTGTTGCTGACTTTGGCATCTCCACCTTCGTGCACCCCGGTGAGCAAGGTTTAAAAAAACGACCGTTTTTTTGAAAATTTACCGTAAAAAACGGTATCGTAAAATACGGTCGTAAAAAACGGTTTAAAACGGTTCCAGGAGGTGTTTCCTGTTTAACTAACAAAACGGCCACTTAGTGGGACCAAATTGAACCCGAAATGCAGCAGCATGAAGGGGACGGACCCCTTCTTGCATGTATGCGCTTGTTGGCATGATTGAAAATGTTTTTGGCCTTGTTTTTCTCTTTTTTTTCTTGGTGAACAGAGTTCTCTAACAAAAAAACGACCGTTTTTTTGAGAAATCACCGTAAATAACGACCGTATAAAACGGACCGTATTTTACGAAAACCGTAATTTTGAACCTTGCCGGTGAGACATGCGGGTGGGGGCGGTGGACGGGAGATGGGAGGTGGTAGCTGGGACAAGGGTTGCTGTGGAGAGGGTGGGGAGGGCCGAATGGAAGGGGGGAGGGCCCAAGTGTTGGAGTCGAGTCGTGTTGAGTTGGGGCTGATGGGAAGGGGGGAGCGAGATAGCGAGGAGAGGAGAGGCAGGGCAGGGCTGTGCCCAGGTATAAGTGCATGGGAATGAGTGTGTGACTTTGATCACAGGAGGCTTGCAAGGCCCAATCCTTTATGGACCTGGGTGGGTGCAATCTGTGCGTGTGCTGACATGTGACTAAGGCTCTCGTTTTTGGTTCATTCATGCCTTCTGGTCTAAGCACACCTTCCCTGCCCTGTGCCACACCTTCCCCCCATCCTCCCTCATGCCCCTTTTACAATGCTCCAGAGTAACTGTTCTCGGATTCTCCTAATGTCAATCCCCCTTCTCCTCGTCTCCGCGCTTCCTCTCACCCTCAACCACCCCCCTCTCCCTCACCTTTGGTCACCACCCATCAGGTCTCTGCTGCTACAACACCCCCCCGGAGTAACCCGTTTTCGAAAAGGAAAAAGAACAATCCTTCGATTCTCACACGCTTGCCTTCTCAACTCCTCCTTCCCCTCCCTTCCATGCTCGTGCTACCATCCTTGCCCCATTCCACTCTACGCCCACCAGGTCAGCGCATGCATGGGTGCGCAAGCAGACCCTCCTACATCGCCCCAGTGTATCCCAGCCTTCAATCACTCCCACTCAAACCGGATTGTCCCCCCTCTCCCCACTCACAACCCTCTCCTCCTGCCCGTCCCCCACTTGACCCCCACCAGGCCAGCGCATGCGGGGGTACGCAGGGAGCCCGTTCTACATAGCCCCAGAGGTCCTAGAGGGGCGGTACGGGCTGGAGGTGGACGTGTGGAGCATGGGCGTCATCCTCTACACGCTGCTCTCGCAGCGCCTGCCCTTCTGGCACAGCACTGATATCGGAGTTTACCAGGCCATTCTGAGGGGCGCCGTGGACACGCAGTCGGGCGCGTGGGTGCATGTGAGCCGCGAGGCGGCGGGGCTGGTGCGCCGCATGCTGTGCCTGGACGTGCAGGAAAGGATCACTGTGCAGGGGGTTCTCGGTGCGTGCGGACGGGGGGCAGATGGGAAAGGGGGGTGGGGGTTGGGGTTTGGGGGAGTGGAGGTGGAGTGCAGTATGGTGGGTATGGGTTGAATCCTGGTGGGATCATCCTGGGTGAGGCCAGTGCAGCGTAGGGGGTGGGTTCAACCATACAAATATACTTTCTTGGAATACTGGGCATTTGCTCTTTGGATCTCGGTCGACGTTGATCAATGCTGTCTGTCTACCTCCCTTATCCTTCCCTCCCTCCCTCCCTCCCTCCCTCCCTCCCTCCCTCCCTCCCTCCCTCCCTCCCTCCCTCCCTCCCTCCCTCCCTCCCTCCCTCCCTCCCTCCCTCCCTCCCTCCCTCCCCATCCCCATCCCCATCCCCATCCCCATCCCCATCCCCAACCCCAACCCCAACCCCAACCCCATCCATCCCCATCCACACCTCACCCCTACCACAGAGCACCCGTGGGTGCTCCAGCACGTGAACGACACCACGCCCCTCCCCCAGCCCGCACCCGACCTGCCCAACTGGAAGCTCAGCAAGCGGCGCCGCGCCATCGCCCGCTCGCGTGCGCGCATCACGCCCTCCTTCCGCCTGCCCTCCTGCCTCACCCCCGCCGCCGACGGCGCCATCAGCAGCAGCGGCAGCGGCAGCAGCAACGGCGGCAGCGTGAGGAGAGGCGGCGGGGGCGCGCCGAGCAGCAGGCGGGAGGGTGACTATTCCCCGCGTGACAACAACGGGGGTGGGTACTATGACGAGGATGAGGAGGACGAGGAGGAGGCAGTGGTGACGGGGTTCATACTGGCAGCACCCCCAGGCGCCACTCCCACGGTCCCCCCTGCACTGAATAAGGGCGAGGAGTTCCCCCAGCTCTCCGCCGCGCCACGCATGCAGCCCCTCGCGCTGCTCTCCCCGTCCCCGCTCCCTGCTGCTCCTGCCGGCAAGCGCGTGGGCATGAACGGAGGGAGCGGTGGGGGAGGAGGCATAGGAGGTGGAGGAGGGAGGGGAAGAGGGGAGGATGTGGAGGGGGATGGATGGGAGGGGGAGATGGTGAGCATGCCGTCTTCGGTGCCAGCGCTGCTGCTCAGCTCCTCTCCATCCATGAAGCGCCTCCCACTCAAGTCCAAGGGGTCGCGCACGTAGGCAGCACCTGCATGCACAGCCCGACTGGTTTCCCCATTCGTCGTCCCACATAAGGGCGGGCTGCTCGTGAGAATGTGATTCGTTTATCTGTCTTGTTGCGAAGGTGGCATTCGGAGGAATGGTGACAGGAAGGGGGGTGGCTTTGGGCTTGAATCGTGTTGATTTATTTGCGTGTGGCTGTTTCTGCACAAGCGGCCCCATTCTCCTTAGACGAGATTAGTACGCACATAGATTTGTAGGTGCTGGGTTTGAACTTACGGTAAGGCAGCAGTGTTGCTTCCAAGGGGTGGCTGCCAACTTGCCACTCCATTGCATCCTGGCTGTTGCACAGAGCACTGCCTCCAATGGTAACAGTACGGTAGTACCGTAGTACCAGTCTCTAATGTAGTGAAGCATGGCACAGGCACGACGACTACTGTAGGGTCCAGCTACGGTAGCACTGCAGGATGTGCTAATGTTACTACCGTACCATAGTACATGGCCTGTATAGATCCATCCCACAGTACCTAGCCCATCCACCTCCTCCCCCCTCGTTTTGTAACCATCCCCATCCCATCCCACTCCACAGCTCTCTCTCCCCCTCCTCCTCCCCTTCTCTCCAACCCTATCCTCCCTCACATGTCCTCCACCCCGCCCACCTTTCTCGCCACCATTCCTGCCAACACAACATTGCCACTGTTTCCTTCTCTTCTCATCTCGTCTGAATATCCCATTCCTTTCCCTCCCCAATCCCCACCTTTTAGCCACCTGTGACCTTTCCTACTCAGGGCTCCAAATCTGGTCACTGTCCATATTCCTTGTGACACAGCAGCACAATGGAGCTCATCCCCTCCTCCTGCTCCTCCTTCAGTGGAGCTCATCCCCTCCTCCTGCTCCTCCTTCAATGGAGCTCATCCCCTCCTCCTGCTCCTCCTTCAATGGAGCTCATCCCCTCCTCCTGCTCCTCCTTCAGTGGAGCTCATCCCCTCCTCCTGCTCCTCCTTCAGTGGAGCTCATCCCCTCCTCCTCCTTCCTCTAGTTGTACAGCCATTCTCATCCCCCCACTTCCCTCCCATCCCCTTGCACCTCCTGCCCCATCTTCATTACTATCGTCTGGTGGAGTATATTCAGCTGTTGATAAATTTCACAAAAGAAACAAAACACTATGGGCACACAAAACAAGACCATTTACAAGTACCGTAGCAACCAAATTCACTCAAGCTGCGGGCCAGACAAAAGGCCCAATATCTCTTAGAAAATAGCTGCAGCTGCAGCACTTCCCTCTCTCCTTGCCATAACCTAGCGACCCTCTGGCCAACCCCTCGGCGTCTGCTTCCTTATTCCCCTCCCTTCCACACGAGCAACCCCATCACAACCGCTAGTAGTAATGGTGACAGCAGCAGCTGAAGCAACAGCTATGCACAGCCATCGAACGACCTGAAAAAGCAGCAGCTCCAGCAGCAGCAGCAGCAACATCCGCCGGAGCCTTTGCTTGAAGCGAGAGTTCGGCACGAGAGCAGCGAAGATTTCTAGGGCTCGGCGGCGTTGGTGTCGTCGCGCGTGGCGGGGCTGCGGAAGGAGAGGAGCGGCTTGCCCGTGTAGAGCACGTTGCGACGCGCCATGGCGTTGAAGCACGACGCGCCCGACGCGTACCACGCTGAGATGGAGGGAAAGCGAAAAGACGGAGAAGAATTATGGGAATGGGGGCAGCACAGGCAAATTGACGGCAAGTTCAGCCCGAACTCGTCAAGACTGATCAATTTAATCAAATATCTTTCGTATCACAGTGTTCATGGGCTCGAAACTCCCAATTGCCGCGGGATCCGCGCGGTGACCATACGCCACAGCGCGTCTTGCGGCCTGGTGCCGCGTCGTACCTGCGGCGGCCGTGAAAATTCCGAGGTAGCCGCCGGCGGTGATCCAGGAACCGCTGTCGCCGGGCTTCTGGCCCTTGAAGTTGCCGATGAAGAGGCAGAGCAGCGTGAGCTCGAGCAGCACGAAGACGAGCAGCACGGCCTGCGACGCCATGAGCGCGCAGATGGTCATGTAGCTGTTGAAGATGAAGAAGCCCGACAGGAACCACCCCAGCGCCTCCGAGATGTCCGCCGCCTCCAGCTTCACCTGATGCCGTGCAGCACGTCGGACGGGCGGGCGCGCGGCGGCGCGTGAATTGGGGAGGAGACGAGGAATGATGATGACCGGGGTCGAACGGAAGAAGCATCGACTCGAGGAGTGAAGATGGGGAATTGGGGTACGGAAGAACGGAGAGGGCGACTGAGTGGCATTCGAAGTTACCGTTCTCAAGGATTTGAGCCTGAGGCGGGAAGGGGGGGACGTACATAGCCGAGGAGCTTGAGCAACACGAAGAAGCCGAGGCCCATCCAGAAGGCGCCATAGGTGGAGAATGCGGTGGCGCCGAACGTGTTGTTCTTCTTGAACTCCCACATGCCCGCCAGCAGCTGCGCCAGCCCGCCGTAGAAGAACGCCAGCCCCACCCAGATCACGTCGGGCGCCCACCCTGCCACACCGCCGGGGAACGCGCGAAGGACGTTCAGGACGGCGCGAGTGAATTAACATGGTAATGATAGCGAGATTTACAATTGGGGTGATTTTCCAGCGTGAGGGACGTGGGGAGTTTGATTATCCAGTTAGAACGACGAAATGCGTGGGACCGAGGCGAGGTTACCTGCATTGTGTGCGCAAAGCACGTAGGTGGTGAGCGCGAAAGCCGCGAGCCCCAGAGGAGCCGGATCGGCAATGGTTTCCTTCTCCACGACCACGCGAGCCTCGCCCTCGAAACCCATCTTTGCTGGTAGGATGAAAATCGGCGGCGGTGGAGTGTGGGTGCGGAGTGAACAACTCCGAAGCCGGTGGGCGGCGAGAGTGAAAAGGCTGAGAGGGAGGGGCTTGTGTGTTGTGGACCGTGGTAATGACACTGCAAAGTGAACTGTGATGGAATGGGGAAATGCCCGCGGCGATTTATTCGCCTCGCCAGTGTGGCTGCTGCTGGCGACAAGGGCAGAGGAGAGGTTAGATAGAAGCTGGCGCGCGGCTCGGGATGCATCCAGCACCTCATGTCACTTTTGATTCTGGTGGCGGTAATTTGGTTGCGCACACGTCATCCGCTTGGTGTCATCATCACCAGCTTGAGGGATTCTGCCCGTACTTCTGACATATTTCATCTGCCCAAATGCGACTTTTTACAAGACTGAATCTTGAAGTTAACAAGAAACAAAAAACAAATGACCAGCTAAGAGAGCCTGTAATAACTCTTATTGGTATTAAACTGTGGTTGTCATTAATCACTATCACACGCCCCAATCAAGGTCAAGGTCATGGCAGTCCACGTAATATCCACGGGTGCCTATGCTGACGCATATCCAGCACAAATGACTCAGTCCCACAACCAGCGAGGCCTGAGGAAGCATCCAAGAGCTTGCCGTTCAAGTCAACGTCACCTGGTGGGGCTGATGTAGGATGAAAGAAGGGCGGAGTGTTATTGCCAGCATCAATTGCAGAAATAGCTGTACATGCTTGTTTAATGATTTAGGCTAAATGTATGTTTTTGTGCGGCACAACCACCCTTTGATGTCACGGGCTATCATATCTATTCTGTATCAACATAAAAACGATTAAAAAATATTTTTTCAGACGTTGGACATCCCAGTAAATTAAATGCCAACTCCTAATTTATTGAAATCGTAGGCCCGAATAATGTAATATTTGAAAAATAAATCATATTTGTTTTTTGTTCTGACTGTATCATATACTTCATAAAATATAATTAAAAGGGTGAATTTCATTTTTTTTTCTAATGAAAGGATGAATTTCATTATATGTAGATCTGGCCTTTTCACCAGCTCTAAGTTCGTGTATGGGCTTAAGCTATTGGTCAAGTGTACCCGCTTTCTTTATCACGAGATCCACCCCCCGTGACTAGCGGAGGTCACGACTGGCTTTGGTTTGGAGCCTCCAATCATTATTGCTGCCAGGCATGAAATACTGTATAACGCATGCCGAACCGCCCAGTTTATCACGAGTCGCAATGCTATTTCCGCACACCAAATGCCGATTATTGGATCCCCTCCCCCCCACCCCACCAACCCACCAGCCTCGCCGACGTGTGGGATCCACGGTAACTGACTTGAACCCACTTTCGGGGGCGACCAAACTGAAGGGGAGGGGAGGAGAGAGAGCACGGGTAGCCATGGCGGCCAATCGCATGGTAGTCTGTGTGTGAGGGAGGGGGGGGACGGTGGGTTGGGGTTAGCAATTAACACAGGAGCGGCTTGAGATATATCCGAGCCCCAGATGCCTCCGCTCCAAACGTTCCCAGTATCAGCGTAATCACTGGACTGAGACCCACTCGAGTCCGGGTTATTGGCCTGTTTGGGTAGGCTTCAAACATCTGCATGTCTCGTCCCGACTGAAGCTAGAAGATATGGTGATTCGCAAGGCAACGTGAGCTGCAAAATTGATGCGCGCAGTCAAGTTAGAGAAACAAAAAAAACAACAGCAGTCGAAGTAACTTCGTGCGCCTTCGTCCCTACGTAGTAGTACGGAGGGGCTGCAGACAACAAGAACTCTAGAGACTCAGGTGTTAATGGTTATACTCTAGAGAGACCAGCAAAGTTGCAACCCTTGTCGGTCGTTATATGGTTAACCACGTGAAGCTGTGACCTTTTTTGTTGGTAGGCCTCGTACGGAAGGATCCGATCCAATCTCCAGAGTCCACCTTTCTGTCTCGTAGGTTTCTATCGGCTCCTTAACAAAAGAATATATTTTCTGTCTTCCAGGTTTCGCTGTCCTTGAACGCGGGTTTCACCGTGCAACCGAGGCGCATGTCGTTAGCAATGTGGCCTTTAGGTTTGTCATTGCTCCTGCTTCAAGGCTTGCCAGGCAACGATGCGGCGTGGTATTACACGAGTGCTGGAGGCCACGAGTTCAATTACGGTAGGCGCATGTTGACGGCGGTTCGCTCATGTTATTTTATCTCATACTTTAGAACGTCTCGTTTCCCGAGTCCGTGCACCTTTGCACTTACCAGCGTTGGCCTTTGCGTCACCCTAACGGTAAGTGATGATTTATCTATCTTAATCCGACTTGCTCCGTAAGAGAGGTCGTACTTTCTCGCGCGGCCTGTTGCTGTTTCAAATTTACTGTTTTTTCGCACCATTGCGTAGGGTATGGGCTAGTAGACCTTCCATGGTGGAGAATCGCGCTGCTTGTCGTCGCGTCCCTCGCATGCGTTACGCTTATCGTGCTCGCCTGCTACCGCTTCTGTTACGTACAGAAAGAAACCGACGAGGAAGTTGTCGAAGGAGGGGGGGTGAAGGTGCACGTCTTTCCGCGCGTCACGACGGAGACCCAACCTCCTCCCGCGAGTAATGCTGTGTAGAAAGGGGAGAGTACAGAGACATCGACATCATGTATGGCGGACACGAGGGGAAAGGGTACAAACTTCATGCCTCGTCGTGGAAAGGGGAGATCTGGGAGAGGGGCATTGGTGCAAGGTTATTGTGTGGGACAGTTGCTGCACGACATTTAGGGTCAAGTGGCAGAGGAATGTCATGTGTCTGAGGTGAACACATATCTCGTCTGGAGTGTTCTCAAGTGTACAGCTACGTCTGCTATGGGATGGGCTCATTGGGACATACTCGGCGTCTCCAAACCAAAGCTGTCGTCTAGGCTGGCTTAGGCTCATTGGAACGCCCTTTGTCCATTCGGTTATACCCTATCAGGGCCTGGTTTGTCTGAAATATGGGAATGTTGGGCAGCTTATGATTGTACCATCAGATTCAGCATTCCTTTCTTGGGAACATATTGTGGTTGGCTGGGGTTGTCTGAAGGATTCTTCTCCATCCATGAGGGATGGACAGGCTAGGATAATGGGTGCTTAGGATGATGGGTGCAGAGGATAATGGGATAAAATCCATTCTATGTTTATGCATAATTCTCATAGGGCCTCTCTTGTTATATTCTAAGATATGCGTCTGATGTATGAGCCCTCATGAAGACCCGATTCTATGTTTTTTAGCTTATTAGCATATAGTTTTAGGCATTAACCTACATTTTCTCCCTATTCAGAATTTCCTGTGCTTTGTTTTCCTGCTGTTTCGAATTGTTGTGACGTGCCCTACAAATTTACGGTTATATTATGTGATTATATTTCATATCCACCTTTCATTATTGGTGTGGTAATAAATTTACAAATACGTCAGCTATACTAAGGGAGATAAGTCAGTGTAGATGAGGAAGAACATTGTAGATGTTTGAGGGAATCTCATGCAGTAACGTAACTCGTGGGTGCGAGCAAGAATCAGGGCTCGGCGAAAACAAGGCGGAGATCACGCCTTTTGTTGGCTTGTCCGTTCCCGCCCTGTGCCCGTCTGCCAGTAGAACAACACCAGTTGAAACCCGACACCTTCCCCTCGCCTCCAGTCTCCTCTTCCCCCCCGCCATCTCCCCCTCCAACCACCCCCCTTCCCCACACCCCCTTCCTCACTGCTGATACGCCACTAATCACTTCGTGCACGATTATTCATACCTCTCGCACCGCGCATCTGCTCTTCGAAAATCCAACTCGCGCCACGACATTTCGCCATTATGCGCGAACGACGCGAAGACAGCTCAATACTCTATTCGACATTCAAGAAGTAGAGGCTTTACACTCTCGCAACTGTTTTCGTCATCATTATTTGTTAACAAAGCCTCCATGGTGATAAATCGCGGATTCCACGCTCGGGGCGTTCGAGCGGAAAGGAAGAAAAAAACGGATTGGCTTTTCCAACTTTCGGATTACTGGCCTGACGTAGCCTTGGTTTCTCTTCTTACCTGTTTCTTCGCAACGAAATAGTTATTACGAGTGCTCGGAATGGCTGCATCGCGCCTGCAAATCGCATTTTTATTCGGTAAGGACAGAATGAAGGAAATGTGTTGCAGTCTGAGCAACTCGACGAGAGCTCAAGTGAAGTTTGTACGGGTGATTCTTTCCGTGGCGGTGGTACTCCCGCGTACTGACTGACATACGTGGGCCCCGATGCAGTGTTCCTCATGGCGATAGTGACAGCTGCATTGGCAGTGAAAAGCGGCATGAGTAAGCACTCTCATTCAAAATTATTTTCGCTTTTTTTTGTTTTTTCCCTTGTCAAGCTACTACCTTGCTTCATTGCGTCGTCGTTCTCGTCAGAACCCGCTCTGAGTCCTGCAACCATTTCCCTCTCGAGCTGTCCCTTGTCCCTCTTCTTCCCCTCCTCTTTTTTTCCGTCGAAATGCCTGGTCGCGCTGCGCGTGTCAGACCACTTGTCGTCCACGTTGATGGGCCAATACGAGATCCCCTATAACGACTCCAAGCTCGCCAAGAAAACGGTCGGAGACCGCCGCGGGTTAGGATTTATGCGGCTCAAGATTTACAAGTACCATTCCCCTTCTTCCCTCGTCCCTCCTCTCTTTCACGCGTTTCAAGTACATTCCGCTTAGCTTTGTAACGTCCTTTATCGCAGTGCTTATCCACATCTTGTTGCCTGGCCATTCCGTCTTGTTGACCTAACCACCCTAGTGACCCTGCTTTTGCCTCCTCACTGCTCAAGGGACGACAAGGGCCCCACTGGGATGAACTACGAAGTGATTGCAGTCGGGCTGGAGGGGTACTCAGCCCCAATCAAGACACAGATACATGCGGCACACAAAGGCTGGAATGGGGAGAGGGTGATCGACTTGCCCTGCCACTACGTGCCGCAGCAACAGCAGGGCAGGCGCAAGCTCTGGCGGTGCGAGGGTTCCCTGGGGATGCGCGAGATAAGGCTGTGGGACGAGCTCAGATCTGCATTGGTGGCAATCGATGAGAGGCCAACAAGCTTCTACGGAAACATCCTTACAAAGCGGTACCCTGATGGCGCAGTGCGGGGCCAGTTTAAGAAGGCATAGGAAATGAGACAAAGAGCGTCCTTGCGACAGGCTTTTGGGTGTTTGGCTGGTTGGTGGTTTGGTGTTTGGCTGATTCTGGATACTAGTTTGCTGCATTAGTTAGTCATGGCTGTATGAGTTACCCATGGAGCCTTTATGCTTATGTAGAGTGGAAATTTTACCCCTTATCTCAAAGGAGTAGTGCAATTTGATGGGTTGTAGCACGAAGTTGTCAAATTGCATTTCTTCTCTGTAGGCTGTAGTGGGGCATACCCTAAAGGGTACAACACTTTAGGGTTAGGCAGTACTTGTACTCATGCTTCCTACCTAGTCAACCATTCTCACGTCCTACTTCTGACATGGAATTCAGAGCGGGTCCGTCCGTAGGACCGCTCCGTTTGGGCCCACCGATAGTTTCGACATGCCCGATCTGCCCGATCTGCCCGTACTGCCCTGCCCGAACTGTCCGTACTGCCCTGCCCTGCTTCCAGTGCCCTGCACGGCCTGCCCTGCCCGTCGCGCTGCCCGCACAGCTGCCTAGCGCGCGACCCGCACGCTGCCCTGCTCGCGGCCTGCTCGCGCTGCCTGCACGCGCGCTGCCTTAGGCCTACGCGCGCCCTGCCCGCACGCTGCCTACACTACCCACGCACTGCCTGCACTGCCCGCGCGCTACTGCTGCTGCCCGCTCGCTGCGTTCCCTGCCCGTGCACTGCCTGCCTCGCTCGCGCACTGCCTGCGCGCTGCCTGCACCGCCAGCGCCCTGCCCGCGCACCGCGTGCCCTGCCTGCGCCCTACCCGCACGCCGCTGGCGCTGCCCTCGCGCTGCCCTTAAGGCCCGCCCTGCGCGCGCTCTGCCTGCACAGCCCGCGCGCGGCCCTAAGCGCACCGCCTGCACGCGCCCTGCCCACGCTGCGGCTGCTGCTAAGCTGCTGTTGCTGCCAGCGCCGCACTGCCCTGCTGTGCCCGAGCCGCGCCGCACCGCCCGAGCCGCGCCGCCCTGCCGAGCCGCGCCGCCCTGCCGAGCCGCGCCGCCCTACCGAACCGCGCCGCGCTGCTTAGCTGCCTGGCCGATCTGCTTTTGTTGCCGCACTGCTGCTCTTGCTGCTACTGCTGCTACTGCTACTGCTGCTGCTGCTGCTGCTGCTACTGCTGCTACTCACGATGGCTACTCTCAATGTCCTTGCCTGACGCGGAGGGTCGCCCGATTAGGTTTGACTGCTGGCTCGAGGACCTCCAGCTGTACCTGCAGAGCCAGGCTAGGGAGGACGTTTCACTGTTAGAACACGTGTCCGGTACCTGCCTAGCCCCTGAGGATACAGCTGCGCGTGCTCTTCGTACTCAGTGGCTGACCCGAGATGATGCCGCCCGTCTTTCTGTCCGCAATGCCCTCCCGCCTGAGGAACGAGTCCATTTAGGCCAGCTTAAGGAACTGTATGACGCTGTAGTTGCTCGTTACTCCCCCCCCTCGACTGCTGCCCTAGGCTGTATCATGCTGCCGTACCTCCACCCTGAGCTGTCTGAGTTCCAGACTGTCGCTGACCTCTTCACCCACCTTCGTTCTAGTGACGCTCGCTACCGTGCCGCTCTCAAGCCGGAGTTTCTGGCTGCGAACCCGCCTCCGATGTACATCACACTCTACTACCTCGTTACTCGCCCCCCTAACTCCCTCCGCGCCGTTAGGGATCACTTTCTTGCTCTCGACCCCACCGAGATCACCCTTGCCCTGCTGGAGAAGCATCTTCTCGAGGCAGAGAAGAGCTCCGTCGCTGTCGCTGCCTCTCGTGGCACTCCCCGCTCCCCATTCTTTGAGGGGTGTTCTCCCTCCCTTCTCGCGCCCTCCGTTGCTACTGCTGCTGCTGCTGTTGACTTCCTTCGTACTGAGGAGGTCGGTGCTGCGTCTGCACCTAGTGGGAGGCGCCGCAACAGCAAGGGCAAGGGGGGTAAGGGTGGTGGGGGGGGCACTGGAGGGGGTGGTGGCGGGGGTGGTGGCGGTGGTGGTGGCGGGAGTGGAGGCGGTGGTGGCGGCAGTGGAGGTGGCTGGGGTGGTGGAGTCGGTGGAGTGGGCGGAGGGGGCTCGGGTGGAGGTCGTGGTGGAGCTGGCAGGGGCAGAGGCTCTGGGGCGGCGTCTGGTGGTGCAACTCGTGGCGGCGGAGGCACTGGGGGTGGACAGCAGCAGCAGCCACGCACCCCTCAGGAGCTTCGTGAGTGGGTGGTTCAGCATGGCTCCAATGGGGCCAATGTTCGTTGCCCGTACGTCCGGCGCACGGGGCTCAGGACTGGTGAGCCCTGTGGGAAGACTGGGCACATTGAGTATCGTTGCTTCTGTCGTCTCGAGGATGCCTGGCACACCGAGTACGGAGATGAGCTGGCTCCCCCCAACTGGTTAGCGTTGCTAGGGAAGGGGGTAGATGTATTTGCTCTTGACTTTGCCAAGATCAATGCTGGAATCTATGCTATGTATGCTGGTGCTGCTAGTGTTGAGGGTGACTGTTACTCGTGTGTGCCGCGCGCTGCTGGTGTAGAGGCTGCTGCTCTAGGTGCTTGTGAGTCTGCTGCCGCAGGTACTGCTTCTGCTGAGGCTTTGTACACCTTCACACTTGACTTAGGCACGTCTCGCTGTTTCTTTCGCGATTGCACCACAGTCACACCGCTCACAGCACCTGTCCCAGTCTCACTGGCTGACCCCTCTGGGGGCCCAGTTGTTGCACGAGCCTCCACTGTGCTTCTCTTGTCCGGCAGTCCCCTCCGGTTCTCTGTCCGGTCTCCACATCCCCTCGTTCTCTAAGAACTTGGTGAGTAACGCTGTCCTCCAGGACGAGTTGGTCAGTACCTTTACTCCTGGAGGTGAGCGTGTGGCGATCTGTTCGGACTCACGCACTGGCGAGCACCTCACCACGTTCACCCGGACCCCTGGGTCTAGCCTGTACACACTGACCATTGAATCCGCACAGGTGGCTGCGACAGGTCAGGTGGTTGCGTCTGCACAGGTGGCTGCGTCGGGTCAGTTAGTTGCGTCTTGTTCGTGCCGGCTACTCTCGCACCAGACTCTCCTCTGGCACCACCGTCTTGGTCACCCCTCCCTGCGTGGCATGCACTCTCGTCTCCTTGTCTCTGGCCTCCCCAGGTCCCTGCCCCCGCTCCCGCGCTCGCTTGCACCGCCGTGCATTCCCTGCGTCGAGGGGCGGAAGCGCGCCGCTCCTCACTCCTCCTCGTGTCCGCCGACCACTGCTCCTCTGCAGACTCTCCACAT
Organism: Closterium sp. Naga37s-1; assembly: GCA_947471745.1. Lineage (NCBI taxonomy): Eukaryota > Viridiplantae > Streptophyta > Zygnematophyceae > Desmidiales > Closteriaceae > Closterium > Closterium sp. Naga37s-1. The sequence goes on from CANJKZ010000242.1 coordinate 2,993,619, forward strand.
GGACGTGTGGGGCCCAGCCCGCGTCCGTGGACAGGACCAGGAGCGCTACTTTCTGCTGATTGTTGACGACTACACGCGATACACCACGGTCTTCCCCTTGCGGAGCAAGGCGGATGTCAGAGGAGTTTTGATCGACTGGATCATCGCTGTTCGTCGCCAGCTGAGCGCTCGGTTTGAGCAGGACCTCCAGGTCCTGCGGCTGCACTCTGACAAAGGCGGTGAGTTTTCCTCCGGCCTCCTTCGGGACTTTTGTCGTGCGGAGGGCATCCGCCAGACGTTCACGTTTCCGGCCTCTCCACAGCATAATGTGATTGCTGAGCGCCGCATTGGCTTAGTCATGGACGTTGCTCGCACCTCCATGATCCATGCGGCTGCTCCCCATTTTCTGTGGCCGTTTGCGGTCCGATACGCCGCGCATCAGCTCAACCTCTGGCCCCGTGTCTCTGTGCGAGAGACCTCGCCTACACTGCGTTAGACGGGGGAGGTTGGCGATGCGTCGGCGTTTCGGGTCTGGGGGGCGCGCTCTCCCTTGTTCGCGATACCACAGCGAGCAAGCTCTATTCTGGCACTCTCCGCTGCATCTTCCTTGGCTTCCCCACCGACACCCCGCCCTGGCAGTTTCACCACCCTGTCTCGCGCCGGGTCCTGTCTTCACAGGACGTCACCTTTGACGAGTCGGTCTGCTTCTACTGTCTCCACCCGCACACGTCTTCCCCGCTCTCCCCGCCGCCCCTCTTCCTAGTCCCAGGTCCTCCTCCGGTAGACCCCCTCCCCCCGCAGGGTCCTGCTCCCTCAGGTGTGTCTCAGGTCGACCCACCCCCCTTGGTTGAGCCTTTGGAGGTCTCCTCTGGCACCTCTGGCCCAGCTGAGGGGGGTGACCTCGCGGCTGACGACACGGCGACGACTCGCCGCTCCCCACGCTTGGAGACCCCTCCCGGTTTTCCGCCTCGGCCGTCTTCGCCGCCTCCGCAGCCTGTCGCTGTGGGCTCTGGTGGTTCGGGGGGTGCTGAGTCTGGGGGTGCCGGTTCTGGGGGTGTTGAGTCTGGGGGTGCCGGTTCTGGGGGTGCTGAGTCTGGGGGTGCTGGTTCTGGGGGTGCTAGAGCTGCTGGTGCTGGAGGTGCTGGAGCTGGAGGTGCCGCTTGTTCTGGGGGTGCTAGAGCCGCTGGTGCTGGAGGTGCTGTAGCTGGAGGTGCCGCTGGTTCTGGGGGTGCTAGAGCTGCTGGTGCTGTAGGTGCCGGAACTGGAGGTGCTGCTGGTGCTGGAGGTACTGGAGCTGCTGGTGCTGGAGGTGCTGCTGGTGCTGGAGGTGCTGGAGCTGCTGGTGCAGGAGGTGCTGGAGCTGCTGGTGCTGGAGGTGCTGGACCTGGAGGTGCTGGAGCTGCTGGAGCTGGAGGTGCTGCTGGTGCTGGAGGTACTGGAGCTGCTGGTGCTGGAGGTGCTGCTGGTGCTGGAGGTGCTGGAGGTGCTGGTGCTGGAGGTGCTGGAGCTGCTGGTGCTGGAGGTGCTGGACCTGGAGGTGCTGGAGCTGCTGGTGCTGGAGGTGCTACTGGTGCTGGAGGTACTGGAGCTGCTGGTGCTGGAGGTGCTGCTGGTGCTGGAGGTGCTGGAGCTGCTGGTGCTGGTGGTGCTGGAGGTACTAGCGCTGGAGGTGGTGGAGGTGCTGGAGGTGGAGGTGCTGGAGCTGGTGGTGCTGGAGGTGCTGGAGCTGGAGGTGCTGGAGGTGCTGGAGCTGGAGGTGCTGGAGGTGCTGGAGCTGCTGGTGCTAGAGCTACTGGTGCTGGAGGTGCTGGAGCTGGAGGTGCTGGGCGTGCTGGAGCTAGAGCTGCTGGAGCGGCTGACGGTACAGGTACTGTGCCGCGCCGACCGTTTTTCTACCCGCCGCCGCAGTCGTCCCTACCACCGCCTGACTCGGCCCTTCGCCAGGTTCTTAGTCTACCGTCTTCCACTAGCCTCACTCCACCTCTTCTGTGTCCACCGACAGACTAGTCTCAGCCACAGCTACTGCCTGGCTCCCCGCTACCTGCTCCTGCTCCTCACACTGAGGTGACTGCGTCCCTGACTGCGCGTCGTGAGCCTGAGGCTCGTGCTTCCACACCTGTTCGTGCTCGTCGTGTCACACGTCCTCGTCCTCCTGCTGTCCCAGGCACTCACGTTATGGAACTTCGTCCTTCCTCTGTTCCACAGCGTGTTGCCCTGCCGTCTCCTCCTGCGTCCTCTCTTCCTGGCGTTCCTGCTCGTGCTGCCAGTCCTACTGTCACTCGTCTCCTCTCTACTGTCGTCACTGACCCTGACTTTGAGTATACTGCTGCGTTTGCCCTAATCATTGAGCTAGTCGACTTTGCTGCTAGGAGTCGTCTCGACTACGTCGCGAGTCTTGTTACTGAGTCTGAGTCTGTCTGTCCTCCGTCCGTCGGGGGTGAGCTTGCCCTTGGCTATGACGTCCTTGAGGACAGGCAGTTTGAGCTTAAGTGTCTCGCGACCGCTTTACCCTGTTTCGCGTTTATGCTGCTTTGCCCTGAGGGAGACCCGGATGCACTTGACATCCCCACCCCGCGCTCTTATGGAGAGGCGATCACGGGTGAGTACTCCTCTCAGTGGCAGACAGCCATGGATGCAGAGATGGCTTCCTGGAAGTCCACAGGCACCTACGTCGACGAGGTTCCCCCTCCTGGGGCGAACATAGTCGATGGCATGTGGATTTTCAGAGTGAAGCGGCCGCCGGGTTCTCCGCCTGCCTTCAAGGCGCGCTATGTTGCTCGAGGCTTCAGTCACCAACAGGGGGTCGACTTCTTCCAGACCTTCTCCCCCACCCCAAAGATGACTACTCTTCGGGTGTTGCTGCACGTTGCAGCACAGCGTGACTACGAGCTGCACTCCCTCGACTTCTCCACAGCTTTCTTGCAGGGCAGCCTTCACGAGGAGATCTGGCTGCGCCGCCCACCTGGCTTCACTGGGTCGTTTCCAGAGGGTACCCAGTGGAGCCTCCGACGGCCAGTCTACGGCCTCCGCCAGGCGCCCCACGAGTGGCACGACACACTGAGGACGACACTTGCGGCTCTTGGGTTTGCTCCTTCCACTGCTGACCCGTCGCTGTTTCTCCGCACCGACCCTACTCTGCCGCCGTTCTACATCCTCGTGTATGTCGACGACTTGGTCTTTGCTACTGCCGACACTCAGGCGCTGACCCTTGTGAAGGCGGAGCTGCAAAGGAGACACACTTGCACTGACCTGGGTGAGCTGCATAGCTATCTTGGCTTGCAGATCACCCGGGACAGAGCACGGTGCACCATCACTCTGACTCAGTCACACATGGTGCAGCAGGTCCTTCAGCGCTTCCGCTTTCGGTTCTCCTCGTCACAGCCCACTCCTCTGGCTACCGGCCACTCGCTCTCAGCTCCACCTTCGGACGAGTCCGTAGAGCCGAGTGGCCCGTATCCAGAGCTTGTGGGCTCCCTTTATTTACCTGATGACGTGCACACGACCTGACCTCGCGTACCCTCTCAGCATCTTTGCTCGCTTCGTCGCCCCGGGGCGACACAGGAAGGAGCATTGGACAGCTGCGCAGAGGGTACTGCGTTACTTGTGCAGTACATCGGGCATGGGGCTTGTGCTTGGAGGACGGGGTCCAGTGGTACTCACAGGACACTCCGACGCTTCTTGGGCTGACGACCAGGCGACTCAGCGGTCGTCCCAGGGTTACTCTTTCAGTCTCGGCTCTGGTTCTGTCTCGTGGAGGTCCAGTCGTTCGTCTTCTGTGCTTGGTTCCAGCTATGAGGCCGAGATCTACGCTGGGGCCATGGCTGCACAGGAGTTACGCTGGCTGACCTACCTGCTGACCGACTTGGGTGAGCGGCCTCGTTCTCCTCCAGTCCTGTACGTTGACAGCAAGGCCATGATTGCCTTGTGTCAGGAGCAGAGACGGGAGCACAGACCGCTCTACCAGTCCTGTACGTTGACTGGCCATGACTGCTCTAGGCCTTGTGCCTACTCTGCCTCACCTGCTTGTCTCTTGATCTTGTCTTGCACTGTGATATATATATGTATATATACATATGTATATACCTGCATACTTGTTCTTGCTTGGTTGTGATCACTGTACTGCTTGTGCTTTTATAACTCTGCATCTGAACTGGCCTTGTGGCCGCTTGCTTGTGCTCAGAATGCGTGGTGATTTTGAGATCCACCCTGAGCTTTGTTTTGCTTTGTTCTCTTGCTTGACTGGTCTTGTGACCGTCCGCTGTGTTTGCTATCCCCCACTTTGCCTATGGGGGTGTGTCAAATTGCATTTCTTCTCTGGAGGCTGTAGTGGGGCATACCCTAAAGGGTACAACACTTTATGGTTAAGCAGTACTTGTACTCATGCTTCCTACCTAGTCAACCATTCTCACGTCCTACTTCTGACAGAAGTCTACAAAAACATTCGCACACGATTAGGATAATCCATACCAAAACAGAGGTTTAGCATAATACTTGCATCCTACGTTGGTTCTTGAAGTCATAAGGGGCCTCCTTTATGTTCTCACCATCCCAGGCCGACTGGTACGGTCCGTGTATTGTCAGAATCTAAGAGCAGAAATCAATTGGACTAGGAACAATGAGATACAAGTAGGAAACCCTGAATGGACTGTACCCACTAGAGTGCATCTCACTGTAGACTACAACCTCACAAATGTATATTTTGACACACCCCCATAGGCGAAGTGGGGGATAACAAGAACAACAAAGAGGTCACAAGACCAGTCAAGAGAAGCAACAAAGCAAAGCTCAGGGTAGATATGAAGATCACCACACAGTCCAAGCACAAGCAAGCGGCCACAAGGCCAGTTCACATGCAATGTTATAATAAAACAAGCAGTACAGTGATCACAACCTAGCAAGAATAAACATGCAAGTATATATATATGTCACAGTACAAGGCAGAGTCAAGAGACAAGCAAGTGAGGCAGAGTAGCCACAAGGCCTAGAGCAGTACAGAAACGCTGATGATCACCAGACCCAAGGGCCTTGGTGAAGACATCAGCAGTGTTGGCCTGCGAGGACACGTAAGCAACGCGAAGCTGACCACGCTGCTGTAACTCACATGCGAGAAAGTAACAAATAGCAATGTGCTTCGTTCTGTGCTCCAGTCTCTGCTCCCGACACAAGGCAATCGTAGCCTTGTTGTCCACGTACAGAACTGGAGGAGAACGAGGCTTCTCACCCAAGTCGGTGAGCAAATAGATCAGCCAGCGTAACTCCTGTGCAGCCATAGCCCTAGCGTAGATCTCGGCCTCACAGCTGGAGCTAAGCGCAGAAGACGAACGAGTGGACCTCCATGAGACAGAACCAGTGCCGAGACTGAAAGTGTAACCCTGTGACGACCGCTGAGTCGCCTGGTCGTCAGCCCAAGAAGCGTCTGAGTGCCCTGTGAGCACAACTAGACCCTGTCCCCCATGCACAAGCCCCATGCTTGATGTACTGCACAAGTAGCGCAGTACCCTTGTAGCAGCCCGGTAATGCTCAGGGCGGTGTCTCCCGGGCGCAACGTAGCGCGCCAGGATACTGAGAGTGTACGCGAGGTCAGGTCGAGTGCACGTCATCAGGTACATGAGGCAGCCCACAAGCTCTGGATACGGACCACTCGGCCCTACGGACTCGTCCGAAGGTGGAGCTGAGAGCGAGTGGCCCGTAGCCAGAGGAGTGGACTGTGGCAAGGAGAACTGAAAACGGAAGCGCTGAAGGACCTGCTGCACCATTTATGACTGAGTCAGAGTGATGGTGCGCGCTGCTCTGTCCCGGGTGATCTGCAAGCCAAGATAGCTTCTCAGCTCACCCAGGTCAGTGCAAGTGTATCTCTTATGCAGCTCCGCCTTCACAAGGGCGAGTGCCTTAGTGTCAGCAGTCGCAAAGACCAAGTCGTCGACGTTCACGAGGATGCAGAATGGCGGCAGAGAAGGGTCGGTGCGCAGAAACAACGACGGGTCGGCAGTCGAAGGAGCGAAGCCAAGAGACGCAATTGTCGTCCTCAGTGTGTCGTACCACTCGCGGGGCGCCTGACGAAAACCGTAGACTGGCCGCCTGAGGCTCCACTTGGTACCCTTAGGAAACGACCCAGTGAAGCCAGGTGAGCGGCGCAGCCAGATCTCTGCGTGGAGGCTGCCCTGCAAGAAAGTTGTCGAGAAGTCGAGGGAGTGCAGCTCGTAGTCACGCTGTGCTGCAACGTGCAGTAGCACCCGAAGAGTGGTCATCTTCGGGGTGGGAGAGAAGGTCTGGAAGAAGTCGACCCCTTGACGCTGTCTAAAGCCTCGTGCAACGTAACGCGCCTTGAAGGCAGGCGAAGAACCCGGCGGCCGCTTCACCTTGAAAATCCACATGCCATCGACTATGTTCGCCCCAGGAGGGGGAACTGCGTCGATGTAGGTGCCTGTGGACTTCCAGGATGCCATCTCTGCGTCCATGGCTGTTTGCCACTGAGAGGAGTACTGACCCGTGATCGCCTTTGCGTAGGAGCGCGTGGTCGGGGTGTCCAGTGCATCCGGGTCTCCCTCAGGGGCAAGCAGCATGGCAGCGAGATGAGGTACAGCAGCCGCGAGGCACTCCAGCTCAAACTTCCCGTCCTCAAGGACGTCACGGTCAAGGGCAAGCTCACCCCCAGCGGAGGGAGGACAGTTAGAGTCAGAAACAAGACTCGCGAAGTAGACAAGGCGGCACGCAGCAGCAAAGTCAACGAGCTCAGTGACCATTGCAGACGCAGCAGCAGACTCAAAAGTAGGGTCAGTGACAAGTGTGGCGAGACAACAAGTGACAGTCTGACTAGCAGCACGAGCAAGGTCAGACTCAGGGTCAGGAACGTCAGGAAGAGAGGACGCTGGAGGAGACGGCAGGACAGGACGCTGTGCAACAGAGGAAGGACGAAGTGCCATAGTGTGAGTGCCTGGGACAGGTGGAGGACGAACACGACGAGTACGACGAGTACGAGCAACAGGCGAGGAAGGACGAGACTCATGCTCTCTACGCTCAGTCAGGGAGTCTGACAATGGAGGGTAACGAGAAGGAACAGGCAGTGGGGAGTCAGGTGGTAACTGTGTCTGAGACGGGTCAGGAGGCAGAAGCAGCAGAGGAGTGAGACTTGTGGTAGGCGGCTCTGCGGAGTCAGACGGAAGACGAAGAACGTGGTGAAGTGCTGAGCCAGGTGGTGGCAGCGACGACTGCGGCTGCAACCAGAAGAACGGACGCCGCGGCCGCGGTTGCATAGTACCCTCAGAACCTCCAGCACCACCAGCTCCAGTACCTCAAGCACCAAAACCACGAGTACCCCCAGCTCCAGAACCCCCAGCACCAGAACCACCAGCACCTCCAGCTCCAGCACCTCCAGCACCAGATCCTCCAGCACCTCCAGCTCCAGAACCACCAGCACCTCCAGCTCCAACACCCTCAGAACCTCCAGCAACGGTCCCAGGAAGAGGCAACGACGACTACTGCTGCTCCCAGAACAAGGGCCGTCGCGGCAGAGGGTGCAACGCACTCGCAGTGTCAACAGCAGTAGTACCCTCGGCTCCACCACCACTATAACGCTCAGCACCCCCGGAGACAATACCCTCAGGGTCAGAACCTCCAGAACCAGCACCCCCAGAAGCAGCACCCCCAGAACCAGCACCTCCAGAGTCACCACCCCCAGGACCAGCACCCTCAGAGCCTGCACCTCCAACGGCACCACCCCCAACTGCACCAGAGTCCACAGCGACAGGCTGCAGAGGCGGCGAAGACGGCCGAGGCGGGAAACCAGGAGGAGTCTCCAAGCGCGGAGAACGGCGAGAGACCGCCGTGTCATCAGCAGAAGGGTCACCCCCCCTCAGCCGGGCCGGCGGGGTCTGAGGAGACCTCCACAGGCTCAACCAAGGGGGGTGGTGTGACCTAAGACACACCTGAATGAGCAGGACGCGAGGGGGGGGGGGGACGGGGTCTACCTGGTAACATGGAACCATGGAACTGCGGTGGGGGGAGAGTCGATAGTAGCAGACCGACTCGTCAAAGGTGACGTCTTGATAGGACAGGACGCGGCGCGTGACTGGGTGGTAAAACTGCCAGTCAGGAGCGTCGTCAGGAAAGCCAAGGAAGACGCAGCGAATGGTGTGAGGAGAGAGCTTGCCCGCGGTAGTATCGCGGACAAGGGCAAGCGAACCCCAGGCCCGAACGCGACGCATTGCCAACCTCCCCCGTCCAACGCAGTGTAGGCGAGGTCTCTGGCTCGGAGACACGGGGCGAGAGGTTGAGCTCATGCGCGGTGTATCAGACTGCAAACGGCCACAGAAAATGGGGAGCAATTGCATGGATCATGGAGGTGCGAGCAACCTCCATGATCAAGCCAATGCGACGCTCAGCGATCCCATAATGCTATGGAGAGGCCGGAAGCGTGAATGACTGGGTGATGCCCTCCTTGACCAAACTTCTCCAGGAGACCGGAGGAAAACTCCCCTCCACAGTCAGAGTGCAGACGGAGCACCGGGAGGTCCTGGCAGAACCGCTCGCTTAGCTGGCGACGAACAGCGCGGATCCAAGGGATCAAAACACTACGGACGTCTCCCTTCTGCTGCAAGGGAAACACCGTGGTATAGCGCGTGAAGTCGTCGACGACCAGCAGAAAGTAGCGCTCCCGTCGCGGCCCAGAGTCTTGGGCAGGACAGGGGCAGTGCTAGGTGGTTCACCTAAGTCAGTGAGCAAGTGCACCAGCCAGCGGAGCTCTAGAGAAGCCATAGCACCAGCTTAGATATCTGCCTCACAGCTGGATTGTGCCACTGACGACTGGCAAGTGGATCTCCACAAGATAGCTCCGGCGCCAAGGATGATGCAATAGCCCTGAGAGGACCTGAGAGTCTTGATGTCGCCAGCCCACGACTCGTTAGAGTCGCCTGTAAGTTCAACGGGCTGTCGTCCTCCAAGCACAAGCCCCATGCCAGATGTACTAGCAAGATAGCGCAGTACCCTCTTAGCAGCCGGCCAGTTCTTAGGAATGTGTCTCCTAGTCGCAACATAGCGAGCAAGGATGCTGAGAGGATGTGCAAGATCTGGGCAAATGCAAGTCATCAGGTACATGAGGCACTCCACCAGCTCTACGTACTAACCACAGGGCAAATCAGGCTCGTTAGAGAAAGGGGCCGAGAGCTTATGGTCAACAGTCAGAGGAGTGGGGTGTATTGGTGATGTTGCTGCTGCAGAGTCACTGCCGCACCCCCAGTACCTGCACCTCCCGTGACAGCACCTCTAGGACCAACACTCCCAGTGTCAGCACCCTTCAACGACTAGCACCTCCACCTCCTCCACGACCACGACCACGACCACCCTTGCGCCGTCCGCGCCCACCAGAGGGGGCAGCGACGGCTGCAACCTGTAGCTGTAGGCTCAGCAACAGCAACAGAGGCAGATGAGGTAGGGAGTTGTGGCGGAGCGCACCCTTGAAAGATGTTGGGGACTACTCAATGAGACTAGTTACAAAGAGGACGATTGTGAGCCCACGCGACTCAGCGCGAGGCGGCCTGAGAGATACATGGGGGGGGGCTGGCTAGCAAGCTCGGCCATAGTGAGAGCAGCGGTGAAACTAGCATCAAGCAAGCGCATGTGGGTAATGAGGTCAGCGACAGTGGAGAACGCAAGGAGATCAGGGAAGAGAAAAGGCATAATGAGGCGCCCTAGAGTAGCAGAGGAGGAGGTGGAGTAGCAAGCAGTAATAGCATCAAAACCATCCTTCCCCGTCTCCACCTGGCGAAATGCACCCGCTCGGTCGGCGGGAAGAGGCGACTAATAGCCAGGGTTTAGGGTGAGCCTCTTGCTGCACCGACGTGGCGTCAGCCGCAAGAACAGGAGGACGCTGGGGGGCAGGAAGCTCACCCGAAGTGTGGGTGTACAGGGGAATGTCACACTGGAGCTGGCTCCGCAGGTCAAGCTTGATGTCGAGCAGCCACACAACAAATTCGATTGCCCGCCCCTCTGCATCGAGCCGCAGGGCGCACTCATTCGCCATAATAGGAGGGAGCAGGGGCACAGCAACAACAGATGAGAGGAGATAGCCATAGGAGGAGGAGACAGGAAAAAGGTAAACCCTGAAGTGCAACTGCAGGCACAGCGGAGGGCACAGTCGGCAGGCGCGGTTGTAGGCTCAGCAGCAGCTGCTACTATAGGCACACGTCAGGTGCAGCGGCAGGGTGCGCAGTAGGCTCACCGTAGGGCAAGACAGGGCACGGCAGCGCCCGCCGTAGGCACGCGGCAGGCGCGGGTAGCAGTCGCATGCGCGGGCAGTAGCGGCATGGGCGCGACAGGCGCGACGGAGGTAGGCGCTGGCGGTGACAGGCGCAGATGGGTGGGTAGCAAGCTCGAGCGGCGGCGATTAGGGCACGGCGGGCACGGCGGCGGTAGGCGCATGCACGTGTGCAGCAGGCGTGGGCGGCGTCATCTAGGGCGCGGTAGGCACGGCGGGTGTGGCAGGCACGACAGCGGCAGGTGCAATCATGGGCGTATGCTCAGCAGGCGCAAATGGCGGCGACACAAGCGCGGCAGTCGCAAGCTCGGCAGTCGTGGCGGGTGCGACGGCAAAAAGTGGGCGCGGCGACGGCGGTAGGTGCGGCGGCGGGGCGTCATGCATGGGTGGGGCGGCGGGGCCGTCATGCGGGGCGTTAGGGCGGGGCGCGACGGCGACGGGGCCACGACAGGGACGCGGTGGGGCGGCTAGGCGGGGCGCGACGGGGCCGCAAAAGTGGAGGGGGGGAGGAGGGGGGGGGGGGGGGGGAGGTGGGGAGGAGGGGGCGCAATAGGGCGGGGCGCTAGAGGGGCGCAACGGGCGCCGCTAGAGGGGCGCACTAGGGTTAGCTAGGGGAGGCGGGGCGGAAGCGAGGGTCCTAAACCTAGCGTGATACCATGTCAGAAAGTGAACGAACGACTAGGATGAGGGCATCTCGTTGAGATATGAAGCAATCCAAACCCGCTATATCACAACCTAGTCTAGCCTACAAGAACACATGCAAATATAACGTATGTATGTGTATTGCTGATTTATACTCACTTCTGCGTGACTGGGTTGCAATATAAAAATGGAGGCAAACACATAAAGTTTCCTTTCAATTCTTCTAAAAAGTCGGTGTCATATCACGGCACCTGGGCATACTATACATTTGTAGCCTCTGTTAAATAAGATCACTTGTCGTTTCTGTTTTGTTTTTTATCTATGACCCTAGGGTGGAATATCTGGGTAATTATGGCATCACATTAGGACCACTAGATATATAAATCATATGGAGGATTTGTGTGAATATTGCTACTACAGATGATCCCCTTTAGTTTTTGTGTAGAGTCTATCCGCAACATACGCCGCTCCTGCCTCGCAGGAACTGGCGAACAATTGTGGCAGCCCCGACCATTATGAGCGGTGCGCCAGTTTTGTTCCGGTTTACTGCACTGCACTGTACCCTTTTCCACCCCGCGGCTCGGGGTCGATAATTTACACGCCTCCCTCTGCTTCCATTCATCACTCCCACCCGACGAGAGCTGTGGAAAACTAGCAGCAGAGCAGGCGCCGCGAAACGCGCTGGTCGAGTATGCGCCTCTCGTGACCACCTCGTCGTTGTTCTTTGCGCGAGGTCTTGAAAATTGGGAAGCGATGCTCAAGTTGCTGGCTCGTAGATAATTGCAGTTGCGTCAGTAGCAGCAGAACGGACCCCTCCGCGACAGCGGTCGCTACTTGAGGTATCATGCGCTGGGACAGCCTGTTTCTCGAGTCATGTAATTAGTGCACCCAAAGCTATCTTTGGTTTTCTAGAGGAGTTCGGAAGTCTCATTAGGTGGGCGCAATGTCGCCACTTTGCGACTGCTGTGGACTTTTTGGTAGGAGGCAGAATAAGAATCACCGGTGGTTCTATGTCAACGAGCCTGCCAAGAACAGCTCCTTCGGTTTCAGCTGCAACAAAATTCGCACGGCAAAATACAGATGGTACTCGTACATCCCGAAAGCGCTCTTCGAGCAGTTCTGCCGCGTCGCGAACATTTACTTCCTCTTCCACGCGCTCGTGTCGCTCACGCCCGCGTCGCCCGTGAGCCCGCTGACGACCATCGCGCCGCTAATGTTCGTCGTGGGCCTGGCCATGCTCAAGGAGCTTTTCGAGGACGTCAAACGCGGGCGTTCCGACACGGAAATCAACCACCGGAGAGTCATGGCCATCCGGTCTGACGGGTCGGAGGAGGCGTGCGTGTGGCAGGCGCTGCGCGTGGGGGACCTGGTGAAGGTGCACCGCGATTCGTTCTTCCCGGCGGATTTGATATGCCTCGCAACAAGCGGCGATCGCGGCGCGTGCTTTGTCGATACGATGAGTCTCGACGGCGAGACGAATCTGAAGACGCGCAACGCGATCAGCGAGACGAACGCCATGTCGCTCGCGGAGCTCGCGGGGCTCCGGGGGCGCGTGGAGTGCGAACACCCCAGCGCCGCCATCTACACGTTCGTCGGCAATATGCGACTCGGCGTCGACGCGGGCAGTTACGACGAGGAGAAGGAGGCGGAGGAGGAGGCGACGGGAAACCCGCCGCTGTTCCTCGGGCCTGACAACATTCTCCTGCGCGGGTCGCGGTTGCGCAACACGGGGTGGGCGGTGGGCATGGTGGTGTACACGGGGCGGCAGACCAAGGTCATGATGAACTCCACCGACCCGCCCTACAAGCGAAGCTTCGTGGAAAGGCGGCTGGACTACGTGATCATATTCGAGGTGGTGCTGCTGCTGACGCTCGCCGCGGGCTCAGCGGTGGTGTTTGCGCTGGCGCTGGCGCGGCTGATGCCCGCGCAGTGGTACTTGCGCCCGCACGACTACAGCGGGCTGTCAGGCATCGCGTATGTGCAGTTCGACTGGACGGAGCCGGAATACGCCGCCATCTCGCAGTTCTTCACGGGGCTTGTTCTATACGGTGGGTGCCCCCGGTGCTGTGCGGTGACGGCGGGTTATGTGGGAGTGCTAGTAGTGACGGTGGGTTGCAGACCATGTTGTTGTACGTCATATCAGATAGGTCGATGTGCTCGCCGTCGCAGGCCTACCTCTCTCATCCCACTTGCACCCTTCCCCCCCCTACGACCCCCCTGTTGCACGGGAGTGCAGGGTACTTTGTGCCCATATCGCTGTACGTGACGGTGGAGCTGGTGAAGCTCACGCAGGCCGTGCTCATGGCGCGCGACGCCCTCATGTACTTCCACGACCGCCAAGTGCCCGCCACCGCGCGCACCTCCAACCTCAATGAAGAGCTTGGCATGGTGAGCGCTGGGGGGGCATGGTGAGCGCTGGGGGGCATGGTGAGCGCTGGGGGGCATGGTGAGCGCTGGGGGGCATGGTGAGCGCTGGGGGGCATGGTGAGCGCTGGGGGCATGGTGAGCGCTGGGGGGCATGGTGAGCGCTGGGGGGCATGGTGAGCGCTGGGGGGCATGGTGAGCGCTGGGGGGCATGGTGAGCGCTGGGGGGCATGGTGAGCGCTGGGGGGCATGGTGAGCGCTGGGGGGCATGGTGAGCGCTGGGAGGGGATGGTGAGCGCTGGGAGGGGATGGTGAGCGGTGCCGTCCTGGTGAGAGTGCATCCTCAGTTTAATCCCCCTGAGCTTAGTTCTCTCCCTCTGACTCTCCCCCTCTCCCCACGTGTGACCCCCCTCTCTCCCCCTCTCTCCCCCTCTCTCCTCCACTCCCAATCTCCCCCTTCCCCCCGTTCCCCGCTCCCCCTCGCCTCCCTCACGCGGGGTGCATGGTACGGCAGGTGCAAGCGATCCTATCGGACAAGACGGGCACGCTGACGCGCAACCAGATGGACTTCTTCAAGTGCAGCATCGCCGCCATCAGCTACGGCACAGGCCACACCGAGGTCGAGCGAGCCGCCACCGCGCGCGCCGCTGCCGCCTCCGCCGCCAAGCGGCACGGCGGGGCGCGCACGCGAGGAGCGTCGGCGGGGAGGCAGCAGCAGCAGCAGCAGCGAGGGGTGTACGGGGACGAGGACGACGAGGATGACGAGGAGGCGGAGGAGGACGAGGACGGCGCGCAGTACATGCGCGAGTACGTGCCCACGAAGCCTCTGGAGAAGGGCTTTAACATGCGCGATCCGCGCCTGGACGACCTCAACTGGCGCTACCAGAGCTCCGCGGGGGACATCCGCCGCTTCCTCGAGGTGCTCGCCGTCTGCCACACCGTCATGGCGGACAAGGGCGACGGCACGCGCGCGGGCGACGCGGGGGAAGCGGAGGGGGGTATGGGCGGGGGACGCGGAGGGGACGCGGATGCGGGGTTGGGAGCGGTGGGCCCGATTGCGTCTGACGCGGCGGTGCCGAAGGTGCGGTTCCTGGCGGAGTCGCCGGACGAGGCGGCGCTGCTGGTGGCGGCGAAGCGCATGGGGTTTGTGTTCACGGGGCGCGAGGGCCGCGACGTGTGCGTGAACGAGTACGCGAAGCACTGGAAGCTCGTGGCGCAGCACAAGTATGCCGTTCTCAACACCTTCAAGTTCACCAGCCACCGGTACGCGCGGAACCGGGGGTAGCGCGGGGGGACGGGAAGGACGGGGGCGACGGGGGGAACGGGGGGGGCGGGGAGGACGGCGGGGGGGAAGCATGGAAAGAACGGGGAACTGAACGGATCGGGTTTTGGTTTGCTCTACGCTAAGGGCCTTCGTCGCGTTTCCTTGTACTGCTGCCTGGCGTGCTCCCTCCTTACTAGCTTTCCAACACGTCTAAGAATGGCCCTTTCCCGCGCGCTCCTCTCTCCCGCCTCCCCCTGTTGCACTGCGCGGCAGCAAGCGCATGAGCGTGATTGTGCGCACGCCGCTGTGCAGGCTGGTGCTGATGACGAAAGGCGCGGACTCGGTCATCATGGACCGCCTCGCGCCCTCCCCCTACGCGCAGCGCTACCGCGCGGCGACGCAGCGGCAGATGAACCAGTACGCGGAGGCGGGGCTGCGCACGCTGGCGGTGGCTTGGCGCGACGTGGACGACCGGGAGTACGCGGAGTGGCAGGCGCGGTGGGAGGAGGCGCAGGGGTTTGTGGGGGACGCGGGCGTGCAGGCGGGGAAGTTGGATGCGCTGGCGGATGAGATGGAGCGCGGGCTGGAGCTGCTGGGCGCGACTGCTATCGAGGATAAACTACAGGTGCGGACTTGCTGAGATGCCGAATCTGTACACACATGCCCCACAAACTGGCAAGCGGTTATGGTGAAACTATTTGAATCCTCATCACTTGCAAATCCACTTTGCATGTCTTCCTAATCCGCTTCCCTCTTTCATGCTTAAGAAGATTATTTTCTCTCATTTCCATCACCCTCTCATGTCCCGATTGTGTCCCACCTCCCCCATTACTCCTACCTCCCTCCCGCCCCCACCCCCTCCCATGCGCTGTCACCTTATCCAGGTGGGAGTGCCACAGACAATCGAGTCGTTAGCGCGGGCGGGCATACGGCTGTGGGTGATGACGGGCGACAAGCTGGAGACGGCGGTGAACACTGGGTTTGCGTGCCGGCTGCTGCAGCAAAGCATGCAGCAGCACGTGCTCTTCCTAGAGGACAACGACGCCATGCTCGCTGCCGCTGACAAGGCTGGCATGGACCCCGACGAGGTGCGTGTGCCATGCCGGCAGGTGCGGGGGGGAGGGTTGGGGATGATGCGAGGGAATAGGAGGGTGCGGGAGGGAGTGGGGAAAGGGGGAACAAGAAGTGGACTAGTTGTACGCGGGGCAGCAGCAGCTACAGTTAGACCAGCACAGACTTGAGCCAACCACATGCCTCCCTCATCCCGCATCTTCCTTCCCTGCCCCACCCACCCCCCGCATGCCCATGCCCATGCGCAGTACGCATTCAAGTCCATTCAGGAGCAGCTGGCGAAGGCAAAGCAAGCATCGGCGCAGCTGCGTGCACACGGCATCGCACCCATACCGTCCTTCTCCCCACCCTCACCGTCCCTCTTCGCCGCCTCATCCGACACCAACTATGACTCAGACACCAATGATGACACGTCAGCAGAGGGTGGAGAGGACGGCAAACCCTCCGGCCACCCGCTGACAGCAATCCCACCGAGGCAAGCCCTCATTCTGGACGGCAAGGCGCTCGCCCTCATCCTCACACAGCCCGCGCTCGCACACGACTTCCTGGAAGTTGCCGCAGGGTGCGCGTCGGTGATCTGCTGCCGCATGTCCCCCGGGCAGAAGGCGGTGATCGCCGGGCTGGTGCGCGAGCAGATGGGGCTCATCACGCTGGCCATCGGCGACGGCGCCAACGACGTGGGCATGATCCAGCGCGCCAACATCGGCGTGGGCATCGTGGGCGAGGAGGGCCGCCAGGCCGCCATGGCTGCCGACTTCTCCCTGGGGCAGTTCCGCTTCCTGGAGCGGCTGCTGCTGGTGCACGGCGCGTGGAACTACGTGCGGCTGACGGGCATGATAAAGTACTTCCTGTACAAGTGCCACACGTTCGCCTTCACCATCTTCTTCTACAACGCCTTCACGCTCTTCTCCGGCACTCCTGTTTACTACGACTGGCTGCTCGTGCTCTACCCACTCGTCTTCAGCTCGCTGCCCGTGGCAGTGCTGGGGGCGTTTGATCAGGATGTCAAGGACACGTACCGACTCAGATACCCGCAGCTCTACACGCTGGTTCGTGCTCCCTGTTTCCGCCCCTTTTCTCGTCATGTTTCCTCCTTCGTCGCGCCACCCCTGCCCAAACCTTTTCGTCCCCTGTGTGCTCGTAGTGTCTTGTAACCCGCTTGCTGTTGTGCCCATCCGTTCGTCTACTTCTCACACCCATACCAGATGCCAGTCACTCGATCACCACACTCACTGCCCCATGCGCACTGCCCATCATCCCACGCCCTCCACACCCCCACCCCACAGGGCCAGCGCAACAGCAACTTCACGTGGCGGTCGCTGCTGCTGTGGATGCTCAAGGGCGACCTGCAGGCGCTCACGCTCGTGCTCCTCTGCTTCCTGCCCTTCCTGCTCTCCGCGTCGGGCGCTGATGGGCGCAGCATGGACCTGTCGGCGCAGGGCACGCTGCTCTTCACGGCGCTCGTCGTCACCGTCAACCTCGAGATGGCCAGCACGCTGCAGGTGCGTGGGGGCGAAGGGGGAAGGAGGGGGGAAGGAACAAGGATTTTGAGAGGTTCGTGAGGGTTTCATCCTGCTCGCACTCACTGTGCTCTCTGACCTCATCCTGCTCACATGGCCAGGGTGCTGCGGATGTGCACGTGCCTCTCCCCTTACCTAGCCACCTGCCACTTACCCGTATCCTCTCCTCCCTCTTCCCCTCTCCCCCTCCCCGCACCCCTCTCCACCGGCCCTTACCGCGCAGTACTGGACGATCATACACCACGTGGCCATATGGGGCTCCATCGCGCTCTGGTTCCTCTTCCTCTGGCTAGTGAGCCGCCTGCCGCCCGCGTGGTCCGACTCCTTCCACGGCGTGGCGGACGAGCTGCTGCTGCGCCCCTCATTCTACCTCACCGTGCTGCTCGCCACCGTCTTCGCGCTCCTGCCCTCCTTCGTCGTGCGCGCCATTGCACGGTGCGCGCTCCTGCGCCGCAGCTCTCTTTCGCGTCGCCACCGCCGTGCTGCTCGCAGTGCAAGCTGGCGCTGTCCGCTCCTCCGCTTTCCCGCTCCCACCCTCCCTCTCCTCCCTCCCCTCCTTCCATTCCCTCCCCTGCCCCCTTTCCCCCCTTTCCCCCCTTTTCCCCATTTCCGCCTTGGTCTTCCACTCCCCTCTGCCGCCCGCTCTCCCCGCCCCCCCCCCAGGCACGTGGCGCCCACGGACGTGCAGATGGTGCAGGAGATCGAGCGCCGCGACAGATGGCGCTGGCTGCGCGGCTCCGCGTCCGGCAGGTACAGCGCGTCCGTCTCCTTCGCCGCCCGCGCGTGAGCCCCCCAATGTCCGCGCGCCACTCGTACGGTGGACGGAAAGGTTGACGCAAGGGCGACCGATACGATCAACAGCGGAGGTGGCGGTGCTGCTGGTTCTCTTCTGCCTGCTTCATCCGCGCTCCTTTCTCGCTGCTCAGAGCTCACCGGATCGTTGTAACTGTTGCGATATTAACTCTCAGGATAAACGTGCCCCTTGGGGTTGGGAACGACACGTAGGGAGGGCACCTTGGGATTGGGTTGCTGGAATGGGTGTCTTGTAGGTCATAGGTCGGCAGGCTATTTGGTTAGGTAGGATGCATGCGTTGGTGTATTGTAGTTGTGTAACGTAATCATACAACGTCTATTTACTTGGTCATACGGTACTCATGCAGCTTGTGAGAGTTATTGAAGTAGTGATGTGGATAGGCTGCCTCTGTGTTAGCCTATAGCGAGTGGCATCAAAGCTGGATTGCATTGGATGAAGATGAGTGATACGGGAGTTATCAAAGCACTGACAAGCACACAACAACAGTATCTACCACTTGCCTCAGTCTGTGGTTGATAGTGTTGTACACCTACCCCTTACGACCCACTTCCTACGTTTAGGACCGCACTGCACCAAGCAGAAGCACCTACCATACGAAATGCTGTAGTACCCGCGCAGTTTTAGTTACCTGCAGCTTTTGTTGAAAATCCGCCAATTGACCTTATACACAAGCATACGAGCCCAGGCACTGCACTCAGCATACACCCTCTGCTCCTTGCTGTCTTGCTGCAGTTGTTCCTGAGAGTTAGAGTTCAGAGGGTTAAGGTGCTACTACTAAAAACTCTTCCAGCATCCGCTCTTCATCGCAAACCACCTTGAACAAGACTGGCACCCTTGCTCCTAGATCCTAGCTAAATCATCAAATCAACCCTGTTCCTCGCCTCCTTCGTCCTGCTGCCTGGTCGTTGTCCCTGCACGCACACGCCTCCTCCTCCGTCTGCTCCCCACAGGACTGACACCCTCCACTAGTTCTCCGGAAACAGCATCTGCCGTTGTTTCTGTTGCTGCTGGAGCTGCTTCTACCGTTTCTGCTGCTTCAGCTGCTGCAGCTGCTGCTGCTGCTGGTGGTGCTGCTGCTGTGGAATCCACGGGTGTGGCAGCATCAAGACCTGGGTGGGAGACTGAAGAGGCAGCAGCAGCAACGGGGGTTGAGAGCGACGTGTCAGCAGCCAATGTGGAGAGTGGTGGGGTGGAATTGGATGCAAGAGAGGTAGAGGTGGGTTCGGAAGAGGAGGTTGATGTTTCTTGCGTTGGAGGGCTGAGTGTTGTGTTAGGGCCAGATGCAAGGTCAGGGAGAGCAGAGTGAGGTGGAGGAGGACGAGGATGAAGATGCGGGAGAGGGTGTGGGGGAGAGGTCGAGGTTGTGAGGGAGAGGGGAGGGAGGCGTGTAGTTGGGTGTTGGCTTGAGCACTGCTCTGTAGAGAGCACGACTCTCCTTCAACCCACGTACTGTCCCCCGTGTATCCATCCACTCCTCCCACACCTGTTGCCCCCCTTCCCCCACCCTCTCACACACACACACACACACACACACACACACACACCCACACACACCCACCCACCCACCCACCCACCCACCCACCCACCCACCCACCCACCCACACACACACACACACACACACACACACACACACACACACACACACACACACGTACACAAGAGCATACACACAGAGACATTGAAAGAAAGTGAGCACGTATGTATGTATGTGAGCACGTATGTATGTATGGGAGCACGTATGTATGTATGTGAGCACGTATGTATGTATGTGAGCACGTATGTATGTATGTGAGCACGTATGTATGTATGTGAGCACGCATGAATGTATGTGAGCACGTATGTATGTATGTGAGCACGTATGTAGGTATGTGAGCACGTATGTATGTATGGGAGCACGTATGTATGTATGTGAGCACGTATGAATGTATGTGAGCACGTATGTATGTATGTGAGCACGTATGTATGTATGGGAGCACGTATGTATGTATGTGAGCACGTATGTAGGTATGTGAGCACGTATGTATGTATGGGAGCACGTATGTATGTATGTGAGCACGTATGAATGTATGTGAGCACGTATGTATGTATGTGAGCACGTATGTATGTATGGGAGCACGTATGTATGTATGTGAGCACGTATGTATGTATGTGAGCACGTATGTATGTATGTGAGCACGTATGTATGTATGTGAGCACGTATGTATGTATGTGAGCACGTATGTATGTATGTGAGCACGTATGTATGTATGTGTCTTTGCAGCCAGACACACTCACGGCCACACATACGAAATATGTGCCCACACAGACGCACACATTTAAATGTCAATGTACCGATTTATGCATGTGCGAGTGAGTGTGGGTGAGAGAGAATGTGGGCGAGCTTGAATCTGTGCACGTTCGAGTGTGTGCACATGTGAGTGTGCGCAAGTGTGAGTCTGTGCAGTGGAGCAGCAGGGCACCTGCAGCTGGTAGGAGCGCAGGGCGAGCATGGTGGCGGGCATGAGGTGAGCGTGCGGCAGCAGCGCGTCAGCCAGCACGTGCAGGTCCTGCTGCTCGCCCAGAATGCTCTGCAGCCGCTTCACTCGCTGCAGCGCCCCTGGGAAGCGGCCGCCCGGCGAGTATGCCACCTCCAGCAGGTCCATGCGGTACCGCAGCTCTGCCGTGGGGCAGGCGTGTGCGCACAGATGCAGCGAGGGAGAGGGAGAGGGGGAGGGAGAGGGAGAGGGAGAGGGGGAGGGGGAGGGGGAGGGAGAGGGAGAGCGGCAGAGAGGCATAAGTCAACACACTATTGCAAAATTGTTTGAACAGACGTGCAAACATGCAGGCGTACGCACAGACCCATCTTTGCTTCTCCCATGCCAACTGATACACACAAACAAACACACGCTCGGAGATATAACCCCCCAAGATTTCCCACGTGCACACATGTGGCACGCATTAGCATGGGGCAATGCAGCAGGTGGATGGTGCAATAGGTGAGACATGCAGTGCAGTGCACATTGGGCACCGCCAACATGTACATGCCATGGGAGAACACGAGCGAGAGAAACAACTGGTAAAGTGCTAGAGGCGAGGGGTTGAGGAAATGTCAAAGGAAGGGAAGGAGTGAGGGGGGAGGGGGGGGTTGAAGAGGGGAGGGGAGAGAGGGGAAGAAGGGGCGAGGGCAGGCAGCAGAGGTGAGAGAGATGGCTTGCCTCGGAGCAGCTTGCGCAGAGCATGCATGTGGTCCATGACGTCATGCCTGTACACCACCGTGTGCCGCTCACCACCACCACCACCGCCACTACCGCCACTACCGCCACTGCCACCATCACCATCACCATCAGCATCACTGCCACCACTGCTGCTGCTGTTGGTACTGCTGGTGGTGCTGGTGGTGGTTTCCTGCTGCTGCTTGTGAGCAGCCCCCGGAGTGACCTCCAGGGTCACGAGATCTACAACCCATGGCGCGACAGGTGCGGTTCAGGTGGCGCATGGCAAAACGAGGGAGGAACAGGGAGATGGTGGGGGTGGAAGGGAACACAAGGTGTAAGTCTTTGGGAGGGAACCGGGAGTACGGAAAGTGATGGGTGGCAAGATGCAAGGAGAGAGCAGGATACTAGGTGGCAGAGAGGGAAGCGAAGGAATGGTGCACGAGGGTGTGGGCGACGGCGGCGAGGGAGATACCATCTATGGACCAGGCATGGTCGAGCAGAGCGGCGGCAATGTGTGGGGTGAGCAGAGAGGGCGCGGAGAGCGCCACGTGCTGCTGCAGCAGCACTGCTGCTGATGGCGACTGCAGCTTCACACCCCGTGCACACCGCTGGTGTGATGTGCACACACAGGGGGGGAGAGGAGGGCAGGGGTGAGGAAGGGAGGGGTGTGGGATCGCATGTACATAGGGAGGAGGAGTAGTTGTGTTGGGAGATGCGGGGATGATGGAGTGGAGGTGTGAGAGGGAAAGAGAGGGGGAGGAGGAGAATGGTGAGGGAGGAGAGGAGAAGGTGAAGGTGAGGGTTAACTGGTGTTGGCTTCACGTGGAAGGTGTGGAGCAAGGAGTCAGTGTGTGGAGCAGCATTACAGCTCAGCACCGCACCGTAGAGCACGGCACAGCACACAACACAGAACAGCACGACAACTCCAAAGAACGACAATCCCCGACGGCAGACCCCTGCATGCAGACCCCTTTCTCTATCAGCACACACCCCAACACCTCGTATCATATGAATACCCCTCCTATAACCCTAACCACTCCCCCCTCCCCCCAATACCCCTACCAATCCCCCATCACCTGGCCACTGCCCCGCAGGCGCGCACCTCAAGTGCGTGCATGATGTGCCGCGCGTCCTTGCCGGCAGTGGCAGCGAGGGCGGCGCGCAGCAGGCGCCTCTGTCGCTTGCGCACGGCATGCTCAAAGCGCCCCACCGCCCGCTGCTCGCCCCGCGCCTCCTCCGCCCCACGCGCGCCCACGCGCTGTTGCACTGCTGCCAGCGTCTCCTGGCAGGGCAGGATGGCGAGGGGGAGGGGAGAGGGGAGAGGGGAGAGGGGAGAGGGGAGAGCGGAGAGGGGAGAGGGGAGGGGGGAGGGGGGAGAGGGGAGAGGGGAGAGGGGAGAGGGGAGAGGGTGAAGGGGGGAGGGAGGAGGGGGGAGGGGGGAGGGGGGAGGGGTTAGGGGGGAGGGGAGAGGGGAGAGGAGGAGGGCAGAGAGGAGGCCAAGGAGGGCAGTGAGGAGGGGGACAGGCATGAGCAGCAGGAGCCGTGGCAGCGTGTGTGGCATGGAGGCAGGTGGGCTCACTGGTGCAACAGTGAAGGTCGCACCACCAGCAGTGCAAGCCCTAAACCCTAAACCCGCTCAAGGGTGTCCCATGCCCATGCCCATGCCCATGCCCATGCCCATGCCCATGCCCATGCCCTTGCCCTTGCCCATGCCCATGCCCATGCCCATGCCCATGCCCATGCCCATGCCCCTGTTCATTCCACGGCACTTCACCCTTCCGAGCACTGCGGCACAGAAGGAGATGCTCCATGCCGTTCACGCCACCTCTCTTCGCACATCCCCAAAACCCATCACTTCAAAGCATGACGTCAGCATCTCTCACCAGCATGACGTCAGCATCTCTGACTGCCCCCAGTGAGCGCAGCAGTTTCCCCAGCGCGCGCGGCCTGAGGGCGTCAGGCACCTCTGGGGGTTGGGGGGGGAAAGGGAGGGGGGGAAAGAGGGGAGGGAGGGGGGTGCGGGGAGAAGAGGGGGAAGGGCGGAAGGGGTGGTGGAGGGGTGCGACAGGAAAGCTTTGCAGAGCTGTGAGTAAACAGCCTGTTGGGCGGTGTGTGCGCGTGGCGTGGAATGGCAACGAACGGTGTACAACAAGGAAGTGGGCATGTAGAGGGTGGTGGAAACGCGCGAGTGCATGAGCGTGTGTGTGAGCGTGTAAGGAAAGACGGGAGTAAGGAGAGATGGGGGGGGAAGAGCAGCAGGGGGGGCAGCAAGCAGTGGCAACGGGAGATGGGGAAAGGGAGGGGGCGGGCGTACGGATGAATGGGGAGAAGACGGAAATGGTGGAGCGCAGGCGCCGCACCGCCACCCGGAGGTCGTGCACTGCCTCCACGTCCTGCCACGCCACGCACGGCGGGGAGCAGCGGGGGGCGGTCGGGTGCGGTGAGTGGTGGGCGCATGTGGAGAGGGTTTAGGGCTTGTAAGAGTGCGGAGCGGATAGCATGGACGATGGCGAGGGGCGCGCAACAGCAACGGCAGCAACAGACGACTCGCACGTGCAGAGCCATGCGCGCATGGCACGACGAACGCGACCATGCACAGGGAGGGAGCGAGAGAGAAAGAGAGTAAGGGAGCGAGAGAGAAAGAGAGTAAGGGAGCGAGCGAGGGAGCAGGCAAGGCGCGGCGTACGGGTTGCAATCGCAGGCGCTCCATCTCGGCGCTGCACGAGACGTGCGCGGCGGCGAGCGCGGAGTCAATAAGGTCCGCGAGACTGCCGTCCCCAAGCGCCTCGTCCTCGCTGCTGCTGCTCTCTGAATCCCCCGCGTCCGGGAAGCCCTGCGCGGGCGGAAGCGCGTGCTGATGGGGGGCATGGCAAGAACAGCGCGCAAGAGAAGCTGATAAGTGTGACAGTCAGTGAGCAAATGGGCAAATACGGTTCCTCTATTGCACACTCGCAGCTCCGAGTTGCCACCCGTTCCGTCGTCTCCCCTCCGTGGGGCGCAATCGACGAAAACACCCCTCAGTATATGTGACCTGAGAAACCAACCTCTCGCACCTCATCTTCCACCACAGAAGGGTAATCAACGTCAGGATTCTCCGTGGTATCCGTCTTCTCCGCGGAATGGCCGAATTTTCCGTCCGCTGATGCTTCTAGAAAGTCCGCGCCGCCACCCTGCACCGACCACACCCGTGTGCTGCGTCGCGCCGCTCTCCTCGCGACCGACGCCGCCAGACAAGACGACAACGCCACGCCGCGTCGCGCTGACGAGCGGGAGGAGGAAAAGGCGGATGATATCCGCGACGACGCGGAACGGCTTGCGGACGCCACGTGGCAGCATATGGATGGTTGCAGAAGCGTACGGTTCGTCCTTACTAGGCGACCGACCGCGGCAGCTCCTGAGCATCTCGTGCAGGCAGCCATGCCGAAGAAGCTGGGAGGAGAGGCAGCAGTCGGGTGGGTAGACAGGGCGAGGCAGCGAGAAGAGGCGCAGTGCGAGGTGGAATTTAGGAGCGAATTGAGTTGAACTTGAAATATCTTGGTGGGAATTTCTGAGGTGAGCAGTCCGGAATTTCATGGATATCCTGTGGTTTCTGCAAGCTGATCTCTAGGAGAAATCTGTGCAACCACTTGATGGCGCAGAAATACAGTCGAGAGCGGAGGGGAGCGTCCCCGACATAAATATGTGTAGCTCCTGGAATGGACTGGAGAAGCGGAGTGTGATTTCTGTCCTGCTAATGTACTTCACATTCAGATGGAAAAATATCACAACCCAAGCCTAAGCAAGTGAATGTTGTGGTGACCAGGGCTTACTTTTCAGGAATAACAATCAGCCTCGGGTTGGAAAGATGTATATAAATTTACTATTGAATTCAAAACATTGTAAAAAGTCTGACTTCAGGGGCGTGTTGAGTGGAACTCCTGGATTGCTAATATCCAGAAAGTTTAGGAAACAGTAGCTGAGGTACTTAGAACAATATATGAAACCTTAATTCAACGCACTGAACCGTAGTGATCGACCAACACCATCAATCCCTCCCATTTCGGTTATGTGAGAATTGCGTTGTCGTGATGCCTGACCCAGCAAGCGCGGAAGTGCTGCTTGCTGTTTCGATGCTCCTTCCCAACCAACTTTTTTCGCAGGCGAGCCCCGCCGCAGTTCCCGCTCTCCAATCCAACCCAGCACGGTTTCCACCACCCCACATGCAGGTCAACCTCAACAGCACCTGTGACTCGCACAAACCCTCACTGAAAGAAGTCACAGGCATTCTGCGTTTGTGTTTAGTTCACAGCTAGCCGACCTACAGATAAAAGGATGTCAGTCTAGTTCAAAGTAGGAGCTTGCAACGCTTCACAAGCTAGTTATTCACAAATATTTTCTGGTACGCTGTCTTGTGAGCTTTGGTTCTTCGGAGTGGTCTAGGCCAGCATCCGTTTTATCTGCGAGTTAGGCCAAGATGGGTCGCTTTGTTATGCTTGCCGTTGCTGCGGTCGTCATCGTTTCGCTCTACTCGTCGTATCCAGTCGCTGCATATCCCGTCGCGGGAGGCTGGTCTGTCGTCAAAGATGCATATAAGAATAAAGACGTGCTGGAGCTGGCCAGATTTGCCGTCGAACAACATAACACTGATAAGGTGCGACAAGTGCATTCTTCGGTTCTCGTTTGTTAATGTTTCTCCCTCCCGCGCTAGCATACTTTTCTTGTCTTCAAGGGGACTGGTCCAGAACATGCTTGTATGTATAAGTGAACTTTGTTATATGAATTCCGCCCTCACCCTTTTCCCGCACTTACTTCGGACCAACCCCCCTTTCTCTCTCTCTCTCTCTCTCTCTCTCTCTCTCTCTCTCTCTCTCTCTCTCTCTCTCTCTCTCTCTCTCTCCCTCCCTCCCTCCCTCCCTCCCTCCCTCCCTCCCTCCCTCCCTCCCTCCCTCCCTCCCTCCCTCCCTCCCTCCCTCCCTCCCTCCCTCCCTCCCTCCCTCCCTCCCTCCCTCCCGCCCTCCCTCCCTCCCTCCCTCCCTCCCTCCCTCCCGCCCTCCCGCCCTCCCGCCCTCCCGCCCTCCCGCCCTCCCGCCCTCCCGCCCTCCCCCCCTCCCTCTCTCTCTCTCTCTCTCTCTCTCTCTCTCTCTCTCTCTCTCTCTCTCTCTCTCTCTCTCTCTCTCTCTCTCTCTCACACACACACACACAACACACTTGCGCACCACACCCACACCCGCACTTAGTCGCACACTCACACTCCCAGCCGCTCTTTTCCAACTCATCCGTGCCTGTCCTCCCTCCACTGTATTCCCACCACCGCCGCCATGCTTGCCATGCGCCAGAACACCAACCTCCGGTTTGATTCCGTCACAGCTGCATGGCGCCAAGTGGTGGCCGGCCTCAAGTGGAGAATCGTCCTGCGTGCCGTGGACCCTGCGCGTTCCGCCACCAAGGGGCGGGCACCTCCCAAATTTGTGGCAGAGATTTGGGAAAAGTCGTGGGAAGACTTTCGCCAATTGCTATCTTTCCAGGAGGTGACGCCCTCTGCAAGGCGCAACTCACTGGATTAGAAGTCTTGCAATGGAGGCATTGGTTACAAGCTACCATGCCCTAAAGGTTCACATGTGTCAAGGCTCACCTTTTCTGTGAATAGGGACGATTCATTGAGGCAGGTTGTGGTTAGGCAGGAGCAAGGCCTTCAGGGCATGTTATAACTGTGAGATGTAGTTGGCCCTTTTCCCACTGATCTATGAACCCTTAAAGATCGTAGTTGGACTTGACTACGATTTCAAGAGAAGGGTGTGAAACAATAGGAGTTCCCTAAGCAAGGTCATTCTACCATGTACCGAAGTGTCTTTTCCTACAGTCGCGCTATAACCATCGTCCGAACCTTGCCCAGCTATGCGGCCTGTGCGCTCCACCACCACCGTCCACTTCCCCATACCCGCGTAAAACCAACTGGGCGGAAGGAATTGCGCCTCTGACTCAACTCAACTCCCAAGGCACATGCGCGCACCCCCTCTTCCCCTCCCAACTTCCCCGTTTCCCCCTTTCCCTCTTCCCCCCTTCACTCCGAGAACCTCCAAGCTGATTGCGTTTTTCCGCCCGCCCCGAGCACAGCCACCCCCAACAACGCCAACTTGGACCCATTGTGTGTCACGCGCGTCCTCCGCGCCGCAACTAGAGCTTGTGACTCGGCGCTTCACCAGTTGCTTCGGAGCGCGGGCCTTAGGTGGACGGCTTGAGCAGGGCGTGGCTTAGCGCATTCTCTAGATGCTGGTGTTGCGCTGCCGCGCACCGCAATAACTGCTCGTGACTACTCAATACGCCGCATCGTCCTGCACTTCCTTCCCTCTCCCTCCGCTCCCTTCCCTGCCCATTCATTCTCAATCTCTCACTCGCTCTTTCATTCACTCTTTCCCCTCTTCGATTGTGCGCATTGGCGTCGCCTTGTCCGTGTGCCGCCATCCCGCCGACGCGTACGCATGGAGCCTGATGCTCTCGCCCATTCGTCGCACATCGCTGCACCTGGCGACCTGTCACTAGACTCGCACGACTCGCAGCACGTCGCACACGTCGCACACAGCCACCCTCACACCCATTCGCAGTCGCGCGCGACCGACCACACCCATGCCGGCCTCGCACAGTCGTCGCTCCCATCACTGCCGCACCGCCTGCACCCCTCGCACCCGTCACACGAGGACGCGTCGCCTCCGCTCCCCCTGAAGGCCGGTCGCCTGTCGTCGCTTGGCCACGCCGCGTGCAGCTCGAGCTGCCTCGCCGACATGCGCGCCGCCTCTCCCCCGCGCGCCCGCGCGCACGGCTCTTCCTCCGACGACGCGCTGCTGCGGCATTCTGCAGGGGCGGAGGAGGCGGACGGCGCGGATGCGGGGGTGTTGCGCGAGGGCGAGGAGGGCGCGGAGGGGGTGGTGGCGGTGGGGGATGGCGTGGTGGTGGACGTGGAGCGAGTGCGGCAGGCGCAGTACGACGCGTGGCTGGTAACGCGCAGTGGGCGGGGGTCAGGGGAAGTGGGACGCGGGGAAGTGAGGAAGGGAGAGGGGGGAGAGGGATAGGAGGGATTCGTGGAGGGGGTTACTTACCGCCCAATGTTGTTGCGCCAGCTGGCTCTTTTCGCGCCCGCATACTCTCCTGTCGTCACAATGCTTTCGCTCCCCTCCTCTCTCTCTCGTCCCGTCCCTCCCGGTTTTTCAACCTTCCCGTCCCTTCCGCCGATTGTCATCCTCGTCGAGCATCCTTTGCCACGTCACCCTGACTGAACGCTGCTCGCAAACACCTATCCCCCATTCACCCGCCCTCTTCCACCCCCTTCTCCGCTCCGCCCCGCCTTTCCCCCAACCCACCATTCTCACCCCCTGCGCTCCTTCCCGCTCCGCGCACAGGAGGAGCACCCATCGGCGGTGGCGCAGTTCTCGGCGGTGGCGCGCGAGATGGGCGCGCGGCAGGTGGCGCTGTTCCTGGACTACGACGGCACGCTCGCGCCCATCGTTGACAACCCCGACCAAGCCTTCATGCCGCCCGGGGTGAGCGCGCGGGGAGGGGCGGGCAGGGGGAGTTTTAGGGTATGGATGAGGGGCGAGAGAGGAGCTGTGATTCGTCTGGCTCTTTCTTGCTTGCTGTGGGGGAGGGGGAGGAGAATGAGGATAAGCGTGGTGCAGTGCCATACGACGGGCATTGTTGTTGCTATGGCAGGGGAATTGCGGAGCAATGCAGTGTGAGTGCGTCTCATGCACACCTGTATACCTGCACCTGTGAACGCGGAGCAATGCAGTCTCTGCCACCCCTTTCCCCTCCCCTTTTTTTCTGTCCTTCCGTCCTCCCCCAACTGCCTGCCTTGACACCACGGCATGGGGTGCAGATGAGAGAAGCGGTGCGACAGGCAGCGCTGCACTTCCCCACAGCCATCATCAGCGGGCGCGGCAGGGAGAAGGTGTTTGAGTTCGTTCAGCTGCCCGAGCTCTACTACGCGGGCAGCCACGGCATGGACATCATGCTGCCCGCACACACGCCCTCCGCTGCCGCCCCTGCCTCTGCCTCTGCGCTCGATGCGCCTGGTGACGGGCGGCAGGGAAATGGCGCGCTGGGCGTGACTATAAAGGGCGACAGGTGCACAGATGCGCATGTGAGCTGACTGCCGTGGTGGGATGGGGGGCGAGGACGGGGCTTGGGATGGCGCAGGGATGAGGAATGGACGGGACGTGGGATGGCTGGGTGGGATGGTGAGCTGTATGACGGGTGGGTGGGCTGGGTAAGTGGGTGGAGGGTGAAGGGAAGGGGTAGGTGGGTGGGTGGCGCATGAGCTCTGGAGCACGCCCAGGGGCATCCTTCAACGTAGCAGCAGTGTCCAAATGATTGCCCTCACGCACACCTCTTGGAAATCCATCCCTTCCTGGTTGTTGTCATGCACTCCCTGCTCCCCTCATCACTCTGCTCTGCGCCCATGTTCTGTTCCCTCGCCTCGCTCCCTCCCCATGGCACGCGGCACCAGAACCACGAGGTGGTGGTGTTCCAGCCCGCCAGCGAGTTCGCACAGCTCATGGATCAGGTGCGCCGCCACTCCCCCTCCGCCCGCTCCTGCTCTACCCTCTATTCATATCTGCTCCCACCTCTTCCTGCTTCTGCTCCAGCCCACAGCCCACAGCCCACAGCCCACAGCCCACAGCCCACAGCCCACAGTCCCCAGCCCCCATTGGTGGGTCGGTCACCGAGTGTGCCTTGCTTCTCCGCCTTGTACTCAACCCTGCATCTCACTCTCGGCACGCCACATGCGTGTGTGCTGCTGCTGCTGCTGCTGCTGGCGGTTCTGGTGCTGCTGGTGGTGGCGGTGGTGGTGCTGGTGGTGGTGGTGGTGGTGCTGGTGCTGGCGGTGGTGGTGCTGGTGGTGGTGGTGGTGCTGCTGCTGGTGCTGGCGGTGGTGGTGGTGGTGGTGGGGTGCATGGCAGGTGTATGAGGAGCTGGTGCGTGTGACAGCAGGCGTGGCGGGGTCGCTGGTGGAGAACAACAAGTTTGCCGTCACCGTGCACTTCAGACGCGTGGCGGAGGAGGTGCGTGCTGCTGCCCTGCTCCCTGCACCCATAGGCCCACGCGTGGCGTGCCATGGCATGCAGGGGAGGCTGGGCAGAAAGGGGTGGCAAGGGGGGGTAGGAGGGGGAGGATGGTAGCAGGGAATGTATGGATGTGGGGGCATGGTGGGAGAGTGACTGGGAAAAGGACGGAGTGAGGAATAGCGGTAATGTGAGGGGGAGAGAAGCTTGGGACGAGCAAGAGTGGTAAGAATCGGGCCCGTCAGGGGAGGTGCTTTGTGATGAGAGTGCGGGCAGCTGAATCAGGGAACCTACAGAACAACTCATCACAAAGTTGACTGTTGCCTCTCGCTTCTCCCCCCCTTGGCGCATCACTGTCTCAACTGGGTCTTGCGCCTCCGTGCTGCCCTTGCAGTGTTGGGAGCACCTGGCAGGGCTGGTGGAGCAGGTGGTGCAGCAGCACCCGCGCCTGCGACTCTCACACGGCAGAAAGGTGACAAGTGGGAGGGTTGTCCCACAAGCGACCAGCTGAAGGCACTGCAAGTTCCTCCTTGGTTCAAGTACCCTTGCATGCGCTGCTCGCTTGTGACAGCCATCTCAGATGCTCCCAGTCTTCCGAGTCGCATGTGCTTGATTCTCCATGCTCGTGTCGATTCCCATGCGCATGCGTGCTTGTGCGACGCACATGGCAGGTGTTTGAGGTGCGCCCTGTGGTGGACTGGGACAAGGGCAAGGCCGTGCAATACCTGCTCACCACACTTGGTGCGATGCCACTGCCATGCCGTGCCATGCCATGTCGTGTTTGCCCTGATATGTCATTCCAACACTGCTCTGTGAATGCATCAGTACGTATCCTCTCTACATTATTCTCTTAAGTACATACACATGGGCTGCAGTCATGTGCATAAGCTGTTGTGTGCATACCTCGCCGCGTGCATCAGCAGCATCTGCTTGCCCACTTTGTCTCTCTCTCTCTCTCTCTCTCTCTCTCTCTCTCTCTCTCTCTCTCTCTCTCTCTCTCTCTCTCTCTCTCTCTCTCTCTCTCTCTCTCTCTGTCACTATCCTGTTCCGCCCCTCCTTCCATTCGGGGTGTCTGCTAGGCCTCAACAACTCATCTACAGTCGTGCCAGTGTACATTGGAGATGACCGGACAGACGAGGATGCATTTCAGGTAGAGTTGGGGGGAAGGGAGGGGGCATACGCTGTTTCCGTGGCACGTGCCCATTAATGGATAACTTCCATTGCTCATGCAAAGCGTGTTTTGCTCCTCCCGCCTGCTGCTTTATCCCCGTTACCCTGCCTCATTTTTGTTTTCTTATCACTCCATACCATAATTCCCGAAGAGCAGATGCTCCAGGCGAGGGGTTCAGGCTTAGGCGTCATCGTATCAGCGGCTGCGAAATCATCTGTAGCGTCGTATTCTTTGCGAGACCCTTCCGAGGTACTGTTCTGGTTTTTTCTCCTACCATCCTCTGCCATTCTTCTACCGACTTCCACTCGCATTTGCCTTTCATAGGTATCACACTGCATGGTTGCCTACAGCTTGCAAACTTGTTTAACCATCCATTGATTTGTTTCAGGTTCTGGATTTCCTCGTTAAACTAGTCCGTTGGAAGGAGCAAGGCAATTCTCTTAAATAATACGGACAGGCGTGTATAAAATTAGTTTATGTTTGCACAGTCAGCTCCTACATTGCGTGCATTTTGCTCTGTTGTCGATAGTTCATATACTGTATCTGCTCACTATGTTATTGCACGATTCAAATTCTGTTCGCTTCTAGTGACGTGTCAGGAATTGAAAGCTAAGTTGTCGCACCTGATCTCAACGCGTACAAGACTGTGCACAGGGCCTCGCTCGACTGGTCTTCTTCTCCCGTTACCAGCGTTTCCAAACCATACACTGCAGTTTTGGCCTACGCTTCGAGACTAGTAGCCCGAGCCTAGCTGTCAGCGTTGCGTAGCTTATACGGTACAAGCATCGATAGATCGCCAATATTGATCCGCTACCGCTCTATAAGCTATCTAAAACATACGAACCCCTCTAAATTTGTTTACAACCCAGGAAATAAACGATCCAGAGAGATTCGATCCAGCACTTTTATCGCGTACAGTGCTTTTCTGACCCCTTAGTGCAATCCTCGTTGTGCGTACGATTGCACTCGTAACATGCTGTCGCTACACAACCAAAAGGGGAGAGCAGAGGTCAACCAGAAAGCCACCTCAGAAGTAATGTTGGCTGCCAGCAACGCAAATATCATCATTTCTTGAACTGCGTGGCATGTGCTGAAGAGGCAACAGCAGGTGCCCAAACCAGATTCCCCAGAATTGTGTCCAGCTAGGATCCGTGTTGCCGACAACCAGCGTGGAAGCTGCATGTTCTGGATGGTCTTGTCGGTGCTGCTAGGATTTTTTCGTACTGTACGCCGCTTGCTCATCTCAAGGGTCGCGTGCTTGGCTTTTGATAAGGTCCGTCCCCCGCCAAGCTCAGGGGCCAGCCGGAATCATGTGACCATTGAATGTGGTGCGTGCGATGCGAACACCATGCTGCAACTGCGGGTGTGTTGGGGAGGTACAAAACACAGGAGAATCCCTTCATCCACCACCATTCTGAGTTGCATTTGAGGTCAGCTTCCTGAATTGCTGAACTCTCTCCATTCTGTTGTGACAACACCGGGCCTCCGTAATTTCCGGCAGCCTAGTAACCTCACAACACAGTGCTTCAAAATCGTATTGCTGCGGAAACAGCCTAAGCCATGGCCGTCTCTCGCCGTGCTCTCCAGGTACGTCTTTTAACTCTCGTGATGTGGACTCAATGGTGTTATTCGGAACGCGGTATCTAAACATTGTTTCCCTTGAGCAGAAATTTTTCCTCAATGGCGCCTTACGCCCATTTGTATCCGTCTCAAGCGCGTCGTCGACCATCAGTCAACTCGATGCGCCAATTGCATCCAACCAATCACCCACCACACCGCACTATATGAACTATTTGACACACTCCAACATTGGAACGCGCGGAATGGTCACGGCCAGGAATGTCACTCCTGGAGTCGTGAACAATCTTAATGGGGTCAAGCTGCCTATTTCCACCGCACCTGTTCATACTGCGGCTGAACCCAAGCACGACATGTTTTGCTATCAATGCGAACAGACTCGGGTGGGTTTTGTTGGGCCACACAAGTCAACCGCACTGTTCAGTTTTAAATTTGCGCTCATTGTTGAGATCGTTATTTAACTGGTACCATGTATGAACTTTCAGGACGGTAAGGGGTGCATGACTGTGGGTGTCTGCGGCAAGGATCCTCAGGCCGCTGCGCTGCAGGACCTTCTTATCCACTCTCTGAAGGGTAAGGAGTTTCGCTTTCTGCCCATGGAGTGCGTCTGTCAGAGCGCTAATGTTACCTCTTATAATTACTTTCTTTACTGCAGGTTTGGCTCAGTATGCTACTCGTGCGCGTGATTTGGGTCTTGAGATCGGTGCCGAGGTGGATTTGTAAGTTGTAACCGCTGGATGTTGTAACGCCATTAAATCTGTCCCCAGTCTGCAATATTCTTATCTCAGTCGCCTTGGAACTGCAGTTTTGTGCAGGAAGCGGTTTTCACAACCCTCACAAATGTGAACTTCGACTCTGACGCACTTCAGCAATACGTGACGGAGGCAATTCGCCAGCGCGATGCTCTCAGGTAATGTGGTCAACAGTGCTACATTTCTCTGATGCTAATCTTCCATGAAGTAACGTTAAATTGCTGTAATGTGAATGCAGGGCGAAGTATTTGGCTGCTGGTGGGAAAGAGGAAGCTGACTTGAAAACTCATCAGGCAACCTTTGAGCTTGGCGGATCACTCGATGACATTGTGGAACAGGGACGCGGAGTTGGCGTTGAGACACGTCGTGCGGGATGGGATGAAGATATTTTCAGCCTGCAAGAGCTGTTGGTATATGGCGTGAAGGGAACTGCTGCGTACGCAGCTCACGCATATGCAGTAGGAAAGGTTTGTATCCAAAATCCGTTCCGTGTATTTTTCGCGTATCCAAAATCTTTGCGTAGTGCTCACTGCACTTCTTTGTTTTTGGGTATAACAGCGTGATACGAAGATTTCCGACTTCATATACGAGGCTTTTGATTACATTTCACGACCAGCTGATCAGCAGACGGCTGAAGGCCTTCTTGGTCTAGCCCTCAAGTGTGGCGAGACCAACCTTCGTGCAATGGAGATTCTTAATGAGGGCCATTGCGAGAGTTTCGGCACCCCAGAGCCTACTGTCGTAAGTGAAGTTAAAGATTTTTCTGCGAGTTGCTCTTGCATGACGTGCTAACGTCTAGATATTCCATTTCAGGTCCGGACATCTCCTGTCAAGGGAAAATGCATTTTAGTATCAGGTCATGACATCAAGGACCTTTACGAACTGCTGAAGGCAACAGAAGGAAAGGGCATAAA
Source organism: Closterium sp. Naga37s-1 (assembly GCA_947471745.1). Lineage (NCBI taxonomy): Eukaryota > Viridiplantae > Streptophyta > Zygnematophyceae > Desmidiales > Closteriaceae > Closterium > Closterium sp. Naga37s-1. Next base: position 3,028,170 of record CANJKZ010000242.1, read on the forward strand.
TGTGTACACGCACGGAGAGCTGCTGCCTGCGCATGGTTATCCCGAGCTGAGGAAGTTTAAGCACCTCATTGGCAACTATGGTGGCGCTTGGCAGCTGCAGAAGATTGAGTTTGCGGCTTTCCCTGGTCCGATCCTGGTTACCACTAACTGTATCTTGGAGCCGAAGCCTAGCTACGCTAATCGCATATACTCTGCAAATGCCGCTGGGTAAGGACCAATTTACTCCTTTTTTTTTTCGCATTCAGTGCCGCTCAGCGCGAGGAATTTCGCTTAGCGTGGTTTGTTTTCCTCTTTCCAGGCACAAAAAAGTCCAGCACATTGATGGACGACGGTTCGACCCTATCATCAAGCAGGCACTAGAGATGGAAGGGTTCGTTGCTGAGGCACCTGAACGTACGGTTATGACAGGTTTTGGCCATGCTGCCGTTTTGAAAGCCGCTGATGTCGTCATTGATGGTATCAAGGATGGACGCATCAGCCACCTTTTCCTGATTGGTGGCTGTGATGGATGGGAAGGCGAGCGCTCCTACTTCCGTGATCTTGCACTTTCGTTGCCACAGGTAAAGGATGGTTGTGTGGAGTTTTCAAATTAGCAAGTGACGATTTCCTAACTACTTCTGGATGATTCATGCAGGATGCTGTGGTACTGACTCTAGCTTGTGGAAAGTACCGCTTCAACCATCAGCAGCAGCAGTTTGGCAACATCACTGGCACCCAAATCCCTAGGCTGATGGATGTTGGCCAGTGCAACGATGCGTACTCGGCCATCCGCATCGCTTCTGCATTGGCCCAGGCATTCAACACTGATGTCAACAGTCTCCCTCTCTCCTTGGTCATTTCCTGGTTTGAGCAGAAGGCTGTAGCTGTAAGTTTGTCGGCAAGACTAAAGCATTTGCCAACCAAAGCAACTACTAAAAACGTCCAAGCATCATTCCCTGACAATCTGCTTGGTGTGTGTGTTTGCATTGCAGGTACTGCTCACCCTTCTTCATCTGAACATTCAAAACATCCGCATCGGCCCCAAGCTTCCAGCATTTGTAACGCCAAATGTGCTCCAGATTCTTGTTGATAAGTACAAGCTCACTCCTATTGGAGGGCCCGAGAGTGTGCAGCAGGAAATGAAGGAAATGCTCTCAAAAGCATGATGTTTTGAGGCTGTTATTTCATAGTCATGGAGATATGTTGTCCAGCTTTAGTTAGCTAGAACTGTTGTATGCTGAAGTACTATGGGACATGAGTGCAATCAATGGCTTCTTTGGCTCTATTCCTTTGGACCCTGTGCGTGAAGTATGCTATCAGCAAGTTCCATGTGCCTGCACATGTACCAAAACGAACCGACGTAATTGCCATAACTAAAATTTCTTTCGAGTTCTGTAGATTCCATTGTTTCTCCATTTTGTTGCAGGGAAGATATTATCGTGGGGTATATTGCGGGTGGCCTGTGTTAGGAAATGTGTGTTTCTGTTACGAGTGCAATTGAGTGAACGAGCGAGAATTGCACTATCGAAGCAAGAGTACAATGAGCGAAGGCATGAGCGAAGAATATATAGCGAAACTACAGTGGTAACGGTAAAGTGGGAAATTGAGGTGCGCTACGGGCCTAGCGCCGAGGTTTGGAGAATTGTCGAGGCGGAGGTCCGGAGCGCGGGTTACCAACCGAACCGTTAGGTTGGGTCGCGTCGTGAACAGTGGCGGGAGTCGTGGTCGGGGCGAGTGTCGTGAACGGGTAACGTGCATGGATGGGTGCTGATGGCGGGAACGGTTATGTACGCGGTAAGCAGGGACGCGAAGTAAGGAAAAGGAATTTTCCTTACACTACCCCCCTCCCCAAGGAGGCCCCTCTTACGAGAGCGCGCGTACATCTCGGAAGTTTCAGCTGCGCAGATACTCAGTGAGGACAGGGTGATTCTCAATTCTATCCAAGGGGACCCAGTTGTCTTCGGTGGGCGTGCGGTCTTTCCAGCGGATCAGGAATTCGATTCTGCGGGCTCCTCGTGGGTCACGTACTCGATGGCTCAGTATTTTCTCAGGCGTGATGATTGGCTCAGTCGGCGGTCGTGTCATGCTGGCGGGGCGGTTGCGAGGCAGTTGGCTGGTGGATGGCACGTATGGGCGAAGCAGGCTGACGTGGAATGACGGGCTGACGTACCATTCAGCAGGGAGGAGGAGATGGGCGGTGACGGGTGTGATCATGTGGCTGATGCGAAATGGCCCGCAATATCAGGGGCGGAGTTTTGGGGTGATGGGCAGGCGGAGGTTTTGAGTGTCGAGTAGAACTAGGTCGTCTGGCTGGTAAGTGACAGGTCGGCGGTGGCGGTCAGCGTTGCGTTTAGCGATGATGTTTGATTTTTTTATTGCTTCGGCTGCTCGGGTCCGTGCTGCTTGCAGTATTTCTGCGAACTGTTGCGCGCGTGGGACTGGGTTGTCGGGATTCGGGTCATGGGTACTGTGGGGTCTTGTCCGTAGTTCAGGTAAAACGGTGACTGTTGGGTCGTGGCGGATGGCGAGTTGTTGTATGCGAATTCGATGAGTGGCAGTTGCTGTTCCCACGTGGTCGGGTCGTCGCACTTGGCCCGGATGAGCTGTTCCATGGTCTGATTTGTCCGTTCTGTCTGTCCGTCGGTTTCGGGGTGGTATGATGAACTGAACTGCAGTCGCGTGCCGAACTGCTGCCACAGGTTCCGCCAGAAGTTGCTGGTGAATTTCGTGTCGCGGTCGCTGATGATCGCTGCTGGTATCCCGTGTAATCGAACGATGGTGGCGATGAAGAGGCGAGCTGTTTCTTCGGCTGTGATTGATTTCTTGCATGCTGCGAAGTGTGCCATTTTCGTCAGCCGATCGACGACGACCAAGATCGCGTCGTTCCCACTTGCTCCAGCCGGTAACCCCGTGACGAAGTCCATCGTCACCTGCTGCCAAGCACGCTCTGGGGGTGGTATCAGCTGCAACTGTCCTGCCGGTCGTTGTCGTGACGACTTCATGAGCTGGCAGGTGGTGTCAGAACATATATATAGCTTATGCTGTTGTGTAGGCTATAGTGGGGTATCCCATAGTGGGTACAACCCAATTAGGGTTTCCTATATGTACTCACTTCATTCATAGTTCATTCATTCGCTTTCTCCTTTTCTCATGGAATCAGAGCAGGTCCCCTCCTAGGGACTGTTTCTAGGGCCCACCGAAGCGCGCCCCGAGGCGCGCTTTCTTTTTTTTTTAGCGACCCTCCGTGTCGCCCCTAGCGGCCCGTTGCGCCGCCCTCACCTACGCGGCCCCACCGCCCTCACGTCGCGGCCCCGCCGCCCTCACGTCGCGGCCTCGCCGCCCTTGCCTACGCGGCCCCGCCGCCCTCACCTGCGCGGCCCCGCCGCCCTCACGTTGCGGCCCCCCCGCCCTCACTTCGCGGCCCCGCCGCCCTCACCTACGCGGCCTCGCCGCCCTTGCCTACGCGGCCCCGCCGCCCTCACCTTCGCGGCCCCGCCGCCCTCACTTCGCGGCCCCGCCGCCCTCACCTACGCGGCCTCGCCGCCCTTGCCTTCGCGGCCTCGCCGCCCTCATGTCGCGGCCTCGCCGCCCTTGCCTACGCGGCCCCGCCGCCCTCACTTCGCGGCCCCGCCGCCCTCACCTACGCGGCCTCGCCGCCCTTGTCTTCGCGGCCTCGCCGCCCTCACCTACGCGGCCCCGCCGCCCCACTTCGCGGCCCAGCCGCCTATCCTCACCGGCCCCGCCGCCTATCCTCACCGGCCCCGCCGCCTACGACCGCCGAGCCGCCCTGCCGCCGAGCCGCCCAGCAGCCGAGCCGCCCGGGAGCCGAGCCGCCCTGCTGCCGAGCCGCCCTGCCGCCGAGTCGCCCGGGAGCCGAGCCGCCGAGCCGCCCTGCCGCCGAGCCGCCCGGGAGCCGAGCCGCCCAGCAGCCGAGCCGCCGAGCCGCCCAGCCGCCGGGCCGCCCTACTGCCGAGCCGCCCGACCTGCCCTGCCTGGTGAGCACAGCACCACTGTTACTGCGTGCCCCTCCCCTACTGCTTGCACTGCTACACTGTCGTCGTCATGGCTACCCCTAGTGTCCTCGCTTTTGACGCTGAGGGTCGAGCCATTGACTTTGAGGTCTGGGTCGACGACCTGCAGCTGTTCTTACAGTGCGATAGGACGGACGGTCTTTCCCTCTTTGACCTCACCTCTGGCGCCTCCCCTGCCCCTGCTGCTGATGCTGACCCCACTGTTCGCTCTCAGTGGGCCACCCGCGATGCTGCTGCACGTCTTGCTGTGCGTCGCCACCTGCCTACCACTGAGCGCGCGCACTTTAGTCAGTACAAGAGTGCTCAGACCTTGTACGACGCTGTAGTTGCGCGCTACTCTTCCCCTGCCACTGCTGCCCTGAGCCGCCTCATGCTACCGTACCTCTTTCCTGACCTTGCTGCCTTTCCCACTGTCGCTGACCTCATTACTCACCTCCGCACTAGTGACACTCGCTACCGTGCCGCCCTTCCTGCTGAGTTCTGCGCCAAGAACCCCCCCCCCATGTACATCACTCTCTATTACATAGTCACACGCCTCCCTGACTCCCTTCACGTAGTCAGGGACCACTTCCTCTCAGTCTGTCCCACCACTCTCACTGTCGATCTCCTCGAGAAGTCCCTCCTGGCGGCGGAGAAGAGCATCGTCGCTGTAGGAGCCTCTCGTGGTGACCCTCGCACCCCCATCTTTGAGGGGTGTTCTCCTTCCCCCCTGCTGCCCTCTGTTGCCTCTGCTGCTGCTGCCGACCTGCTTGGTCTTGAGTCGGTCTGCGCGGCGTCTGCCCCTAGCGGGAGACGCCGCCCTGGCAGGGGCAAGGGGGGCAAGGGCGCGGGTGGAACTGGAGGGGGCGGTGGAGGTGGCGGTGGAGGCGGCGGAGGGAGTGGGAGTGGCGGTGGCGGTGGTGGCGGGGGCGGTGGTGGCGGTGGCAGCAGCGGAGGAGGAGGCGGTGGTGGCGGCAGCGGTGGGAGCGGAGGCAGCGGTGGTGGTGGAGGTGGAGGCGGCGGTGGCGGAGGGGGTGGAGCTGGTCGGGGTGGTGCCCCGCAGCGTAGCGGCTCTGGTGGTGGCCAGCGTCAGCAGCAGCAGCAGCAGCAGCGTTCGCGGGACATCCCCCCGCCCCAGCAGCTCCGTGAGTGGTACACGCAGCGTCAGCGGGGTGGGGGTTTTGGTCCGTGCACCTACGTCCTTCGTTCCGGCGACCGCGCGGGTGAGCAGTGTGGGGGTGCCCACCCCACCCAGCGCTGCTTTGGCCGCCTGACGGACGCTTGGCGTCAGCAGTTCCCCGAGGCTAGTGAGATTCCCCGTTGGGGAGAGCTGTCTAGGGCTGGCGTAGCTATCTTTGATCTTGACTTTGATGCTATCCTTGCTGCCATGTATGCTGTGACTATTAGTGAGGAGGGTGACTGTTACCGGTGTTTCCCGCCCGACCCGGGCATTGGTACTGCTGCGCTAGGTACTTCTGCGGCTGCTGCTCTAGGTGCCAGTGCGTCTGCACTCTCAGGTACTGGTGAGGCTGCGCTCTCAGGTACTGCGTCGGCTTCGGCCTCCCTCACCTTCACGCTTGACTCAGGGGCCTCTCGCTCCTTCTTTCGAGACCGCACCACACTCACGCCGCTTGGCCGGCCGGTTGCAGTCTCCCTGGCTGACCCCTCTGGGGGTCCTGTCCTCTCTCACTTCTCCACTGTCCTCCCGTGTCCGGCTGCCCCCTCGGGCACCTTGTCTGGTCTGTACCTCCCCTCGTTCTCGACGAACTTGGTGAGTGGTGCTGACCTGCAGGATGCGGGGGTTCACCAGTTTACTCCTGCGAGTCAGCGGGTGACCCACTGCTCGGACGCCCGCACAGGCCGACACCTGGCCACGTTTTCGCGTCGGCCGGGGTCGAGTCTCTACACCCTGACCACTGAGTCTCCTCCTGTCCCTGCGTCTGGCCAGGTAGCTGCGTCGGGTCAGGTGTTTGCTGCTGCGTCCAGGTCTGGTCCTGAGTCTGCCCCCTGCTCGTGTCGCCGCCTGTCTCAGGAGACCCTCCTGTGGCACCACCGTCTTGGCCACCCCTCCTTGCCTCGTCTTCGGGGCATGGCTTCCCGTGTCCTTGTCTCTGGTCTTCCCCGGTCTCTCCCTCCCCTTCCTTTGGGACCCGGACCTTCCTGTGTCCCCTGTGTCGAGGGGCGGCTCCGGGCTGCCCCTCACTCCTCCCAGTTTCCCCCGACAGAGGCTCCTCTGCAGACGCTTCACATGGACGTGTGGGGCCCGGCCCGCGTCCGTGGGCAGGGTCACGAGCGCTACTTCCTGCTGGTGGTTGACGACTACTCGCGTTACACCACAGTCTTCCCCTTGCGCAGCAAGGGTGATGTCACTGAGGTGTTGATCGACTGGATCCGCGCAGCTCGTCTCCAGCTCAGGAGGAGCTTCGGCTCGGACTTTCCTGTTCTGCGTCTGCACTCTGACCGAGGTGGAGAGTTCTCCTCTGGCCTTCTGCGAGCCTACTGTCGTGCACGAGGCATCCGCCAGACCTTTACGCTTCCGGACTCTCCACAGCAAAATGGGATTGCTGAGCGCCGCATTGGCATGGTCATGGACGTCGCTCGTACGTCCATGATGCATGCGGCTGCCCCCCATTTTCTGTGGCCGTTTGCGGTTCGGTACGCGGCGCATCAGATCAACCTTCACCCCAGGGTCTCCCGGCCGGAGACCTCCCCAGCTCTGCTGTGGACGGGGAAGGTCGGCGATGCGTCTGCGTTCCGTGTCTGGGGATCTCGGGCGTTTGTCCGCGACTTGTCTGCGGACAAGCTGTCCCCTCGTGCTGCTCCCTGTGTCTTCCTCGGCTTCCCCCCTGACGCCCCAGGGTGGCAGTTCTACCACCCCTCCTCTCGTCGTGTTCTGTCCTCCCAGGACGTCACGTTCGACGAGTCAGTCCCCTTCTACCGCCTCTTCCCCTACCGCACTCCTTCCCTCCCCCCGCCACCGCACTTCCTTGTGCCAGGTCCCCCCCCGGTAGACCCCCTTCCCCCTCAGGGTCCTGCCCCTTCAGGTGTGTCCCAGGTAGACGCGGTCGAGCCGGTCGAGGTTGCTGGTGACTCTGGTCCTGCTGCGGGTGCTGAGCCTGGGGGTGCTGACTCTGGGGGTGCTACGCGCGTGGGTGCTGAGCCTGGGGGTGCTGAGCCTGGGGGTGCTGAGTCTGGGGGTGCTGAGCCTGGGGGTACTGCGACTGGGGGTGCTGCGCCTGGGGGTGCGGAGTCTGGGGGTGCTGAGCCTGGGGGTGCTGCGACTGGGGGTGCTGAGCCAGGGGGTGCTGCGTCTGGAGCTGCTGAGCCTGGAGCTGCGGAGCCTGCGGCCACTGGACCTCCCCTTGTGGCGTCTGGCGGTGCGGGACCTGGCGGTTCTCCGGGTGCTTCGCCTCGGCGGGAGCCCCTCTCTCCACAGGAGCTGCGCGAGTGGTTTGCTCGCCGCTGGAGACGTACTGCTGGAGCTGGAGCTCCTTCGGCTGCTGAGGGTACTTGTGCCGCTGGTCCCGGAGCTGCTGGGCCCTCGGGTCCGCCTGGAGCTGGAGCTGCTGCGGGTGTTGGTGCTGAGACTGCTGCTGTCCTTCCTGGCGGTGGCCCTGCTGCGGGTGCTGCTGGTGCTGCTGGAGGTCCTCCCGCTGGAGGTGCGGTTGGCGCTGGTGCTGCTGCTGAGGGTGCTGTCCCTGCTGTGTCTGGAGTCGCCGCGCGGCCTCGGCCGTACTTCGTTCCCCTCCTACAGCAGGTTCTTGGTCTTTCTCCTCCTGCAGCGTGTCCACCGCCTGTTCAGTCACAGTCCCAGTTAGAGCCCGCCTCCCCACTTCCTGCTCCCTCTCCTTACACTGGTCCCACTGGAGGTCTTGCTGAGCGTCGTGAGCCTGCGTCTCGTCCTGCGTCGCCTGTTCGTGCTGCTCGCGCTAGTGGTCGCGGTTCGCGTCAGCGTCCTCCTCCTGTCCCTGGCACGCACCGGATGTCTTTGCGTCCGTCCACTGCTCCTCTGCGTGCCCCTTTGCCTTCTCCTCCTGAGTCCTCCCTTCCTGCACTTACCGACCCAGAGTCCGACTCTCTTCGTGCTGCTAGTCCTACTGTCACACGTCTCCTTGCTACTGTCGTCACTGACCCCTCTTTTGAGTCCACTGCTGCGTCTGCGCTTGTTGCTGAGCTCGTCGACTTTGCTGCTCGCTGTCGTCTAGACTACGCTGCCGGTCTTGTTGCTGAGTCTGCGTCTGTCTGTCCTCCGTCCGTCGGGGGTGAGTGTGCTCTTGGCACGGACGTCCTTGAGGACAGGCAGGAGGAGTTCCAGTGTCTGGCTGCTGCTTCACCTCATCTCGCGTCCGTACTACTTGCCCCTGAGGGAGACCCGGATGCACTAGACATCCCGACTCCGCGCTCTTACGCGGAGGCCGTAGAGGGTCCCTACTCCTCTCAGTGGCAGGCAGCTATGGATGCAGAGATGGCGTCCTGGAAGTCCACAGGCACCTACGTTGACGCGGTTCCCCCTCCTGGGGCGAACATCGTCAGTGGCATGTGGATCTTCAGGGTGAAGCGGCCGCCGGGCTCTCCACCTGTCTTCAAGGCGCGGTACGTCGCTCGTGGCTTCAGTCAGCGGCAGGGAGTTGACTACTTTCAGACCTTCTCTCCCACCCCGAAGATGACCACTCTTCGGGTGCTACTGCACATAGCCGCTCAGCGCGACTACGAGCTCCACTCTCTTGACTTCAGCACTGCTTTCTTGCAGGGTAGCCTGCACGAGGAGATCTGGCTGCGCCGTCCACCTGGCTTCACTGGGACTTTCCCTCCTGGCACCCAGTGGAGCCTCCGACGGCCAGTCTACGGTCTCCGCCAGGCACCGCGTGAGTGGCACGACACACTGAGGACTACGCTTGCGGCTCTTGGGTTTGCTCCCTCTACCGCTGACCCGTCGTTGTTTCTGCGCACAGACACTTCTTTGCCGCCGTTCTACATCCTCGTGTACGTCGACGACTTGGTCTTTGCCACAGCTGACACTGCTGGACTAGCCTACGTGAAGTCCGAGCTGCAGAAGAGACACACGTGCACAGACCTGGGTGAACTGCGCAGCTACCTTGGCTTGCAGATCACTCGGGACAGAGCACGCCGCACCATTACCTTGACTCAGTCACACATGGTGCAGCAGGTCCTTCAGCGCTTCGGCTTCACGTACTCCTCGCCTCAGGCCACTCCTCTGTCTACTCGCCACTCGCTCTCAGCTCTGCCTTCGGATGAGTCCGTAGAGTCGAGTGGCCCGTACCCAGAGCTTGTTGGTTGCCTCATGTACCTGATGACCTGCACACGACCTGACCTTGCATACCCTCTTAGCATTCTTGCACGCTATGTTGCTCCTGGGAGACACCGACCAGAGCACATGGCTGCAGCGAAGAGGGTGTTGCGCTACTTGTGCAGTACGTCGGGCATGGGGCTAGTGCTTCGAGGGCGGAGTCCAGTGGTCCTCACTGGGCACGCGGACGCTTCTTGGGCTGACGACCAGGCTACGCAGTGGTCGTCGCAGGGTTACACCTTCAGTCTTGGTTCCGGCTCTGTCTCGTGGCGGGCTACACGCTCGTCCTCTGTTCTCGGCTCCAGTTGTGAGGCTGAGATCTACGCCGGGGCCATGGCTGCACAGGAGCTTCGCTGGCTCACCTACCTGCTGACTGACCTTGGAGAGCCGCCTCGTTCTCCTCCAGTGCTGTACGTAGACAACAAGGCCATGCTGGCCTTGTGTCGAGAGCAGCGCTTGGAGCACAGAACGAAGCACATTGCTCTCCGTTACTTTCTTGCTCGTGAGCTGCAGCAGCGTGGTCAGTTGCGACTTGCGTACGTGGCCTCTGAGGCCAACACTGCTGATGTGTTCACCAAGGCACTTGCGCTTTGTGACCATCAGCGCTTCTGCACTCAGCTGGGTCTTGTACCTGTCTTGCCTCACTTGCTCTCCTCTTGACCTTGCTTGTACTGTCACATATATATACCTGCTCTTGCTTGTCTAGCTCTATATATATATGTGTGCACTCCTGCATGTGAACTGGCCTTGTGGCCTTGTCGTTGTGCTCGGACTGTGTGGTGACTTTGTGATCCACCCTGAGCTTGCTGTGCTTTGTGTGACTGGTCTTGTGACCCCTTGTTCTCCCCCACTTTGCCTATGGGGGTGTGTCAGAACATATATATAGCTTATGCTGTTGTGTAGGCTATAGTGGGGTATCCCATAGTGGGTACAACCCAATTAGGGTTTCCTATATGTACTCACTTCATTCATAGTTCATTCATTCGCTTTCTCCTTTTCTCAGGTGGGACACGATGCCACGTGTCGTTGCACGTCGGTCAGCATCTCGGGCCAATAGTAATACCGCTGCAGCTGCTGCCGTGTTTTCTCTACCCCGAAATGTCCCGAGGTAACTCCGTCGTGTGCCTCCTGTAACAGTAATTCCCGTAGCAGTGTGTACCCTGGTACCCAGATGCGGTCGGTCCCGGCTTTTACGTAATAGACTCCCTTGGCTGCTGCGAACTGCTGCGAATTTCCTCCTGTAAAGAATGGGTCCGTTTGGTACCCGTGGGTAAATAGTCCTGTCAGTAGCGGGCTGGTCTGGGCAAGTAGTATCGCGTGGATTTGGGCAGTGGGGCGGGTCAGTGCGTCAGCGATGTTGGATGCTCCCTTTTTGTAGGTGACCGTGTAGTGGAAGTTTGACTCGAGGAAATCGAGCCAGCGGATCTGTCGTGGGTTGAGGTGGGGCTGTGCGCGGAGGTACTGTAGGGATGGTGTCAGAATGTTATAATTGTCTAGCCTGCAGTGGGGTACTCTATAGTGAGTACAGCCCAATTAGGGTTTGCTATATGTATCCAACTGCTTGCTAGTGAACCCCCTCCTTTCTTCATTCTTACCTTCTACTGCTAGTTCTGACATGCTATCAGAGCAGGTCGATCCCCTTGGGTCGATCCTGTGGGTGGGCCCACCACCTCACTGCTTCCGCTGCTACTGCTACTCTGTGTGTTGCACGCCCCGTGGCGTGCGACGGATTTTTCATCCCGCCGCGCGCTCGGAGCGTGCGGCGGTTTTCTGCCCGCCGTGCGCCCCGAGGCGCGCGGCGGCTTTCTGCCCCGTCACTCCGCGCGTCGCTCCCGGGAGGCGCTGCGACGGGCGACGGGGACCCGCGCGTCGCCCCCCGTCGCCCGTCGCGGCCTGCGCGACCTGCGTAGGGCCCGCGCGCGGCCCGTACAGCCTGCGCGCGGCCCGTACGGGCTGCGCCAGGCCCGCGCGCGGCCCGTACGGGCTGCGCCAGGCCCGCGCGCGGCCCGTACGGGCTGCGCCAGGCCAGGGCGCGCCTCGGGCCGCCCGCACGCGGTTCGTACGGGCTGCGCCAGGCCCGTGGGCGCCCTGTTTCCTCTTCCCCTGTGCTGCCCGCTGTCCCCCGTGCTTCTGACGGCGCCCCACCCCTGCTGCTGCCCGTTCTCCTGAATTAGGGTTTGGGGTGGGGGGTATGGGGGTGCGGTTTCTGTGTGCCGTCCCCTGCTCCTCCTCCTTCTCCGTCTCCCAGTGCTGCAGCTGCCGCTGAGGGGGGTGGGTGTGTGGGAGCCGAAGGAGTGGTACTAGGGGGGTGACGTGCAAGTGGAGTTAGGAGTGAAGCAGTGGGTGTGTGGGGGTGTGTGGGACAGTTGGAGGAGGTTGAGCGGAGGCTGCTGTCTTGTCGTCCGCAGCACCTGTAGTCCGGGGCGCACTGTCCTGGTAGCCCAGAGAGTCTGCTGCGCCTGTCGCCCGAGGGTCCGTTGCTCCTGTAGCTCCTCGTAGCCCGTGAGCCAGTTACTCCAGTAGTCCGGGGCGCACTGTCCCGGTAGCCACTGTGCCAGCAGCTCCTGTTGCCCGTGTGTCTGCAGCTTCAGCCGCCGTCTCTCATCTTCTCTCCTCTCACAGTCCCTCCTCCTCCTCACTTGCCCGCTGTGACTACCACTAGCTTTGCTTATAATTGTGAACTATTACTATGCTTGCTTGTTGTGCTGATTACACCCCACTTTGGCTATGGGGGTGTGTCAGAATGTTATAATTGTCTAGCCTGCAGTGGGGTACTCTATAGTGAGTACAGCCCAATTAGGGTTTGCTATATGTATCCAACTGCTTGCTAGTGAACCCCCTCCTTTCTTCATTCTTACTTTCTACTGCTAGTTCTGACAGATCGGTGGTCTGTCCGTACTGTCACGTCTGCGCTGGTCAAGTAACAGCGCCAGACCTTGAACGCATGCACGATTGCTAGCATTTCGCGGTCGTGTATCGGGTAATTTTTCTCGGGCGGATGCAGCTTTCGTGACTCGTAGGCGATGGGCTGTAGGCCGTTACCGAAACCCTGTAGCAGTACGGCTCCAATGGCGATGTCGCTTGCGTCGGTTACGACTTCGAAGGGGCGGTGTGGGTCAGCGATGCGCAGTACGGGCGGTGAACAGAGAACAGTTTTCAGGGCAGAGAAGGCAGCATGCTCTTTCTCCCCCCACGTAAAAGGGACCCCCTTCCGCAGCAGATCCGTCAGTGGGGCTGTTAATTGCGCCATGTCGGGGACGAACCGACGCACGTAATTAACGAACCCTAAAAAACTCTGCAGCTCCGTGATATTTGTCGGGGGGTGCCACGCTTTGACCGTGTCCAGCTTTTTTGGGTCGATTTCAACCCCAGCCTCCAAAATAACGTGTCCTAAAAATTCTAACCTGTCCTGAAAAAACTCGCACTTGGAACCCTTGGTCAGTAGTCTGTGCTCGTCTAAAACCTTGAACACTGCTTCCAGATCTGCTAAATGCTGCTGCTTATCACGACTGTAGACTAGGATGTCGTCGAGGTAAACTATCACGCATTTATCTAAAAGTGGCCTAAACGCCTCGTTCATGGTCATCTGAAATGTTGCCGGTGCGTTGGTTAACCCGAATGGCATCACGGTGTACTCGAATGACCCGTACCTAGTCCTAAATGCTGTCTTGGCGCAGTCTGATGGTTCGACCCGAATCTGATGGTAACCTCCCCGTAAATCTATTTTCGAAAAAACCCGTGCTGTTCGCAGCTGGTCGATCAGTTCGTCAGCGCGGGGAATGGGGTATCGCGACTTGACTGTTACCCGGTTCAGTGCTCTGTAATCGATGCACATGCGAAACCCTCCGTCTTTTTTCGGTGTGAACAGTATCGATGCAGCAAACGGTGACGAGCTCGGTCGGATGAATTTTTTCTCTAACAGGTAGTCTAACTGCTTCCTCAGCTCATCGAGCTCGGGCTGTGTCAGTCTGAAATGTCGCTGTACGGTTGGCTGTGCCCCGGGTTCTAACTCTATGCGGTGGTCGTGTGCTCGCTGAGGTGGCAGTCCCTCCGGTAAGTCGTCGGGAAAAATCCCCGGGTACCGTTTCAATAGCTCCTGCAGTTCGGGCGGTACCGCTGTCAGCAGTTTCTGAAAATCACTCGGCTGCTCTGCTTCTCCTATCAATGCTATATCCACTGCGTACACGTCAGCTCCAGCGGCGACAGCCCGTTTCATCGTGATGGCGTTAACGTGGACCGTTGAAGACTCGGGCGACTGCCAGCGTGGTAGCGACACCCAGTTACCGCTACTTCGCACAGTGCAGCTACCCGTCGTCCAGTCAATTCGCGGGTTATACCGTCGCAACCAATCACGTCCCAGTAAAATGTCGTGCCCATCCAGTGTCGTCGCAAGCATTTCCTGTGTAAAACCGAAGTTCCCCCCGCAGCGGACCTTTACTCTCTCCACTTTTTCCCGTATGGCCAGTGGTGTGCCGTCAACTAAGCGTGCGTCTATCTCCGGTAAACACCGACTCAGTGTCAGTTGTAGTTTTCGTGCGGTCGCGGTATTAACTAAGCTGTGACTTGCGCCTCCGTCGATAAAAATCTTCACTGCTGCTCCCTGTATTTTTCCGTGAATCAGTACTGGGCAATCCGTCGCTGTACCCTCCTTATTCATCCGAGCCCGATCGATAGCGTGAATCGGTACTGTGACTCGGTGAGGGTCGGTGTGGTTGGGCGAGCAGGCAGTCTCGTCAGTAGTTGGCCCGATTCCTACTGACTGCTAGCGTTTCCCTGCCTTAGAAACTCCCTCCCCTGCTCTGCTCCGCGGCGCCTCAGCTCCTCTGGGCACTCGCTCTTACGATGGCCCGGCCTATTGCAAGCGAAGCAGCGCCCCTTAAACGGCGCGGCAGCTGCGTTCGTCGCAACAGCGTGTACAGTGGCGTGCTCGATTGGTCCCCGAGGGCGATGTCCGTAGTAGGACCCCGGTCTCGGACGGCGTAAAATGTTGATTTTCTCGGCGAGCGCGAGAATCTCGTTGAAATTCGAGAGTCCGCGTAGCATGATTTCGTGCGAGATGTCCGGCTTCAGCCCTCCGACGTAACGGTCCACCCGCTCCGCTTCGTGCATATAGCCGACTTGCTCACATAATGCGAGAAAACCGCTCGTGTAGTCTTGGACCGATCCGAGCTGCCGCCAAGTACGCAGTTTCTGACGCGCCGAAATAGAAGCCGCGATCGGCTCGAAGCGCGCACGAAGCCCTGCGCACCACGCATTCCACGTGCTGTATTGGGCGGTTTCGCAGAATGAACTCCAGGTGACAGCTGGGCCCGTGGGCCCTTCCTCTTGCGACGGTGGCTCGTAGGCGCGTGGCGACGTCACGATGACTCGCCACCAGTCCATGGCGGGGCCCCTCAGCAGCGGGACGGCGTATCTGATCTTCGCTGCGTCCGACTCGACGTAGTTCGCGTCGAAGAAGACGTTCATCGTGAAGACCCACGATTGAACCGTCGGACCTCCACGTTGGCTCGGGTCGAAGCAAGGCGGGCGCTGCGGCTTGAGTGGCATTGGTGCCATGCTGTCGCCGCAAATTCCACGTGCCGACGGGCTTCACGAGGCTCCCGCGGGCTTGGTGCGACCCTGTTCCTTTCCATGCCAGGCATCGAGTGAGCGGCGCCATCACTGGCTGCGCCTGAGCGCTGTCCCACGCTGTCGTTCTGTGTTGGTGTGCCGGATGAAATGACGATCGGCTCCTCCGATTGTGCGGGTACATTTGCAGGTGCGTGTGGTGGTGCTGGAGTATTCACCGTGGATTGCTGACGCGCGGAGTCACGTTCCGCCGTGAGCGTCGCAATTTCGAGCGCCGAATCCTCGACTTGGCGCACGAGACGGTCGAGTTGCTCCTGCGTCAGTGTCGCGAGAGTAAATTCGGCCATGGCGGGGGTGTCGGGCTAGCTCAGCGAGAGCCTCGGTCGTGGCCGTGCGTGCTTTCGAGAGAGCACTTCGAGCGGCGGTGCTTGTTCGCTGAGAGACGTCTACCCCCCCCAAAAAGTTGAGATAGTGGGGAAGCGAAGGTGTGGGTGCGGTCCGAGAAGAGATCGTAGGCTCTGAATACCAAGTGTTACGAGTGCAATTGAGTGAACGAGCGAGAATTGCACTATCGAAGCAAGAGTACAATGAGCGAAGGCATGAGCGAAGAATATATAGCGAAACTACAGTGGTAACGGTAAAGTGGGAAATTGAGGTGCGCTACGGGCCTAGCGCCGAGGTTTGGAGAATTGTCGAGGCGGAGGTCCGGAGCGCGGGTTACCAACCGAACCGTTAGGTTGGGTCGCGTCGTGAACAGTGGCGGGAGTCGTGGTCGAGGCGAGTGTCGTGAACGGGTAACGTGCATGGATGGGTGCTGATGGCGGGAACGGTTATGTACGCGGTAAGCAGGGACGCGAAGTAAGGAAAAGGAAATTTCCTCACAGTTTCTTTTCCATGTGTTCAGTTAGCTACAAAGCTGGCTTTTCAGATGGGTTGTGATGGTCTGGCAGAGTAAATTTTGTGGTTTGGTGTGGTTGAGAGTATAGGCCATGTGGAAGCTGGCATGGGTCGACCATGGGGGTGTTTGGTTGGCCCCCACCGTGCCGAATCCACTGTCATTTTTCGTAGGTTCGGTTCGGGCTTGGATGCAATTCGCGAAATTGTGTGCAAGTGTCAAAGTACATTCCTTGATTCATGACGCATTCCGAAAGAAACTGTGGAACGTGCAGCCGTGGAGAGTTTGCCCGCCTGTCCCCTCAGATCGGCCAAAACTAGGCAATCGGTTTTTAGCCCTTCAGCACAGAAAGAGGCGGTGTCTTGGCTCAACTCACCAACGAGTAGCTGTCACGTGTGAGACGCATGCGCTGTCCGCCAGCAGCGCTGATCTGGGGCGGGACACCAAGCCAACACGTCGCGGTGTCATCCACCGTGTCATCATGCCTTTACAGCAAATACGGTTCGATTTTTGGGAGTTGAGTGTGTCCGGTCCGGTCCGGGCAAAAACACGCGGGGAGACTACAGTAAAAGTTTACAGATACTGTACTGTGACTACGCAAGTCGTAGGATATTTATCATATCCGTGGAGTGGTCGCGTGACTCGCGTCCCCAATGTCGGTGCAGTGAGCTGGATGTTGTACTGTAACCCAATCTACACTACACCAGCAGGTCGTCGCTTGGCTCAAGCAAGGGACATCACCGCCTTCCCTCGACCTCTGACAGACCCTGGGGACCATTCGACACTTTGCATCGCAGCACTTGTGGAATGGGTGAGCCTGTCAAATTTACCACTCGTTAGCGCACCTAAACGTTCTGCAAAATATCCCACCATCCAGCATGTCTGGAAGTACCTCTCTAGAACTGAGATGCACAGCTCCCTAACCAAAGCATAGGGCGGTTCGGGCTGATGATACACTTCCAACTACAAATTCTTCCACATCAACATTCGGCACATCGCACTCCTCGAGTCTCGCTTTCACGCTTGCTGCTCCGCGTGATTGCAAGCCCTACCATTTACGCCTACTCTTCAGCCGTTTATAGCAGCACACGAATATGGCATGTGCCCATCGCCATGGTCAGGTGCGTCGTCCTCTTTAATGGTGAACGTAACCTTGTTCCCCTCCATTCTTGATCGCAATTCTTCAACCTGAGATCGCAAAAGATCTGACCAACAAAATGTCTGCTCCTAACAGGTAGTATGCAGGGCTAGCGACTTCTACCCAAGGAATCTGGTGTCGTCGTCTTCTAGCGTTAAGAGCGCGGTTGCAAATGGTCGAAGACGTGTTCGCCGCGTGGTAGCTCAAGCAAGCAACAGCGGCTCGAAGCCCCGAACCGGAGTAAAGGCTAATGTAGCTATGCCAGCGATGGAGACTCGCACGTCGCCCGACCAGCACGACATGTTCTGCTTCCAATGCGAGCAAACCAAGGTATGATATTGCCTGTCGCGAAGTGTAAATTCTATACAAAGAAAACAGCACCATGAATATTGTCTTGTGAATCACGAAGTTGACGATGGGGTATGTGCTCATCACTTTGAACGACGGTGCTCTGTTCTGGATCTGTCACAGGATGGCAAGGGTTGCATGTCCGTTGGTGTGTGTGGCAAGGACCCTGAAACAGCAGCCCTGCAAGACCTTCTAATTCATGCATTGAAAGGTGAGAACCCTGATGGACAAGGAAACTGCTTGAAAGGCATCAGACACTTTGTATGGGTCACAACGTGAGTTTCTTGTTCTAGTCGTCGTTCAGTGTGGCGGAGGTGTCTGACTTTGCTTCCTTGTGGCGTCCGCTGTCTCGTGCTCAGGAGTGGCGCGTTTCGCCGTGCGGATTCGCGCCTTGGGGGAACCGGTTGGCGCCGACACTGACTTGTAAGTCTGATCCTTTAATTTGGCACTACTTCAGCCATACATGCCGCTGGTGCGCGCACGCTTTTTCCTTACATTAGCCATGTTTACAGTCAGATGAAATGCCGACATTGACGACCGTATATCTTCTTGTTGCGCCGTCACTCCCTTGCCTGCAGCTTCGTGCAAGACGCGATCTTCGCGACGCTCACCAACGTCAATTTCGACGCAGAGGCCATTCAGAAGTACACCATGGAGGCCGTCCGCATCCGCGACGACCTCAGGTAACGTCACCCTTCCGCCCACCCGTGCCCTTGTAAGGTTTTCCTCGAGGCCTCCCTTGCATGGCACGTCTCGTCCCACGCTGGTCTTGATGTTATGCCATCACGATCCTTCAAACCGATCTCCGTGCCCTACGCTCCTCCGTTTCTCGCCAATTGAGCCCAAAACTCCCACTCGCCTTGCGTTCCCCTTTTCGCTGCACGAACAGGACCAAGCTTGCCCAGGCAGGCGGCGACCTGTCGGACCCAGCGCTGGCGTCGCACGAGGCGACGTTCCAGCCGGCACTGGCGCTGCCGGACCTGGTGGAGCAGGGCCATGCGGTGGGCGTGGAGGTGAGGGCAGCGGGGTGGGACAAGGACATCTTCAGCCTGCAGGAGCTGCTCACGTACGGCGTCAAGGGCACTGCGGCTTACTCCGCGCACGCCTTCGCCGTTGGACAGCACGACCCGCTGATCGCGGACTTCATCTACGAGGCCTTCGACTACATCTCGCGGCCCGCGAGCGAGCAGACGGCGGACGCGCTCCTGGCGATGTGCTTGAAGTGCGGCGAGGTGAACCTGCGCGCCATGGAGATCCTCAACACCGGCCACAAGGGCAACTTCGGCACGCCCGAGCCGTCGGTGGTGCGCACGTCGGCCGTGGCGGGCAAGTGCATCCTGGTGTCGGGACACGACATCAAGGACCTGTACGAGCTGCTCAAGGCCACGGAGGGCACGGGCGTCAACGTGTACACGCACGGCGAGCTGCTTCCCGCGCACGGGTACCCCGAACTGAAGCGCTTCAAGCACCTGATTGGCAACTACGGTGGCGCGTGGCAGCTGCAGAAGCTGGAGTTCGCGATGTTCCCCGGACCCATCGTGGTGACAACCAACTGCCTGCTGGAGCCTAAACCCAGCTACGCCGACCGCATCTACGCGCTCAATGCCGTGGGGTGAGTCGGGGCGCACTTCGATCAGTCACGGGGTCTCCTTTTGATCCGTTGCAGCAGGATCTACGCTGTGCTCGCGAGCTCAGCCTGCTGGTTCTCACGCAAGATTTTAACATGTGGAAGCGTTCCCAATCGGTCTCTGTGCACGCTCGTCCCCATCTGCCCCCGCCCCCAGGCACAAGAAGGTACGGCACGTGGAGGAGCGGCGGTTTGACCCCATCATCAAGCAGGCGCTGGCCATGGAGGGTTTCACGCACGACGAGCCGATGCGCAGCACCATGACGGGGTTCGGGCATGACGCCGTGCTGCAGGCCGCGGGTACCGTGGTGGAGGGCATCAAGGACGGCCGCATCAACCACATCTTCCTCATCGGTGGCTGCGATGGGCTGGAGGGCGAGCGCTCCTACTACAAGAACCTGGCGCTGTCGCTGCCACAGGTGAGCCTCGCGGTGTTTCATTTCCTCCAACAAGAGCCTCACTGTGGGATATGGGCCGGGCTAAGCTTGTTCTCACGTATCGTGCCTTGCAGGAGACGGTGGTGTTGACGCTTGGGTGCGGAAAGTATCGGTTCATCCACCAGCAGCAGCAGTTTGGCAACATCACCGGCACAGAGATCCCTCGCCTGCTGGACGTGGGCCAGTGCAACGATGCATACTCCGCCATCCGCATCGCTTCTGCGTTGGCCGAGGCATTCGACACCGATGTGAACAGTCTGCCCCTCTCCTTGGTCATCTCGTGGTTCGAGCAGAAGGCTGTAGCTGTAAGTCACCTGGTCTCTGCCTTACAGTTGCTGAACCCATTGCTTGCTGTGTGGGGAGGATATTTTGTGATGCTAATCTTACTTGCCTCGTTTCTTGTACACGCAGGTCCTCCTCACACTTCTTCACCTGGGCATCAAGAACATTCGCATTGGTCCATCGTTGCCAGCCTTTGTGTCACCTAATGTGCTCCAGATTCTAGTGGACAACTATAACCTCATGCCTATTGGGGGTCCTGAGGACGTTCCCAAGGACATGCAGGCTATGCTTGGCAATGCCTAGGCCATGAAGGATATCTATATAAAAAGGGAAGTTCAGTACATGTTATATAGTTATAATATTGCTGCTATTAAAGCCCGAGTACAGCATGGTATTTTTCAAGTTCAAGATTCTTGAACTTGAAGTCGCAAAAAACTGGGTAACCCTCTCTGGTTCGAAAAACAACTCGCGACTCAGGGAAAACCTCTTGCGACCCTCACTCTTGATTGGTTTCCGTGCCCAGTCGCACAACACCTCCGACCATCGCCCACAATATTGCCGTGAGCACCTCTCACATATCTTGAAGACCAAGTAGTACTAGTCTGCTAGAATAGGGACAGTACTAGGAAACGCGCGGCAGGGCGATAAAAGCTAGCTCAAGTAAAGGCGACCTTTTCCTTGCAACACGAGTCACTCACGCTGTCTGGCCAATCGCTGAGCAACACAACTTCAAGCCAAGCGCTCACCGTACCTCTTTCGCATGCCAGGGACGCTACGTCCATGCTAGCGCACAACACGCGCAATGCTCGTAAATGGCATGAGTTGCCACACTCAAGTGATTTAGTATGACGAGAGCGCGTTACCCTCGTGAGTCTGGCGGAAAAGCGACACCCGCGATTCTTCTCGTCGCCCACACTTGCTCGGGTCACGATATCTCCCACTCGTCTCTCTCGCTTTCTTTCGTCGCCCGCGCTTCCCACCGTCCCGCGCTTCTCCTCGTCGCCCGCGCGCGCACCCCCAACCGCCGCCCGCGCGCGCTTCTCCTCGTCGCCCGCGCACGCTTTTCCTCGTCGCCCGCGCGCGCTTCTCCTCGTCGCCCCCGCCTCTTTATTTCGCCCAAGCTTCCTCCCTCCATCCCTTCCTCTCCCCTCTCTTCCTCTCTCCCTCCGTCCCTCCCTACCTTGCTCTCTACCTTCATTTCTCTGTCTCTCTCTCCCTCTCCCTCTCTTCCCTTTCTCGCTCTCTTGCCTTTCTCTCTCTCTTCCCTCTCTCCCTCCCTTTTTCGCTAAGGACAGAGGGGGAGAGACACGGGGGGAGAGACACGGGGGGAAGGACACAGGTGGATAGACAGAGGGTGAAGGGCAGACGGGGAGAGACAGAAGGGGAAGGACGGAGGGGGAGGAACAGAGGGGGAGGGGCAGAGAGTGAGAGACAGAGGGTGAAGGGCAGAGAGGGAGAGACGGCAGGGGAAGGACGGAGGGGGAGGAACAGAGGGGGGGATCCCAGAGGGTGAGAGACAGAGGGTGAGAGCAGGTACTCCCCTCACTCCCTCTCCCTGTCGATCTCACTTCCCCCTAATTGTTTACACCCCTTTTTTTATTACCAACCTCCCTCACTCCCACCAGCTCCGTTTACCCCCCAATATATTCTCCTTTGCCTCACCTGCTTCCCCCCATCCCCCTCCCTGCTTCCCCCCATCCCCCTCCCTGCTTCCCCCCATCCCCCTCCCTGCTTCCCCCCATCCCCTTCCCTGCTTCCCCCCATCCCCTTCCCTGCTTCCCCCCATCCCCCTCCCTGCTTCCCCCCATCCCCCTCCCTGCTTCCCCCCATCCCCCTCCCTGCTTCCCCCCATCCCCTTCCCTGCTTCCCCCCATCCCCTTCCCTGCTTCCCCCCATCCCCCTCCCTGCTTCCCCCCATCCCCCTCCCTGCTTCCCCCCATCCCCCTCCCTGCTTCCCCCCATCCCCCTCCCTGCTTCCCCCCATCCCCTTCCCTGCTTCCCCCCATCCCCCTCCCTGCTTCCCCCCATCCCCCTCCCTGCTTCCCCCCATCCCCCTCCCTGCTTCCCCCCATCCCCTTCCCTGCTTCCCCCCATCCCCTTCCCTGCTTCCCCCCATCCCCCTCCCTGCTTCCCCCCATCCCCCTCCCTGCTTCCCCCCATCCCCCTCCCTGCTTCCCCCCATCCCCTTCCCTGCTTCCCCCCACTTTTCGCTTTCTGTTGGTGAGGATCGCAGGTTTGGTATGCACGAAATGTTCAATTGCTCGCGGAGAAAAGTAGTCCTCGCCAAAGCCACTCAACCGAAATAGGTTTCGCACACCATCACCTACAGCCTATTTCAAATCCACATAACTAGAAAGGATAAGGAGAAACAAGGGAGACAAGAGAATTGGAAAGAAGGGAATTGAAATGAAAGAGAGGAGAAGTAGAAGTGAATGGAAAGAGTGTCGAGACTAAGGCAAGAATGATCTCATTAGGTCAAGGTTGGGGTACAAAACTAGAGTGTCGAGATGTTTCTGTACCCCCTAAGGCTAGCCCCAATATAGCCTAGATAATAATATGCATATGTTTTGACACACCCCCATAGGCGAAATGGGGGATAGCCAGAGCAAGCAATGGTCACAAGACCAGTCAAGAGAAGAAACAAAACACAGCTCAGGGTGGATCACAATGTCACCACACACACTGAGCACAAGCAAACGGCCACAAGGCCAGTCCACATGCAGAGGTATATAAGCAACAAGAACAGCACAGTGATCTCTATCTAGCAAGAGCAAGCATGCAGGTATATATATATAGATCACAGTACAAGCAGAGACTACAGCAAGTGTGGAAACGTAGGCACAAGGCCCAACAAAGTACAAAAGCGCTGATGGTCACCAGACGGAAGTGCCTTGGTGAATATATCAGCAGTGTTGGCCCGAGTGGCCACGTGAGCAAGGCGAAGCTGACCCCGCTGCTGCAACTCTCGAGCCAGGAAGTAACGCAGAGCGATGTGCTTCGTTCTGTGCTCCAGTCTGTGCTCCCGACACAAGGCAATGGCGGCCTTGTTGTCTACGTACAGAACTGGAGGAGAACGAGGCCGCTCTCCCAGGTCGGTCAGCAGGTAGGTGAGCCAGCGTAACTCCTGTGCAGCCATGGCTGTGGCGTAGATCTCAGCCTCACAACTGGAGTTGAGAACAGAAGACGAGCGTGTAGACTGCCAAGAAACAGAGCCGGAGCCAAGGCTGAACGAGTAACCCTGTGACGACCGCTGTGTAGCCTGGTCGTCAACCCAAGAAGCGTCTGAGTGCCCAGTGAGGACAACTGGACTCCGCCCTCCAAGCACGAGCCCCATGCCCGATGTACTGCACAAGTAGCGCAGTACCCTCTTAGCAGCATCCATGTGCACCTTTCGGTGCCGACCAGGAGCCACGTAGCGAGCCAGAAGGCCAAGAGGGTACGCAAGGTCAGGACGAGTGCAGGTCATCAGGTACATGAGGCAGCCCACTAGCTCTGGGTAAGGACCACTCGGCTCTATGGACTCCTCCGAAGGTGGAGCTGAGAGCAAGTGACCTGTAGCCAGAGGAGTGTGCTGTGCTGAGGACCAGGTGAAGCCGAAGCGCTGAAGGACCTGCTGCACCATGTGTGACTGTGTCAGTGTGATGGTGCGGCGTGCTCTGTCCCGGGTGATCTGCAAGCCAAGGTAGCTGCGCAGCTCACCCAGGTCTGTGCACGTGTGTCTCTTCTGCAGCTCCGACTTCACCAGGGCGAGAGCCTCAGTGTCAGCAGTGGCAAAGACCAAGTCGTCAACGTACACGAGGATGTAGAACGGCGGCAGCGAAGTGTCGGTGCGCAGAAACAGCGACGGGTCAGCAGTCGAAGGAGCAAACCCAAGAGCCGCAAGTGTCGTCCTCAGTGTGTCGTGCCACTCACGTGGCGCCTGGCGGAGACCGTAGACCGGCCGCCGGAGGCTCCACTGGGTACCAGGACGGAACGACCCAGTGAAGCCGGGTGGGCGGCGCAGCCAGATCTCCTCGTGCAGGCTGCCCTGTAAGAAAGCTGTGCTGAAGTCAAGCGAGTGAAGCTCGTAGTCACGCTGAGCGGCAACGTGCAGCAGCACCCGAAGAGTGGTCATCTTCGGGGTGGTGGAGAAAGTCTGGAAGAAGTCAACTCCCTCTCGCTGACTGAAACCTCGAGCAACGTAACGAGCCTTGAAGACAGGCGGAGAACCTGGCGGCCGCTTCACCCTGAAAATCCACATGCCACTGACGATGTTCGCCCCAGGAGGGGGAACCTCGTCGACGTACGTGCCTGTGGACTTCCAGGATGCCATCTCTGCGTCCATGGTTGTCTGCCACTGAGAGGAGTACTCACCCGCGATCGCCTCAGCGTAAGAGCGCGGGGTCGGGATGTCTGGAGCATCCGGGTCTCCCTCAGGGGCAAACAGCATGGCCACGAGATGAGGCGCAGCGGCGGCAAGACACTCAAGGTCCTCCTGCCTGTCCTTAAGGACGTCCGTGCCAAGAGCACACTCACCCCCGACGGACGGAGGGCAGACAGACTCAGACTCAGCAACAAGACTAGTAGCGTAGTCTAGACGACAGGCAGCAGCAAAGTCAACCAGCTCAGCGACAAAGGCAGACGCAGCAGTAGACTCAAACGACGGGTCAGTGACAACAGTGGCTAGCAGACGCGTGACAGTAGGGTGCTCAGCACGAAACCGGTCAGACTCAGGGTCCGCAACGACAGGCAGAGAAGACGCAGGAGGAGACGGCAGAGGAACACGCTGCGGAGGAGAGGAAGAACGACGGACTACAAGGGAAGGGCCGGGGACAGCCGGCTGACGCTGACGAGGAACACGACGACTGGAACGACCAGAACGGACAGGTGAGACAGGACGCGACGCAGGCTCACGACGCTCAGCAAGGCCCTTTGTCTGCTCAGCGTAAGGAGAAGGAGCAGGCAGAGGTGAGCCAGGCTGTAACGGAAGACCAGTAGACGACGGGAGGCTAAGAACCTGGCGAAGTACGGAGTCAGGCGGTGGCAGAGACGACGGAGACGGTGGAGCAAAGAACAGGCGCAGCTGTGCAGTGCCACCAGCACCAGCAGCTCCAGCACCCTCAGCAGCTCCAGCACCTCCAGCAGCTCCAGCACCCTCAGCAGCTCCAGCACCTCCAGCAGCTCCAGTACCCTCAGCAGCTCCAGTACCTCCAGCAGCTCCAGTACCCTCAGCAGCTCCAGCACCTCCAGCAGCTCCAGCACCCTTAGCAGCTCCAGCACCTCCAGCAGCTCCAGTACCCTCAGCAGCTCCAGTACCCTCAGCAGCACCCCCAGAACCGGCACCTCCAGTCCCAGGGTCTCCAGCCTCCGTGTCTCCAGCAGCAGCACCCCCAGACCCAGGGTCTCCAGCAGTAGCACCCTCAGGCTCAGCAGCACCTCCAGCCCCAGCAGCTCCAGCACCTCCAGTACGAGCACCTCCGGGACCAGCACCACTCCCAACTCCAGTGACGTCAGCAGAAGTACCTCCAGCGGCAGAGCCCCGAGCTCCAGAAGCGCGACCCTGACGGCGACCGTACCAGTCGTGCAGCTGCTGTGAGGTGAGAGGCACACGCGGACGAAGGCGGCTACTCCAAGGAGACCGCGCAGCAGCAGACTCAGAACCCCTCAGGCGTCGCACCCCCAGACTCAGTACCCCCAGGCTCCTCACGCTCGGGCTCAGCACCTCCAGACACAGCACCCCCAGGCTCAGGACCTCCAGGCTCCTCACGCTCAGGCTCAGCGCCCCCAGACTCCGCACCCCCCGGCTCAGCACCTCCTGGGTCCTCACGCGCAGGCTCCGCACCCCCAGGCTCAGCACCCCCAAGCTCCGCACCCCCAGGCTCAGCACCCCCAAGCTCCGCACCCCCAGGCCCAGCACCCCCAAAGACAGGACCACCCCCAGCAGGACCTGAGTCACCAGTGACCTCAACAGGCGCAGGCACGGGAGGGTCTACCTGAGAAACACCTGAAGGAGCAGGACCTGGCGCGGGGAGGGGGTCTACCTGGGGAGGACCTGGGGCGAGAAAGAGCGGCGGGGGGGGGGGCGAGGGGCAGTGCGGTAGGGAAAGACACGGTAAAAGGGGACGGACTCGTCAAAGGTGATGTCCTGAGACGGAAAGACACGGCGCGAGGCGGGGTCGTAAAACTGCCAGCCAGGCGCGTCAGGGACAAAGCCAAGGAAGACGCAGGGAATGGCGCGAGCGGAGAGCTTGTCCGCGGTGGTATCGCGGACAAAGGCACGAGCACCCCAGACCCGGAAACGCGACGCATCGCCAACCTTCCCTGTCCACAGCAGTGTAAGCGAGGTCTCCGGCAAGGAGACACGGGGCCAGAGGTTGAGCTGATGCGCGGCGTACCGGACCGCAAACGGCCACAAAAAATGGGGGGCAGCCGCATGGATCATGGAGGTACGAGCGACCTCCATGACTAAGCCAATGCGGCGCTCAGCAACCCCATTCTGCTGCGGAGAGGCCGGAAGCGTGAACGTCTGGCGGATGCCGTGCTCCGCACAGAAGGCTGCCAAGAGGTCTGAGGAGAACTCACCACCTCTGTCAGAGTGCAGACGCAGGACAGGAAAGTCCGACTGGAACCGCTCGCGGAGCTGGAGACGAACAGCGCGGATCCAGGGGATCAAAACATCAGGGACCTCCCCCTTGCTGCGCAAGGGGAAGACCGTGGTGTAACGCATGTAGTCGTCGACGACCAGCAGGAAGTACCGCTCGTGGCCCTGTCCACGGACGCGGGCTGGGCCCCACACGTCCAGGTGGAGAGTCTGCAGTGGAGCCTCTGTGGGAGGGAACGAGGAGGAGTGAGGAGCGGCGCGCTGCCACCCCTCGACGCAAGGAATGCAGGGCGGCGCAGGCGAGGGAGGGAGGGCAGGCAGAGACTCGGGAAGGCCAGAGACCAGGTAGCGAGAGTGCATGCTACGGAGGCGAGGCAGGGAGGGGTGACCAAGGCGGTAGTGCCACAGGAGAGTGTCGTGCGACAGTCGGCGACACTCACACTGGGTAGCTACCTGAGCAGACGCGTACAGCTGGGGAGACAAAGGGGTGTAGCGCGACGCAGTGGTGAGGGTGTACAGACTGGACCCAGGCGCACGTGTGAACGTGGCCAGGTGACAGCCGGTACGGGAGCACGTGCAAATCGCCACACGCTGTCCTCCAGGAGTAAAGGGATCAACCCAGTGATCCTGAAGGACGTCGTTGCTCACCAAGTTCGTAGAGAACGAGGGGAGGTGGAGACCAGACAGCTCACCAGACGGGACCGCCGGACACGGAAGCACAGTGGAAGACCGTGCAAGCACTGGGCCCCCAGAGGGGTCAGCCAGCGAGACAGGAACAGGTGCAGGGAGGGGAGTGACTGTGGTGCTGTCGCGAAAGAAACAGCGGGAAGCACCAGAGTCAAGTGTGAAGGTGTGCAAGGCCTGTGCGGACGCAGTACCAGGGGGAGCAGACTCACAAGCACCTAGTGCCACAGGCGCTATACCTGGGGCTATACCTGGGTCAGGCGGCACACACAAGTAGCAGTCACCCTCAGCACTAACAGTCAATGCATACATGGCAGCAAGAATAGCCTCATAGTCAAGATCAAAGATAGGTAAATCACGCCTAAGCAGGTCTGCCCAGTTGGGGAACTCAGTAGCATCAGGAAACTTGGCGCGCCAGGCGTCGCTAAGCCGAGCGAAGCGGCGCTGCTCAGTGTGAAACCCTGTGCACTGGCGACCAGCGCGGGGACCAGTGCGAATGATATAGGGGCAGCGACCAGGACCCCCAGAAGCCCCACGCCCGGCATACCAGTCAAGAAGCTGCTGGGAAGTGGGGGTCTGGCGCTGACGCTGCTGCTGCTGCTGCGACTGCTGCTGGCCCTTACCACCACTGCCACCACCGCTCCCTCCTCCCCCACCGCCGCTGCTGCCACCTCCACCGCTCCCAGTGCCTCCGCTGCCCCCACCACCACCTCCACCACCTCCACCCCCACGACCGCCTCCACCACCTCCACCTCCCCCGCCGCCTGCACCACCGCCACCTCCACCGCCACCCCCACCTCCCCTGCCACCCTTGCCGCCCCTGCCGCTGCGACGCTTCCCACTAGGAGCGGAAGCAGCCCCGACCTCCTCAGCACCAAGGTAGTCGTGAGCAGCAGCTGCGGAGGCGTAGGAGGGGGTGAGAGGGGAGGGGGAGCACCCTTCAAAGAGGGGAGAGCGAGGAGTGCCACGAGCAGCACCTACCGCGAGGATGTTCTTCTCTGCTGCGAGGAGGTGCTTCTCGAAGTCGTCGACAGTGAGAGTGGTGGGGTCTAGCGCTAGGAAGTGGTCCCTGACATCGGGGGGGGGGGTTTGCGGCGCAGAACTCGGCTGAAAGGGCG
Organism: Closterium sp. Naga37s-1; assembly: GCA_947471745.1. Lineage (NCBI taxonomy): Eukaryota > Viridiplantae > Streptophyta > Zygnematophyceae > Desmidiales > Closteriaceae > Closterium > Closterium sp. Naga37s-1. The sequence goes on from CANJKZ010000242.1 coordinate 3,056,144, forward strand.
GCACGAAAGCGAGTGTCAGTAGCGCGCAGGTGGGAAATGAGGTCCTCAGCAGTGGTGAACGAGGAAAGGTCGGGGAACAGGTAGGGTAGCATGAGCCGACCTATGGCTGCAGTGGCCGGGGAGGAGTAGCGCGCAACTACAGCGTCGTACAGCGTCTTAGCAGTTTTGTGCTGGCTGAAATGCGCGCGCTCAGTAATCGGCAGATGGTTCCTAATAGCTAGGCGTGCAGCAGCATCGCGAGTCTGCCACTGCGAGCGTTCGAGAGCAGGAGCATCGGCAGCAGGTGCAACGGCAGTGCCAGACACGTAATCGAACAGTGAAACGCCCTCTTTGGCATCGGTCAGAAGGAACAGTTGGAGGTCGTCTAACCACACAGCGAACTCTATGGGGCGACCGTCAGGCTCGAACGCGAGAACGTTAGGCGTCGTCATAATGGCAGCAGGCAAAGGCAGTAGGCAGCAGGCAGCAGACAAGAGGCAGTAGGCACCAGGCCGCAAGCAAGGACAGAGGCAGCAGGCAGCAGGCAGGAGGCAGCAGGCAGTAGCGGCCGCACGCGAGCTCCTAAATCAGCGCGCTAGGCAGCAGCGGGCCGTGCAGGCGGCCGACGTGACGCGCGGGCGGCGGACGCGGCGCGCGGCGCGGCGGCGGGCCGCGCTGGCGACAGACGCGGCGCGCGGGGCGACGGCGGGCTGCACGCGACGGCGGGCTGCGCGCGGCGGCGGGCTGCGCGGGCTTGACGCGGGCTGCGCGGGTGACGCGGGCCGGCGCGCGGCGCTGCAGTAGTGGCGCGCGCGAAAAAGTGACGCGTGCGCGAAGAAAAAAGTGACGCACGCGCGCGAGCAGCCGAGGCGCGCGCGAGCAGCAGGCAAGGCAGGCAGGCAGTAGGTGAGGTAACACAGTTACGGATGGGCACTATTCTTAGGTCCTAGAGACCTCCTACTCTAGATACCATGTCGAGACTAAGGCAAGAATGATCTCATTAGGTCAAGGTTGGGGTACAAAACTAGAGTGTCGAGAATGTTTCTGTACCCCTAAGGCTAGCCCCAATATAGCCTAGATAATAATATGCATATGTTTTGACAAAGAGAGGAGGAGGAGGGAGCAGGGGAGAAAAGAAGTAGGCGCACTTGTGCTTATAATAAATCTCTTTTTTCTAGGGGCTATGCTTCTAATCGAGTTATTTTTGTCAGAAGTATCTGTGCAGGAATGATGAATGACTAGCAACAGGGAGATACAAGTATGAAACCCTAACTGGGGTTGTACTCTATACTGAGCATCTCACTGTAGCCTAGCAGAACTAAGAACATACAAATATGTTTTGACACACCCCCCTAGGCAAACTGAGGGATATCCAACACAACAGACAGTCACAATACCAGTCAGGCAAGAGAACAAAACAATGCAACGCACAGGGTGGATCTCAAAATCACCACTCATTCTGCGCACAAGCAAGCGGCCACAAGGCCAGTTCACATGCAGAGTTATAATAGCAAGGCAGTACACTGATCACAACCCAGCAAGAGAAAACATGCAGGTATAAATATAGATATCAGTGTACAACAAGTGCAAGATCAAGAGACAAGCAGGTGAGGCAGAACGGGCAGAAGCCCAAGAGCAGTGCAAAAACGCTAATGATCACCAGATCCGAGGGCCTTGGTGAAGACATCAACAGTGTTGGCCCGAGAGGCCACGTAGGAAAGGCGAAGCTGACCACGCTGCTGCAGCTCTCGATCAAGAAAGTAGCGAAAAGCAATGTGCTTCGTTCTGTGCTCCAGTCTCTGCTCGTGACACAAGGCAAGCGCGGCCTTGTTGTCGACGTACAGCACTGGAGGAGAACGAGGCCGCTCCCCCAAGTCGGTCAGCAGGTAGGTCAGCCAGCGTAGGTCCTGTGCAGCCATAGCCCCAGCGTAGATTTCGGCCTCACACCTGGAACCTAGCACAGAAGAAGAACGGGTGGACCTCCACGAGACAGAACCAGAGCCAAGACTGAAGGTGTAACCCTGTGACGAACGCTGAGTCGCCTGGTCGTCGGCCCAAGAAGCGTCGGAGTGTCCTGTGAGTACCACTGAACCCCGTCCTCCAAGCACGAGCTCCATGCCCGATGTACTGCACAAGTAACGCAGTACCCTCTTCGCAGCATCCCAGTACACCTTTCGGTGTCTACCGGGAGCCACGTAGCGAGCCAGGAGGCTGAGAGGGTACGCGAGGTCAGGTCGTGTGCACGTCATCAGGTACATGAGGCAACCCACAAGCTCTGGATACGGACCACTCGGCTCTACGGACTCGTCCGAAGGAGGAGCTGAGAGCGAGTGGCCAGTACGCAGAGGAGTGGGCTGTAGCGAGGAGTACTGGAAGCCGAAGCGCTGAAGGACCTGGTGCACCATGTGTGACTGAGTCAGGGTGATGGTGCGCCGTGCTCTGTCCCGGGTGATCTGCAAGCCAAGATAGCTATGCAGCTCACCCAGGTCAGTGCAGGTGTGTCTCTCCTGCAGCTCCGCCTTCACTAGGGCCAGCGCCTCAGTGTCAGCAATAGCAAAAACAAAGTCGTCGACGTACACGAGAACGTAGTGTCAGAATCCTAAGCGAGGATGAATGAACTAGCAGCATGCAGGAGTACAAGTAGCAATCCCTAATTGGGTTGTACCCCATATGGGCTACCCCACTACAGCCTACACAACATGCAGCATATATGTTTGACACACCCCCATAGGCAAAGTGGGGGAGAACAAGAGGTCACAAGACCAGTCAAGAAAAGCAAAGCAAGCTCAGGGTGGATCACGAAGTCACCACACACTCTGAGCACAAGAAAATGGCCACAAGGCCAGTTCACATGCAGAGTTATATAATGCAGAACAAACAGTACAGTGATAAAAACCTAGCAAGTGTAAGCATGTAGGTATAAGTATATAGATCACAGTACAAGCCAAGTCAAGAAGTGAGCAAGTGAGGCCAAGTAGGCACAAGGCCTAGAACAGTACAGAAACGCTGATGATCACAAGGCTGAAGTGCCTTGGTGAAGATATCAGCAGTGTTGGCCCGAGAGGCCACGTAAACAAGACGAAGCTGACCACGCTGCTGCAACTCACGAGCAAGGAAGTAGCGCAGAGCGATGTGCTTCGTCCTGTGCTCCAGTCTGTGCTCCTGACACAAGGCAATCATGGCCTTGTTGTCGACGTACAGAACTGGAGGGCAACGAGGCGGCTCTCCCAAGTCTGTCAGCAAATAGGTGAGCCAGCGTAACTCCTGTGCAGCCATGGCCCCTGCGTAGATCTCAGCCTCACAGCTGGAGCTGAGAACAGAAGACAAGCGGGTAGACCGCCAAGAAACAGAGCCGGAGCCAAGGCTGAAAGTGTAACCCTGTGACGACCGCTGCGTAGCCAAGTCGTCGTCAACCCAAGAGGCGTCTGCGTGTCCAGTGAGGACAACTGGACCCCGTCCTCCAAGCACGAGCCCCATGCCCGACGTACTGCACTAGTAGCGCATCACCCTCTTAGCGGCCTTCCAGTGCTCTGGTAGGTGTCTCCCGGGCGCAACGTAGCGTGCCCGAATGCTAAGAGGGTAAGCAAGGTCAGGTCGAGTGCAGGTCATCAGGTACATGAGGCAGCCCACAAGCTCTGGATACGGGCCACTCGGAACTACGGACTCGTCCGAAGGTGGAGCTGAGAGCGAGTGACCGGTAGGCAGAGGAGTGGACTGTGGCGAGGAGTACTGGAAGTCGAAGCGCTGAAGGACCTGCTGCACCATGTGTGACTGAGTCAAGGTAATGGTGCCCCGTGCTCTGTCCCGGGTAATCTGCAAGCCAAGATAGCCGCGCAGCTCACCCAGGTCTGTGCACGTGTGTCTCTTCTGCAGCTCCGACTTCACTAGGGCCAGTCCCTCAGTGTCAACAGTGGCAAAGGCCAAGTCGTCGACGTACACGAGGATGTAGAACGGCGGCAGCGAAGTGTCGGTGCGTAGAAACAGCGACGGGTCAGCAGTCGAACGAGCAAACCCAAGAGCCGCAAGAGTCGTCCTCAGTGTGTCGTGCCACTCGCGAGGCGCCTGGCGGAGACCGTAGACTGGCCGCCGGAGGCTCCACTGGGTACCTGCAGGAAACGACCCAGTGAAGCCAGGTGGGCGGCGCAGCCAGATCTCCTCGTGCAGGCTGCCCTGTAAGAAAGCTGTGCTGAAGTTAAGAGAGTGAAGCTCGTAGTCACGATGAGCGGCGACGTGCAGCAGTACCCGAAGAGTGGTCATCTTCGGGGTAGGGGAGAAGGTCTGGAAGAAGTCAACTCCCTGTCGCTGACTGAAGCCTCGTGCAACGTAACGCGCCTTGAAGACAGGCGGAGAACCCGGCGGCCGCTTCACCCTGAAAATCCACATGCCACTGACGATGTTCGCCCCAGGTGGGGGAACCTCGTCGACGTAGGTGCCTGTGGACTTCCAGGATGCCATCTCTGCGTCCATGGCTGTCTGACACTGAGAGGAGTAGGGACCCTCAATCGCCTCTGCGTAAGAGCGCGGGGTCGGGATGTCTGGTGCATCCGGGTCTCCCTCAGGTGCAATCAGCATGGACACGAGATGAGGTACAGCAGCTGCAAAACACTCAAAGTCCTCTTGCCTGTCCTCAAGGACGTCCGTGCCAAGCGCACACTCACCCCCGACGGACGGAGGACAGACAGACTCAGACTCAGCAACAAGACTAGCGGCGTAGTCGACGCGACAGGCGGCAGCAAAGTCAACAAGCTCAGCAACTAGGGCAGACGCAGAAGTGGACTCAAACGAAGGGTCAGTGACAAGAGTGGCTAGAAGACGTGTGACAGTAGGACTGGCAGCACGAGCAAGGTCTGACGGCGGGTCAGGAACGTCAGGAAGAGAGGAGGCGGGAGGGGACGGTAGAGGGACACGCTGTGGAACAGAGGAAGGACGAAGTGCCATCTGGTGCGTGCCGGGGACAGGAGGAGGACGCTGACGCGGAACACGACGACCAGTGCGAACAGCGCGAACAGGCGACGCAGGACGAGACGCAGGCTCACGACGCTCTGTAAGACCTCCGGTCTGCTCAGTGTAAGGAGAAGGAGCAGGCAGTGGGGAGGCTGGCTATAACTGCGGCAGCGTCTGGTCAGGTGGTGGACACAGTAAGGGAAGAGTAAGGCCAGTAGAAGGCGGGAGACCAAGAACCTGCTGAAGCAGTGGAACGAAGTACGGTCGCGGCCGCACAGCGACTCCAGAACCAGCACCGACAGCACCAGCACCCCCAGGGCCAGCACCTCCAGCTCCAGGGACTCCAGCTCCAACTCCAGCAGCACCACCAGCTCCAGCTCCAGTGCCTCCGGCTCCAACGCCTACAGCACCTCCAGCTCCTGCAGCTCCAGTACCTCCAGCAGCTCCAGCTCCAGCTCCTCCAGCTCCAACGCCTGCAGCACCTCCAGCTCCAGCAGCTCCAGTACCTCCAGTACGAGCACCTCCGGGATTAGCGGCTCCAGCACCTCCAGCAGCTCCAGCTCCAGTGCCTCCAGCAGCTCCAGCTCCAGCAGCTCCAGCACCTGCAGCACCACCAGGTCCAGCAGCTCCAGTACCTCCAGTACGAGCACCTCCGGGACTAGCGGCTCCAGCACCTCCAGCACCTCCAGGACCAGCAGCTCCAGGGCCTACAGCTCCAGGGCCTCCAGCGGAAGGCCCCCCAGCTCCAGCAGCGCCACTCTGAAGACTCCAACGCCGAGCAAACCACTAACGCAGCTGCGGTGGAGAGAGAGGCTCCCGCCGGGACGAGGCACCCGGAGAACCTCCAGTACCTCCAGCACCTCCAGGACCAGCAGCTCCAGCACCTCCGGTACCTCCAGCTCCAACGCCTCCATCTCCAGGGTCTCCAGCGGCAGGCCCCCCAGCTCTAGCTGCGTCACTCCGAAGGCTCCAGCGCCGAGCAAACCACTCGCGCAGATGCGGTGGAGAGAGAGTCTTCCGCCGTGACAAGGCACCCGGAGAACCTCCAGTAGACAACTTACCTCCAGGCGCAGCACGCTCAGGCTCAGCACCCCCAAGCTCAGCACCCCCAAGCTCCGCACGCTCAGGCTCAGCACCCCCAAGCTCAGCACCCCCAGGCTCCGCACGCTCAGGCTCAGCACCCCTAGGCTCCGCACCCTCAGACTCACCAGCCCCAGGCTCAGCACCCCCAGGCTCCGCACGCTCAGGCTCAGCACCCCCCAGCAGCACCACCCCCAGCAGCAGCACCAGAGTCGACAGCTACCTCGACAGGCTCGACAGGGTCTACCTGAGACACACCTGAGGGAGCAGGACCCTGAGGGGGGAGGGGGTCTACCGGAGGAGGACCTGGTGCGAGGAAGAGCGGCGGGGGGGGGAGAGGGGCAGTGCGGTAGGGGAAGAGACGGTAAAAGGGAACCGACTCGTCAAACGTGACGTCCTGAGAGGGCAGGACACGGCGCGAGGTGGGGTGGTAAAACTGCCAGCCAGGCGCGTCAGGGGGAAAGCCAAGGCTGACGCAGGGAATGGCGCGGGAGGAGAGCTTGTCCGCGGACGTTTCGCGGACAAAGGCACGAGAGCCCCAGACCCGGAACACCGACGCATCGCCAACCTTCCCCGTCCAACGTAGTGTAGGCGAGGTCTCCGGCAAGGAGACACGGGGCCAGAGCTTGAGCTGATGCGCAGCGTACCGGACCGCAAACGGCCACAGAAAGTGGGGGGCAGCCGCATGGATCATGGAGGTACGAGCGACCTCCATGACTAAGCCAATGCGGCGCTCAGCAACCCCATTCTGCTGCGGAGAGGCCGGAAGCGTGAACGACTGGAGAATGCCCTCCCCACGACAAAAGTCCCGCAAGAGGTCGGAGGAAAACTCACCACCTCTGTCAGAGTGCAGACGCAAGACCGGAAGGTCCGTGTCGAACCGCTCGCGGAGCTGGAGACGGACAGCGCGGATCCAGGGGATCAAAACATCAGGGACCTCACCCTTGCTACGCAAGGGGAAGACCGTGGTGTAACAAGAGTAGTCGTCAACAACCCTAAACCCTAAACCCTGTCCATAGACGCGGGCTGTGCCCCACACGTCCATGTGGAGAGTCTGCAGGGGAGCAGTCGTCGGGGGAAACGAGGAGGAGTGAGGAGCGGCGCGCTGCCGCCCCTCGACACAGGGAAGGCAGGGAGGGGCAGGCGAGGGTGGGAGGGGAGGCAGAGACCTGGGAAGACCAGAGACAAGGAGACGGGAGTGCATGCCACGAAGGCATGGCATGGAGGGGTGACCAAGGCGGTGGTGCCAAAGGAGCGTCCGGTGCGACAGGGCGCGACACGAGCAGGGGGCCGCTAGCTGACCTGACGCAGACGCAGACGCAGCTACCTGGGGAGGCTCAGTAGTCAGTGTGTACATACTCGACCCAGGCCGACGGGTGAACGTGGCCAGGTGACGGCCAGTCCGGGACCACGCACAGATCGCCACACGCTGTCCGCCAGGGGTGAAAGTATCAACCCATTCATCCTGAAGGACGGCGTTGCTCACCAAGTTCGTAGAGAACGAGGGGAGGTGAAGACCTGACAGTGAGCCAGACGGAACCGCCGGACACGGGAGAACAGTGGAGGAACGTGCAAGAACTGGGCCCCCAGAGGGGTCAGCCAGAGAGACTGCAACAGGTGCAGGGAGTGGTGTGAATGTGGTATTGTCGCGAAAGAAACAGCGGGAAGCACTTGAGTCAAGTGTGAAGGTGTGCAAGGCCGCAGCAGGCGGAGTACCAGAGAGAGCAGACTCACTAGCACCTAGAGCAGCAGACTCACTGGCACCTAGAGCAGCAAACTCACTGGCACCTAGAGCAGCAGCCTCTATACCTGGGTCGGGCGGCACACACATGTAACAGTCACCCTCAGCACTAACAGTCAATGCATACATGGCAGTGATGATAGCATCATAGTCCAGAGCAAAGATATCCACCCTCTGCCTAAGCAGTTCCAGCCAGCGGGGCAGCTCAGCCGCGTCGCCAAACTCTGCACGCCAGGCGTCGCTCAGACAGGCGAAGCAGCGGGAGAGTGTGTGACCAAGTGTCCCGCAAGTCTGACCAGCCCGATCACCTGTGCGAATGACGTACGGGCAGCGAGCAGTACTCCGAGACGCCCCACGCTGAGCGAACCACTCACGAAGCTGCTGGGGCGTAAGGGTCTCGCGCAGACGCCGCTGGAGCTGCATCTGGCCACCGCCAGAAGCTCCCCACTGAACAGCTCCACGACGACTGCCACTACGGCCGCCGCCACTACTCCAACTAGCGAACCACTCACGAAGCTGCTGGGGCGTAAGGGTCTCGCGCGGACGCCGCTGGAGCTGCATCTGGCCACCGCCAGAAACTCCCCACCGAACAGCTCCACTGCGACTGCTACTACGGCCGCCACCACTCCCATTGCTGTCACCACCGCCGCCACCACTCCCACCGTTACTACAAAGAGAAGTCATAGCGGGCAAGCAAGGAGGCGCGCGACCAGTAGGGCAGCACGGAGGGAAGGCAAGGCGGCGAGCAGGCACTAGGGTAGGTCGGGGCGGCGCACGGTCGGAGAAGAGCGGCGCGCGGCCAGAGTAGGGCGGCGCGCTGCAGCAGGGCGGTGCGCGGGCTGCAGAGGGCGGCGCGCGGGCAGGCAGGGGCGGCACCTAGGGCTCTTTTTGTTTGTTTTTGTGTGTGTTTTTTTTTTTAGCAGGGTTTAGCAGGGCGCGCTGGGCGCTGGGCAGCAGGGCGCGCTGGCGCGCTGGGCAATGGGGTGCGCTGGCGTGCTGGGCAGCGGGGCGCGCTTGCGCACTGGGCAGCGGGGCGCGCTGGCGCGCTAGGCAGCGGGGCGCGCTGGCGCGCTGGGCAGCGGGGCGCGCTGGCGCGTCTGGCAGCAGGGCGCGCTAGCGCGGTGGGCAGCAGGGCGCGCTGGCGCGCTGGGCAGCGGGGCGCGCTGGCGCGCTGGGCAGCGGGGCGTGCAGGGCTGTAGGGGCGGCGCGCGGGCTGCAGGGGCGGCGCGCGGGCTGCAGGGGCGACGCGCGGGCTGCAGGGGCGGCGCGCGGGCTGCAGGGGCAGCGCGCGGGCTGCAGAGGGCGACGCGCGGGCTGCAGGGGCGGCGCGCAGGCTGCAGGGGCGGCGCGCGGGCTGCAGCAGCAGCGCGACGGGGGGCAGCGCAGGGCGTGCGCGGGGCAGCGCGACGCGGGGCAGGGCAGGGCGTGCGCGGGGCAGCGCGACGCGGAGCAGGGCAGGGCGTGCGCGGGGCAGCGCGACGCGGGGCAGGGCAGGGCGTGCGCGGTGCCGCGCGACGCGGGGCAGGTAACCGCAGTCCAGGATGCCATCTCTGCGTCCATGGCTGTCTGCCACTGAGAGGAGTACTCACCCGCGATCGCCTCAGCGTAAGAGCGCGGGGTAGGGATGTCAAGTGCATCCGGGTCTCCCTCAGGGCAAAGCAGCATGGATGCGAAACGAGGTAAAACGACCGCAAGACACTCAAGCTCAAACTGCCTGTCCTCAAGGACGTCACTGACAAGGGCACGCTCACCCCCCACGGACGGAGGACAGACAGACTCAGACTCAGTAACAAGACTCGCGACGTAGTCGAGACGACTCCTAGCAGCAAAGTCTAGTAGCTCAGTGACTAGGGCAAACGCAGCAGTAGACTCAAAGTCAGGGTCAGTGACGACAGTAGCGAGGAGACGAGTGACAGTAGGACTGGCAGCACGAGCAAGGTCTGACTCAGGGTCAGGAACGTCAGGAAGAGAGGACGCCAGAGGAGACGGCAGGGCAACACGCTGTGGAACAGAAGAAGGACGAAGTGCCATAACGTGAGTGCCTGGGACAGCAGGAGGACGAGTACGGGCGACACGATGAGCACGAACAGGTGTGCAAGCACGAGTCTCAGGCTCACGACGCTCAGTCAGGGACTCAGTCACCTCAGTGTGAGGAGGAGGAGCAGGAAGTGGGGAGCCAGGCAGTAGCTGTGGCTGAGACTGGTCTGTCGGTGGACACAGGAGAGGTGGAGTGAGGTCAGTGGAAGACGGGAGACTAAGAACCTAGCGAAGGGCTGAGTCAGGCGGCGGCAGAGACAAATGCGGCTGCGGGTAGAAAAATGGTCGGCCCGGCGCGGTACCCGTACCGTCAACAGCTCTAGTACCTCCAGCTCCAGCGCCTCCAGCACCAGCAGCACCTCCAGCAGCACCTCCAGCTCCAACAGCACCTCCAGCACCTGCAGCACCAGCACCTCCAGTGCCAGCAGCTCCAGTACCCCCAGCACCTCCAGCACCAGCAGCACCACCAGCACCTCCAGCACCAGTAGCACCAGCACCTCCAGTAGCACCTCCAGCACCAGCAGCAGCACCAGCTCGGGCAGCTCCAGCACCTCTAGTACGAGCACCTCCAGGACCAGCAGCTCCAGCACCTCCAGTACCTCCAGCACCAACAGCACCTCCAGCACCTCCAGCACCTGTAGCACCAGCACCTCCAGTAGCACCTCCAACACCAGCAGCACGACCAGCTCTGGCAGCTCCAGCACCTCTAGTACGAGCTTCTCCAGGACCAGCAGCTCCAGTACCTCCAGCTCCAGCGCCTCCAGCACCAGCAGCACCTCCAGCACCAGTAGCACCAGCACCTCGAGTAGCCACCTCCAGCACCAGCAGCTCGAGGAGCTGTAAAATTCCAAGCTCGCACCAGAGCGGCCTCGCCGAACGACCTTCTCACGAAGCTGCTGCAGTGAGGGCGTCTCGAGTCGACTAGGCGGCTGCTGCTGTCCAACGCCAGGACCTGCAGAAGGAGCACCCACGGCCCCACCACCACTAGGACTCGCAGCACCCCCAGAGTCAGCACCCCCAGAGTCAGCACCCCCCATCTCAGCACCCCCAGAGTCAGCACCCCCAGTCTCAGCACCCCCATTCTCAGCACCCCCAGTCTCAGCACCCCCAGTCTCAGCACCCCTAGGACCAGCACCTCCTGCGTCCTCACCTCCAGTGTCACCACCCCCAGCAGCACCAGTGTCCACAGTTACAGGCTGCAGAGGCGGTGAAGACGATCGAGGCGGAAAACCAGGAGGGGTGTCCAAGCGTGGAGAGTGACGAGTGGTCGTTGTGTCGTCAGCAGCGGGGTCACCCCCCTCAGCTGGGCCAGAGGTGTCAGAGGAGATCACCAAAGGCTCAACCAAGGGGGGTGGGTCTACCTGAGAGACACCTGAGGGAGCAGGACCCTGTGGGGGAAGGGGGTCTACCGAGGGGGGAACTAGTACCAGGAAGAGAGGCGCCAGGGGGACCGGGTGGGACGCGTGCGGGTGTAGCCTGTAGAAACAGACCGACTCGTCAAAGGTGACGTCCTGGGAGGAGAAGACGCGATTCGTTCAAGGGTGGTAAAACTGCCACGGCGGGGCGTCGGTGGGGAAGCCCAGGAAGGCGCAGCTGAGAGTGCGAGGAGAGAGCTTGCTCGCGGTGGTATCGCGAACAAGGGAGAGCGCGCCCCAGACCCGAAATGCCGACGCATCGCCAACCTCTCCCGTCCAACGGAGTGTGGGCGAGGCCTCTGGCAAAGAGACACTGGGCCAGAAGTTGAGCTGATGCGCGGCGTATCGGACCGCAAACGGCCACAGAAAATGGGGAGCAGCCGCATGGATCATGGAGGTACGAGCAACCTCCATGATCAAGCCAATGCGACGCTCAGCAATCCCATTTTGGTGCGGAGAGGCCGGAAGCGTAAACGACGGATGATGCCTTCGTCTCGACAGAACTCCGCAAGGAGGCCGGAAGAGAACTCACCGCCCCTGTCAGAGTGCAGACGCAGGACTGGAACGTCCCGCCGAAACCGCTCGCGCAGCTGGTGACGAGTAGCGCGGATCCAGGGGATCAAAACACCGCTGACGTCCGCCTTGCAGCGCAAGGGGTAGACCGTGGTGTAGCGCGTGTAGTCGTCAACTACCAGCAGGAAGTAGCGCTCCTGGTCCGTCCCACGGACGGGGGCCGGGCCCCACACGTCCATGTGGAGAGTCTGCAGAGGAGCAGTGGTCGGAGAAAACGAGGAGGAGTGAGGAGCGGCACGCTGCCGCCCCTCGACGCAGGGAAGGCACGGCGAGGCAAGCGAGCGTGGGAGGGGGGGCAGAGACCTGGGAAGGCCAGAGACAAGGAGACGAGAGTGCATGCTGCGTAGACGCGGCAGAGAGGGGTGACCGAGGCGGTGGTGCCAGAGGAGAGTCTGGTGGGAGAGTACCCGACACGAGCACGACGCAACGAGCTGACCAGACGCAGACACCTGACTAGACGCAGCCACCTGACCTGACGCAGCCACCTGTGCAGACGCAGTGGTCAAGGTGTATAGACTGGAACTAGGCTGCCGAGTGAACGTAGCAAGGTGACGGCCAGTCCGGGAGCACGTACAGATCGCCACACGCTGCCCTCCAGGAGTAAAGGTATCAACCCAGAAATCCTGAAGGACTGCGTTGCTCACCAAGTTCGTCGAGAACGAGGGGAGGTGGAGACCTGAAAGAACTCCGGAGGGGACTGCCGGACACGGGAGGACAGTGGAGGCTCGTGCAACGACAGGGCCCCCAGAGGGGTCAGCAAGTGAGACCGTGACTGGTGCAGCAAGCAGTGTGACTGTGGTGCAATCACGAAAGAAGCAACGAGACGCACCAAAGTCAAGTGTGAAAGTGTGCAAGGCCTCAGCTGAGGCAGCAGACTCACTAGCAGCAGACTCACTAGCACCTGTGGCAGCAGACGCACTAGCACCTAGAGCGGCTGCAGACTCACTAGCACCTAGAGCGGCAGCAGACTCACTATCAGCGCAAGGCACACACGAGGCCGAAGCAACGGTACTCCGTGCCCTCAGCACTAATAACATCCACATACATAGCATAGAGTCCCTGGTTGTTAGCAGCAAAGTCAAGAGCAAACACATCTTCTCCCTTTGCTATCAGTCCCAGCCAGTTGGGGATAGCCTGCTCATCACCATAATCTGCCACCCAGGCATCCTCGAGACGGCCGAAGCAACGGTACTCCGTGTGCCCAGTCTTCCCGCAGGTCTGACCCTTCAGGAGGCCCGTGCGCTTGACATAGGAGCATCGAGAAGAGCCCCCAGGGGAACCACGCTAGACAACCAACTCACGAAGCTGCTAAGGGGTGGGGTTGTTCGGGAGGCGTGGCAGCTACGGACCACTCCCATAACCTCCACCGCCACGAGCTGAGCCCCCATAGCCTCCACCCCTGCCGGCTCCACCCCGACTGCCTCCACCACCCCCGCCGCCTCCACCAGGCCCGCCGCCTCCACCACCCCGGCCACCTCCACCACCCCCGCCACCTCCACCGCCTCCACCTCCGGTGCCACCTCCACCGCCTCCACCCCCACCACCACCACCCCCGCTACCACCACCGCTAGCGCCACCCCCGCCTCCCTTACCCCCCTTGCCCTTGCCGCTGCGGCGCCTATCACTAGGGGCAGACGCATCGCCGACTTCTTCAGCACCAAGGAGGTCAACAGCAGCAGCAGTGTCAACTGAGGGGATGAGAGGGGAGGGAGCACACCCTTCAAAGAAGGGGGAGCGGGGAGTGCCACGAGAGGCAGCGACAGCGACAGTACTGGTCTCAGCCTCGAGAAGGTACTTCTCCAGCGAGGCAAGCGTGAGCTCAGTGGGGTCAAGGGCGAGAAAGTGGTCCCTAACTGTGCGGAGGGAGTCCGGGAGTCGGGTGACAAGGAAGTACAGGGTGATGTAAAGCGGGGGGGGGGGTTCTCTTTGAGGAAGGCCGACTTGAGAGCGGCGCGGTAGCGAGTCTCACTAGAGCGGAGGTGGGTCATGAGGTCAGCAACAGTGCGGAAATCCCAGAGCTCAAAAAAGAGGTACGGCAGAATGAGGCGGCCTACGGCAGCAGTAGATGGGGAGGAGTAATGAGCGACAACTGCGTCATAGAGGGCTTTCGCTGTCTTGTGCTGGCCAAAATGGGCTCTCTCAGCTAGCTGGAGGTGATTGCGGACAGCAAGGCGGGCAGTAGCGTCACGTGTGAGCCACTTCGACTGATCTGAGCGGTCGGCTGTAGCAGGTGGGGAGAGGAGGGATCCGGACGTATGCTCTATCAGTGAAACTCCATCCCTAGCCTCGCTCTGCAGGAACAGCTGGAGATCGTCGAGCCAAATGTCAAAGCTAATCGGGCGACCCTCCGCATCAAAGCTAAGAACCGAGATGGTGGCCATAGTGGCAGGAGCAGCAGCAGCAGCAGTGGTGCCAACAGTGGCAGTAACAGCAACAGCAGCAGTAGCAGCAGCAGCAGCAGCAGCAGCAGCAGCAGTAGGGCAGTGCGGCTCGGTAGGGGCAGGACAGCGCGGCTCGGGCAGGGCGGCGCGGCGCGGCGCGGCTCGGGCAGGGCGGCGCGGCGCGGCTCGGGCAGGGCGGCGCGGCACGGCGCAGCGCGGCAGGGCACAGCGCAGCAGCGTGTGCGGCAGCAGCAGCTCAGGCGCAGCAGCAGCAGCAGCAGCAGCGTAGCGCGAGCGGCAGCAGCAGCTCAGGCGCAGCAGCAGCTCAGGCGCAGCAGCAACAGCGCGGTTGGCAGCAGCTGCGCAGCAGCAGCAGCAGCGCGCGGCGGCGCGGTTGGCAGGGCACAGTGCAGCAGCGCGTGAGGCAGCAGCAGCTCAGGCGCAGCAGCGCGCGGGCTGTTCGCGGGCAGGGCGAGCAGCGCGCGGGCAGCAAATGCAGCGCGCGAGCAGCGGGCGCAGCGTGCAGGCAGGGCGCGCAGCGAGCACGGGCAGCGCGCTTGCAGGCAGCGCGAGCAGGGTAGCGCGACCTGTGCGGGCAGATGGCGCGCGTGCAGCAGGCAGCGCGCTAAGGCAGGCAGCGCGCTAGGGCATGCAGCGCGCGTGGCAGCAGGGCAGCGCGACGCTTTTCGGGCAGGGCAGGACAGCACACGGGCGCTTCGGGCAGGAACAAGCGGAACTATCGGTAGGCCCTAAAAAAAACCTAACAGGTATCCTGCTCTGAAACCATGTCAGAATTATCTGTGCAGGAATGATGAATGACTAGCAACAGGGAGATACAAGTATGAAACCCTAACTGGGGTTGTACTCTATACTGAGCATCTTAATGTAGCCTAGCAGAACTAAGAACATACAAATATGTTTTGACACACCCCCCTAGGCAAACTGAGGGATAGCCAACACAACAGACGGTCACAAGACCAGTCAGGCAAGAGAACAAAACAATGCAACGCCCAGGGTGGATCTCAAGATCACCACTCATTCTGAGCACAAGCAAGCGGCCACAAGGCCAGTTCACATGCAGAGTTATAATAGCAAGGCAGTACACTGATCACAACCTAGCAAGAGGAAACATGCAGGTATAAATATAGATATCAGTGTACAACAAGTGCAAGATCAAGAGACAAGCAGGTGAGGCAGAACGGGCAGAAGCCCAAGAGCAGTGCAAAAACGCGAGGGCACTTATCACAACATCACAACTCTCACCGCCATGGATCCTGCGATACCTTCACTCGCCTCAATGTCACACAATTTCTTGCCTGATTGTTATATTTCTTTAAAGCGACGGTGCACTTTTGGCAGGGTTGGGTTCAGAAGTTTTTGTTTTGAACCAGGCTTGCCAGCGCGAAAGTGTTGGCTGGCGAAAACCAGGATTTCGTGCGGACACTTTTCATCCGCAGTAACTGTTCGCCAGGGTCTTGGGTTTTGGGTGGCAAATGTGCACCGTCGCTTTAAGCTATCGATCCAGTTTGACCAGAGCTTTACGAAGATACCATTATTGTGTTCATACATGGAACATTCGGTCTTCTAATCTGAGTTCAGGGATTGTCAGGTTTCCAACCTCAGGTTCGGCATTGGGTTTGTCATGGCTGCCTAGAAGACTCCTTCACAACGGGGATTGGTTACGGGAACCGGAACCCCCTAGTCTTCTGAATTCCTTATTAACAACATCGGTTTCATCAAGCTTTGACATCATTCATACTGCTACTACAAATGCGCCAGATCATCAAGTTTTCATCAGGGCCGAAGCCAGGGTGTTGGTGCTCAGAAGCTGCTTTCTCTCAGGCTTTCATCGCCTGTCAGCGGGCTTTCATCATCGCACAATGGCCAAAGGAGGTGGTCGCAATGGCAAAGGAGGTGGCAAACAAGGCGGGAAGACGGTTACGACTGGTGAAACTACCCCCCCGTCAAGTACGGAGCACTCCCTGCTGGACAAGAGTCCGCTGGTCTCAACCTCTGCTTTGCCTTCGGAGCTGCAGAAGAAGTCCCTTGATGATGATACCCGCGCATCCTTGTTCGAACGCCTCTCTGCGCTCAAAGTCAACGGGTTGGTGGACAGTAAGACGGAAGGAGTTAAAGTTGACCCACCTCCTCTGCCAATTCCATCGTCGTCCAACGTGAACTCGCCGGATCCACCCGCGGCTCATGTGGAGGAAGGGGTTGGTGGTTTGAACGAAGCAGTTGAAGATGATTGGTGGAACAGTAACTCAGACGATGAGTTTGACCCGGTTGTTGTTAGTCTGTTATCTGCACAAGTCAGCTTCCCAATAACACTGCTAATACCGTTTGAACTAGACGGTGAAGTTCCGAGGACCAAGGCATCGGTTATTGCTTACTTGGATTTCTAGAAGGCTTCATTGACTGCCGACGTCCTTAAGACAACCAAGTTATAGATTCTGCCAGCGACGTATCTGTATAAGAAGAAGTATGGAAGGCTCCAGGTTACTTTCAAACAAGCTCGCGACGCTGACTTCATTTGCATACGGTCGATCGAGCATGACTATGGGAAGGACAAGTCGATTCAGCTGGATTGGCAGCATCTCAAGAATGCGACTTACCTATGTGAACGTCACCTTCATCCGGAGGCGGTGGAAGTGGTCCTGAAGTCGGTCTCGGCCGATGTATCGCCTGATCTGATTCGCATAATGCTTGTTGATGTTCCGCTGCTTATTGGTAAGAAGGGGAAGAGTGCTTTTAACAATGGTGGCGGTTTCCACAGAGTCCAGGACCCTGTCACCGACATGGACACAGACAAAGTGAAAGGCTTGGCGATGCAGCATGAGAATGATGTTTCTCCTTGGCGTCATGCGATCACAGACCCATCGAACAACAGCAAGAGGTTGCTGGTGCACTACATGGCGTTGGCCTGCGACTTCTGCAAAGGACAGCACCTGACACAGTTTCACAACGCATACGTTACTGAGCGCCAAGCCAACATCGGCAAATGGAACCTGGCCGTTAGGAAGGTTCATGAGATCAACGGTATCAATGTGGATTCGCTGCTGCTTTCGCTCTCTGCATTATTTCTTTTCGCTGACCTCGCCGCTGACACTTCACCCCGAATCCCACCTTACAGCTGCCTTGCTGAAATTCACAGCGCTCTTGAAGGGCATTCTCAAAGACCCCGCTATAGTACTCACCTCCACAGGGGGTTCGAGGGAGGACTGGGTGTGTGTCGTCACGGTCTGCGAGAAAGCTCAGGGGACCAATTTTGAGCAAGCATCGACCCATGCTGCGACTCTTCGTCACCAGACCAACCTGGCCAAGCCAGGAGCGGCTACGCGCGCCAGCAAGGGTGCGACCAGCCTCGCTGTCCTCCGCAAGGAGTTTGCCAAGTAGCCTGCTCAAGGGAGTTTCAGACAGAGAAGGGAGATTCAGCTGCAGTCAGGAGGCATCCCAGTGTAGTGCTAGTGGTAGTGTTGCTGGATAGAATGGCTAATAGAGGAGTCTCACCTGTATCAGCAGTAGCTTGCAATCTCACAGCCTGTGGATCCGAAGGGGAAGATGATAAAATGCAGAGGCTGACTAAAAAACAAGGCGGATATCGCTGTTATCACAGACACACGAATTGATGCAGATCATAACTTCGGGACGCAACTTAGGCCGGTTGTATTGGTGGCGGTTGGACCATCAGGAACGGCAGGCGGGGTAGCAGTGGTGAGCTTCATACCTGGTATGGAGCTTAAGGAGTTTTACCCGCATCAGTCGGGAAGGCTGCTGGGGGTGATGGTCAAGTGGGGAGACATTGAGGTAATCCTGGTTGCAGTGTCCTTCCTGCGCAAGCGGGGAGCAGTGGCCAGTTCTACAGAGACTGCCTAGGGCCTCTCATCAGGACATTACCAAGCGTGCTCAATATTCTGGTGATGGGCGATTTTAACGTGGAGGACCCGGAGCTGGATAAAACGTCCAGGACGGGGTCGGCGGCGTAGAATCAGCGGTTGGAGCTGGATAAAACGTCCAGGACGGGGTCGGCGGCGTAGAATCAGCGGTTGCTAGACTGTTGGGCGTGCACACCTTTGAAAGACTCCTTTCGATTCCTGTACCCGGACAAACGCGAATACACCTTTTACTCGAAGGCGAAGAAAGCGAGCTCCAGAATCAACAGTGCACTGGTGTCGCAGCCCCTGCAGAGCAAGCTGGTAGACGTCTGGCACAGAGAGATTACAAACAAAATGACAGACCACTGGTACGCGGTGATGGTGTCGCTAGAGTCATCCACAGCGGTAGAAAGAGTTCTGGGGATCCGGAGATTAAGAGGAAATCGGGCGAAGAAATGGGGAGTCAGGAAGATAGTGAAGAAGGTGCTTGATGGTGCTGCAGGCGACCTCGGAGTGGCACTTCCGAGGCTGACGTCGTGCCTAAGAGCCTATGAGAGAGAAGAAATGAAACGGGCGGATGCGACAAAAAAACATTTATCAAGGGAGGTGGAGATTTTCCAGTACCGGCTGATGCTGAGCCCGAACTGCCGGCGCACGGCGGAGATCCTGCTGAAAAAGAAGAGCTGCTTTTAGCATATGAAAACAGACATTGAGAGAAGCTGCAGGTGTGGGCAGGGGTCAATGTAGAATTGAACGATGAAAAAACATCGGGCTTCCTGTCAGCTAAGATTAAAGTGCGGAAATCCAAGACGATGATTGAGGAGGTGGCCTTCAAAGGATCCAGCTATAAGGGGGAGAGGAAGGTGCTCTCAGCGGCGACGAAGTTCTTCAGAGATGCCTTCTGTGCCGACGATCCGCCGAAACAGTCGGAGGCACCACCAAAGGCCCTGCTGCCGGTGCTGGGATTTTTTCAAAGGCTTCAAAACCACAAGAAGTAATATTCTTAGTTTAAGTATCTTTATAGGCTACGAGGCCTTCTAGTTGCGGTCCAGTGCGGTTTAAAGCGGTGGAGCGTGGTTCAGTGCGGTAACAGGCGGTCCAATGGGCTTGAGTGCGGTATTGGGGCGGTTGAGAGGGGTCTAGAGCGGTTTTGGTAAATCAATAAAAATGGCTAGGGTGAACAACATGGAAAATGGAAATTGATAAGACTCCCCAACATCTAATTTACTCCTAATGAACCAGTTTTCTCTCTGCAATTCGATTTCTTATTGTTAAGATTGGGAGCTACTAGGGCTTAGGACTTAGGCTTAGGATGGCGTGAGAGAGTAGGCAAAAGAGGGTTTCGATATGGAAAGCATACAAGATATAGGAAAGGGGGAAAGGAGAGGGTACACTGTCAGAACTAGCAGTCAGAAGGAGAAATGAAGAAAGGAGGGTTTGCACTAGCAGCAGTTGACATACATATAGGAAACCCTAATTGGGTTGTACTCGCTATAAAGTACCCCACTGCAGGCTAGACAATAATAACATTATGACACACCCCCATAGTCAAAGTGGGGTATAATCAGCACAGCAAGCAGTCAGAGAGCAAGTCACAAAGGCAAGCAAAGCTAAAAGGCAGTCACAGAGGGCAAGTGAGGAGGAGTGACTGTGAGAGGAGAGTAGATTGGAGGCGACGGCTGAAGCTGCAGGCGCACGGGCAACAGAAGCGGCTGGCACAGTGGCTACCGGAGCAAGGGCCCCGGACTACTGGAGTAACAGACTCCGCGGCTACGACGAGCGGCAGGAGCTACGGACCCACGGGCGGCTGGCGCAGCAGGCTCGCTGGGCTACCGAGAGCAAGGGCTCCGGACTACTGGCGCTGCTGGCGACACGACGGCTACCTCCGCGCAACCTCCCCCAACAGTCCCACCCCCCTTTCACACACCCCTTGCTGTACCCCTAGCTCCACTCCCACGTTACCCCCCTAGCACCACTCCTTCGGCTCCCCACACACCCACCCCCCTGAGCGGCAGCTGCAGCAGCGGGAGACGGAGGAGGAGGAGGAGTAGGGGACGGCGCACACAACCGGCACCCCAACAACCGCCACCCCCACACTCCTCACCCCCAAACCCTAAAACGGGTGGCACGGGGTAGGAGCGCGGGGGACGGCGAGGGGGACGGTGCGCGGCCCCCAGGGCGCCACCACGGGGCAGCGAGGGGCCGCGCGCGGCTCCCCAGGGCGCCGCGACGGGGCAGCGGGGGGTCGCGCGCGGCTCCCCAGGGCGGCGCGACGGGGAATCGGGGGCCGCGCGCGGCTCCCCAGGGCGTCGCGACGTGACGACGCGAACGGGGGGGGGGACGCGCGGCCCCCGGGGCGCCTCGACGGGCGACGGGATGGGGGGGACGCGCGGCCCCCGCGACGCCACGACGGGCGACGGGAGAGGGCGCCACGACGGGCGACGGGATGGCGGGGGGGGGCGCGCGCGGATCCCCCAGGGCGCCGCGACGAGGCGACGGGATGGCGGGGGGGGGGGGGGGGGGGGGGGGCGCGCGGATCGACGGGGTAGAAAACCGCCGCGCGCCTCGGGGCGCACGGCGGGCAGAAAACCGCCGCGCGCCCCGAGCGCACGGCGGGATGAAAAACGCCGCGCGCTCCGGGCGCGCGGCAGGAAGAAAGGGTCACGCGCCAGGGGCGCGCGACAGCAGTAGAGCAGCGGAAGCATCGGGTGGGGCCCACCCACAGGATCGACCCAAGGGGGTCGACCTGCTCTGAAACCATGTCAGAACTAGCAGTCAGAAGGAGAAATGAAGAAAGGAGGGTTTGCACTAGCAGCAGTTGGCATACATATAGGAAACCCTAATTGGGTTGTACTCGCTATAGAGTACCCCACTGCAGGCTAGACAATAATAACATTCTGACATACACCACCAGCAGTTGGTTCTAATAACTAAACTAGTGTACTAACAAGTTGTAGGCAACTATAAGATATGCAATAAAATTAACACACCCCCGTAACTGCCTACGGCTATAGCTAGTGGTTTCTGGCACCATGTCGCCTGGAGAGCGGTTGCTGTAGCTGGGATATGCACAGAAACAGCGGTGGCTGACCGGTAGCACCTGTAAACGCCAGAACGGAGCAGGAGTAGGAGCAGTGATAAAACGGAGGGCGAAGGCTGCTGGTCGCTCGCCTGCTGCGAGCAAACACAACTGGTTGAGAGGAGGAGGAAGCTGGTGGTGCACAGGAGGGAGCGCAAAAGAGGCGGCTGGAGAAGAGGAGAGGAGAGGCGGCTGGAGGAGAGGAGAGAGGAGAGGAGAGGAGAGGCGGCGGCTGGCGCGGCAGAAGCTCTCCCGCCACCCCCTCACCCTCCTCCCCCCCCCCCCCCCCCACAGCGACAGGCGCTGCAGGGAGAGAGAGGAGAGAGTGAGAGGTGGAAGGAAGGGGGGCGGCTGCCTGCTCATACCCGCCACCCCAAAAATCTCTCCCCCTCCCTCCCACTGCGACAATCGCAGCAGGGAGAGGGAGGAGTAGGCGAGGCGACGGTGCAGTCGGCTCACGGCGGCCAAAACCCCCACGCCACCTCATTGGCATGCTGGTGCATTCGCTGGCCCGTACGCAGCTGGTTCCGCCGGCGCGCTGGCATGTCACTGACGCATTCGGTGGCGGATCCGCTTGCGCGCTGGCGGATCTCGCTAGCGCGACGATGGGTCGCTGGCGACCGTCGCTGGCGCTGGAGACCGTCCCTTGCGCTGGCGACCGTCGCTGGCACTGGTGACCGTCTCTGGCGCGCTCGAGCTGGCGCTGGCGACGATCGCTGACGGCAGGCGCTGGCGCTGGCGACCGCCTCTGGCGCGCTCACCACCGCTCGCTGGCACGCTAGCCACGGGCAGGGCGTGACGGATGGGCTACGGGCAGAGCGCGATGGAACCCCTGCGGGGCGCGACATGACTGACGCTAAGGGTGGGCCCATAAAAATGAGCGGTCCTAAACCGGGACCTGCTCTGAAACCATGTTAAAATTAGGAGCTACTAGGGCTTAGGACTTAGGCTTAGGATGGCGTGAGAGAATAGGCAAAAGAGGGTTTCAATATGGAAAGCATACAAGATATAGGAAAGGGGGAAATGAGAGGGTACACCACGAGCAGTTGGTTCTAATAACTAAACTAGTACACTAACAAGCTGTAGGCAGTTATAAGATATGCAATATAATTAACTCTTATGCGCATATCGAGCACCAAAAAAATAAAAACACCGCGAAAGTGCCTTGTGTTAAGATGCGTACATAGCTTAGGAAACATGTTTTGGAGGCATTCGAGCATGGCGAGAGGGAGGGAAGCGAGATTGGCCAAAAGAGGGCTTCACTACGGTAGAAGAGTTACAATCATACAACATGAGCGATCATTAAGTAGTGAGAATACGAACGGTAAAACGAAAAATGAACGAGCAACGCTATGGAATGCACTAAGCCATACGCATCTAAGCTAAGTTAACAAAAGAGGGTACACAATTTACTGTACAAGTAGTAAAGGGGTTTGTAATTGATTTGTATGACGCTCTGCCAGATTCTAAGGACGTGGGCCCAATCGAGTTTGATCGCTACTGATCTGATCGGGTCGGATCTGGTCGGGTTGCTTGTGATCGCAGTGCCCGAGCCGCCCGATCAGAGATGTTTTTCGTAGAAGCTTTTCAGCGCCTGCTCAGCAAGCGCGTTACATTTACCTTGCATTTTCGTCCCCATTTTAGCGAGATTGGCGACCAGATTTCACCTCGCAAAGATCTTCGTTTTCCTCTAAGTGCAACAGTGTAACTACTCGCAAGCATCGCTGTGGGCCCCGATCACATGCAATCAAGTGATCGCCTGTGATCGAGGAAAATTGGCTCTGATTGGGGTGAAAATTGGGTCTGATCGAGTTGGGGTGATCAGTTGATCGCGATCAGCTGATTGCCCCCGATTGCCTGAAATTGGGTTCCAGGCTTCCTGGAAATTATTGATCGCATGTGATCGAGGCGATCAAACTCGAGTGGGCCCACGTCCTAAAACACGCATCTTTTTGACCTATCTAGAACACGTGTACACCTGTGTGGTGAACACGTGTACTGTACACCCGTCTTGGCCAGTCGAGTTGTACTGTATTTGCATGAAAATACCAACAAACGGTCCCAATTGTGTGAGGGTTTTTTTTTAAGGCTGTCTTGACTCCAAATGTATTTACCGAAGGAGTCTGGCTTTTAAAAGTGTAGTTCGATAATGATGGTGCTCCTTCGCACTACCTGAACTGAGGTCCGTTGGATTCTAGGGAGCGGCGTCTGGTTTCTTATCTGGTTGAAATCCAAAATCCGCTCCGTCCAGCCGGTTCCTCACTTGGCTGGACGAGTTTTTAGGACATCCAATGGAGGTCTGAGGGCATTTCGGACACACGCTTAGGAGTCAGGGTTTGTGGTCGTTCCTGACCATAATTTTTATGTACACGTATTTCCTCCTTCCCCAACTTTTTTTTTTAATACGGGGTCGTGTACATCATACTGGTCTGGCTCGCCCCAACTTCCAGAAACAGCCGAAAAGTAGATCCAGCTTGCAGCATTTCCGTGGCGACAATTTACATTATTTCCCTAATGAATGAAGGCCATCTTGGGAGCATGAAGGTCTGCTATCTCAAGGGGTGCGTTTCCTCACGTGCACAACCAGGTTTTCCCCGCTTGGAGCAAGATTAGCAGTGTTCGGTTTCTCGCTACCCCGCCACACGGGCACACCGGGCTCTCTTGTTGCTAGGAGCTGGAACTGAAGAGCGCGGATCTAGACAGACACTACAGGATCCACGGCATGGCCGACTTGCAGCACGAGCACACACCTACGCAGGCACCGCATGGCGAGGCGGAAGCACTTGCTGACCCAGACAGGCACTCAGGCACTAGCGCTCGGGAGTATGTAGCGCAGCCCCAAGCAAACACTCTCAAGCGGCCTTGGGTAGGCCCTACGCAGCCACTCCTCCTCGGTCTCCGGCGCCTGAGCTCGGTAGACCGACTTTGCTCGGAGGGGACACCATGCAAACGACACCGCGAGGCACCAGCCGCCCCCATGAGTACCAACGACATGCTCGGTGTACCGCCGCTCTCAGGAACTTCGCAGCGGCTTAGTAATGGGGATGCTCAGCCTCCTTTGGCTGAGGCACCACTCACGGTTGGTGAACAGCGGGAGGCGGCTGTTACCCCACGCACGCCCTCGGTAGACCAGCAAGCATCGCCCAATTGCCCACACGCATCCTCTGGGCTGGTGGATGCACAAGACACCCGAGGGGTAGATGGGCGTGGGCAGGAACCAAGTGATCCGGGGATGGACAGGGCAGTGGCGGCGTGGGAGGCGCAACGCCGGCACTTGCAGGAGCTGCATAATAGGCGGCGGCGCGAGCTTCCACTTGGTGCCACGGCAACAGAGTCGCCCGGCACTCTTGGAGCTTCAGTGGGTCCTAGCAGGGCTCCACTTGGACCGCGCTTGGCACGACGGCAGGAGCTGAGGCGTTTGTTGGTAGCTGGCACGGGCGGTCGGCAAGAGTGGGCGACGGCAGAGCAGGCGGAGTCGACAGCGGGGAGGCAGGAGGTGCAGGGGGCCCTGCTGGCGGATGAGGGCCGGGAGTGCGGGGCAGGTGGGCAGCAGGGGGTGACGGATGCAGGCCTGTCGGAAAAGGTGCTGAGGAGGCAGCCGAGCCGTCTGGCGGAGGGCCAGCTGGGCCTGCCGACAAAGGTCCAGGGGGAGTTACTCGAGGAGGAGCATTGGGAGCGTGGGGAACAGGGACGGAAACCAGGGAGGGAGCAACCGGAAACGCTGTCGGCGATGCAGCAGGGTCTGCCGGTGGCTGCAGGGGAGACTAGAGACATCAATCCCTTCCCGAAGGCACGAACGGGGGCGTCTCTAAAGGGATGGGCTGGAGCTGTGGAACATACTTTTCTCTTTCGGAGCGCGCAAGGACAAGGTGTGCAGCCCGCGAGCACGGGGCAAGAGGGCGTGCGCCGTCGTGGTCGAGGTCGCGGTCGTGGTCGTAGCGGGACTGCTCAACGAGGGCGCCTCGCGGGCCAGCACGAGCAACAGTCGGAAAGGCAGCCAAGTGAGTTGCAGGAGCAGCAGTTTGAAAGGCAACAACAGCGGAGTCAGCAGGGTGGGCTGCCTCCCCGGCAGCATGAGCAGCTGGGCGAAGGTCAGCAGGGATGGCAGCCAGGAGAGCAGCAGAAACTGTGGCTTAGGGAGCAGCAGGAACTGCAAATGAGGGAGCAGCAGGGAATGCAGCCAGGAGAGCAGCAGGAACGGCAGCCAGGGGAGCAGCAGAAACGGCAGCCAGGGGAGCAGCAGGACATGCAGATAGGGGAGGAACAGCAGGAAATCCAGATGGGGGAGCAGCAGGCACGGCAGCCAGGAGAGCAGCAGGAAATGCAGATGGGGGAGCAGTTGGAACTGCAGCCTGGGGAGCAGCAGGAGCTGCAGCCAGGGGAGCAGCAGGAAATGCAACGGGGGGAGCAGCAAGAAATGCAGCCAGGAGAGCGGCAGGAAATGCAGTCAGGAGAGCAGCAGGAGCTGCAGCCAGGGGAGCAGCAGGAAATACAACGGGGGGAGCAGCAGGAAATGCATCCAGGAGAGCAGCAGGAAATGCAGCCAGGGGAGCAGCAGGAAATGCAGCCAGGGGAGCAGCAGGAAATGCAGCCAGGGGAGCAGCAGGAAATGCAGCCAGGGGAGCAGCAGGAAATGCAGCCAGGGGAGCAGCAGGAAATGCAGCCAGGGGAGCAGCAAGAACTGAGGCTGGAGGAGCAGCACCCGGGAGAGCAGCAGGGGCAGCAGCTGGGCACCTGGGTGGGTGATACATGGGAAGTCATGGGTGTAGCGAGCCCACTTCGAGTGGAGCAGCAAGAAATGGAGACAGATTTGGTGCCTGTGTCATAGCTCTCGGGCCACAGTGGGGAGCACCAACAAGATCTTTTTGTTCCTCCTCGGGAGCTGCAGATAGGGGAAACGGATCAGAGAGGGCAGCAGCTGCGTGAGCTGGGCGCTCAGGCGCAGGGGCCCTTGGACGACCAACTGCCACGAGGCAAGGGCAGGAGGCGACGCGGAGGCCAGGGCAAGCAGCGGTCGGGCAATCAGCAGGATCAGCAGGCAGAGGGCGAGTTGGGGCGGCCACTTACGAGCCAACGTCCGGGAGGCCAGCTGGTGCGACGGCGGCCACTGTTAGGGGAACAGGGAGTGACTGCAGCACCTGAGGGCGTGCAGCAGGCAGGGGGACAGCAGGGAGTGACTGCAGCACCCCAGGGCGTGCAGCAGGCAGGGGGACGACAGGGAGTGACTGCAGCACCTGAGGGCGTGCAGCAGGCAGGGGGACAGCAGGGAGTGATTGCAGCACCTCAAGGCGTGCAGCAGGCAGCGGGACAGCAGGGAGTGACTGCAGCACCCCAGGGCATGCAGCAAACAGCGGGACAGCAGGGAGTGACTGCAGCACCTGAGGGCGTGCAGCAGGCAGGGGGACAGCAGGGACGGATTGCAGCACCTCAAGGCGTGCAGCAGGCAGCGGGACAGCAGGGAGTGACTGCAGCACCCCAGGGCGTGCAGCAGGCAGCGGGACAGCAGGGGGTGACTGCAGCACCTCAGGGCGTGCAGCACGCAGGGGGGCAGCTGGGGGCGAGGGCAGCACTTCAGGGCGTGCGGCAGCGGCAGCAGCAGCGGCAGCAGCGTCAGCAGCAGCAGCAGCAGCAGCCCCCCCCGATCCCTCCGGAAAGCCCCACACCGGGGGTTGCGGAGAATTCAGCCACTCCTGACACGGCTCCACTTGCTCCAACTTGTGTCCCTTGCGAGTTCTGCTTTCACACATCTCCGCCTGGTGGTGCGGCCTCCCGCCACATAGTTGCATGTAAAGCGGCAGATGCTCAGCGGCGGGCTCAGGCCCTTACTTCCTCCCCGAACCTGAGCGAGGTCTTCGGGGCAGATCCAGTACCTCCGCGGGATATCGGCGAGGAGGTGTGGGGGGCGGTGCCTTCGTGGGACTGGGAGACTTTTTTCAGTATTCATTCTGTGTCGGGAGAGCTTCTTCGTCGGGTCCCGCAGCGGGCGCGACTGGGGGTGCTTGATGCATTGTGCTGCATTCTCAAGAGACTGAAGGCTTCCCCTGGGGATGAGGCGGCGACGCTGATGTTCCTGGCCTTCCCGCGCCTCATTTTGGGAGTCCCCGCGAAGGAGGGTCTTGGACGAAGGGCAGCCATAGTAGGGCGTCTCGGAAAGTTCTGGGCAGGGGAATGGCAACAGCTGTTCGAGGCTGCCTCTGCCGCGTTGACTCCGGCGGCGCGACCTCTTGCCTTCTCCTTACCTGAGCGAGATGCGGATGCCATCCGTTTGGCCCGATGTCGCACGAGGTGCCAAGTGGGGGAATGGAGTCGAGGACTAGCATGCCTTACTGCGGGCGACTTGGCGCAGTAAGGCATGCTAAGCACCCGGCCAGTAGACCGGCTGACAGCAAAGCACCCGGCCAGTGAGGTGCCAGTTCCTGAGTGGGTGGAGCACTTTCGCATAGACGTTTCTCATCTTCCCCACCTAACTGAAGACATCCTCAAGCATGCTATTCATTCCGCAGCGCGAGCCTCAGCACCAGGCCCCTCAGGATGGATGACAGAGCACCTCCGAGACACATTTCTCTCGGAGCCTTCCTATCTCCCGCATCTGTTGGAGGTGTTCAGGCAGTGGATTTCGGGATGCGTTTCTGAGCGGGTGCGGCCCTGGCTTGCAGCCTCGAACTTGGTTGGGTTATCCAAGCCGAACGGGGACGTCCGCCCAGTGGCTATCGGAGAGGTGCTCCCTCGGATTCTGGCGCGTGCGTTATGCGTTCTTCTTCGTCCCGACATGGAGACCTACTTCGCTCCTTGTAACCAACTAGGGGTGGGGACTAAGTCGGGGGTGGAGATTCTGGCGCATGCTTTCCGCTCGGCTGTAGCGGTTCATCCGACGTGGTGCGCGCTGCAGATCGATGTAGCGAATGCCTTCAACTCGTTCCATCGGCACGTGATGTTCGACGGCCTCCGCGATTCTCCTTTTGCTGGCCTTATCCCTTTCTTACGCGTCTTTTATGGGGTGCCCAGCGGTCTGTACCTTCGCACAGGCCCCTTTGTCGAGATGCTGGCGTCCGAGCGGGGTTCGCGACAGGGGGATCCATTTGGTCCCTTCCTTTTTGCTTTCACGCAGCAGTTGGTTATGGGGCCTACAATGAAGGATTTCCCTGATCTTCTTTTCTTGAGCTACGCTGATGACAACTACGTTCTTGGCCCGCGGGAGCGGGTGTTGGCGGCGTACGATGTCTTGCGGGAGCGACTGGAGTGGGTGGGCTTGGAGGTGCAATCGCACAAGTGTAGGATGTGGGAAAGAGGGGGGGCGGCAGCGTCTGGGGATATTCCGCTGGGAATGCAGCAGTCGTGGACGGGGTTAACAGTGGTGGGGGTACCTATTGGAGAGGAGGATTGGGAGGTGGCGCGCTTGAGGGAGGGACTTTTGCAGCTGCGATCACCTCTACCTTGGCTTCCTATTTTGAACCACCCCCAGATTGCCTCCCACTTGTTGGCTGTTGCCGTGTCTGCGCGGCCGCTCTTCTTGACTCGCACTGTTCCCCCTCGTCCTGAAGTTCTTGACGCTTTCAGAGATTGGGATGGGGCTTTGGAAGAGTGCTTTGAGCAACTTTTCCGCCAGACACTTGGGACTTCAGTCCTGATAGGTCGCGCATGGCTCACCTGCAGCTGCACCTCCCGGCTCGTTGGGGCGGGTTTGGCATTCGTTCAGCAGCAACTCTTAGCCCTCTCTCTTACGTCTGTGGGTGGTGCCAGGCTGCGAGTGCTGTTGTCAAGCTGGGAGTAGCGGGCGAGGAGCAGATGTTCAGTGAGTTCTTCCGCACTCCGCCGGCTGGGGATTTACTGGACCCTTGGTTTACCAAGGCCCTTGACCAGCTCCCGCCTGTTGTCAGGCAAGAATTGCCGAGTTTGGGGCTCTGCACTACAAATCCCCCCCTCCAGCTTTTCCCAGCGCAGCAGCGTCGCTTGGCGGTTGAAAGTCTTCAGTCTCTGCGGCGCATGGCCCGCGATGATGCTACCTTGGCCCGTTTGACTTCCCTTCAGGGCCCGGGTTCGGCAGCATGGGTGTCCGCAGTTCCAGCGCATGATGACGCAACTTTCACCCCTGTGGAGTGGGGCATTTCGGCGGCAATCCGTTTGGGCCTTCCCGTCCACCAGCTTCTGGTTGCTGGCAAGTGTGTTTGCGGTGTGGAGTTCAAGGACCCGTCAGATCCGCACCATGCTCTTCGGTGCAAGTACCAGTACGCCCCGTCTCGTGTTCATGATGCAGTGAAGCTCGTTGTTGCTAAGATAGCCAAGGCATCGGGTGGGGTGGTTACGATCGAGGATGACACGCTTCTGCCGGGGAAGAGAGTGGATGTGGCGGTTAGGAAACCAATGGACGGGGAAAAACATGCGCTCGAGGTGAGCGTCGTGGATCCGGTTTCGCTACCGGTGCAGCAGCATGGGCAGTGTGGGCGGACAGTAGGTTTTGCTGCCAAGGAGCGAGAGAAGAGGAAGGCGACGGATTATCAACCTTTTCTGCGGCAGCACAGGGGGGTTCGTTTCTTCCCGTTGATTCTTGAGACTTGGGGTTGCTTGGGGGGAAGCTTTGGACAGTGGTTACGGCAGCAGGGGGAGGTTCAAGTAAAGGTGGCTCTTAACAAAGGTGTGGGAAGGGGCAACAGCTCGGGTTTCTCGGAATACTTGGTGGGGTCCTTGACAGCCGCGGTAGGGGTAGCTTTGCAGAAGGCACAGGCTTGGGTGATTCTTTTGCGGGCGGCATACACGTTGGGTCAGTCCGAGGCGGAGTGGGTGGAGCGAGGGGGTGGGGAGCAGGAGTTTGGAGAGGGAGCACCATGGGTGGACGTGCCCTACTTGGTCGACATGCGGCTGTAGATGTCTTAGGAAGCAATACTTTGTTTCGGGTTTTGGCGATGGTCTTTTGATGTTTGAGGTAGTAAGACACTTCTAGGAAGGGTTTATGCATGTCTGTATGCTTGTTGAAATGTAACGAAGCATGATTCAAAATATATATATATATGTATATATATATATCGTCGAGGTGATGGGACATACCCTACTTGTTGTAATGATCACATGGCTACCTTGTGGCTGTAATGATGACCGAAACTCAGGAGCCACCAGAGACCATTCTGTACCAGGCAAAATATATCTTTTCCCAGACCGGCAAGCTTAAGCCAACTCCAGTGCCGACCAAAATTAAGGATTTGGAGAATCGCCTTGTCAAAAGATGATCCACAACAATCGAATCACTTGGCATGCGTAAACATTAAATTGTGCTGTACTCTCCAGACATCCCCCTATTTTCTCACAACGACAATACTATTTACCCGTATTGCTTTTCCGGACTCTCGATGTTCCACATCAGAATATCCCTAAGACAGTGAAATTGGTCCTTGCCAATATTTGCATCTTTTATCAAGGTAGTTAGCCAGCTAATGTGGACCTATTCACTCATTCAGCTCTAGGTTTACCGTATATTTTATAGAGCTGTCACTGAAATGGTAACCCAAAACCATGTAAGCTCTTGGGAAATAACAGATTGCGTCATATGTTTTTCCTACTAAAAACATTTATGTTTAAAGGAGCTCTAAACTATGACGTCTAAACAATGTGGTGTGCAGATATTTTACATTGAGTTCATGTTCTTTGCTTACAGTTCATACAAAGTGCTAGCTAGATTGGACTTGTGAGTTTACTTTTTGTGTGTGTGTTTTTTTTTTGTGTTTTTTTTTTCAGGAACTTTCTTCAGTACAGTAATTTCGGTACAATAGGTGTGTGTATTCGTTGACATAATCATTCAAAGTCAGTATTTCCAACTACTCTCTAAACCTTTGCAGGGAACTCAGAACAAATATGACACCCCGATACGCTCTTATGATTTGAACATCAAACGACACCGTGCTGCTTGTCGCATCGACTCCTTTTGAGGCTCTGGGCGGGTGTGCTGATGCTTCTAGTCTGGTGCATCAGATATGAGCGAGTTGGCTGGCAGGCAGTCTGGCAGACCTCCGCCCAACCTTGAAACCACACTCTTGTTTGTTTCTTGTTTTCCTACGTGGTCATAATTTCAGAACAATTGAAAAAGGGGTTGGGTTGGGGACGTGATGAATGGGCTCAGAGCTAGTTAAAGTTGCTAGAATAGCTTTTGCCGTCTATATATATCGTTGCCCTAAGAACATAATACCCATCGGAAAGCAGAGCCAGTCATAACTACACGAACTAATACAATAGATCCTCCCTACTTTTCCCACTAGAATAGAAACAGTTCTGTCAGTATCCTCCACCTATTCTTCACACACTGTCTGTAAATGCCAGAGCACACTTCAAACTGACCAGACCGAATATTTTCTGCTTTTGTTAGTGGGTAAGTCAGACATTAACTCCAGCTAAGCTCTGACTTCGGTCGAGGTTTTGCCAGCTTTTACAGCCAGAACTGCATTGAGCTTCAATGGACTTATTTCCACTGGAAATTGTTTTCCCTGGCTGGACAGATCATGGTGGTAAAAGCTTAGCCAATCCGGTCGTAGTGAAATTTCTAGCCTCCACCCCCCCTCCCCGCAGACCCCCTCTCCTTTTCCATCTCTTCCTGTACTGAAATTCGAGAAGCAGTTTCCATAAAATTTCATGCCACCGAGGGTTCCACTCCCACACATCACCTCCCCTAAACTCACAAACTTTGCACACATCATATTGCTCCCGATCCCTTCCCCAGCGGCCAAGATGGCCCCCAAAAAAACAATATTTGCGTCAGCGGACGTGGTCCTTCGGGCAAGATCAAAACCAGGGTTTTAGCTTCTCAAAACCATTGCTCCAGATTCACCTGTCGGTGGCT
This sequence comes from Closterium sp. Naga37s-1, assembly GCA_947471745.1. Lineage (NCBI taxonomy): Eukaryota > Viridiplantae > Streptophyta > Zygnematophyceae > Desmidiales > Closteriaceae > Closterium > Closterium sp. Naga37s-1. The sequence continues at coordinate 3,088,070 of CANJKZ010000242.1, forward strand.
CGCGGTCGAGCAGCACAGGTCTACAGCAGTTGGGCTCCTTCACGGAATTTGACTCCCTCCTCGCGAAACTCTGACGACAACGTTTCTGTGCAGTAAGTAACTGTAGCTTGTTATTCAAACTGTACATTTTCACCGCCTTTTTTATGAATTGCTGAGTTTGATAGTGACCACTCGTCTGGGTGTCGTTATGTGCGTGGTTGGCTTGTCTCCCAATGACAAGGGAGGACTCGGATGGAGAGGAGGTACCTTCCTGCGTTTGGTGGGGGAAGTGCGCCATTCCAGTTGTCGTTGCGCGGTTTCTGGAACACACCGCCTGCCGCTCGCACCGAATGCCCTTCCCCCACCCCCAGGTGGCCCTTGCGTACTCCGCGCAAGCCATCCCCCTCCTCGCACAGGTGGTGTGGAACCAGCACAGCGCCGCCCACAGGCCACTCCTCCCATCGCTCGAGCACAGCATGCACACCAATCGTGCTCGCACGCCATCTCCAGCTCCAGATTCCATATTTGCTTGCCTTATGACACAGTGGCTTCACTATCCTTGGAGTGGCATCCCCTACAGCAGTCACGCTGGATTCTTTCGACTTCTTCCTGGTCTACGTAAAGCATTTCTATGGCCTATCCAAACGCGTGGAACGGAAACTCTAACACCATATTTAAGCAGGATTCCCTCGCATCAGGTCCGTCCTGTCAGACAGAGGACCATCCACGTCACTCTAAGCTTTCAGACCGCGTCTGCAATAGCTTTAGTCAGAGGGATCGTATTAGCCATATTACCACTGAGCTAAACGCTTCAGGCGGGATTGCCGCAAGCGGGCAGCGAAGGTGTGAGGGGAGCTCGAGGTCCCCGCCAGTGGTGTTCCTATTTGGCCAGCGGCTACAGCAGCGTTCAATCGACCTCGCAATGGAGCCCGTAGAGGATCCCCACAAGAGTGCGCCAGTGATCCGTGGCGGATCAGACGCTCGGCAGCGACTTCCGCCAGTGGTTCGCCGGGCGTCTTTTCCAGACGATCTCGTGGTCGCGGGCGATCCTAACTTCACGTGGTGCGGCGACTCTGGCGGCGAAGCGCATCCGCGAGCGGCGTATTCGTCCCTCCACTCCGTCGGACCTGCTGACGACGCGCTGCTCGTACCTGCTGCGACGGCTAGCTTGAATCTTTCCCTTGGTCCTCCACGCGCTCTTTTGCCGTCCTCGAGGCAGCGAGCTCGCGACACCTTCGTCGAGAGCCTTCCCGCCGTCGCCATGGACGTCGCGGACGCTGCGGCGACTGCGACGGCGCATCGCGATGATCAGACCGGTGACGGGAATCTGACGGTTCGCACCTTCACGTTTCCTCTTCCCGCTGACGAATCTGCCTCGCCGCGTCCCGGTTTTAAGCGAGGCCGAGGCCTCCCCGACGAAGACGACGACGACGACGACGGCGACGACGAGGTGCAAGGGCGGGAACGACCGTCGCGGTCTTTTTCCTCACCGTCCAGTGCGGGTGTCGCGAGACTGAGCACTGCGAAGTTCGCAGGTCAGGGAAGCGGCGGCAGCGGCAAGAACAGCGAACCGTCCCGCGGTAAGTTGTCAGGACGACGTGGCGAGCCGGCGGATGCGGCATTGCCGACCGAGATCAGGCGAATCGCTAGTGGCGCTCGTCTCGCTGCTCCGTCTCTCGTGCCACAAGCCTGTGCTGACCTAGACCGCCAGGGGCTGTCCCCCGAATCGCGCTTCCCGCAGCCTGTAAAAAACGCGCACACCACGGAGTCGCCGCCGCCACTTACCCCCGCTCTCCCGCGCCCCGTGGGCCCGCATATTACGCAGCGCGACCGCGTCCATATGAGTTTCGCACGGGGGCCCCAGGCTCCGCAATTCCCGCAGCCGCCGCCGCCACCTTTCCTGGGCGGCTCGACTGGTGTGGCCAGCTCCGCCGCCACCGCGAGCAGCGCTGCGGCGGCAGCTCCCGCCACAACTGTGGCTGCCTCCGGGGGGTGGAATGGTCCCGACGGCTCGAGCTTGCTCATGCACAGGCGGCTTCCGCCCGTCGCTGACGCGGGGACGGGCTTGGGCGCACGGGGTGGCGATGAGAGGGGGCCCCATGCCCTTGGGCCGGAGGACGAGCAGCGCGAGGCCACCGCGGACGCGGCAGGCGGAGGGGAGCACGGGTGGCAGTGGCACACGCGGCTACGGCGTGCGCGCACGGAGGGGCGGCTGCTGGGGGAGGTGTCGTCGCACAACAGCAACACGTTCGCCGCGGGCGACGAGCGCATGGCGGGGCCGCTGGGCTTAGCGCGCCTGGAGTGGCAGGGGCTGCTCGCTGCAGGCGCGGGCGCGAGGTTCGGCGGTGCTGAGGAGCGCATCGCGGCCTTGCTGAGGGGCGCGGGGGGAAACGCCACGGACAGTGGCAATGGCGGCGGGGAGACGGGGGTGAAGCGCGGAGCAACGTTTCTTACTCCGCGCACGGAGAGTAGCGGGCCTGGGTGGCAATTAGCGCAGCAGCAGATCAACGCAGCGGCGCTCGTTTCCGCTGCAGCTGCTGGCATTGCACCGTCAACCCACCAACGGCAGACGGCGCAAGAGCTGGCGGAGGCGCAGCCAGTGGCGCAACCGAGTCCCCCTCTGCTGCCGCGGTTGCCCGCCCAGCATCCAAGCGGGGGCGCGCTGCTGTCGCCCCACGGGGTGCGTCCTCGCCGCGTGTCCAGCTTCGACTTCTCGCTCATGAGCCACAAAGTGCCCCCACCTCTCCCCCGCGCCGCATCGTACCGCGACCCACCCCCTGCCCCCACCGCTGCAGCAGTTGCAGCGGAGGGGAGGGCGGGCGGAGCTGGGTATGGCGGCAGCGCCGCAGACGTGGGAGGACGGCGCGGGTCGGAAACTGTAGGTGGGGGCGGGGCGAGCGTGAGTCGAAGCGGAAGGGCTGGGGGAGGATCAACGGCAACAGGGACCACCGGGGCTGGGGGGGGAGGGGGGAGCAAGGGGCGGTTGTGGTGTGGTGAGGAGGGGTACAAGTGCAAGGACTGCGGCATGCGCTTCACCAACGCACAGGCGCTGGGAGGCCACATGACGGCGCACACCAAGCGCCGCCGCTCCAACTTCGCGAGCTACAGCTTCAGCGACATGGGGTCGGGCGGCAGCACCGCGTTTGCCATGGCAGGTCCCACCTCCATCGCACCGCCCGCTGTGCCTGCTGCCACGCCCCTCGGCCTCACTGCACCCCCTGCTGCCATCCCTTCAGGGGCGCCCCTTACACACGCCGCTTCTGCAGCAGCGGCTGCCTACTTGGCCAGTGCAGGCGCAGGAGCAGCGGCAATCGGGGGAACAGTGCCATCCGCGCACGCGCATGCAGCGGCAACGGTAGCAGAGCCCGTCCTAGGGTCGCTGCTTGGCCTGGGCCTGGGTGGCGCAGGTAGCATGGGTGTGATGCGAGGCAGTGGTAGGGACGTGGGGGGGCACAGTTTGCAGGAGCGGAGCAGTGCAGCCGCACGACAGCAGATGGTTGGGGGGGGGAGGGCAGACCTGGGATCGGGCATTGGTGTGGGCAGCAGCAGAGAGAGAGTGGGCAGAGGGTTTGAGGCGAGGGGTGGTCGAGGTGATGGCGGGGAGGAGCTGGAGTGGAGCCCGATGGGAATGCAGCGACAGCGGTTGGTGCAGGCATCGGAGAGCAGCCAGCCCACAGTGCAATTCAAATCAGGTAAGCACCGAGCCGCAGGGGTGGAAACATCTGTTTTTTCTAGTCCGCCAGTGTGCTTGGAATCTCACTTCTCCTCCCCGCCCTTTCCTGCCGTCTTTCCATCTCTCCCGTGCCCAGACCCGTCGGACCTGTCGGCGCCAGAGCTGGTGTCAGCAAGAGCATGGTGTCAGCTGGAAAGGTCCAGTGGAGGGGCATCCACGCCCCTTGCTGCAGGCCTATCTCCCTTTGCGCATGCTCTAGCAGCCACAGCTGTCCCTGGTGCAGATGGCCCCCTCTCCTCTGCTGCTGCTGCAGCTGTTGCAAACGCACACTGGGCTTCCTTCAACTCAGGTGCCAGTAGCACCCCTCAGCAACTCCCTGCCACCGCTGCTGCTGCAGCTGCTTCAGTCACCGCTGCGCTGAATCTTTCCCCTTATGCTTTCTCCCAGATGCCCTTTTTAGCGGCACTTTCTGCTTCTCCTGCTTCTGCTGCCGCTGCAGCGGCTGCTGCTGCAGCTGCCGCTGCCACAATGTCCGCTTCAGCGCTACCAAGCATGGTGCATGCGCCTCATAGCCCCCTGCATGCAACAAGCTCTTTTGCCACGTCTCTTGCAGCAGCAGCAGTAGTCGCTGCAGCGGCTGCTAGTGCTGGCGCCAGGGAAACGTCACCCCAAGGCCGTGTTGCGGCAGAGCAGGTTACGCTACGTGGTGCGCAGGCCACGCCAAGTTCGGTAGGTTGGAGTCGACGTGACGACCAATCCCTACCATCTGTAAGGCCTTCCTTAGATGGTGTTCCCAGTAGGCTTGCTGCGGAAGGTGGTGGAAACCAAGACACTGATGTGGAAGACCAAAACGAAAGCAAGGTTCGGATCGACTTGAACCTTGCACTGTAGGAAACGTATGGAGTGGGTGATAATTTGCAAGATGTCAACAACAACTAGTGTGTGCTAGGGAGCATGATAGTGTTGACTTGCATTCTTGCAGTGTTGTGGGCTACTGGTTAGCAGAGTTATACGTACTTGGCGGTGTACCAGGTATTGATTGTGCACGAGCTATGATCTTCCCAAAACTTACACATCCGGATGCCTTCATAAAAATTCTGTTGTTATATTAGAAGCTAATGTGCAGTCAGTAAGACCTTCACTCACATTTCATGTGACCTGTAAGGAAAATTCCTTTTCCTTACGTCGCGTCCCTGCTTACCGCGTACATAACCGTTCCCGCCATCAGCACCCATCCATGAACGTTACCGTCATACCCCGGATATACCCCCATGGGGGGCAATAATAAAGCAGGTTTTTCTAGGGTGGTGGGCTTATAATCGAGTAAATTTATAAGCGCCGGCGTTTATAAAATGACATATATGTTTTTTGGGTTGCGTAGCAACCCTATACATTTGGTAGCACTTTTGGGTCGACTCAAATGAACAGTGCAGTTTTTGTAATTTTCCCAACGTGTGACCCACTCGTTTCAACATTTTCATAACGAGTGTTTCAAATGTGTGGAGATGACAGCACTGAACACATGAGTCTCCAAAAAGGTGGAACCAAATGTGACCTATCATGTCAGAACACGCTCTTAACTCTTGACTTAGTAACTTAGGGTTTACCTAGGAAGCGTGAGTGTCGAGAGTGAGCATGGCAAGAGAATTGGGCAAAGAGGGTCATTCACTAAGGAATGTTTACAAGATATAGGATAGGGGAGAGGATAGGGTACACCACCAGCAGTTGAACCTAATAACTAACTAATACACTAGCAAGCTGTAGGCAGTTAGGATATGCAATATAATTCAACATATCATTCCATAATCGTCGATGAATACGGCGAATGGAACAATGGGTCGTCACCAAACACAATTGACGAGAAAAAACCCAAGTCATGAATGCAAGGGTTTAGGAACATACGAGCAAAAACAACTCATAACAACTGCAAGTGAATGCTAAAATGCATCGGTGCTACAACAGAGATGGTTCCGGTATGCTAAGGCAAGCAACGCTGCCCCAACAACGATCCCCACCTCAAATGCAGACCCGATACACTTAAACATCACACATCAGTTGCACAACACGTGCAAAAACAACACATAACAAGTGCGAGTGAAGTGAATGCTAAAATGCATCGGTGCTACATCAGTGGTGGTTCCGGTATGCTAAGGCAAGCAACGCTGCCCCAACAACGATCCCCACCTCAAATGCAGACCCGGCACACTTTAGCATCACACATCAAATGCATACACGAAACAGACAAGTGCAAACAAACAAACGCACATATCGCACACACGGGCTCACACGCGCACGTACACACACACATAAGCACACGAACACACTGACACACACGCAAACAACCACAGATAGATACAGAGACCGTAATAAACACGCAACCGTCATGAATAAAATTTAGAAATGCATAAATATTTGCTAGCCTATTCCACCTACCCTCTCTACAACCCTCCCTCCCTCCTTCCCTCATCTCCCTTCTTAGCTCACGCGCCCTGCACAAAGCAAAATCAGAGAAGTCAACACATACACGCCCTCCACAAAGCAAAAACAGAGAAGTCAACACACACAAGCCCTGCACAAAGCAAAAACAGAGACGTCAACACACACACGCCCTGCACAAAGCAAAAACAGAGAAGTCAGCACACACAAGCCCTGCACAAAGCAAATACAGAGACGTCAACACCCCCATGCCCTACACAAAAATAAAACCGAGAAGTCAACACACACACGCCCTGCACAAGATAGCAAGAACAGAGAAAGCAACAGCACACCTTGCACAAAAAACAGTGTATGTTCACACGCTGATACAAGAAAGCAAAAAGGCCAAAGGCCATGACGCTAGCGCTTCAGGCGTGGCACACTAGGTACCATGCCAGCGCCCAAGCGTTACAGCCCGCTGCACGAGCGTGTTAGGCACTAGCCGGCTAGTTGCCAGCATCCTAAATGAGCGTCTGAGGCGCCAACAGCTTAAAAGCCGGCACTCTAGTGCAGAAAGGGACACTCATTTGTATAAGTAGCCCCAGTTGCCCAAGCACCAGCAGAAAATACGCTAGTGCCAACGCCCCAGCATGCTCATGCGCTCTCTCACGCGCTCTCACGCGCTCTCTCACGCGCTCTCTCACGCGCTCTCTCACGCGCTCCCTCACGCGCTCCCTCACGCGCTCCCTCACGCGCTCCCTCACGCGCTCCCTCACGCGCTCCCTCACGCGCTCCCTCACGCGCTACCTCAGACGCACCTAAACGCGCACACTCACGCGCAATCTCACGCTCACTCTCACGCGCTCTCTCAAGCGCTCTCTCACGAGTCTCTCAAGTCGCTCGCGCGCACTCTCATGCGTACTCTCACGCACACTCTCACGCGCACTCTCACGCACACTCTCTTGCGCACTCTCTCTCTCACGAGCTCTCTCACACGCTTTCTCACGCGCACTCTCACGCGCACACTCACGCTCTCTCACGCGATCTCTCACGCGCTCTCTCATACGCGCTCTCTCATACGCACCCTCACGCGCTCTCTCACACGCTCTCACACGCACTCTCTCGCGCACTCTCTCACGCCCTCTCTCACGCACTCTCTCATGCGCTCTCTCACGCGCACTCTCACGCGCACTCTCACGCGCACTCTCACGCGCTCTCTCATGCGCACTCTCAGGCACACTCTCACGCACTCTCTTTCGCGCACTCTCACGCGCATTCACTCTCTCACGCGCTCTCTCACTCGCACTCTCACGCGCACTCTCACCCGTACTCTCACGCTCTCTCACGCACTCTCTCATATGCAACCTCACGCGCGCTCTCTCACACTCTCTCTCATGCACTCTCTCACGCGCTCCCTCACGCGCTCTCTCATGCGCTCTCACGCGCTCTCTCACGCGCTCTCTCATGCGCACACTCACGCGCTCTCTCACGCGCTCTCATGCGCACTCTCATGCGCTCTCTCACGCGCTCTCTCATGCGCACACTCACGCGCTCTCTCACGCGCTCTCTCACGCGCTCTCTCACGCGCTCCCTCGCGCGCTCTCTCACGCACTCTCTCACGCGCTCTCTCACGCGCTCTCTCACGCGCTCTCTTACTCGCTCTCTCACACGCTCTCTCACGCGCACTCTCACGCGCCCTCTCACGCGCTCTCTCACGCGCTCTCTCTCAAGCTCTCTCACGCACTCTCTCATACGCAACCTCACGCGCGCTCTCTCACACTCTCTCTCATGCGCTCTCTAACGCGCTCCCTCACGCGCTCTCTCACGCGCTCTCACGCGCTCTCTCACGCACTCTCTCATGCGCACACTCACGCGCTCTCTCACGCGCTCTCTCACGCGCTCTCTCATGCACACCGTCACGCGCTCCCTCACGCGCTCTCATGCGCACCCTCATGCGCTCTCTCACGCGCTCTCTCACGTGCTCTCTCACGCTCTCTCTCGCGCACTCTCTCGCGCACTCTCTCGCGTGCTCTCTCACGCGCAATCTCACGCGCACTCTCACGCGCTCTCTCACGCGAACTCTCACGCGCTCTCTCACGCGCTCTCTCACGCGCTCTCTTACGCGCTCCGCGCCCTCTCACGCGCTCTCTCAGGCGCTCTCTTACGCGCTCTCTCACGCGCTCTCTCACGCGCTCTCTCACGCGCTCTCTCACGCGCTCTCTCACGCGCTCTCATGCGCACTCTCACGCGCTCTCTCACGCGCTCTCTCATGCGCACACTCACGCGCTCTCTCACGCGCTCTCTCACGCGCTCTCTCACGCGCTCTCTCACGCGCTCTCTCACGCGCTCCTTTGCGCGCTCCCTCGCGCGCTCTCTCACGCGCTCTCTCACGCGCTCTCTCACGCGCTCTCTCACGCACTCTCTCACGCGCTCTCTTACTCGCTCTCTCACACGCTCTCTCACGCGCACTCTCACGCGCTCTCTCACGCGCTCTCTCATACGCAACCTCACGCGCGCTCTCTCACACTCTCTCTCATGCGCTCTCTCACGCGCTCCCTCACGCGCTCTCTCATGCGCTCTCACGCGCTCTCACGCGCTCTCTCATGCGCACACTCACGCGCTCTCTCACACGCTCTCTCACGCGCTCTCTCATGCACACCCTCACGCGCTCCCTCACGCGCTCTCATGCGCACCCTCATGCGCTCTCTCACGCGCTCTCTCACGCGCTCTCTCACGCTCTCTCTCGCGCACTCTCTCGCGCACTCTCTCGCGCGCTCTCTCGCGCGCTCTCTCACGCGCACTCTCACGCGCACTCTCACACGCTCTCTCACGCACGCTCTCACGCACGCTCACGCACTCTCTCACGCGCTCTCTCACGCGCTCTCTCAGGCGCTCTCTCACGCGCTCTCTCACGAGTCTCTCAAGTCGCTCGCGCGCACTCTCACGCGCACTCTCATGAGCACTCTCACGAGCACTCACACGCGCACTCTCACGCGCACTCACACGCGCACTCTCACGCGCACTCTCACACGCACCCTCTCGTGCTCTCTCACGTGCTCTCTCACGTGCTCTCTCACGGGCACTCTCACACGCTCTCTCACGCGCACTCTCACGCGCTCTCTCACGCGCTCTCTCTCGCGCTCTCTCTCACGCACTCTCACGCACATTCTCTCTCTCACGCGCTCTCTCACGCGCTCTCTCACGTGCTCTCTCTCACGCGCTCTCTCACGCGCTCTCTCGCGCGCACTCTCATGCGCACTCTCACGCGCACTCTCACACGCACTCTCACGCGCACTCCCACGCGCACTCTCACGCGCTCTCTCACGCTCTCTCTCGCGCACTCTCTCACGCACTCTCTCGCGCGCTCTCTCACGAGCTCTCTTACGCGCTCTCTCACGCGCACTCTCACGCGCACACTCGCGCTCTCTTACGCGCTCTCTCACGCGCTCTCTCATACGCGCTCTCTCATACGCACCCTCACGCGCTCTCTCACACGCTCTCACACGCAATCTCTCGCGCACTCTCTCACGCCCTCTCTCACGCACTCTCTCACGCGCTCTCTCACGCGCACTCTCACGCGCACTCTCACGCGCTCTCTCATGCGCACTCTCAGGCACACTCTCACGCGCTCTCTCTCGCGCACTCTCACGCGCATTCTCTCTCTCACGCGCTCTCTCACGCGCTCTCTCACGCGCACTCTCACGCGTACTCTCACGCTCTCTCACGCACTCTCTCATACGCAACCTCACGCGCGCTCTCTCACACTCTCTCTCATGCACTCTCTCACGCGCTCCCTCACGCGCTCTCTCATGCGCTCTCACGCGCTCTCTCACGCGCTCTCTCATGCGCACCCTCACGCGCTCTCTCACGCGCTCTCTCACGCGCTCTCTCACGCGCTCTCATGCGCACTCTCACGCGCTCTCTCACGCGCTCTCTCATGCGCACACTCACGCGCTCTCTCACGCGCTCTCTCACGCGCTCTCTCACGCGCTCCCTCGCGCGCTCTCTCACGCGCTCTCTCACGCGCTCTCTCACGCGCTCTCTCACGCGCTCTCTCACTCGCTCTCTTACTCGCTCTCTCACACGCTCTCTCACGCGCACTCTCACGCGCTCTCTCACGCGCTCTCTCTCGCGCTCTCTCTCAAGCTCTCTCACGCACTCTCTCATACGCAACCTCACGCGCGCTCTCTCACACTCTCTCTCATGCGCTCTCTCACGCGCTCCCTCACGCGCTCTCTCACGCGCTCTCACGCGCTCTCTCACGCGCTCTCTCATGCGCACACTCACGCGCTCTCTCACGCGCTCTCTCACGCGCTCTCTCATGCGCACACTCACGCGCTCTCTCACGCGCTCTCTCACGCGCTCTCTCACGCGCTCTCTCACGCTCTCTCTCGCGCACTCTCTCGCGCACTCTCTCGCGTGCTCTCTCACGCGCACTCTCACGCGCACTCTCACGCGCTCTCTCACGCGCACTCTCACGCGCTCTCTCACGCGCTCTCTTAGGCGCTCTTTTACGCGCTCTCTCACGCGCTCTCTCACGCGCTCTCTCACGCGCTCTCTCGAGCGCTCTCTCACGCGTTCTCTCCTGCGCGTTCGCTCGCGTGCACACGCCCTCCCTCGCGCTCCGTCTCTCCCCTTCTTCAAATGAAAGTGCAATGCAAGAGGAGACCAATTGACACACAGTATTTACGAATAGAGCAAGAGAAAAAAGGAAATTTCAGAGGGGGGAGGGAGGATGAAAGGACCGGGAACGCACCTGATAACACGGTGCCTCAGAAAACAATCCCCGCTCGCGCACCAACCCGCGATAGCACACCAACCCGCGATTGCGCACCAACCCGCGCTTGCACTCCGGGCAGCGTGGAGGAGGGAGAGCGACGGCGGGGAGGAGGGAGGGCGACGGCGGGGAGGAAGGAGGGCGACGGCGGGGAGGAGGGAAAGGCGACGGCGGGGAGGAGTGAGAGGCAGCGGCGGGGAGGAGGGAGACGCGGCGGCGGGGAGGAGGGAGAGGCGACGGCGGGGAGGAGGGAGAGGCGACGGCGGGGAGGAGGGAGAGGCAGCGGCGGGGAGGAGGGAGACGCGGCGGCGGGGAGGAGGGAGAGGCGACGGCGTGGAGGTAAGGGAGAGGCGACGGCGGGGAGGTAAGGGAGGGGCGACGGCGGGGAGGAGGGAGAGGCGACGGCGGGGAGGAGGGAGAGGCGACGGCGGGGAGGTAAGGGAGAGGCGACGGCGGGGAGGAAAGGGAGAGGAGATGGCGGGGTGGGACGGAGTGATTGTGAGGTGGGAGGAAGTAGCGATGGCGGAGTGGGAGGGAGAGGTGACGGCGGGGAGTGAGGGAGAGGATACGAGGGATGGGAGGGAGAGCGACGGCTGGGTGGGAGGTACTGGCGACGGCGGGGTGTGAGGAAGAATAGCTAGAGAAGAAATTGGTTTGGGGAGGAAAAGGAGTGAGAGCAAAGCAGGTACTTGTCGAGAGGAATCAAGATCAAGAACCAAGCAATGAAGAGCGTCTCGAGTTTGACAGCTGTGAAAGGGACAGAAATTTTCTGCCAGCGCATATGAAAGGGACATAAATTTTGACAGCTGTGAGAGGCACCAAAACTTATTATACATATGAGCACAAGGGTGAATGGCAAGCTTAAAGCCCGAGTACCACATGGTGTTTTATCAAGTTATGTGGGTTTGAAATAGTGTTGGCGAAACCTGAAAAACAATTATTTCGGCATAGTCAGTGTAGCGAAAAAGCGATTGACTGACGAGGAGGAAAGGGGTCTCGCCAAACGCAAAGCTTTGACAAACTTGCAGGGCAGTGTGGGGCGACTGGAAGGAGTGTCGCACGGATTGTTCTTTGACCAATCAGGATCAAGAAGTGGAGAACATCCTTGCCCAATGCAACTACTAGCAAAAACGAAAACGGGAAGCACCAACAACCTCAGAACGAGTGAGGAGAAAAAACACCACGATCAATCAAGCTAACAACTTCACGTGTGAAATAACCGCAGGAAGGAGGTGACGTAGGTGACGAGCCAGAACACGTACATGCTGGGTCGCAGGAAGGAGCGTTGAGAAGAACTCGACATCGCGCGATATGGGAGTACTTCGTGTTGTATTAGGCACGTCGATTACCACTGGCAGCACGTAGGTCGACGGTTTCGGGGCATTGCTCCCGTAAACTGGGCTCGAAAGTGCCTATTACTTAGGGCAATTCCACGCTGTGGGGCGTCCACACTACGCAGACCCTTAGGGTTACGCAAACTTCACTGGTCGTCTAGCAGCGCGTCGACCCGCAAACGTCCAGCGCGCGCACTGGTCTGGTCGACAAGCAGCGTGGAGAGGGCGCTGGAACGAGGCACCACCACGCCAGGACAGGTACACGTGCTCCGCGCCCCTGCACTCTGCGCTCTGCCCCCTGCGCTCTGTGTTCTGCCCCCGGCGTTCTGCCCCCTGCGCTCTGTCCCCTGCGCTCTGCGTTCTGCCCCCTCCGCTCTGCGTTCTGCCCCCTGCGCTCTGCCCCCTCCGCCCCCTGCGCTCTGCCCCCTCTGCTCTGCGCTCTGCGCCCTACGCTCTGCGCCCTACGCTCTGCGCCCTGCGCTCTGCGCCCTGCGCTCTGCGCCCTGCGCTCTGCGCCCTGCGCTCTGCGCCCTGCGCTCTGCGCCCTGCGCTCTGCGCCCTATGCTCTGCGCCCTATGCTCTGCGCCCTATGCTCTGCGCCCTATGCTCTGCGCCCTATGCTCTGCGCCCTATGCTCTGCGCCATATGCTCTGCGCCCTATGCTCTGCGCCCTATGCTCTGCGCCCTATGCTCTGCGCCCTATGCTCTGCGCCCAATGCTCTGCGCCCTATCCTCTGGTTCCTATTCCCCTTCTCGCCAAACCTCCACCCGCCCCCGCCCCTTTCCAACCCCTACCCCTCATGGTTGTCCCCTTCCTCCCTTTCCCCCACCCGTTTTCTTCCTCCCGCATGAGGCAGGGAGGGAGGGCAGGAGAAAGGAATTCGAGGGGGGAGTGTCGTCCACTGCGGCATGTCTCAACCTCTCATGTGTGTCCCGCCCCTCCCCCTCTCCCCCTCCCCCCCTCCTCCTTCCTTTCTCTCTGCCAGCCGCGCCATTCCCCTGTTCCTCCTCGCAGGGGGGGGGGCGCACAACATAGCGGAGTGCATGGCAGCACTCTCCGCCGCGCCCTTCCTCATCTCCGCCGTGGGGGATGACGCTGCAGGCAGGTTGCAATGCTGCTCTGCTCTGCTCCCCATGCCACTCCCCTCCTCCTCTCCTGCTCCCCTCCAGCCTGCCACTCCCGTCCCTCAAGTCCACCCCCCCCCCTCTCTCACGGCCCTCTAGGCCCATGGCCCACCCTTTCTTCCCCTCATCCGTGCTTCCCCACATTTCCCTCCCTGCTTCTCCTCAGTTCCCCCCTTGCTTCCCCTCATTTCCCTCCCTCTTCTTACGGTACTTCCTTCTTTCCCTCTCAGCCCTGCTTCCCTCTTCCCCCTCTTCCCTATCTCCCCTGTTTGACTTTAGTCTTGTTCCCCCTCCCCATCCCTCGTATTCCCTCCCTCTCCCTGGGTAGTGCAGTGACACCAATGAAGATTTTCTGGCACAGCAACTCGCCGAAGCCCATCATCCCATGCCACGCTCGTAGAGAAACCAGTTCCCCTCATGTTTTTTTCCAGGCCTTGAGAAGGGTACAATCAAAAGTATCAGGATCATGCCTCTATCTACCCTTCTGACACTCTTAGTGCCCATGCATCTTGGAAGAATATATTGCACTGCAGAAACAAAATTACATATTGTGCTTTTGAGATGGATATCTCCAACAGTAATACAGTATCATGCTTGCATACAACAGGCAAGAAACAGGTGGTGGTACGGTGTAAAGCATGGACTAGCTCTAGCTGCGCCTCAGCTTGCTCCTCTGCTTCACCACTGAAAATTTGGGGAGTGGAGTAGGCAGAAAGAATTGTGTGACGGAACATGGGGGGGGTGGTGTGAGGTGCCAAGGGAACAACTGCAGGGGAACACAAGCAAGCGCACATGATGAAAGCATGTACTGGTATGGGGAGACAGTGATGGGTGCACATGCATGGGAACTAGAGGGCGGAAGGTGAGGGGGAAGGGGAGGGCATGACATGAAAGGGAAGGGTTGAGAAGGGATGGAGAAGGGAAGGGCAGGGCAGGGAGGGAAAGGCGGGGATGGGGAGGGCAAGTGGGAACAGGGGAGAGGGTGAGGGGAAGGAGAGTGCGAGTGCGAGAGGACGGAGAGAGAGAGAGAGAGAGAGAGAGAGAGAGAGTGCGAGAGGACTGAGAGAGTGAGTGCAGGAGGAAGGCGAATGAGAGTGATGGGAGGAAGCAGGGGAGGGGATGGGGGGAAGCAGGGAAGGGGATGGGGGGAAGCAGGGAAGGGGATGGGGGGAAGCAGGGAAGGGGATGGGAGGAAGGAGGGAAGAGGATGGGAGGAAGGAGGGAAGGGGATGGGGGGAAGCAGGGCAGGGGATGGGGGGAAGCAGGGAAGGGGATGGGGGGAAGCAGGGGGAGGGATGGGAAGTAGCAGGGAAGGGGATGGGGGGAAGCAGGGAGGGGGATGGGGGGAAGTAGGGGAGGGGATGGGGGGAAGCAGGGAAGGGGATGAGGGGAAGCAGGGAGGGGGATGGGGGGAAGCAGGGGAGGGGATGGGGGGAAGCAGGGAAGGGGATGAGGGGAAGCAGGGAAGGGGATGGGGGGAAACAGGGAAGGGGATGGGGGGAAACAGGGAGGGGGATGGGGGGAAGCAGGGGAGGGGATGGGGGGAAGCAGGGAACGGGATGGGGGGAAGCAGGGGGAGGGATGGGAAGTAGCAGGGAAGGGGATGGGGGGAAGCAGGGAGGGGGATGGGGGGAAGCAGGGGAGGGGATGGGGGGAAGCAGGGAAGGGGATGAGGGGAAGCAGGGAGGGGGATGGGGGGAAGCAGGGGAGGGGATGGGGGGAAGCAGGGAAGGGGATGAGGGGAAGCAGGGAAGGGGATGGGGGGAAACAGGGAAGGGGATGGGGGGAAACAGGGAGGGGGATGGGGGGAAGCAGGGAAGGGATGGGGGGAAGCAGGGAAGGGATGGGGGGAAGCAGGGCAGGGGATACGGGGTAAGAGGGGATAGGATGGGGGGAAGCAGGGGAGGGGATGGGGGGAAGCAGGGAAGGTGATGGGGGGAAGCAGGGAAGGGGATGGGGGGAAGCAGGGGAGGGGATGGGGTGAAGCAGGGGGAGGGATGGGAAGTAGCAGGGAAGGGGATGGGGGGAAGCAGGGAGGGGGATGGGGGGAAGCAGGGAGGGGGATGGGGGAAAGCAGGGGAGGGGATGGGGGGAAGCAGGGAAGGGGATGAGGGGAAGCAGGGAAGGCGATGAGGGGAAGCAGGGAAGGTGATGGGGGGAAACAGGGAGGGGGATGGGGGGAAGCAGGGAAGGGATGGGGGGAAGCAGGGCAGGGGATACGGGGTAAGAGGGGATATGATGGGGGGAAGCAGGGGAGGGGATGGGGGGAAGCAGGGAAGGTGATGGGGGAAGCAGGGAAGGGGATGGGGGAAGCAGGGGAGGGGATGGGGTGAAGCAGGGGGAGGGATGGGAAGTAGCAGGGAAGGGGATGGGGGGAAGCAGGGAGGGGGATGGGGGGAAGCAGGGAGGGGGATGGGGGGAAGCAGGGGAGGGGATGGGGGGAAGCAGGGAAGGGGATGAGGGGAAGCAGGGAAGGGGATGGGGGGAAACAGGGAAGGGGATGGGGGGAAACAGGGAGGGGGATGGGGGGAAGCAGGGAAGGGATGGGGGGAAGCAGGGCAGGGGATACGGGGTAAGAGGGGATATGATGGGGGGAAGCACGGCAGGGGATACGGGGAAACAGGGAAGAGGATGGGGGGAACGGGGGCAGATGCCGGGGAGAGAGTTGGGGGGAGGATGGTGGGGAGCAGAGAGGGGATCGAAACGCTGTTCGATTGTGATGGCGGAAGCGACCACCTCTGTTCCTCCCCATCTGTTCCTCCCCATCTGTTCCTCCCCATCTGTTCCTCCCCATCTGTTCCTCCCCATCTGTTCCTCCCCATCTGTTCCTCCCCCTCTGTCCCACCCCTTCGGAAGGAATGAGGAAGGGCGGGCTGGAGATGGTGAGATGGGAAGAGCGGATGGAAACGCGGATGACGAGGGGAAGCGCGAGTGTCTGGGAGGCAAGCCCGACGACGGGACGCGCGGGCGACGAGGGGAGGCGAGGGCGGCGAGGGTCGGCAAGGGTGATGAGGGGAAGCGCGAGCGACGAGAGGGAATGTGAGTGACTAAGGGAGGTGAGGGCGGCGAGGATCGGTGCGGGTCGACGAGGGTGATGAGGGGAGCGCGGGTGACGATCTGAAGCGCGGTATGTTTACTATCAGCAATTGCGACGAGGGGATGTGTGGTTGACGTGGGAAAGCGCGGGCGACTAGGGGAAAATATGCGACCAGAGGGTCGGGGAGGGTGATGAGGGAAAGCGCGGGCGACGAGGAAAGCGGTCTGACGTGGGAAGGAGCGGCCGACGAGTTGGAACATGTGCGACTAACGGCTGAGTGCGTCACGCGAACCACTACGGCATTCGCGTGAGCGACCCGTGCCTAAAACGGTACGATTGTGACACGAGACTGAACCGCAGCAAGTGTGACAAGAGCCTGCGTGTGCGACGCGAGCTTGAATGCAAGACTCGAGTAACGCGAATCTCGTTTACTAACGTAAGTGCCGTGGGTGCCCGGGTTGTAACACGAGACTGGTGACGCGAGGGAGAGATCGGAGCGTGCACTGACTAAGATGGTTGAGGTGGACTTATATTTCTTTCCGCACAAAAAAAAACCTATCATCGACTCGCTTTTGCCAACTAGCGCTAGTTTTTGCCTTGGAGCCTCCTAGCCTATCAGTACTACTTGGTAAGCAAGTTATGTGAGTGGTGAACAGTGCATATGGTTGGCGATCATCGCGTCAGTTCTGGTTTTGGGCACTCGGGTTCCGTTGTCGCAGGACGATTGCCTGGGGTCGCGCGAGTTTTTTCAAAACAAGCAGGGTAACCCTGTTTTTGGCGACTTCAAGTTCAAGAATCTTGAACTTGAAAATTACCATGCTGTACTCGGGCTTTAAACAAATCCTGGGCACTTGGCAATACTAAGAAAAAAACACTAGACTTGGAAGCTAGTGTCACGTGAAAACACATACTAGCTGACACATCAGATACGGAACAGTGGTTGCAAACATGAAACCCGCTATAGTAACATGATAGAACAATAGAATATGCTGTAGGTGAGAACATTTCATTTTTATTTCAATCACAAAACGTCGTACCATATTAATCAACAATCAAACAATTTTGAGGAAAGAAACATATAATATATATATATATTTCTTCCATAATAAGGAACTATCGAGCTTGTCCCAATCTAATTAAATAGGAAGACCTTAGTGAATTGCTTCTATAAGCATAATATACTCCATAATGCTTCTTACACACCGAATACAACTCTACGCAACCCTTCCGACGTAAACGTCGAATCTTGTTATATTTTTTAACACCAAACTGTAGATCTCGTGCTTGCCTTTTCAATCGAGTCGAAGTTACATGGGGTCGTCTCTGAAATTCTCGCGCGCGCAGGGAGATACACCCAATCTGACTCACATCCAGCTCCTGACAGCTCCTGACAGCTCCTGCTGACTGGACCCGCATCCAGTGCAGGGTCCGAATGTGAAAGGAACCGAATCTGCAACACATCCGCCTGCTAAAGTAAAAATCGTTACAGCGTTTTGAACACATTTCAAAATTTAAAGTTTACCTGCGCTTATAATAAAACAAGTTTTTTCAGGGGGTGCGCTTATAATCGAGCAGGGGATATAAGCGCCACACGCCAATTAAAAGCGCCAGGCGCTTATCCGAGGGTGGCGCTTATATCCGGGGTATGACGGTACCCGTTCACGACATTCGCTTCGACACCATTCCCGCCACTGTTCACGACGCGACCCAACCTCACGGCCCGGTTGGTAACCCGCGCTCCGGACCTCCACCTCGGCATTCCCAACCTCGACGCTAGGCCCGTCGCGCACCCCATTTTCACACTTTACCGTTACCACTGTAGTTTCGCTATATATTCTTCGCTCATGCCTTCGCTCATTGTACTCTTGCTTCGATAGTGCAATTCTCGCTCGTTCACTCAATTGCACTCGTAACACTTGGTATTCAGAGCCTACGATCTCTTCTCGGACCGCACCCACACCTTCGCTTCCCCACTATCTCAATTTTTTGGGGGGGGTAGACGTCTCTCAGCGAACAAGCACCGCCGCTCGAAGTGCTCTCTCGAAAGCACGCACGGCCACGACCGAGGCTCTCGCTGAGCTAGCCCGACACCCCCGCCATGGCCGAATTTACTCTCGCGACACTGACGCAGGAGCAACTCGACCGTCTCGTGCGCCAAGTCGAGGATTCGGCGCTCGAAATTGCGACGCTCACGGCGGAACGTGACTCCGCGCGTCAGCAATCCACGGTGAATACTCCAGCACCACCACACGCACCTGCAAATGTACCCGCACAATCGGAGGAGCCGATCGTCATTTCATCCGGCACACCAACACAGAACGACAGCGTGGGACAGCGCTCAGGCGCAGCCAGTGATGGCGCCGCTCACTCGATGCCTGGCATGGAAAGGAACAGGGTCGCACCAAGCCCGTGGGAGCCTCGTGAAGCCCGTCGGCACGTGGAATTTGCGGCGACAAGTGGCGACCACGCCAGCATGGCACCAATGCCACTCAAGCCGCAGCGCCCGCCTTGCTTCGACCCGAGCCAACGTGGAGGTCCGACGGTTCAATCGTGGGTCTTCACGATGAACGTCTTCTTCGACGCGAACTACGTCGAGTCGGACGCAGCGAAGATCAGATACGCCGTCCCGCTGCTGAGGGGCCCCGCCATGGACTGGTGGCGAGTCATCGTGACGTCGCCACGCGCCTACGAGCCACCGTCGCAAGAGGAAGGGCCCACGGGCCCAGCTGTCACCTGGAGTTCATTCTGCGAAACCGCCCAATACAGCACGTGGAATGCGTGGTGCGCAGGGCTTCGGGCGCGCTTCGAGCCGATCGCGGCTTCTATTTCGGCGCGTCAGAAACTGCGTACTTGGCGGCAGCTCGGATCGGTCCAAGACTACACGAGCGGTTTTCTCGCATTAAGCGAGCAAGTCGGCTATATGCACGAAGCGGAGCGGGTGGACCGTTACGTCGGAGGGCTGAAGCCGGACATCTCGCACGAAATCATGCTACGCGGACTCTCGAATTTCAACGAGATTCTCGCGCTCGCCGAGAAAATCAACATTTTACGCCGTCCGAGACCGGGGTCCTACTACGGACATCGCCCTCGGGGACCAATCGAGCACGCCACTGTACACGCTGTTGCGACGAACGCAGCTGCCACGCCGTTTAAGGGGCGCTGCTTCGCTTGCAATAGGCCGGGCCATCGTAAGAGCGAGTGCCCAGAGGAGCTGAGGCGCCGCGGAGCAGAGCAGGGGAGGGAGTTTCTAAGGCAGGGAAACGCTAGCAGTCAGTAGGAATCGGGCCAACTACTGACGAGACTGCCTGCTCGCCCAACCACACCGACCCTCACCGAGTCACAGTACCGATTCACGCTATCGATCGGGCTCGGATGAATAAGGAGGGTACAGCGACGGATTGCCCAGTACTGATTCACGGAAAAATACAGGGAGCAGCAGTGAAGATTTTTATCGACGGAGGTGCAAGTCACAGCTTAGTTAATACCGCGACCGCACGAAAACTACAACTGACACTGAGTCGGTGTTTACCGGAGATAGACGCACGCTTAGTTGACGGCACACCACTGGCCATACGGGAAAAAGTGGAGAGAGTAAAGGTCCGCTGCGGGGGGAACTTCGGTTTTACACAGGAAATGCTCGCGACGACACTGGATGGGCACGACATTTTACTGGGACGTGATTGGTTGCGACGGTATAACCCGCGAATTGACTGGACGACGGGTAGCTGCACTGTGCGAAGTAGCGGTAACTGGGTGTCGCTACCACGCTGGCAGTCGCCCGAGTCTTCAACGGTCCACGTCAACGCCATCACGATGAAACGGGCTGTCGCCGCTGGAGCTGACGTGTACGCAGTGGATATAGCATTGATAGGAGAAGCAGAGCAGCCGAGTGATTTTCAGAAACTGCTGACAGCGGTACCGCCCGAACTGCAGGAGCTATTGAAACGGTACCCGGGGATTTTTCCCGACGACTTACCGGAGGGACTGCCACCTCAGCGAGCACACGACCACCGCATAGAGTTAGAACCCGGGGCACAGCCAATCGTACAGCGACATTTCAGACTGACACAGCCCGAGCTCGATGAGCTGAGGAAGCAGTTAGACTACCTGTTAGAGAAAAAATTCATCCGACCGAGCTCGTCACCGTTTGCTGCACGATACTGTTCACACTGAAAAAAGACGAAGGGTTTCGCATGTGCATCGATTACAGAGCACTGAACCGGGTAACAGTCAAGTCGCGATACCCCATTCCCCGCGCTGACGAACTGATCGACCAGCTGCGAACAGCACGGGTTTTTTCGAAAATAGATTTACGGGGAGGTTACCATCAGATTCGGGTCGAACGATCAGACTGCGCCAAGACAGCATTTAGGACTAGGTACGGGTCATTCGAGTACACCGTGATGCCATTCGGGTTGACCAACGCACCGGCAACATTTATGATGACCATGAACGAGGCGTTTAGGCCACTTTTAGATAAATGCGTGATAGTTTACCTCGACGACATCCTAGTCTACAGTCGTGATAAGCAGCAGCATTTAGCAGATCTGGAAGCAGTGTTTAAAGTTTTAGACGAGCACAGACTACTGACCAAGGGTTCCAAGTGCGAGTTTTTTCAGGACAGGTTAGAATTTTTAGGACACGTTATTTTGGAGGCTGGGGTTGAAATCGACCCAAAGAAACTGGACACGGTCCAAGCGTGGCACCCCCCGACAAATATCACGGAGCTGCAGAGTTTTTTAGGGTTCGTTAATTACGTGCGTCGGTTCGTCCCCGACATGGCGAAATTGACAGCCCCACTGACGGATCTGCTGCGGAAGGGGGTCGCTTTTACGTGGGGGGAGAAAGAGCATGCTGCCTTCTCTGCCCTGAAAACTGTTCTCTGTTCACCGCCCGTACTGCGCATCGCTGACCCACACCGCCCTTTCGAAGTAGTAACCGACGCAAGCGACATCGCCATTGGAGCCGTACTGTTACAGGATTTCGGCAACGGCCTACAGCCCATCGCCTACGAGTCACGAAAGCTGCATCCGCCCGAGAAAAATTACCCGATACACGACCGCGAAATGCTCGCGATCGTGCATGCGTTCAAGGTCTGGCGCTGTTACTTGACTGGCGCAGACGTGACAGTACGGACAGACCACCGATCCCTACAGTACCTCCGTGCACAGCCCCACCTCAACCCACGACAAATCCGCTGGCTCGATTTCCTCGAGTCAAACTTCCACTACACGGTCACCTACAAAAAGGGAGCATCCAACATCGCTGACGCACTGACCCGCCCCACTGCCCAAATCCACGCAATACTACTCGCCCAGACCAGCCCGCTACTGACAGGACTATTTACCCACGGGTACCAAACGGACCCATTCTTCACAGGAGGAAATTCGCAGCAGTTCGCAGCAGCCAAGGGAGTCTATTACGTAAAAGCCGGGACCGACCGCATCTGGGTACCAGGGTACACACTGCTACGGGAATTACTGTTACAGGAGGCACACGACGGAATTACCTCGGGACATTTCGGGGTAGAGAAAACACGGCAGCAGCTGCAGCGGTATTACTATTGGCCCGAGATGCTGACCGACGTGCAACGACACGTGGCATCGTGTCCCACCTGCCAACTCATGAAGTCGTCACGACAACGACCGGCAGGACAGTTGCAGCCGATACCACCCCCAGAGCGTGCTTGGCAGCAGGTGACGATGGACTTCGTCACGGGGTTACCGGCTGGAGCAAGTGGGAACGACGCGATCTTGGTCGTCGTCGATCGGCTGACGAAAATGGCACATTTCGCAGCATGCAAGAAGTCAATCACAGCCGAAGAAACAGCTCGCCTCTTCATCGCCACCATCGTTCGATTACACGGGATACCAGCAGCGATCATCAGCGACCGCGACACGAAATTCACCAGCAACTTCTGGCGGAACCTGTGGCAGCAGTTCGGCACGCGACTGCAGTTCAGTTCATCATACCACCCCGAAACCGACGGACAGACAGAACGGACAAATCAGACCATGGAACAGCTCATCCGGGCCACGTGCGACGACCCGACCACGTGGGAACAGCAACTGCCACTCATCGAATTCGCGTACAACAACTCGCCATCCGCCACGACCCAACAGTCACCGTTCTACCTGAACTACGGACAAGACCCCACAGTACCCATGACCCCGAATCCCGACAACCCAGTCCCACGCGCGCAACAGTTCGCAGAAATACTGCAAGCAGCACGGACCCGAGCAGCAGAAGCAATAAAAAAATCAAACATCATCGCTAAACGCAACGCTGACCGCCACCGCCGACCTGTCACTTACCAGCCAGACGACCTAGTTTTACTCGACACTCAAAACCTCCGCCTGCCCATCACCCCAAAACTCCGCCCCCGATATTGCGGGCCATTTCGCATCAGCCACACGATCACACCCGTCACCGCCCATCTCCTCCTCCCTGCTGACTGGTACGTCAGACCGTCATTCCACGTCAGCCTGCTTCGCCCATACGTGCCATCCACCAGCCAATTGCCTCGCAACCGCCCCGCCAGCATGACACGACCGCCGACTGAGCCAATCATCACGCCTGAGAAAATACTGAGCCATCGAGTACGTGACCCACGGGGAGCCCGCAGAATCGAATTCCTGATCCGCTGGAAAGACCGCACGCCCACCGAAGACAACTGGGTCCCTCTGGATAGAATTGAGAATCTCCCTGTCCTCACTGAGTATCTGCGCAGCCGAAACTTCCGAGATGTACACGCGCTCTCGTAAGAGGGGCCTCCTTGGGGAGGGGGGTAGTGTAAGGAAAATTCATTTTCCTTACGTCGCGTCCCTGCTTACCGCGTACATAACCGTTCCCGCCATCAGCACCCATCCATGAACGTTACCCGTTCACGACACTCGCTTCGACACCATTCCCGCCACTGTTCACGACGCGACCCAACCTCACGGCTCGGTTGGTAACCCGCGCTCCGGACCTCCGCCTCGGCATTCCCAACCTCGACGCTAGGCCCGTCGCGCACCCCATTTTCACACATTACCGTTACCACTGTAGTTTCGCTATATATTCTTCGCTCATGCCTTCGCTCATTGTACTCTTGCTTCGATAGTGCAATTCTCGCTCGTTCACTCAATTGCACTCATAACATGACCTGTAGATAGGATTTTCAAAACACCCATTTATGTCTCAGGGATGGCTCATGTCAGGGAGATTGTTTGTTAGGGCGTGTAACCGTTCCTCTTTTTGACCGTCCGGACGGCTCATCCTCTGGACTTTTGTGTGGTTACCTTTCTTGGAGTACCTCGTTTACGAATCAGAGGCATAGCGACAGATGGCCAACACAGTTACCTTACAGAAGTTCAGATAGACGTCCGGACGGTCAGAAACGAAAAATGTTACACGCCCTTATGCTGTTGGCCAGTTGCAGCAAGCGAAAGCCCCCCCACCAAGGGACTTCATTAGCGGCCGCGCGCTGCAGAGGGTCCCGTGCGTCAACTCATCTGCCCGCTGCACGTTTCCCCGCCACCCTCAACATGTTCGCGCCGCAGAGGGTGCTGCTGCTTGGCGGGATGGGGGGGCTGGGTAGCGTTGCGGGGACTTCACCACCGCGAATGACCTAGCTTGGGGGGCTCCTCGGGCATCACCTTCAGAGGAGCGTACGTGTAGTCGACACAACTTGGCTGTGTCACGGGGAGCCCCCATGACCCGCGAGCACATGCGGGGTGGGGGGGAAAGTCTGAAGGCAATCCCCCGAAGTGTATGTGCGCTGTTCTGTGTGCCTTTTCCCGTTGGAGCTGCCTCCACCTACATGCCGCCTCCTCACCCACCTGCCTTATCAGACAACCGCCCCGTTACCTCTATTTCTAGATGCAAATGGTTCCTTGGTTACCTCTTCTGCTGCCGGAGAAGGGGCAGTAAGGCGAGCGTGTATGTCGTGGTGGTATCCGCGCGGTGGTAGCAGCGCCGTAGCGTTGTTCTGACCCCTCAGATGTTCCGACCACCGTATTGTTAACCTATCTCTAAACTAGCATCCAGACTCGGCCTTCGGCAGTGCTTGTCAGACTTTCGCCGTCATGGCACTTAATTAATATATATTAAAAGCCTTTTTTTTAGAAAATAGGCGTCTATTGGATTTTCTGTGTATTCTTATCCTCGTGCCCGCTGTCTCTCCTCCGCGCCATCGAGTCACAGGCCCGTTAGGGCGAGCCGTGGGCATGTCAGAGTGGTCGCCGCTGCTCAACGGTCCCCCGGGGACCACGTCCTTCTGCGTCACTTTGGAGGACGCGTCGGGTCGCGAGGTCTCGCCATGGCACGACGTGCCGTTGCATTCCACGTCGGGCGGCTTCCACCTCGTTTGCACCACGCCCAAGGGGACTCAAGTAGACTGCCACGTCGCTGTTCAGGAGAGACTCGCGCCGCTGCGCCATCGCGTGCGAGCAGCCACTGCAGCGGCGGGCGGCGGGTGGCAGCTGGTGCAATTCAACGAGCCAGTCCCCTGGAATTGCGGCGTGCTGCCGCAGACGTGGTCGGACGGCGCGCAGCGGTGCGCGGAGTTTGGAAACCTGCCGTTCGACGACAGCCCCATAGAAATGGTGGAGATCGGGCGGCGCGTGCGCTCGGTGGGCGAGGTGTACTCGGTGGGGGCGCTTGCGGTGTTCGCGCTGGTGGACCCGCGCGGGCTGCGGCTGTCGTGGAAGGTGGTGGGCATAGCGCTGGACGACGATAGCGGCGTGGTGGACTCGCAGAACGGCTCCGTGCACATCCTGCTCGACTCCATCCAGGAGTGGCTGCACTCCTGCCGCGCCATCCGAGGTACGCCTCTGCCACTCGCGCCACCCGCGCTACGCCCTCCCAGTGAGCAACCAGGGCGCATCGCGCGTTGCCACCTGCCCCTTGTGTTGTTCGTCTCTTTTGGTCTCTTGTATCATTCTCCCCTCCCCGCCCCCCTTTTTTACCCCCAATCCGCCCTCTCCCTCACGTCTCCTTTCCGTCCCCTCCGCCGCCTTCGCTCGCCTTCTCACATCCCTATCGCAACCGTCACAACGGCTGCCGCTCCTCCGCGCCACCGCCGTCGTGTGTGGGCAGGCGAGCGCGGGCGCGTGTTGCGGCTGAAGGAGGGCGTGGCGGACAAGGACAAGGTGCTCGAGATCGTCGCGCACGCGCACGCCGCGTGGCAGCTGCTGCGCGCGGAGCGGCAGGCGGCGCTGAACCCGCGCATGTCGATGCTGGGGCTGGACGACGGCGACCTCAGCGAGGAGGAGGAGCTTGCGCGCGCCACCACGGGCGGGGGCATGCTGGCGGGCAAGGTGGGGCTGGGGCCCCCCGTGCGCATCTTCGGCGAGTCGTACGCGTCCGACATCGGCGGCCGGCGCACGAGCCGCTCGTCCGAGCGCGGTGGTGTGCGCACGCTGGGCGCGCCGGTGTTTGGCAGCAGCTTGCTGACGGAGTCGTGGGACAGCGAGGAGGAGAAGAGCCACTCGCGCCAGCAGTCGCTCGAGGACGACTGGGACGCGCCCGCCAATTCCACGAAACCCGCCGCGGACGGCAACTTCGGTGGGGGTGGAGGGGGGATTTGGGGCGGGGGTGGTGGCGCCCGGGGCGGCGGCGGGATTTGGGGTGGTGCGGCGTCGACGGGGGGTCGAGGAGCTGGGGGGATGTGGGGAGGGGGGTCGTGGCAGGAGCGGGAGAAGGTAAGTGCGCCGGGGTTCAGCGAGGGCGCGGATCGCGCGCTTGTGCGCGCCAGCTCGTCGGCGGAAACGTCGCGCAGCCCGTGGAGGGTGGACGAAGGGGGCGGGGGCTACCTGGACGACGACGACGGCGGGCCGGGCGGAGGGAGAGTCGGCGGAGGAGCGGCCGTGGCTGCGGCCGGGGCAGGGGGAGTGAGCTCCCCGTCGGGCCCGCGGAGTGGGGAGGATTGGGGCGAGGAAGATAGGATGGGGGACGGCGGGAAGAAGGGGTTGCGGCAGAAGATCATGGGGAAGCTGAAGCGCACGGCGCACAGCTGGAAGGAGGGCCTCACCAGCGGCGCCGACGAGCGCGACGGCCTGCGGGGGCGCGCGGGGTCGGGCGAGCTGAGCATGTCGCCGCGGGCGCAGGCTGCGCACGACGCGTACGTGCAGCAGCACGCGGAGGGCGACGACGAGCAGCCGCCCCTGCAGCAGGCGCAGGGCGGCGCGTACGGCCATGGGCAGCAGCAGCAGGGGGGCGGCAGAGCCAAGGGCGGATGGCGTCCCTTCGCCGGGGGAGGGCCGCAGGCGGATGATCTCTCCGCCTCGCAGCGCCATGGGCGGTCCAAGTCGTTCATTACAGGGGTGCCTGGGGGGGGGCAGGGGGGACCTCGCGGAAGCGGAGTCGACAGCGCAGGGGCAGGGGCAGGGGCGGGGGCGGGGAGTGGGGCTGGCAGTGCGCAAGGGTCGTTAGAAGCGGGGTCAGGGGGGCGCGGGACTGGCGAGGGTAACGCGGGCACGCCTGGTGCGGGGCAGAGTGGCCCCCGTAACCGACCCATGTGGTTGCCAGGCGGCTCCAAGCTGCCTCTATTGAATCGCCCAGTGTCGTCGTCGGGTCGCCTGGGTCGCAGCCCGTCCGTGGGCTTCCCTTCCTCGGGCACCCCCAAGGCAGGCGACACAGCGGGCGCGGGCGCGGAGCTGGATGCCTTTGACGCGCACTGCCGCGCCAAGCCCGCGCCCTTCTCCCCCCTCACCCCCTCCGCTTCCCTTTCGCCCCTCGCCAATGGCATTTCCGCGTCCAGCCTTCCGCCCCTGAGCCCCGCCCTTGGCTCCTCTCCCTCCACGTCCCTGGGTGCGCGGGAGCTCTCCCGCACGCCCTCCGCGGACAGCCGCCACCTGCACACCACCGCGCTCAGCCCGCTCGGCAGCCCCACCGCCATGGGCGCAGGCCTGGGCTCCCGCGGGCGGGGCGCGCTGGCCGGCGCTGGGCGGGGCTCCGCGTTTCCGTCGCTCGTCGACAGCCCCTCCGCCATCAACGGTAGTCCCCTCGGGTCCCCGCGCGCGCCCACGCTCTCGGGCCCTCCCCCCCTCCACCGCGATCTCTCCGCCCCATCCGACCTGCTCTCCAGCCCCAGTGGCGCGCAGGGCGGCAGCTGGCCGCCCCCTGTTCCGCGCGCAGATAAGAGCGGCGGCTCAGCGCAGCCTGAGCGGGATGTCTCCGCGGGGAACAAAGCATCTCCCCAGGTGCGCGCGCTCTCCCCGCTGAAGGACCACGGGGCCCTGGCTCCGGGGGTTGCAGCTGTCAGTGGCGGCGGCGGAGCGGGGCCAACACCTCCGCGAACAGGCGGAACAATGCGCGGAAAGAGCTCCCTGCGCTGGCGGCGGCCGGGCACTGCGCCCTCTGGGGCCGAGAAGGAGGCGCAGCTGCAAGCAGAGGGGGGGAGGGCAGGGGGAGCACGGCTGCGAAGCGGGGAGATGGAGGGCAGCGGGGAAAGGGGGGGGCGTGGCAGCAATGACGAGGATGGGGCGCGGGCAGGCGCGGAGGAGTGGGAGGGTGACGAAGGTGAGGGCGGGGGGAGAAGGGCGGGCAATGGTGGCAGGATGAGTGGAGAGGGAGTGGGGTCGGGCTGGGCAGGGGCAGCAGGGGGGGAAGCGGGCGTAGGAACGGGGGAAGGGAGGGAGGGCGCGTTGGTCGAGCAGGAGAGGGTGGATCGGCTGCTGATCCCGCAGAATGGCGCGGGGCCCGCGTCGGAGCCGCCCTCGCCCTCCGCTGCCTCGCCCACACCTACCGCCGCGCATGCCGCTGCCGCCTCTCCTGCTGCCGTGGCCGACGCTGCTGACGGCGCAGCAGCAGGGGGGGGATGGGGTGGGGAGGGCAATGACGATGCAGGGGGGAGCGCAGCAGGTGGCGCGGGAGGTGGCGGTGCAAGGCGCACCAGATGGCGCAAGATCGAAGTGGCGCGCCGACCGCCCATCCCTATGCGGGGTGGTCCAGAGCAGGGGCAGGGGCAAGGACAGGGGCAGTCAGCAACGCAAGCAGCACAGACGGTAGAGCTCGGCCAGGGAGAGGGGCAAGGGCAGGAGCACGGGCCACCGCAAGAGCACGCGCCGTGGCAGGGGCAGGAGCAGGAGCAGGGGCAGGGGCAGGAGCAGGGGCAGGGGCAGGGGCAGGGGCAGGGGCAGGGGCAGGGGCAGAGGCAGGGGCAGGGCCAGGGCCAGGGCCAGGGCCAGGGGCAGGGGCAGGGGCAGGGGCAGGGGCAGGGGCAGGGGCAGGGGCAGGGGCAGGGGCAGGGGCAGGGGCAGGGGCAGGGGCAGGGGCAGGGGCAGGGGCAGGGGCAGGGGCAGGGGCAGGGGCAGGGGCAGGGGCAGGGGCAGGGGCAAACGAGGGCTTTGTCACCTTTGCGTATTGCGGAGTGTGTGGGGCGGGAGGAGAGCGAGCGGAGGGTGAGGGATGCGGAGAGCCTTGTTGCGCGGGTGAGTGAGAGGCGGCGCGGGGAAGACGGCGCTGCGATTCCGCGCACTGTGTCCTCGAGCCCGCGAGGCGTGCACGCCAGTGCAGGGGGGAGGCACGGGGGGAAATGGAAGGATGGGGGAGCAGATGGGAGAGGAGACGTGGGGGCGCGGGCGGAAGCAGGGGGCGGGCGCGCAGTGTACACGGGCAGTCTGCGCACGCGGTCGGACATGACGGGCGTGATGGCGTCGTTCGACCCGGTGGACGCGGAGCACAGCCGCGCAGGCAAGCAGCAGCCCGCACAGCAGGGGGGCGCGCATGGCGGGGGCAGGGCGCAGGTGGCAGGGGAGCGAGGGAGGGGGGAGACGACGGGGTGGGAGGGAGGGGCGCAGAGAAGCAGTGAGGCGGAGAGGGGAAGGGCGGAGAGGAGCAGGGCGGAGGGGCGATGGCGGCACATGTCATGGCAGGCCGAACCTGGTGGAAGAGACGAGTGGAGTGGCGAGGGCGGTGAGCGGGGCAGGGGGGAGGAGAAGGTCGCACGGAGGGAGTGGGAAGAGGATGACGAGGAGGCAGGGCACGAGGAGGTGGAGCAGGTAGACGAAGTGGGGGAGGAGGAAGAGGAGGAGGAGGATGATGAGGAGTACTTGGCAAGTCGAGCTCAATATCTGTACCGCTTGCAGCCACAGAAGCAGCAACAGCTGCCGTTGCCGCAGCCGCAACAGCCACGGCAACAGCAGCAGCAGCGTGAAGAGATGAGCGGCAAGGGCATGTGGGATGGCAGGCTTGAGGGTCAATTGCGACAAGGGGCGGAGAGGAGGGCGGGGCAGCAGGGGCTGGGTGTGAGGGGGCCTGGCATAGGCGGTGCGGAGCGGCGAGAGGCGCCGTGGGATGCACGCGGGCAGCAGACGTATGATGGCTGGCGCGCACGACAGGAGGAGCAATACGCGGAGGACGACGAGGATGATGAGGAGGAGCAAGCGGAGGAAGGGGAAGAGGTGGAGGACGAGGAGGGGGAGGAGGAAGATGAGGAGGAGGAAGAAGATGATGAGGAGGAGAAGGGATATGAGGAGAAAGGGCGGGCGGGAGCCGTTGAAGAGGAGCAGGGCGGGCGACCTGGGTGGACGCATGGGGGTGGCGGAGGTGGTGGGCGGGAGCGGCGCGGCAGCACACAGGGGTCAAGGGGGGAGGGCGAGTGGTGCGACGGGAGAGAAAGGCAGAGGGAGGAGGGCGGGTATGGCAGGGGGGCGAGTAGCTCAGGGCGTGTGGGGAACAGCGTTGGGGGAGCGGCGTGGGGGGGACACAGTGTGCCGGATACCCGGGGAGGGCGCAGCAGCAGCAGCAGCGACGGGCACAGGAGGGGTGGGAGGCGAGAAGGGGTGGTTTCAAGCGAGGAGGAGTATAGCAGTGGGGAAGGGGGGGCGGGTGCGAGGGTGTGGCAGCAGCAGCAGCAGTGGCAAGTGCGTGAGGATGTGAGAGGGGGGGTGGAGGGGCGAGCAGGGGTGAGCCCTGCAAGGCCGCCGCGCAGTGGCACGTGGGACGATGGCGACTTTGAGCGCGCAGGGCGCTTCCCCAAGGCCTTGTCGTACGACTCCCCGGGGAGAGGCACGCCGGGCGACGTGCACGCGGGGCGCGGTGGCAAGGGAGGCCAGGAGCAGAGGGATGTGCGCAGGGAGGCGGTTGACAGGAGGGGCGGCAGTGGCGGCAGTGGCAATGGCAGGGCGGATGTGAGTCGCGGGGACAGCAGCGGGCGAGGGGACGGGCGGGCGAGGCGGGGCGATGGGCGTGGGGGTGGCAGTGGTGGTGATGGGCGGGGCAGTGGTGGGGAGAGTAAGGGCGCACTTGTAGACGGCAGGGGGGGAGTGAGGGCTGGGGGGAGTGCGGGGCAGAGGGGGCATGCGGGGAGTGGGGGTGGGGCAAGGCACAGCGAGGATGGGCGAGCAGCGGCGCGTATGGTGATGCCTCGCAGCGCCACTGTGGCTGCCGTGGTCTCCACTGCCGCCACTGCCGGGGGGGGCGGGGGAGCAGCAGCGCGTGCCAGTGCGGGCGGGGGTGGCAGGGGGTACGGCGGGTCAAGTGGTGGCAGGGCGGCAGTAGGGCAGGTGGAGCGCAGCAGCAGGCAGGGCGAGGAGAGGGCGCAGGGGTATGCAGGGGTGCAGGCGCGGGGAGGGACGCAGGTGAAAGGGGGGGGAAGAGGGGCTGGGGCAGCGGAGGGTGTGAGGCATGGGAGCTACGGGCCCAGGCAGAGGCCCGCACCGACCAGGGAGGGCGCTGCTGCTGGCCGCGTGTGACTCAGGCGGGTGAGTGTGTGCACATGGAATGAAGTGGCACCGCCACCACCACACTGCCCCACGTGCTGCCCTCTTGTGCCCCACCATGTTTGAGTCGTGCGCTCGCTCCCCCTCCTCCTTGTGCACACCGGCCCCAAGCTTTCGTGGCATGGGTGGTGCATGCGTGGCATGGTGAGCCAGGCAGAGCTGCTCCCTGCAGCCTCGCAGCACTGCATGGTGGGCAGCAGGGCGGGCCCCTCGTGTGCACGCATGTCTTGCATAGCACGCAGCAGTGCCGTGCACACGTCTAACCGCTGCCCACCGTGTGTGCACTTGCTTCCTCCCACCGTCTCATCCCTCGCAGCCCAACCTCTGTGGCCCTCCTGCTCCTTGCGCACATGCCCCGCCACATCCAAACTTGCAGGCTGTGCCCACGTGCCTTGTTACCAGCCGTGGATGCTTCTTGTGTGAGGCAGTCAACCGCTCTACCTACGGCATTTCACCGTCTTGCTCACGTACAACCCCTTTGGCTGTCACCTTGTTGAATGGGAACAGGCCTCAATGCATACGCTAATGTTGCGCACTCACACTAGGTTAATTGCAGCTCCTGTAGGGTCAGTGTGGGCTTTGTTGGTGTATCAAGAGCGCACCTGTCTGATTCTCTGTAGGATGCAGTCACTCAACTTGAAAGTTGAGCCAAATGTTGCCATGTGAGGAGGAGCCTTTCGCAGGCTTGCACTGGTACGGTACTACTGTGTCCACTCTCCAGGCCTTCATAACAGCCATCCTGGTTCCGCCAGTACTACCTGGATATGGAGCGCCTCAAAACAATGCACCCATGGAAGCAGGCTCGGAGTTTGCTTGGCGGCTAATCGATCTGAATCAGGGCGTGTTCCTACGGCCTCGTATCAGGAAACCTCGTATCAAGAATGTACTTTTTGCCTGGTAAAACTAGCGAGAGATTTTGGGTTTAGGGGAAATTTCAGTGTGAGCCTGATACGAGGTTCTCTTGATACGAGGTGTAGGAACACGCTCTCAGCCTTCTTCAGAATAAATGAATCGATACTTATTTTGCCTGTTTAGGCTGGATTGTATGCTTCTTTAAGTGTTTCGTTTAAGATTCTAGTGTATCAGCCTTGTTGCGAAGTCAACGAGTGCACACTAACATGGAAACGCAAACCCCGCCCCGTCAATCACGCTGTAATTTGGCACTTGGCAGCGCGGGGGTGCCGCACTGTGTAGCCTAGCCAACAACACGCTTGGCTTGGAGTTTTGCAAGGGCGACCACACGTGCGCAATCCCGCTCTGAATTGGGTTGGACAGCTGAAAGGGAACATCTCAACTCAAAAGCCTCCGTGTTTTCGGAATCTTCTGCCAGCCGCATGTATCCCATTTCTGTTCTTGTACTGTATTGCATATGATACTCTAGGGAATACTGCAATCAGAAATATACATTCTCTTCTTTCGTAGAGACGCTATATGGGTATCAATGGGACCAAAATAACCTCTGAATGCGCATCAATAGCTGCTTATCCGCAGGAAACAGATACAACTCGGAGTTCTATGGGAGTGCGACAGTGAGATGGGAAACAGGATATGACAAAGTATCAATAACATTTATGTTGGTAGGGATTGCACATCATTTAGTGGCATTTGTTATGAATGTTCCACAAATATGTTATGCGGGTGCAGCTGGAGTGTCACAAACTGATTGAATGAATAATGAGGGCATTCAAAAGGGGTATATCCTAAACTAGCTTAAAGATGATGTTATTATTAAAAGATGGTAGTGGATAGGATAAAGTTGCCAAGTGTAAGGAAGAGAACTGTGAAGTCTCTGTAATGACCTTGCTAATAAATTGAAAGAGAACAAGATGGTTATAAGATAGAAGTACAAGGGTATAAATAGCATTCCTAGCTAGCCATGTACTCTGATGGGTACATTCCCTTATTAACCGAATTGCATTGCTACAGTAACCCACGACTATTGCCATTCTAGACAGTTACCATGTTGCACTTCGCAACTGCCTTGTGCGGTTACTGGGCAGTCAAGGGTCACGACCGTTGACTGTCTTCGACTGTTGACCTTCGGGTGACCCTCGACCTTCCGCGTGTTAAAGTTTAGAAGAAAGAAGAGGATTGCACTAGCAAGAATGAGGATACAAATAGCAAACCCTAGAAGGGTTGTACTCGCTATAGAGCACCCCACTACAGGCTAGAGCATAAGATAACATTCTGACACACCCCCATAGCCAAAGTGGGGTGTAATCAGCAGAGTAAGCAAAGGAGTACAAGCTCAGGGTGGATCACAATGTCACCACACATTCTGAGCACAAGTTCAAGAAGCAATAGTTTAAGTTCACAATTATGAGCAAAGCTAGTGGTAGTCACAACGGGCAAGTGAGGAGGAGGAGAGAGAGTGAGAGGAGAGGAGATAGGAGGCGACGGCTGAAGCTGCAGACACACAGGCAACAGGAGGCAGACTGGCACAGCGGCTACCGGACGAAGTCCCCGGAATACAGGAGTAACAGGCCCCGCGGCTAAAGTAGCGGCAGACGAGCAACGGACCCACGGGCGGCTGGCACAGCTGGCTACGACTGGGCTACCGGACGAAGTCCCCGGAATACAGGTGCTGCTGGCGACACGACGGCAACCTCCATTCAGCTTCCCCAAACTATCCCACTCCCCCCTGGCACATACCCGCTGCTACACCGCTAGCTCCACTCCCCCTTCACCCCCCCTTAGTACCACTCCACCGGCTCCAACACGTCCACCCCCCCTCAGCGGCAGCTGCAGCACAGGGAGACGGAGGAGGAGGAGGAGCAGGGAACAGTACACAGTGGGTGCACCCCCATACCCCGCACCCCCAAACCCTAATACAGGAGAATGGGGAGTAGGAGGGGTGGGGCACGAGTAGAAGCGCTGGGGGACAGTAGGGAGGGCAGGGGCAGCAAGGAGCGGGCCCACCACGGGCCTGGTAGGGTCGCCCGAACCGCGCGTAGGCGGCCTGAGCCGCGCGCGGGCCTGGCGCCGCCCGTACGGGCCGCGCGCGGGCCTGGCGCAGCCCGTACGGGTGGCGCGCGGGCCTGGCGCAGCCCGTACGGGTCGCGCGCGGGCCTGGCGCAGCCCGTACGGGTCGCGCGCTGCCTGTACGGGCCGCGCGCAGGCCACGACGGGCGACGGGGGGCGACGAACGGGTCCCCGTCGCCCGTCGCGGCGCCTCCCGAGGGCGACGCGACGGTTGACGGGGCCGAAGCCCGCCGCGCGCCTCGGGGCGCACAGCGGGCAGAGAACCGCCGCGCGCCTCGGGGCGCACGGCGGGCAGAAAACCGCCGCGCGCCTCGGGGCGCACGGCGGGAAGAAAACCGCCGCGCGCCTCGGGGCGCACGGCGGGAAGAAAACTGCCACACGCCACGGGGCGTGCGGCACCGAGTGTAGTGGTAGGAGTTGCAGCGGAAGCTAGGAGGTGGTAAGCCCACCCACAGGATCGATCCAAGGGGATCGACCTGCTCTGATAGCATGTTAAAGTTTAAAAGAAAGAAGAGGATTGCACTAGCAAGAATGAGGATACAAATAGCAAACCCTAGAAGGGTTGTACTCGCTATAGAGCACCCCACTACAGGCTAGAGCATAAGATAACATTCTGACACCGCGTGCTCTATATGAGCTCATGCGGTACTGGTACAAGCATCAGCTTCGCTATGAGGAGACGCGACAGTGGAGAGCCTTCGGGAATGCTTGTAATAACCATTCGGTTATTCCAACACTCCCCTTCATTCCTGAAGGTGAGCCACGTGGGATTTCTTGGTGATCCCGCAAAGGTTGGCGCAGTGCTGGAACTGTTGACGTGGCAGTTTCTTTGTCAGGAAGTCGGCTGCCATGTCACCAGTCGGGCAGTACGTGAGTTTGACCTTGCCCTTGTCGATTTCGTCCTTGACGAAGAAGTAGCGAAGGGTTCACGAAGCCGGACTTGTTTGCGATCTTGATCGCGCTCTGGTTGTCGCAGAGTAACGTGAAGTGCCCGTTCATCGTTACTTTCGCTTCCTGCAGGAGCTCCATCAGGTACAATCCTTCGCGAACAGCCAGGGCCCACGATATCAGGGCAAATCATCCTGATTACCCTGATTTCAGGATGCGGTTTTAAATATGCCCTGTAATTTCAGAATGCTGCTCATTTGTACCCTGTGGTCTCAGGATGTTGCTACATGATATGCCCTGAAATTTCAGGATTGCCATACTGTTTTGCCCTGTAGAGTCAGGATGAATATCTAACATTCCCCTCATGCGAATTTTGGGGGGGGGTGCTGGGGTGGGAGGAAGGGGGGGGGTAGGTGGGGTGGGGGCTGGTTTTCCCTTGACACGCGTACGCACCAACCAGCCAACCACCGACCACGCGGTCGTTAGCATCAGCCATGCCCAACGCGGACGATGTCACGGGCCACGGCGCCAGTTGCATAGGCTGACATGACACTGTTTATGTTTTTTTGCCCTGAGAGGTCAGGATGTATTTCTGACGAAGGCCTGAAAATACAGGATAGCTTAAAAATTCTGCCCTGAGAAATCAGGGCATTTTTTGTGGATTCTGCAAAGTTACCCTGAGGCCTCAGGATGCCCTAGATCCTAGTGAGGGCCCTGCGAACAGCTGCGCTGGCGGCGATGAATTCTGCTTCGGCTGACGAAAGGGCGATGAGTTCCTGCTTCTGAGAGTTCCATGAGATAAGCCCAGCAGGTTGAAGTTGAAAAATGAATCCTGTGCGGGAGCGTCTGTTGTCAACATCTCCCGCATGGTCAGCGTCTACGTAGCCGTGCAGCTGCAGAGTAGCCGTTAAGTTAGCTTCGTAGGTGAGGCCGACGTCGGGAGTAGAGATGAAGTATTGAAGTGCGCGGCGTAGATCCTGTAGATTCTCCCCTTCAGGTCGCTTCATGTACTGAGCGAGCTGGCTTGCGACGTAGGAGAGGTCGGGCCGGCACGTGACGGCGGCGAACAGGAGGCACCCGAGATGCTGCTGATAGAGCCGATGATCCTCGAGAGAGAGAGGCGTCGTGTCTGGTTCGTGGTTAGGAGGAGGAGTGCGAAAGGGGGTGGAGAGGTTGATGGGTGCGATGCCGAATTTCTTCGCGAGTGTTTCGGCATATTTGGCGGCGGAGAGGTGAATGGAGGAAGCAGACTGGGTGATGTTGAGACCCAGGAATTGAGTGACGTCGTGGTTGACAGTGACCTCCAGCTGCTCCTTGATGTTCGCTTCAAACTGGTCCAGTAGCTCCGTGTCGTCGCCGGTGTAGAGGAGGTCGTCGACGTAGGCAACGAGAAGGATAAATTTGCCGCGCGACTCCTTCCTGTACATGCCGAGGTCGTGTGGTAGCTGTTGGAAGCCGAGCTTCGTGAGCACAGTGTGCAGGTACTGTTGCCACAGGCGAGGTGCTTGCTTAATCCCGTAGAGGGATTTCTGGAGCTGGCAGACGGCGCCGTCGTTCTCTTCGAAGGCGTGCGGCTGCTCGACGAAGATGATTGCGTCGACCGGAGCGTACAAGAATGCACTACCGATATCGATTTGACGGAGTGGGCGCTGTTTGATGGCTGCGATGCAGATGAGGATTCCCACTGAGGTGTGCCGTCCGACTGGTGCGTAGGTGAGATCGAAATCCACCATGTGAGTTTGCTCGAAGCCGCGCACCACCCATCGCGCTTTGTATTTGTCGATGGAGCCGTCCGCTAGTGTCTTGATGCGGAACACCCATTTCCCGCTGAGAAATTTTCTCCCCTTCGCAGATGTTAGGGGAACGAGCTTCCAGGTGCCACGGCTTTTGAGCGATGCTATTTCCTTGGCCATGGCTGCCTTCCACTTCTCACTGTCGGGGCCGGAGAGAGCTTGGCGAACGGTGGTGGGTTCGTTGGGGGAGGTGTGGCGAACAGCGACAGCGAGCCCAAGGATGCGGAGACCAGTTTCGTTGGTCTTTTCGTAGTGCAGGCGATCGTAGTCGTGGAAGCTGGTTACTTCGACCACGTCGTCGTCACTTTCGTTGCCAGGGCGGATGGAGTCATGCGAGGTGTTTGGCGGTGGTAACGCGGCGTCTGGTGACTGGCGGGCGGCGCTGTTGAAGTCATGGGCTTCGCGAGTTGTATCATCGGGATCAGGTTGGTGTAGAGGAATGAAGGTTGGAGTCTGGAACGGGCTTGTAAGGGGGATGTTGGGTGCGCTGTCAAACTGGGTAACATTTGCTGCATCCACATCTTCCGCCAGGTCAGCTTCATCGTGTGGAGTTGCGAAGCTGCGATGTCCCTCAAAAACCCTTTCCGGTGCCCTGTCAGCTTCGCGGTGTTCGTTGAACAGTGGTCAGCGTCGCCGTGACCGGCTTCTCCTTAGTCGGCTTCGCCGTGGTCGGCTCCGCTGAAGTCGGCTCCGCCCAAGTCAGCTCCGCCCAAGTCGGATCCGCCCAAGTCGGCTAACCGTCGAAGCCGGCTAACCAAGCCGACTTGATTCTGTCGGCGTCGACCACGAAGTCGGCTTCACAGTGGTCGGCTTTACTGAAGTCGGCTCTGCCGATGTCAGCTCCACCGAGGTCGGCCAACCAAGCCGAATTTCTCCTCCAAGTCGGCGCCGACCACGAAGCCTAGCCGGCTGCACACCTTGCAGGATGGACGACGAAGTCGGCTTCGCCCAAGCAAGGTCGGGGCCTTCTCTCGTCAACAATGGTCAGTACGCAGAGCTGGTGGGGTGCCTCTTGTACCTGTGACCTACACCAGCCCATATCTCGCATATCCTCTCTGCATCCTTGCTTGCCTTCTTGCAACTAGGAGACACCGATCTAAGCACTGGTCGGATGCTGCAAGGGTATTGCGCTATTTGACTAGTACATCATGTGTGGGCCTCATGCTGGGAGTGTGACACTCAGTTGCACTTACGAGACACACGGACACGTCGTGGGCAGACGACATCGATACTCTTATGTTATCTCAAGGCTACCGCTTCATTCTTGGCGCTAAAGTAGTCTTGTGGAGGTCCACTTGGTGGTACAGTCCAGCTGTGAGGCAGAGATTCATGCTAGTGTTGTCGCTGCTCAGGAGCTCCGCTGGCTGACATTCTTGCTCACTGACCTATGTGGGTCGCCTAGCTCTGCCCGTCCTGTATGCTGATAACAAAGCCACGATCCTCCTGTGTCTGGAGCCTATACTAGAGGGCAGAGCGAAGCACATCGACATGCGATACTTCCTGCTACGTGAGCTGCAGCAGCACGGCCAGGCACGCATAGTACACTTGCCTCAGTGGCCTACACCGCTGATATCTTCACTAAGGCGCTCCCGCCTCGTGATCATCGGCGATTTGCACACAGCTTGGCCTTGTCCCAGCAGGCCCTCACTTGTTAGGATATTGATATCTGTACATAGTAGCTAATTTGATTTTGTCTTATTGATTGGCCTAGTAGCACTGCCCTGAGTTGTACCTCGTACATTTTGTTGCGATTGCTGACTGACCTTGTGGCCTCTTGCCTCAGAGGCTGAACTAGTCGTGCTGCCCTGAGTTGTTTCCCAGTTTCTAGGGACTGCCCCTTGCCTTGCGTAGGGGGTGTGTCAGCATACACATATGCATTTGTTGTATGCGTATTCTTTTGTTGGAATAACCGAAAGGTTATTACAAGCATTCCCGAAGGCTCTCCACTGTCGCGTCTCTTCATAGCGAAGCAGATGCTTGTACCAGTACCGCATGAGCTCATATAGAGCACGCGGAAGGTCGAGGGTCACCCGAAGGTCAACAGTCAAAGACAGTCAACGGTCGTGACCCGTGACTGCCCGACGAAGTGAAGTCGGTCGACGGCGTCGAGTCTTGGCGGTCGACGAAGGTGATCGTCGACAAGACGCCGTCCTACGGATGCCGGCCTATGATTGCCTGCCTACAGGCGCCGGCCTACGAGCGCCGACATCGGCTGAGCTGCCTCTTCTGGTCGACTGTGTAACCTGGTCAACGAAGTGCTGCAGGAGTGCGCGAACGTCGCCCATGTGGTTGTGGCGAAGTCGACTGACGTGCAAACACCACGTGGTCGATGTGGTGCATCTGGCACAACTGTCGGCACGTGGCCGATCTGGCACCTGCGAAGTGGATGCGCGCATGTGCGCTATTGTCACATGCGGTTGCAACGCTGGCAGGGCGCCGACTTGCAGCGTTGGCAAGCCGCCCTGGTGCAATGCTGGCAGGCCGCCGACTTGCAGCGTTGGCAAGCCACCTCCCAGCTGCGCTGGCACGTCGCCGACTTGCCGCGTTGGCAAACCGCCTTCGTGCTGTGCTGGAGGTCGACCTGCCTGCTTGCTAGGCTTGCAAGTCCCCAGATGTAATCACCTTTTGCCATCCCCATTGCATCATTGTTCTCAACTTTTCTTAATGAAACTCTTGCCGTTTTTTCCCGTGAACATGCAAGTGCTAGAGAACACAAGGAACGCTACGATCACTCGTACCACCCGTGCTTCCCCCACATAGTCCAACTCCCGTTGTAGTGTGACTCTCCGCAACAGGCTCGTCAGGGACAAAGGCCGAGAGCGTATAACCAATAGGTAGAGGAGTGGGCAGTGAAGAGGAGAGCTGAAGGTCGAAGCGCTGGAGTATCTGCTGCACAATGTATGACTGAGTCTGATGTGATGGTGTATGCTGCTCTGTTTCTAGTGATATGCAGGCTTAGATAGCGGTGCAACTCATCTAGGTCAGTGCAAGTGTTTCTCCTCAGCAGCTCAGTCGTCACTGAGGCAGTACAACTCTGTACAGAGTAGTGAAGACAAGGTCGTCAACGTAAACTAGAATGTAGAAATGAGTAGACCCAGAGCGAATGAAGAGAGACGGGTCAACTGAGGATGGGAAGAAGCAGAGGTCAGCCAGAGTTGTGCGTGTCGAAGAGAAAGGCCCCGCCCTCGCTTGGGCGCAGCCGATCTCGCCGTCGACGAGAAGTTCGCGACGGATTGGTCGACGAAATGGGCTTCTGCAGTTCGACGCAAGTTGCGGTCGAGCAGGCTCTACTCGACCGAATTTGGTCGACGATCTCTGCGCGACGAGCTCCCGTCGAAGAGCGCTGATCGACGATCCTGGTCGAAGAGCGCTGATCGACGATCCTGGTCGAGGAACACTGGTCGACGATCCTGGTCGAGGAACTCTGGTCGAAGAGTTCGGGTCGAGGAGCTCTGCTCGGCGAACGCTGTTCGACCGAGCGATGTTGAGCTGATCGACCGCAGTTGCAGAGTTGTGCGAAACTCTGCGGAGGCGTGCGAACTTTCGCCCAGGAGGTTTTGGCGAAGTTCTACCTGCGGAACGGCATCACGTGGTCGACGGTGCGCACCTGGCGAAACCGACGACACGTTTTCTACCTGGCACCTGCGCAATGTGCCTGACGGTGAAACCGCCAACCTGCACCTACTTGGTAGGTGCGCACATCTGCGCAGATAGGCAACCTGCGACTGCAGATAGTTACCTGCGACTGCAGATAGTCACCTGCGACTGCAGTGCTGGCAGACCGCGCGAAGTGCAACGTTGGCAGATGCCTCTGCTGCAACGTTGGCAAGCCGCTCTTCTGCTGCGCTGGCAGATTTCGCCCTTGCTAGGTTCTGCATGCCATTCTAGTCTATTCTATTCTGCATGCCTCAATTGTTCTATCAACTTTTCCTAGTAAAAAAACTATGCTTGATTTCTACCAAGGCAACCAAGTTCACTTCTGAGAATCACTGCCAGAACTCTGGCCGTGTGTCCCACGCTAGTCAAGCTCTCCCGTAGAATAGTATTCTCCACAGTGCGTAGCGTGTCGTGCCACTCACGAGGAGCCTAACACATACCGTCGAAAGCTCCAGTGGGTCCCAAGAGGAAAAGACCCAGTATAGCTAGGTGGGCGGTAGATGCAAATCTGCTAGTGCAGGCTTCCCATCATCCTTGCTCGCTCTGCCCCTATGTTCCCTTCATCCTTGCCAGCATCCTTGCCCAACATCCTTGCTGAGAACATAGGAGACGGAAAGATAGGATGCTTTCCAGCATCCTTGCCCCCATCCCTCGGACGATCTCTGAGATCATAGGGTGGCGGAACATGTGAGAGACGAGAATAGTATTCTCCACATGTGAGATCATAGGGTGGCAGAACATCCTTGTCCCACGCTAGTCAAGCTCTCCCGTAGAATAGTATTCTCCACATGGTGCGGTGAGCGTGGACGGCCCCGCGTTAGAACCTTCACATAGCCGACTTCTGCGTTCATTACCTAAGTTGTTGCTAGGCCGGCAGCCGTCTTAGTCACCATGGTCGACCCGGTCGTTGAAACGGGCGTAGAAGATACACTGGAGGCGAGAGAGGCTGGTGTTTGGGCACGCCACGAGGCTGGCGGGTACGGCGAGGCGGACTTGGAGATTCTGCTCCTTGGAACTCGTGCGCAGTGGGCGCGTGAGCATCCCCCTCCCCGTGCAGAAGCGGACGACGCGTCCGCCTCTCCCCGACCCGTGCACAACGAAGGTGATGGCGGCAATGTCGTCGGCGGTGGAAGCACGAGGCTTCGCGGAGTGATTCGGCCCGCCGACGTCAGCGTTGGCGGAGTGCAGACGCAAGTGCTGTGATCGTCTGTGACTGGAGGCAGCTCGAACGGCAACGTCGATGGTCGACGTCAATCTCCTCTGAGTGGAGTCGGGCCGACTTCGGCGACTCATGCGTCGGCTAGTCGAGACGGAGGCATCGCGCCGGCGTACTGATATTTTAAATTTTCGCCGGACAAGATCGCTGTGCCGAAGCTTCTTGAAGGTCGACACGACTTGATCACATGGATCGAATCCATTGAGCCTCAGCTGGAGATCGCCGGATTGGAGAAGTTCGTCGACAAAATTGTTCTGGCGCCGGACGAGGAGGATGTGGAGCTCTGGTCGGAATTTCGCGCTGCTCACCTTCTGACCTTCATGGTGATTTCGAGGTGTTGCTCGCCTCTGGTGCAAGTCGCATTGAAGTCGTGCAGACTTCGAGTGGATGCTGGCTACCAAGCGTGGCAGTACATCATGCGCACCTACAAAGCGACCGACGACCTCTACATCAGTCAGCTGGAGAAGAAGTTGACCAACATTCGGATGGGGGAGCAGGAATCGGCGACCGAGTACTGCAATCGAGCGCGGCGAGTTTTGGCCGATCTGCGGATGGCCGGCGTCGACTACTCGGTGGCGTCGTATGTCACTCATGTCATCAGTGGCCTCCCCTCGGGCTACAATCTGATGCGCCGGATGCTGACCATTCCCGGCACGCGCGAGACTCTGAACGAGGATTCGCTTTCGAGCCATATCATCCAGGACGAGTTCATGCAGAAGTCTGAGCGACCTGCAGAACTGCTTCCGCAGGCCAACTACGTCGCCCCGGCGAAGCAGGGACGCCAACAGGGGCAGCGTGGGAAGTCTGGCGGAGGCGGTGGCTGGAAGTCGTCGAACGCGAAATCGACGGAGGGCGCCGACCGCGGGAAGTCGGCAAAAGGTGGAGATCGCGGCAGCAGTGGCTCGCGTCGAGAAGACCGCCGTTGCTACATCTGCGATGCTCCCGACCACCTCTCGTACGATTGCCCCGACCGAGACGAGTCTGACGACGATCGGGACGCCAACCGCAGAAAGTCTGATGGTGGACGTCGTCGTCGAGACAACCAGCCGCGCAAGGAGAAGCAGCCGTCGAAGACGTCTTCGACGAAGGATGCGGACTCCTCTGGCGGCAACGCTCGTGGCGAGGAGGCTTCGTGCTCGATGTTCAGCGTGGTGGAGCCGACGATCTCGCTGGCGCTGGAGGCTGGCGAAGACTTCAAGGCGGTCGCTGCTGCTGTGCAGGCCAATCCGACCATTGTGCTGCTCCCACCATTTGATGGGGACGAAGGAGGCCTTCGTCGACATGCAGCCGAGCTGCGATGTACGCCACGTCCGCGGCTTCAACGGGGCACTTCAGAGCGTCGAAGGCAGAGGCACCGTTGCTCTGCAAGGGGAGGCCGGGAAGCAGGTCCTCGTCCCCGACGTACTCTACGTTCCGGGTGTGCACGCGAACCTGCTGTCTGCTGGCCAACTCAAGGAGAACGGCGTGAAGTTACAGGACGACGGCGGAGAAATGCTGCTGGTGTCTTCTGCCGGCGATGTCCTTGGTCGAGCACGCTACTCCGGCAGAGTACTCTGCACCGACCTGCGCCCCTGCTTGACGAAGTCTACGACGACTTCGGCGGAGGTTGTGGCTCTGCGGACGATCGCGTCTGCGACGAAGCTGACCCCTGACATGTTGCACGCAAGGCTTGCGCACGTCGGCGTTGACACGATCAAGAGCTCGGCGAAACATGAGGTCGCCGCCGGTCTGGACATCAAGCAGTCGACCGCAGCTGATCTGCCATGTGCCTCCTGCGTCGGCGGCAAGCTGGCGAGGCACACCTTTCCCGACAAAGGTGCAGAAGCCGAGAACGCACTCGATGTAGTGCACGTCGATCTCTGCGGGCCATTTCGGGTGGCCGCCAATGATGGCAGCCTCTACTTTCTTTTGCTGAAGGACAGGAAGACTCGCTACGTGTGGGTTCGGCCGATCGCGAAGAAAAGCGACGTGCTGGTCGTCTTCGAAAAATGGCTGAAGGAGGTGGAGCGGCAGACGTCGAAGACGGTGAAGAAGTTGCGTTCGGACCGCGGAGGGGAGTTCCTCGGTCGCGCCTTCACCGAACTCGTCGAGGACAAAGGCATCCTCCACAATCTGACGTGCCCCTACACTCCGCAGCAGAACGGGATGGCAGAGCGGGAGATGCGCACGGTGGTCGAGGCCGTGCGAACGATGCTTCTGCACATGGGTGTGAAGCAACACTGGTGGCACCTCGCTCTACGACAGGCCGTCTAGGTTCGCAACTGCCTCGAGCGTGCTTCTCTGCCAAAGGGGACGACGCCGCACGAGCTGCTGTTTGGGAATAAGCCGGATCTGACGCTGGCGCGCGTGTGGGGCTGCATGGTGCAGTTCATGGTCCCCGAGCAGCAGCGCGGCGGGAAGCTGGCGCCGAAGGCTCGTTGGGGTCTTCACCTCGGAGTGTCGCCAGAGAGCAAGGGCTGGGAGGTGCTCGACCTGACTGCCAACAAAGTGGTTACGACGGTCGAAGCAATCTTCTACGAGAACCAGTCGATGGAGAAGTGGAAGGTAGAGTACGGGCCACCGTCGACAAGAACGCCATCTGCCCCGCTGCCTGCTTCCTCCTCGGAGATGCCTCCTTTGCTCGCCGACGTCGACGAGCATGATGACGAGGACGTAGAGGAAGTCCCACTCCCTCCTCCTGTTGTGCCTTCGTCGGCCGCTGGCGATGAGGGGAGACTTGGTGCGTCGCCTGCGGCGCCGACCGGTTGCATCGCCAATGGCCGACGTGACGCCGAGAAGGTCAGCGACGGGAAGTGGCAGACCACAGGGGAGCCGTCGACGTCGAAGAAGACCGAAGAGAAGCCGTCGGCAGAGGCGCCAACCGCAGAGAAGCCGCTGGTAGAGGCGCCAGCTTCAGGGGAGCCGTTGGCAGAGAAGCCGATCCTGGGGGAGCAGTCGGTAGAAGAGCTGCCGACAGGGGAGCAGTTCGACGACGACTCGTCGAGCGACGATGTTGTGGAAGT
Source organism: Closterium sp. Naga37s-1 (assembly GCA_947471745.1). Classification (NCBI taxonomy): domain Eukaryota; kingdom Viridiplantae; phylum Streptophyta; class Zygnematophyceae; order Desmidiales; family Closteriaceae; genus Closterium; species Closterium sp. Naga37s-1. The sequence goes on from CANJKZ010000242.1 coordinate 3,132,653, forward strand.
CGTCGGTGCGGCCGGCGGCGGTGAAGGGGAGCTGTCCGACGACAGCGACGTAGTAGAGGTCGCGGTCGAAAATGCTCAGTCGCGACGGTCTGCCCGCCCCAACATCGGCAAGCCGCCGGAGAAGCTGAGCTTCCACGCTTGTCTGCCACCGAAGGCCTACAGCACTCTGCTCGACGACGCAGAGGATGACGTCGATCTGCCCGAGCTCGACCCTGACATGCACGCCGACCCAGAGCATCGCTGGGACATCGCCAACATGACGGTGAAAGAGGCGTTGGCGAGCTGGAAAGGCAAGGCGGTGAAGACCGCCATGGACGAGGAGATCAAGAGTCTCATCTCTAACGGGACGTGGGAGCTGGTCGAGCGTCCGCGCGGTGTCAACATCATGAAGAACCGCTGGGTGCTCACGACGAAGTACCACGTCGACGACACGGTCGCCCGCGAGAAGGCCCGCTTGGTCGTGAAAGGCTTCACACAGGTTTACGGCGCAGATTACGACGAGACATACGCGCCGGTGGGGAGCTACGTAACTCTGCGGATTTTCCTGAGCATCGTAGCAGTCCTCGACCTGCACCTGATGCAGCTCGACATGAAAAATGCGTTTCTGCAGAGCAAGCTGGATCGCGTCCTCTACATGTACCAGCCCGACTACTTCAACGTCGGAACCGGCCGCGTCTGCAAGCTGCTGAAGAGCTTGTATGGGCTGAAGCAGGGTCCGCTGCTGTGGTACTCGGCGCTCGACGCGGTGCTAATTGGCGCGGGCTGGAAGAAGAGCCAGGTCGATGAGGCTCTCTATTTCAAGGTCGGCGACGACGGAGTGGCGTGCTGGGTGCTCGTCTACGTCGACGATCTAGTCGCCGCAATTAGCAGCACTGCGATGCTGAAAGAGCTGAAGGAGCTGTTGGAGGCCGCCTTCGAGCTGCGCGAAATCAAGCCGGTCGAGAAGTATCTCGGGCTGGAAATCGTGCGCGACCGTCCTGCGAGGAAGCTGTGGCTTCACCAGCAAGTCTACGTCGACAAGCTGCGTCGGCGTTTCATCGACGAGGAGCAGACCGGGCGAGCGCCGAAGACGCCGGTCTCCGTCGACGCCTACGCAGAGCTGGTGTTCGACGACGAGGAGTTTCAGTCGCGCGAGGAAGCAGAGTACCGGCAGAAGGTCAGCTCGCTGCAGTTCGCGGCCACCACGACGAGGCCCGCCATTTCTTTTGCTTGCAGCAAGCTTGGATCCGGCCTGACAGTGCGGAGCGATAACCACTAGCGCGAGGTCGACCGCTGTCTGCACTACCTCGCTGAAACTCGTGACGCCGCTCTGGAATTCGGTGGAGGACCAGAGTCGCTGTGTCTGGTCGGCTATGCAGATGCCGACGACGCTGGCGACAAGCAGAATCGGACGAGCACGGGCGGCTACGTTTTCATCTTCGGAGGAGCCGCAGTCTCTTGGTCGAGCCAGCGCATCAAGTGCGCGACGCTCTCGTCGACCGAGTCAGAGTACGTCGCGGCCACCGAAGCCGGCAAGGAGGCTCACCGTCTACGCTTCCTCCTTGCAGAGTTCCGACTGCTCGACGCAAGGAAGCCGACTGTTCTGCACGTGGACAATCAGTCTGCAATCACTGTCGCAGAGGGCTTGGGGCTCAAGGGCAACCTCAAGCACATGGAGCGACGCTACTCATGGCTGCAGCAAATGGTGAAGCGCGGGAAGATTGCTCTGCAGTACATCCCGACCACCGAGCAGCCGACGGATTTTCTCACGAAGGCGCTGCATTTTCCGGCTTTCAACCGGTGCTCCGTCGCAATCGGCCAAGTGCGTCTGGCCGACGTGGGCGATGGGGATGACGAGGTGCAGCAGTAGGTGCCGTGCCCTTCTGCACGGCTGGTGCGGTGATCTACGTGCTATGTGTTGGGTGCACGTAGAAGGAATTTTCTCGTATTCTATCCCTCTGGGTTCTGGGTGGACCTTGTGTGTGGGTGCCCAAGCGTGAGCTGGGCAGGGGAGTGTCGAAGAGAAAGACCCCGCCCTCGCTTGGGCGCAGCCGATCTCGCCGTCGACGAGAAGTTCGCGGCGGATTGGTCGACGAAATGGGCTTCTGCAGTTCGACGCAAGTTGCGGTCGAGCAGGCTCTACTCGACCGAATTTGGTTGACGATCTCTGCGCGACGAGCTCCCGTCGAAGAGCGCTGATCGACGATCCTGGTCGAAGAGCGCTGATCGACGATCCTGGTCGAGGAACTCTGGTCGACGATCCTGGTCGAGAAACTCTGGTCGAAGAGTTCGGGTCGAGGACCTCTGCTCGGCGAACGCTGTTCGACCGAGCGATGTTGAGCTGATCGACCGAAGTTGCAGAGTTGTGCGAAACTCTGCGGAGGTGTGCGAACTTTCGCCCAGGAGGTTTTGGCGAAGTTCTACCTGCGGAACGGCATCACGTGGTCGACGGTGCGCACCTGGCGAAACCGACGACACGTTTTCTACCTGGCACCTGCGCAATGTGCCTGACGGTGAAACCGCCAACCTGCACCTACTTGGTAGGTGCGCACATCTGCGCAGATAGGCAACCAGCGACTGCAGATAGTTACCTGCGACTGCAGATAGTCACCTGCGACTGCAGTGCTGGCAGACCGCGCGAAGTGCAACGTTGGCAGATGCCTCTGCTGCAACGTTGGCAAGCCGCTCTTCTGCTGCGCTGGCAGATTTCGCCCTTGCTAGGTTCTGCATGCCATTCTAGTCTATTCTATTCTGCATGCCTCAATTGTTCTATCAACTTTTCCTAGTAAAAAAACTATGCTTAATTTCTACCAAGGCAACCAAGTTCACTTCTGAGAATCACTGCCAGAACTCTGGCCGTGTGTCCCACGCTAGTCAAGCTCTCCCGTAGAATAGTATTCTCCACAGTGCGTAGCGTGTCGTGCCACTCACGAGGAGCCTAACACATACCGTCGAAAGCTCCAGTGGGTCCCAAGAGGAAAAGACCCAGTATAGCCAGGTGGGCGGTAGATGCAAATCTGCTAGTGCAGGCTTCCCATCATCCTTGCTCGCTCTGCCCCTATGTTCCCTTCATCCTTGCCAGCATCCTTGCCCAACATCCTTGCTGAGAACATAGGAGACGGAAAGATAGGATGCTTTCCAGCATCCTTGCCCCCATCCCTCGGACGGTCTCTGAGATCATAGGGTGGCGGAACATGTGAGAGACGAGAACGAAGGAGCATAGAGTGGATACCGGAAAGGAGAGACACGGGGCGAGCATGAGACAAGAGGGACGACAGACCTGGTGGTGAGTGCCAGGAGTCAAATCAGGAGACAGAGGAGGAGACAGCTGTTAACGAGGGGGAAGACAAGCTGGATACGAGATTGGGGGAGGGTTTAGGGTTTAGGGTTTAGGGTTTAAGGTTTAGGGTTTAGGGTTTAGGGTTTAGGGTGAGTAAACTGGGAGAGACGGTGAGGGGGGAGACTGCGGCAACGGCTGCGCCGGGGGCGTGGGAGGAGGGGGAGGCAGCAAGCGGTCCGACACAGGAGGTGTGCCTCCACGTCCCGGGCCTCGAGAGAGTCAGTAGACTCCTCCACAGGCCCAACCGAGGGAAAGGGTCTGACATGTGACAAACCAGATTGTTGGGGTGAGATGGAGTGAGAAAGACTGGGGGGGAGGGGGGGGGGAGCCGGGGGGGAACCGGGGTGCCAGGGTACCTCGGTGAACGAAGGGTGGTAGAACAACCAATCAGGGGCGTTGCGGGGGAAATCAAGGAAGACACACGGGAGAGTGCGGGCTGAGAGGTTGTCCACGTGAGGGTCGCGGACGTGTGCAAGGCCGCCCCAGACGTGTAACACAGGTGCAGCACCAGGGAACCCAATTTACAGGAGGGTCGGCGAAACCTGCGGCAGTGAGATATGGGGCCTCAAATTCAGCTGGTGCGCGGCGTAGCGGACTGCAAACGGCCACATAAAATTGGGGTCATTGTCATGACCATGGAGGTACGAGCGATCTCCATGACCAAGCTAATGCAACGCTCAGCTACCCCACTCTGCTGCGGCGAGTCCGGGGTCTAGTACATCTCGGTGATGCCCTCCGCACCACAGAATTGGCCAAGGCGACCAGAGGCGAACTCGCCACCACTGTCGGAGTGCACACGGAGCACATGCTGGGTATGCTGGGTGCGGGCTGCTACTAGCCACGGGAGGGGAACCTCAGGCGTATCGGCCTTCCGCTCCAAGGGAAACACCGCGGTGTAGCGGGAGTAGTCGTCCACAACGACCAGGGAAGAGTGCGCTCGACGCGGACTAGGGACAGGGGCAAAGTCCTTGATGTCCATGTGCAGGTGTTAAACCGCCCGTGTCAAGGAAACATGGTGGTGACACCGAGGTCCTAAAGACGACCGACACTCACCAAGTTTCTGGAGAACGAGGGGATGTGCAGACTTGTGAGGGAGCTAGAAGGGACCGCCGGACAGAGGAGTGTAGTGGCGCTGCGTGTGACGACCGGCTCAGAGAAGGGGTCGGCCAGGGAGACTGACAGGAGCTGGAAGCTACGAGAGGGGGGTACGGTCGCGAAAGAAGCACTAGGACGCACCAGAGTCTAGCATGATGGAGAGGGATGCGTCGTCAGTCGACGCACCTAGGCAGGAAACAACAGAGGATCCTGCACTAGAGACAACTAGTCTAGGAACACACAAATAATGGGATCCGGCAACACTAGAGTCATCAGCATACAAGGCATACAAAGCGAATTCTATCTGAGACATGTCAAGATTAAGCACAGCCAAACCCCAGCATAACAGTGCAGGCCAGTCCGGGACAGACGTCGTAGGCCCGAGGTGGGCGCGGAAGAGGTCATCGAGTCGGTGGAAGCAGCGCGCGGTAGAGTGACCGGTGCGCCCGAAGACGGTGTCGCGCAGAGGACCAAGAAGAATATGGTATTGGTAGGGCCCGTAGGGGAGGCCACGCGATGTCGAGATGTCAGACCTGCCATCGCGGCCACAGCTCCCGGGGCCAGCTGGTCCTGACTTTCGTTTGGAGACCCACTGCTGAATCTGGTGTTGCTGCTGCTGCGACTATTGCTGCCAATGCTGTTGCGGCTGCTGCTGATGCGGAGTCACCGTTGCACTTCCAGTACTAGCACCTCTTGCGGCAACACTCCAAGCGTCAGCACCCCTTAACGTACCAGCACCTCCTCCTCCTCCACGATCACGACCACCCTTGCACCGTCCCCACCCACCAGAGGGGGCAGCGACGGTTGCGACCTCCGTTGTAGCAGTAGGCTCAGCAACAGCAGTAGTGGCATCTGAGGTAGGGAGCTGGGGTCGAGCGCACCCCTCAAAGACAGGGGGACTACTACACTAGTGGTGGAGGCGATGGTGCAGAGGCGGGTCTCGATCTTAGTGAGACTACTTCACCAAAACCGGAAGGTTCGTTGGCTTCTGCAGGTTGTTTGCCCTTTGCAACCTGAGGATCAAGGGGTGGAAGCCACTTTCTACATCGACCGGCTCAAAAGGGTACGACACAGGAGCAGCTTGTGGACAATTACTCGTGGACATCCTCGCGCTGCATATTAGAAACCGGTAGTAGGGACATTCAGGACAATCAAGTCAGGAGGAGCAAGAGGGGCAGGTGGTGCCAAAGGAGTAGGTGGGGCCGGCGGTGCAGGCGATGCAGATGCGCTGGTGTAGGTGACGCGTAGACCTTTAATGACGACGAACCGATGGGTGGCCGGAACCTTTAATGGGGGCGTTTCTTGCATCGTCCCATTACGACGAAATGAGGACGGGCTGAATGAAGGCACGAAAGAGGAAGAAACAAATATTTATGAGTACGAAACATGTGACCCCCTCTGCCTTCATCCCCTATCCAATCCGCTCGAAGAGGAGTGTAATCGATGAGGAGAAATTTGTAGAATGAAATATTTCTCTGGCACATGGTGGCAGCATAATAACATGTTGTTTGCCCCCCCATTGGTCGCTGTTGAATTTTGCAAGCTCAGTAGAGCTACCAGCCACTCACTTCTTCATCTCGATTGCCCAATCATTGTAATCTACCTAGCATGGTCCATGAGAGTATACGGCCATGCTTCACATGGGACCACCACATTGTGACCTTAAATGTGTCAAACTACATATATGTATATATATGTATATGTTTGTGCTAGGCTATAGTGATGCATGCTGTAGGGGGTACAACTTGTTAGGGTTAGTTATTTGTACCCAACCCTTGCTAGTTCAATTCATTCCGCTGTTCTCATTCTGACATGGTATCATCGTAGGTTCGTTCCGCCTACCCTGCGCGCGCTGCCACACTGCCCTACTACGCGCACTGCTGCTGTCACGCGCTGCCGCTACTGCTGCCCGCTCGCTGCCGCTGCTGCCGCGCTGCCTCTACTGCGCGAGCTGCTGCAGCTGCTGCGCGCGCTTCTACCGCCGCTGCTCGCGCTGCCGCGCTGCGCGCGCGCTGCTGCAGGCCGCTGCCGCCCGCTGCTGCCCACGCCCGGCCCTCTGCCGCTCACTGCCCGCCCGCTGCCACTGCTGCGCGCGCTGCTGCACGCTGCTTCCGCCCTCTGCCGCTCGCTGCCCGACCGCTAGCCCGCCTGCTGCCGCCAGCGCCTGGCTCGCGACCCGCCCGCTGCCGCCCGCTAACCGCCCGCTACCTGGGCCCGCTAGCCTCTCGCTGCCTACTGCCGGTCTGCTGCCCGCCCACTGCCACCCGCGCCCGGCTCGCACACCGGCCGTTGCCGCCAGCTCGCCGCCTGCTGCCTGCCCACTGTCACTAGCCTCCCACTTCCGGCCCGTTGCCGCCCACTGTCGCCCGCTACTGAGCCGCGCCGCCTGCTGCCGCGCTACTGCCACTGCGCCGCCTGCTGCCGTGCTGCTGCCACCGTGCTGCCCTGCCTACCGCCGCACCGCGCTGCCGCACTGCCTGCCGCCGAGCCACCTTGCTGCCGCGCCACCCACTACTGCTGTGTCACCTCCAGCCGTGACCTAGTTTCTGCCATGTTACTGTGCTAGCGTTTGACGCAGAGGGGCGCCATATCGATTTCGAGTCTTGGCTAGAGGATTTGCACCTGTACCTGCAGAGTGTCCCTGTTTGAGCCCACGTCGCGGTCCCTCAAGGCCCCCAAGACTCCGGTTGCGCCTGTCGCTACCGCTGCGGAGGATCTGCAGAAGCAGTACCAGAGTGGACGTGGTTGTCTACACGTAGTGGACAGCGCGAGACGCCGCCGCCACGCTTGCCGTCCGCGCTCACCTCTCTCCCAACCAGAGGGCCCACTTTCGCCAGGTGAATTCGGCCCAGGCTTTCTATGACGTTGTGGTTAAGCGCTACTCCTCCCACTCTTCTGTCACCCTAGGCCGTCTAGCGCTGCCGTTTCTCTTCCCTGAGCTGTCTGACGTCACCACTGTAGCTGATCTCATGACCCATCTGCGCTCTCTTGACTCTCACTACCGTGCCGCCCTCAAGCCAGAGTTTCTGGCTAAGAACCAGCCCCCCATGTACCTCACTATGTATTTTTTTCGCGACTCGCCTCCCTGACACCCTTCGTGCCGTTCGAGACCACTTCCTCTCTTTAGACCCCGCTAGTCTCGACCTTGCCTTGTTTGAGACTCTTCTCCTCGAGGTCGAGACCAGTGCCCGCGCTGTAGCTGCCTCCCGTGGCTCCCCCAGCACCTCCTTCTTTGAGGGGTGCACTCCCTCCCTTCTCGCGTCCTTTGTTGCCTCTTCTGCTGATGTTGACTTCCTCGGTGCTGAGGAGGGGCTCCACCGGCGGTGGTGGTCCTGCTACTGTTCCTTGTCCATATGTGTGTCGCACTGGCAGTCAGGTCGGCGTCGTCTGCGGCAAGATGGGGCATGGTGAGGCTCGTTGTTTCTGCCGCCTCGAGGATGCCTTCCGCGGCAAGTTCGGTGAGCAGGCCAGTGTCCCTGACTGGTTAGGATTGCTCAAGAGGGGTTTTGATATATTTTCTCTTGAGTGGAACAAGATTTCTGTAGGCATGTATGCCATATATGCTGCTGGTGTTAGTGCTGAGGGTGACTATTATCCGTGTGTAGTTAGCTCAGGTTGTGTAGAGACTGCTAGTATAGGTGCTTGTGAGACTGCAAGCACAGGTGCAGTTCCTGCGGAGGCGGCACTCTCGTTCACGCTGGACTCCGGCGCGACTCAATGCTTCTTCCGTGACAGTACTACTGTCACACCGCTCCCGACACCTGTCCCTGTCACTCTAGCCGACCCCACCTCAGGACCAGTCGTTGCTCGCAGCTCCACTGTCCTCCCGTGTCTGGCGGTCCCGTCTGGCTCCCTCAGAGGCCTGCACCTCCCCTTGTTTGCTACGAACTTGGTGAGTGTCGGTCGTCTGCAAGACCTTCTTGTCACCACCACGTTCACTAGGGGTGAGCTTGTTGCGACCTGTACGGACACCGCGACTGGAGCTCACCTTGCCACGTTCTCACGGAGGCCTGGGTCTGGACTGTTTACACTTCAAACTGATTGCGTCAGGCCAGGTAGCGTCGTCTTGCTCGTGTCGGTTGCTCACGCACCAGTCGCTCCTCCGGCACCACCATCTTGGTCACCATTCACTTCAGCGCCTCCGTCACATGCACTCGCGTCACCTTGTGCCTGGTCTGCCGCAGACCCTGCCCCCGCTCCCGCCGTCGCTTGTGCCGCCGTGCAGTCCCTGCATCGAGGGGCGGCAACGCGCCGCTCCTCACTCCTCCTCGTTTCCTCCGACCACGGCTCCTCTCCAGACGCTGCACATCGACGTGTGGGGCCACGCCCCTGTCCTTGGGCCGCGCTGGTCGTCGACGAATTCATGCGCTACACCACGGTGTTTCCCTTAGAGCATAAGGGCGACGTCCGTGATGTTCTGATCCCTTGGATTCGCGCTGTTTGTCTCCAGCAGAGAGCTCGTTTTCAGCACGACCTCCCGGTGCTTCGTATGCACTCTGACCGTGGGGGCGAGTTTGCTTCGGGTCTCCTTGAGAGCTTTTGTCGTGAGGAGGGCATCACCCAGTCGTTCACGCTTCCGGCCTCTCCACAGCATAATGGGATCGCTGAGGGCCACATTAGCCTGATCATGGAGGTTGCTCGCAAATCCATGATCCATGCGGTTGCTCCTCATTTCATGTGGACGTTTGCAGTCCGATACGCCGCGCATCAGCTCAACCTCTGGCCCCGTGTTTCACAGCCAGAGGCCTCGCCTACCCTCCTTTGGACGGGGTCGGTGGGTGATGCGTTTGCGTTTCGGGTCTATGGCTCGCTTGCCCTTGTCCGCGATCCTACCGCGGACAAGCTCTCTCTAGGCACTATTCGCTGCGTCTTCCTTGGCTTTCCCACCAACGCCCCTGACTAGCAGTTTTACCACCCAGCCACCTGCCGCGTCCTGTCCTCCTGAGACGTCACCTTTGACGAGTCGGTATATTACTACCATCTCTACCCCCACCGCAGTTGCCCCGTGCCTCCCCCCCCCCCCCCCCGCCTCTCTTCGTGGTTCCAAGTCCGCCCCAGGTAGATCCCCCCCTCCTCCCGCGTCCTGCTCCCTCAGGTGTGTCTCACGTCACCCCACTCCCCTCGATTGTGCCTTTGGAGGTCTCCTCAGACTCCTCTGGCCCGGCTGAGGGGGGTGACCCTACTGCTGACGACATATCGGCCTCTCGCCGCCCACCGGGCTTGGAGAAACCTCCTGGTTTTCCGCCACGGTCGTCTCCGCCTCCCCCTTCGCCGCCTCCGCTGCCACCTGTCGTTCGAGGGGCCTGGTGCTGTTGGGAGTGGCGACTCTGGAGGTGCGGGTTCTGTGGGTGCTGGTTCTGGGGGTGCTGACTCTAGGGGTGCTGTCTCAGGGGGTGCTGCAGGTCCTCGTGTTGGTGGGGTCGAGGGTGCTGCTGCTGGAGGTTCTGGTGGTGCTGGTTCTGGGGGTGCCGCCTCTGGGGGTGCTGGTGGTACTGGTGCTGGAGCTGGAGGTGCTGGCGCTGGAGGTTCTGAAGCTGCGTTGCCCCGTAAACCCTAAACCCTAAACCGTTGTTCTGGGAGCAGCAGTAGTCGCCGCTGCCCCTACCTGGGTCTGCTGCTGGAGGTTCTGGGGGTGCTGGAGGTACTGTTGCTGGAGCTGGAGGTGTCGACTCTGGAGTTGGAGGTGCTGGAGCTGGGGGTGCTGCCGCTGAGGGTGTTGGTCGTGCTGACGTTGGCGGCGTTCCTGGTGTTGGTATTGGCGGAGCTAGTTCTTGGGGTGCGTCGTAGCCACTGCAGCAGCGGCCGTTGTTCTGGGAGTAGCAGCCGTCGTCGCTACCGCTACCTGGGTCGGCGCTTCACCACCTTCTCAGTCTCCCGCCTGCCTCTGCAGAGCCGTCTGCCACTAGTGCCACTCCTCCTCTGTTGTTTCCGCCGCCTGACCTATCTCAAGCACGGTTGCAGCCTGGCTCCCCTCTGCCTGCTCCTCCTTGTTACTCCCCACTGACCGACTCCCCGACCGAGTGTCGGGAGGCTGCGTCTCGTACTACCTCCCCTGTTGCTCGTCCTCGTTGCTCTCGTGTTCACCCTCCACCTGTTCCCGGTCCTCACACCATGCCACTCCTTCCTCTGTTTCACAACCTGTTGTCATGCCGTTACCTCCTCCGTCTTCTCTTTCTGGCGTTCCTGACCCTGAGTTAGACCTTGCTCGTGCTGGACGTCCGACTGTCACTCGTTTTCACGCCACACTTGCGACGGACCCTATCTTTTCGTCTGCTTCTGCGTCTGCCTTGGTCGCTTAGCTCACTGACTTTGCTGTTACTCGTCGCTTTGACTACCTCGCGAGCCTGGATTCTGACTCTGCCTGTCCGGGGTCCGTCGGGGGTGAGCTTGCCCTTGGCTGTGACGTCCTTGAGGACAGGCAGTTCGAGCTGGAGTTCCTCGCAGCTACTGCTCCTCATCTCACTGCCATGCTACTTGCCCCTTAGGGAGACCCGAATGCACTTGACATCCCGACCCCGTGCTCTTACGCTGAGGCGATCATGGGTCGTAAGTCCTCCCAGTGGAAGACAACTATGGAAGCGGAGATGGCATTATGGAAGTTTACTGGCACCTACATCGACGCAGTCCCACCACCTGGGGCGAACGTCGTCAGTGGCATGTGGATCTTCAGGGTGAAGCGGCCGTCGGGTTCACCGCCTGCCTTCAAGGCGCGTTACGTTGCATGCGGTTTCAGTCAGCGTGAGGGGGTCAACTTCTTCCAGACCTTCCCCCCACCCTGAAGATGACGACTCTTCGGGTGTTACTGCACGTTGCAGCACATCGTGACTACGAGCAGAACTTGCTCGACTTCTCCACGGCTTTCCTGCAGGGCAGCCTCCACGAGTAGATCTGGCTGATCCGCCCACCTGGCTTCACTGGGTCGTTTCCTGAGGTTACCCAGTGGAGCATCCGGCGGCCAGTTTACGGTCTGCGTCAGGCTCCCCACGAGTGGCACGACACACTGAGGACGACACTTGCGGCTCTTGGCTGTGCTCCTTCGACTGCTGACCCGTCCCTGTTTCTGCGCACTGACTCTGCTTTGCCAACGTTCTATATCCTCGTGTACGTAGACCACCTGGTCTTTGCGACTGCTGACAGTGAGGCACTGGCCTTCGTGAACTGGCCTTGTGGCCGATTGCTTGTGCTGGGACTGTGTGGTGATCTTGAGATCCACCCTGAGCGTTGTTTTGTTTCTTCTCTTGACTGGTCATGTGACCATTTGTGGTTCTTGCTCTCTCTTGCTATCCCTCACTTAGCCTATGGAGGTGTGTCAAACTATATTGTCAAATGTTGTTTATGTGTTTGTTAGACTTCTAGGCTACAGTGATGTTCACAGTAGAGGGTACATGTTTCTCTCGACACTTTACTTGTACTACCCCTTCCCCTACTAGTCGACATCACCTCCGCTTGCTATCTTTGAGATGGTATCACACGCTTAAGTTCCTAAACCGCCCAAGTCCTTAGCTTCCCTCCCCTCCAGCCGTCACGTCCCTCCTAGGCCACCAGAACGCACGCCCCAGCTGGTTAGGTTGCGCGTACCCGCGTTAGTTAGCAGCAGACGCGTACGCGACTGCAGCCACTCACGCACGCATAAGCAGCGCGCGAGCAGCTACAGCTACGTATGCAGCAGCCACACACGCTACGACCCGTCCCGCACGCGACAGCAGCCACAGCCATGCACGCAACTGTAACCGCGCACGCAGCAGCAGCCGCGCATGCGCACAGCAACAGCTGCACGCGCAGCAGTCACCGCACGCATAGCAGCAGCCGCACGCGCCACTGCCTCGTGCACAGCAGCTGCGTGCACGTGGCCGCACACGCACAGCAGCAGTTGCACGCACGTGCACAGCAACAGCCGCGCACGCACAGCAGTAGCTGTGCGCACGTGCGCAGCAACTGCCGCACACGAGACTGCCACAGCCCGCCCGCAACCCCCCGTGGGCCCTGTTTAGCCGCGATTAAAAGGCCCCATACGGGCCCCGTTTAGTGGCGTTTCACATGCCTCCGCGGGCCCCGTTTTGTCACGCTCAGGAAGGCCCCCGCGGGCCTGCTCTGTCGTCCTCCCAGCCCGCCTCTGCCTCAGCCAGCCCGCCTGCCTCAGCAGCCATGAACGTGCAGCGCTGCGCACGCCACGCTCTGCCTGCCGCCCGCACGCAGCAGCGCATGGCTGTATTACACGCAGCCAGCAGAAGCGCTAGCGCGAGCAGCACTAGCTGGAACTAGCCGCCAGCAACAGCCACCAGCCGCCCACAACTCTTCCCAGCTGCCCACAGCCTCTCCCAGCCGCCCACAGCCCCTCCTAGCCGCCCACCACCGCCTTATTCCGCCCGATTTTTGCCTACTACCGCCCATTGCCTCCCACAGTACCACCAATGCCCATTGTCTCGTGCACGCCTCCTGTCTTTGGCATCCCTAACGGCGGTGGGTAGCCACAGTCACTTTTCCTGGCATAGTTTCGGTTTTGTGCCCCGACTGGCGTTCGTAGCCCGCCTTGCCTAGCCGACTGTTCCTAGGCTGGTGTCTCTTTGTCGGTAGTTCCTAGTATCGCTCTAGCTGTTCCTAGCTCCAGCCGTGCCTTGCTCCAGCCGCTCCTACCTCCAGCCACTCCTAGCTCCAGCCGTGCCTAGCTCCAACCGTGCCTAGATCCAGCCGTGCCTTGCTCCACCCGTGCCTTGCTCCAGCCGTGCCTTGCTCTAGCCGTGCCTTGCTCCAGCCGTGCCTTGCTCCAGTAGTGCCTTGCTCTAGTCGTGCCTTCCTCTAGCCGTCCCTAGCTCTAGCCGTGCCTAGCTCTAGCCGTGCCTTGCTCCAGCCGTGCCTTGCCGGTCGTGCCTTGCTCCAGCCGTGCCTTGCTCCAGCCGTGCCTCATGCCTTGCTCCAGCCGTGCATTGCTCTAGTCGTGACTTGCTCCAGCCGTGCCTTGCTCCAGGTGTTCCTAGCTCCAGATGCTTCTAGCTCCATCCGCTCCCCGCTCGAGCTGCTCCTAGCGCCAGTAGTTCCTAGCCTGGCGTTTCCTCGTTCTGGCCGTCTCTAGCCCTAGCTACTCCTAGCCTGCAGCTCCTACGCCCAGCTAGCCTTTACCATGGCGTCCGTTAGGGTTCTGCAGCAGCAGCAGCAGCAGCAGTTTCAGCAGTGGCGCCCTCAGCATTAGTGGCGCCCTTAGCAGCAGTGGGGGTCTGGTGGTTTGGGTAGCGTTGGCTTCAGCAGCGGCCCAGCCAGCTTCGGGGCTCGTCGCGGTGGCCGAGACGTCGGCCCCTGCCAGTACCGGATCCTGACTGGCCCTGGTGCTGGCACTACCTGCTGGCGTCCTGACCACTCCGCAGAGCGCTGCTACAGTCGCCTCGACGACCTCTACCGTGAGCGTTTTGGGCCTGACTCGAGGCCACCGATCTGGCCTGGTCTGACTCGTAGTGGTTACCATGTGTTTGATATGTCTATAGATGCTGCTTATTCTGTCACGTATGGATCTTTTGGTTTGCGTGCACCTAGCTTAGGACCTTGCGTGTAGGTTTTTTTGCTTCCAGTGTAGGTGCTTGTGTAGTCACTAGTCCAGCCGTCACGACTGTTGTCGCATCGCTCCCCTTCACGCTGGACTCAGGCGCGTCTCAGTGCTTCTTCCGCGACCACACCACTGTCACACCTCTTTCTGCTCCGGTCCCAGTTGCTCTGGCTGATCCTACTTCAGGACCAGCAGTCGCTCGCAGAACTACCACTCTTCCGTGCCCGGCTGTCCCTTCTGGTTTCCTCACTGGTCTCTACATCCCCTTCTCGTTCTCTCGGAACTTGGTGGGTGTTGGATACCTTCACAGTCACAGTCACAGTCACTTTACGGGAGGACTGCGATCTGTACGGACGCTTCCACTGGGGCGGTTCTTGCCACGTTCACCAGAGAGCCTCACTCAGATCTCTTCGTCCTTACTTGGGCCCGAGCGGGAGCGCTACTTTCTTGTGGTCGTTGACGACTACTCCAGGTACACCACGGTGTTTCCCATAGCGAAGAAGTTCAAGGTGACTTCTACGCTGATCCGGTGGCTCCTAGCCACTAAGGGCACCCGTAGTAGTCGTGTCCTTTGTTTTCACTCCGACCGTGGGGGTGAGTTTCGCTCTGCCGTGCTTGCCGGATTCTGCGGGCGAATAGGGCATCACCAAGTCCTGGAAGCTTTCGGAGTCCCCACAGCAAAGTAGGATTGCTGAGCGCCGCATTGGCTTGGTCATGGAGATCGCCCGCACCTCCATGATCCATGCCCGTGCACCCCATTTTCTGTGGCCCTACACGGTTCGCTACGCCGCCCATTAGCTGAACCTCTGGCCTCGTGTCTCACGACCAGGGGTTTCACCGACCAGTGTTTGGACCGGGTCGGTGTTGCATCGGAGTTTCGAGTCTGGGGCTGCCTTGCGCTTGTCCATGACACCTCTGCGGACAAGCTCTCGGCTCGCGCCATCCCCTGTGTCTTCCTTGGTTTCCCGGTAAACTCTCCTGACTTTGAGTTTTACCACCCGCCCCTCCACCGGTTCCTCGACTCTCGTGACGTCCGGTTTGACGAGTCTGTGTCCTACTACACCCGCTACCCCTGTCGAGGTCTCCCGGTTCCTCCCCCTCCTCTTTTCCTCGCCCCCACTCCTCCTCCTGCTCCCGCTCCTCCGGTACCCCAGCCCCCACCAGGTCCTGCCCTGTCAGGTGTGTCTCACGCTACCCCTCTCCCCTCGGTAGCACGTCAAGTGTTGTCTCCCTCCCCACAGTCCTCCTCAAAGTCACCTCAGAAGCCTTCAGCACTACCACGACAGGTTGCAGTGGACTCAGGGGTTGTCGGACCTGGAGGTGCTGGCACTGGAGGTGCTCGGTCTAAGGGTGCTCGTTTGGGGGGTGCTGGAGCTGGAGGTGCTGGAGCTGGAGGTGCTGGAGCTGGAGGTGCTGGAGCTAGAGGTGCTGGAGCTGGAGGTACTGGAGCTGGAGGTTCTGGCGCTGGAGGTGCTAGTTTAGGAGGTGCTGGTGCTAGGGTTCCTGACCTTGGAGGTTGTGGTTCTGGGGGTGCTGGCATTGGAGGTGCTAGCTCTGAGGGGGATGGAGCTGGAGGCACTCCTACTTCGACGCCTTCTTCGCCTCCCCACCGTCACGACACACGCTACCAGGCTGCTTGTCGGCGTGCGCGCGAAGAGCAGGAGGGGTTGGCGCAGGAGAGGCAGGAGCTGCAGCAGCTAGACCAGCAGGAGCAGCAGCAGGTGCAGCAGGAGCAGCAGCAGCAGCCGCCCCTTTTGCAGCAGTTGTTCCCACCCGTAAGTGGCCTTCAGGCCCTTGGTATTCCCTCTTCTACTCCTGTCCGCTCACAGTCTCCCCCCGCCTTCGGTCCTACGTTTCCTCCCCCGGACGCGTCACCTGCTGTATACTCTACTCCTCGGTCCCCGTCTCGTCCTCCCGTTGTCCCGCACTCCCGCGTCCGTCCCTGTCCCCCGCATGCTCGTCCCTCGTCTCCCTTTGACGACCTCCGCACTGCCCTCCTTTGTTCTAGTCTTCGTCGTTCTCCGCCTGCGTCTGTTCTCCCGTCTCCTCCTGAGTTGTCTCTTCCTGTCTCCTCTACTACTATCTCTGACTACTACCGTGCTGCTCGTCTTGTTGTCTCGCGTGTTCTCGCCCCTCTTGTCACCGACCCTTGTGCCTCTCCGTCGTCTGTCTAGGCTCTTACTGCCGCTGTCACTGACTTTGCTGGCACCCGCCGCCTTGACTTCGCCACGCATGTAGTGGCTGCTCCGCCTGCCCGTCCTCTGTCAGCCGGGGGTGAGTTTGCCCTTGGCTGTGACGTCCTAGAGCACAAGCAGTTTGAGTTGGAGTTCTTGGCAGCCGCTTCTCCTTCTCTCTGTGCCATGCTGCTTTCCCCTGAGGAAAACCCCGACGCCCTTGACGTACCGACCCCTCGCACGTACCATGAGGCAGTGTCATGGCAGTGGGCCTCTTAGTGGAAAGCGGCCATGGACTCAGAGATGGCGTCTTGGAGATCCACAGGCACCTACGTCGGTTCCCCCTTCCAGGGCGAACTTAGTCGACGGCATATGGATCTTCAAGGTGAAGCGGCCGGCTGGATCACCGCATGTCTTCAAGGCGCGCTACGTGGCTAGGGGCTTCAGTCAGCGTGAGGGAGTTGACTTCTTTCAGACCTTCACCCCGACCCCAAAGATGACTACTCTTCGGGTGTTACTTCACGTAGCAGCACAACGAGACTACGAGCTGCACTCCCTCGACTTCTCCACTGCCTTTCTCCAGGGCCGCCTACACGAGGAGATCTAGCTGCAGCGTCCTCCTGGCTTCACTGGCACTTTCCCTCCTAGGACCCAGTGGAGCCTAAGGCGACCAATCTACGGTCTCCGCCAGGCACCCCGTGAGTGGCACGACACACTATGCACCACTCTGGCTGACCTTGGTTTCCGCCCTCGTCTGCCGACCCGTCGCTGTTTGTTCGCAGAGGCTCCACTCCTTCCTTTGTCCTTGTCTACGTCGACGACTTGGTCCTCGCTGCAGCAGACAAGGTTGCTCTGGCTGAGGTGAAGTCCGAACTGCATAAGAGATACACATGAACTGACCTGGGTGAACTGCGCCGCTACCTTGGCTTGCAGTTCACCAGGGACAGAGCCGCTCGCACCATTACACTCTCACAGTCACACATGGTGCAGCAGGTCCTTTAGCGGTTCGGGCTTCAGCACTCCACCACACAGCCCACTCCTCTTGCTATCGACCACAGACTCATCGGCCCTTTTCTCGACGAGCCTTTCCCCTTAGCGTTCTCTCTCGCTTTGTTGCGACTGGGAGACACCGTCCTGTGCACTGGACGGCTGCTGTGAGGGTGGCGAAGTACATGGCGACTACACCAGGCGTCGGACTTGTGCTTGGAGGGACACAGCCAGTTGTAATGACCGTTCACTGCGACTTTTCGTACGCCGACGACGTGGAGACCCAGCCGTCTACTCAGGGGTACTGCTTCAGTTTGGGTGCTGCCATAACATGTCAGGGTTTCGGGTTCAGGGTTTCAGGGTTTAGGGGCAGGCAAAGCAGAGGGGCGGCAAGAAGGTTCAAACATAATCGCAGCAGAGGATGGATGAGGGTTCCCAGCAAGCACAGAGAGGATGGATGAGGGTTCCCAGCAAGCACAGAGAGGAGGACCAACCAAGGTCACACGAGAGAAAGGATGAGGCTTTGTTTGAGCCGACTCAAAAGACGAGCGCCTGTGGGGCCTGCTGGGGGCATGTGAGACGATACCCCTTGGCATGTGAGACGATACCCCATGGCATGTGAGACGATACCCCATGGCATGTGAGACGATACCCCACGGCATGTGAGACGATACCCCATGGCATCATATCGTGCCCACCCCCCCTCCCCATGCCCCACCCACCCCCCATGCCCCAACCCCATGCTCCATCCCCCATGCTCCGGCTCACCTCACAGCGAATGCACCCCGGGCACACCCAGTCCCGCCAGTCCAGGTTGCCTGCGCACAGCACGGCAGTGGGGAGGAATGTGGGCAAGAGGGGATGTGGGGCACGGGGGGAAGGGCATGGGAGGAATGTGGGGCAACCGAGGGGGGTGGGGGGTGGGGGGTGTGGGTGTGGGGCAACGGGAGGGGGGAGGCGGGTGAATGGGTGGAACGAGGGGCAAGGGAGGCGAATTGAAGAAGAGCAAGGAAGGAAAGCAGCAGCACAAACCATGAGCAGTGGCGCACACCCCGCCCTGCCCGCGAGCCGCGCCGCCACGCACCCTGCCCTGCCCGCGCGCCGCACTGCCGCGCGCCCTGCCCTGCCCGCAAGCCGCGCCGCCGCGCGCCTTGCCCTGCCGCGCGCCCTGCCCTTTCGCGCGCCCTGCCCTGCCGCGCGCCCTGCCTGAGCGCCGCGCCCTGCCCTGCCGCGCGCCCTGCCCTGCCGCGCGCCCTGCCCTGCCGCGTGCCCTGCCCTGCCGCGCGCCGCTCGCTGCTGCACTGCTGCTAGCGCGCTCTCCTGCCTAGCCGCGCTGCCCTTCCTGTGCGCCGCCCTGCTGGCCGCTGCCCTGCCCTGCCCTCCTTGCGTGCTGCCCTGCTGCTAGCACGCTCGCTTGCTCTGCCTGCTATGGCGACCCTGAGCGTCCTCACCTTTGATTCGGAGGGCCGCCCGATAGAGTTCGACTCCTGGCTCGATGACTTAGAGCTGTTCTTACTGAGCGACTCCAAGGATGGTATTTCGCTGTTTGACCTCACTTCTGGCGCCTCTGTCGCCCCTTCCGCCACAGCTGACAGTACAGCTCGCTCGCGGTGGCTTACTCGTGACGCTGCTGCTCGCCTAGCCGTTCGCAACCACCTGCCGTTAGAAGAACGCGCTCACTTCGGACAACACAAGACTGCGAAAGCACTGTACGACGCTGTAGTTGCTCGTTACTCCTCGCCGGCCACAGCTGCTCTAGGCCGCCTTCTCCTGCCTTACCTGTTCCCAGAGCTGTCCGCTTTTGCCACAGTAGCCGACCTAGTCACTCACCTTCGCACTAGTGACACTCGCTATCGTGCTGCGCTTCCCGCCGAGTTTCTCACCAAGAACCCTCCTCCCATGTACATCACTCTCTACTTCATAGTCACCCGCCTCCGTGACTCTCTTAGCGCTGTCAGGGACCTCCTTCTCGCCCTTGACCCCACCACCCTCACTGTCGACCTGCTCGAGAAGCACCTCCTTGCAGCTGAGACTAGCATAGTCGCTGTAGGCGCTTCTCGTGGCACTCCTCGCACTCCCTTCTTTGAGGGGTGTTCGCCCTCCCCCCTTCTCCCCTCAGTCGCCTCTGCTGCAGCTGTTGACTACCTTCGTGCTGAGGAGGTAGGAGCTGCGTCTGCCCCTAGTAAGAGGCGCCGCAACGGCAGAGGTGGAGGCGGTGGTGGGGGCGGTGGAGGCGGTGGAGGGGGCGGCGGTGGAGGAGGGAGTGGTGGTGGGGGTGGAGGTGTAGGTGGTGGCGGTGGTGGCGGCAGTGGCGGTAGTGGGGGCGGCAGTGGTGGCGGCAGTGGGAGTGGAGGCGGTGGCAGTGGTGGCGGGCGGGGTGGTACCAGTCAGAGGGGAGGCCTTGGCAGTGGTCAGAGGCAGCAGCAGCAGCGTCAGCTTTCGCCCCAGGAGCTACGTGAGTGGTTTGGTCAGCGTGGGGCGGCTGGGGGTAGTGGTCGTTGCCCGTATGTCATTCGCACAGGTGATCGCACTGGTCAGACATGCGGCAAGTTCCACACCCAGCACCGCTGCTTCTCTTGTCTTACCGACGCCTTCCGCACAGAGTTTCCCGACGCCACTGAGCTCCCCCGCTGGGCAGACCTGCTTCAGCAGGGTGTAGACATCTTTGCTCTTGATTATGATGCTATCCTTTCTGCCATGTATGCATTGACTGTTAGTGCTGAGGGTGACTGTTACCTGTGTATGCCGCCAGACCCAGGTATAGAGGCTGCTACTCTAGGTGCTAGTGAGTCTGTTGCTCTAGGTGCTGGTGAGTCTGCTCTCTCTGGTACTGAGTCTACTGCGGCCCTGCACACCGCTCTCTGCACCTGTTGCTGTCTCTATGGCTGACCCCTCTGGGGGCCCAGTCCTTGCACGTTCCTCCACTGTTCTGCCTTGTCCGGCGGTTCCGTCTGGCTCACTGTCAGGTCTCCACCTCCCCTCGTTCTCTACGAACTTGGTGAGCAACGCCGTCCTTCAGGATGTATGGGTTGACACCTTTACTCCAGGAGGACAGCGTGTGGCGATCTGTACGTGCTCCCGGACTGGCCGGCACCTGGCCACGTTCACCCGTGCGCCTGGCTCGAGTCTGTACACACTGACTACTGTGTCTCCTCAGGTAGCTGCGTCTGCGTCTGCGTCAGGTCAGCTGTCGGCCCCCTGCTCGTGTCGCGCCCTGTCGCACCAGACGCTCCTTTGGCACCACCGCCTTGGTCACCCCTCCGTGGCACGCCTCCGTGGCATGCACTCTCGTCTCCTTGTCTCTGGTCTTCCCAGGACTCTGCCTCCCCTCCCACCCTCGCCTGACCCTCCCTGTCTTCCCTGTGTCAAGGGGCGGCAGCGAGCCGCTCCTCACTCCTCTGAGTTTCCCCCGACGACTGCTCCCCTGCAGACTCTCCACATGGACGTGTGGGGCCCAGCCCGCGTCCGTGGACAGGGCCGCGAGCGGTACTTTCTGCTGGTTGTTGACGACTACACGCGTTACACCACGGTCTTCCCCTTGCGCACCAAGGGGGAGGTCTCTGATGTTTTGATTCCTTGGATCCGCGCTGTTCGTCTCCAGCTCCGCGAGCGGTTCGAGACGGACCTTCTCGTCCTGCGTCTGCACTCTGACAGAGGTGGTGAGTTTGCCTCCGACCTACTGCGGGACTTTTGTCGTGGGGAGGGCATTCGCCAGACGTTCACGCTTCCGGCCTCTCCGCAACAGAATGGGGTTGCTGAGCGCCGCATTGGCTTAGTCATGGAGGTCGCTCGTACCTCCATGATCCATGCGGCTGCCCCCCATTTTCTGTGGCCGTTTGCGGTCCGATACGCTGCGCATCAGCTCAACCTCTGGCCCCTTGTCTCCTTACCGGAGACCTCGCCGACACTGCGTTGGACGGGAGAGGTTGGCGATGCGTCGGTGTTCCGAGTCTGGGGCTCTCGTGCCTTTGTCCGCGATACGTCCGCGGACAAGCTCTAAGCCCGCGCCATTCCCTGCGTCTTCCTTGGCTTTGTCCCTGACGCGCCTGGCTGGAAGTTTTACCACCCCACCTCGCGCCGTGTCCTGCCCTCTCAGGACGTCACGTTTGACGAGTCGGTTCCCTTTTACCGTCTCTTCCCCTACCGCACTGCCCCTCTCCCCCCCCCGCCGCTCTTCCTAGCACCAGGTTCTCCTCCGGTAGACCCCCTCCCCCCTCAGGGTCCTGCCCCCTCAGGTGTGTCCCAGGTAGACCCTGTCGAGCCTGTCGAGGTAACTGTCGACTCTGGTGCTGCTAGGGGTGCTGCGTCTAGGGGTGCTGAGCCGGAGGGTGCGGGGCCTGGGGGTGCTGAGCCTGAGCGTGCCGAGCCTGGGGGTGTTGAGCCAGGGGTTGCTGAGTCTGAGGGTGCAGAGCCCGGGGGTGCTGAGCCTGAGAGTGCGGAGCCTGGGGGTGCTGAGCCTGAGCGTGCGGAGTCTGGGGGTGCTGAGCCTGGGGGTGCTGAGCCTGGGGGGTGCTGAGCCTGAGCGTGCTGAGCCTGGAGGTACTTTGTCTTCTGGAGGTCCTACGGGTGTCTTGTCACGGCGGGAGCCACTCTCTCCACCGCAGCTGCGCGAGTGGTTTGCTCAGCGCTGGAGCCGTGCTGCTGGAGCTGGAGGTGCTGCTGGAGCTGGAGCTGCTGGAGGTTCCGGAGCCGCTGGTCCCGGAGGTGCTCGTACTGGAGGTACTGGAGCTGCTAGAGCTGGAGGTGCTGCTGGAGCTGGAGGTGCTGGAGCCGCTGGTCCCGGAGGTGCTCGTACTGGAGGTACTGGAGCTGCAGGAGCTGGAGGTGCTGCTGGAGCTGGAGCTGCTGGAGGTGCTGGAGCCGCTGGTCCCGGAGGTGCTCGTACTGGAGGTACTGGAGCCGCTGGAGCTGGTGGTGCTGCTGGAGCTGGAGCTGCTGGAGGTGCTGGAGCTGGTGGTACTGCAGGCGTTGGAGCTGGAGATCCTGCAGCTGGGGGTACTGGTGCTGTCGGTGCTGGTTCTGGAGGCACTACGCGGCAACAGCCGTACTTCGTTCCACTCCTTCAGCAGGTTCTTGGTCTCCCGCCTTCTACTGGTCCTACTCCTCCCTTACTGTGTCCACCGCCTGACAAATCGCAGTCGCAGTTACAGCCAGCCTCCCCACTGCCTGCTCCTTCTTCTTACACTGGGCCGACAGGAGGTCGTACGGAGCGTCGTGGGCCTGAGTCTCGTCCTGCGTCGCCTGTTCGCGCTGTTCGCACTGGTCGTCGTGTTCCACGTCCGCGTCCTCCTCCTGTCCCAGGCACGCACCAGATGGCACTTCGTCCTTCCTCTGTTCTACATCGTGTCCCTCTGCCGTCTCCTCCTGCGTCCTCTCTTCCTGACGTCCCTGACCTGCTGCCAGTCCTACTGTCACACGTCTTCTAACTACTGCTGTCACTGACCCTTCGTTTGAGTCCACTGCTGCGTCTGCCCTAGTTGCTGAGCTTGTTGACTTTGCTGCCGCCTGTCGTCTAGACTACGCCGCTAGCCTTGTTGCTGAGTCTGAGTCTGTCTGTCCTCCGTCCGTCGGGGGTGAGTGTGCTCTTGGCACGGACGTCCTTGAGGACAGGCAGGAGGACTTTGAGTGTTTTGCAGCTGCTGTACCTCATCTCGTGTCCATGCTGATTGCACCTGAGGGAGACCCGGATGCACCAGACATCCCGACCCCGCGCTCTTACGCAGAGGCGATAGAGGGTCCCTACTCCTCTCAGTGGCAGACAGCCATGGACGCAGAGATGGCATCCTGGATGTCCACAGGCACTTACGTCGACGAGGTTCCCCCACCTGGGGCGAACATCGTCAGTGGCATGTGGATTTTCAGGGTGAAGCGGCCGCCGGGTTCTCCGCCTGTCTTCAAGGCGCGTTACGTTGCACGAGGCTTCAGTCAGCCACAGGGAGTTGACTTCTTCCAGTCCTTCTCCCCTACCCCAAAGATGACCACTCTTCGGGTTCTGCTGCACGTCGCCGCTCAGCGTGACTACGAGCTTCACTCTCTTGACTTCAGCACTGCTTTCCTACAGGGCAGCCTGCACGAGGAGATCTGGCTGCGCCGCCCACCTGGCTTCACTGGGTCGTTTCCTGCAGGTACCCAGTGGAGCCTCTGGCGGCCAGTCTACGGTCTCCGCCAGGCGCCTCGCGAGTGGCACGACACACTGAGGACGACGCTTGCGGCTATTGGGTTTGCTCCTTCCTCTGCTGACCCGTCGCTGTTTCTACGCACCGACACTTCGCTGCCGCCGTTCTACATCCTTGTGTACGTCAACGACTTGGTCTTTGCCACTGCTGAAACTGCTGGACTAGCCCACGTGAAGTCGGAGCTGCAGAAGAGACACACGTGCACAGACATGGGTGAGCTGCGGAGCTATCTTGGCTTGCAGATCACCCGGGACAGAGCACGGCGCACCATTACCTTGACTCAGTCACACATGGTGCAGAAGGTCCTTCAGCGCTTCCGCTTCGATTACTCCTCGCCACAGGCCACTCCTCTGCCTACCGGTCACTCGCTCTCAGCTCTGCCTTCGGATGAGTCCATAGAGCCGAGTGGCCCGTATCCAGAGCTTGTGGGCTGCCTCATGTACCTGATGACCTGCACTCGACCTGACCTTGCTTACCCTCTTAGCATCCTGGCTCGCTACGTTGCGCCCGGGAGACACCGACCAGAGCACTGGAAGGTCGCTAAGAGGGTGATGCGCTACTTGTGCAGTACGTTGGGCATGGGCCTCGTGCTTGGAGGACGGGCTCGATTTGTCCTCACTGGTCACGCAGACGCTTCTTGGGTTGACGACTTGGCTACGCAGCGGTCGTCACAGGGTTACACCTTCAGCCTTGGCTCCGGCTCTGTTTCGTGGCGGTCTACCCGCTCGTCTTCAGTTCTCAGCTCCAGTTGTGAGGCTGAGGTCTACGCAGGGGCCATGGCTGCACAGGAGTTACGCTGGCTCACCTACCTGCTGATTGACTTGGGAGAGCCGCCTCGTTCTCCTCCTGTTCTGTACGTCGACAACAAGGCCATGATTGCCTTGTGTCAGGAGCACAGACTGGAGCACAGAACGAAGCACATCGCTCTGCGCTACTTCCTTGCTCGAGAGTTGCAGCACGGTGGTCAGCTTCGTCTTATTTACGTGGCCTCTCAGGCCAACACTGCTGATATCTTCACCAAGGCACTTCAGCCTTGTGATCATCAGCGTTTCTGTACTATTCTAGGCCTTGTGCCTACTTGGCCTCACTTGCTCACTTCTTGACTTTGCTTGTACTGTTATGTATATACATATACCTGCATGCTTACACTTGTTAGGTTGTGATCACTGTACTGCTTGTTCTCCATTATATAACTCTGCATGTGAACTGGCCTTGTGGCCATTTGCTTGTGCTCAGAATGCGTTGTGACGTCGTGATCCACCCTGAGCTTGCTTTGCTTTTGTTGACTGGTCTTGTGACCTCTTGTTCTCCCCCACTTTGCCTATGGGGGTGTGTCAAACTTATATGTGCTGCTTATTGTTCCGGCTGTAGTGGGGTAGCCCATAAGGGGTACAACCCAAATTAGGGTTTCCTACTTGTACCCATCCTGCTGTTAGTTCACACATTCTCGTTCGTTATTCTGATACTTAACAAGCCCTTTTATCCCAATGGTCTAGTGGTTGGGATTCTGACATGGTATCAGAGCGAAGGTCTCGGGTTCGAATCCCAGTGTGTGCACTTCGGGCATCTAAGTGCGGGGGGGTGTCAGAGGTCCACTGGTGATCCCCGATTGATCCTAGGGAAGGATTACATGCTCGTTGTCCTGGGGGGTTATGGGCGCACTGACCCGCTACTTAACAAGCCATTTTATCCCAATGGTCTAGTGGTTGAGATTCTGACTATATATATATATATATATATATACATATATGTTTGTGTTAAGATTAGGAGATTATGCAGTACTTAGGTTTAGGAGAGGTTTAGCAAAGAGAATCATGGAGGGAGAAGTTTGGCCAAAAGAGGGCTTTCATTATGAAGTTGTGAGTACAAATAGGAAGGAGAGGAAGGGGAAAAGGGTACACCACCAGCAGTTGAACCTAATATCTAACTAATACACTAGCAAGCTGTAGGCAGTTATAACAGGATATGCAAATATACTTCAACACACCCCCGTAACTACCTACGGCTATAGCTAGTGGTGTCTAGCACCAGGTCGCCTGGAGAGCGGTTGCTGTAGCTGGGATAGGCACAGAAACAGCGGTGGCTGACCGGCAGCACCTGTGAACGCCAGAACGGAGGAGGGCGCGGAGAGCGCGGAGGAGGGCTGGGATAGCCGGAGGGCGAAGGATGCTGGTCGCTCGCCATCTACGAGCAAACACAACTGTTGGTGAGGAGGAGGAAGCTGTTGGTGGTGCACAGGAGGAGAGCGGAGGAGAGGCGGCTGGAGGAGAGGAGATAGGAGGAGGAGATGCGGCTGGAGGAGAGGAGAGGAGGAGGAGATGCGGCTGGAGGAGAGGAGAGAGGAGGAGATGCGGCTGGAGGAGAGGAGAGAGGAGGAGGAGATGCGGCTGGAGGGAGGAGTGAGGAGGAGGAGATGGAGAGGCGGCTGCTGGAGTGAGGAGAGGAGTGCAGATGTGGCGGTTTGCTGGTCATCCCCGTCACCCCCTCATCCCCCCCCCCCTCACGACCGTAAACACGGGCGCGAGAGAGAGGGAAGAGAAGGGCCGCGGGCTGTTGCTGCATAGTAACTCCCGCCACACCCTAATCCCCCCTCCCCCCCCCCCCCACGGTGAAGCCGCGGCAGGGAGGTGGTGCAGCGCGCGCTGCTGCGCCTGGTCGCGAATTGGTGGCGTGGGGCGCGCTGGCGACCGTCGCCGGGGCTGGCGCTGGCGCTGGCGACTGTCGTAGGGGCTGGCGCTGGTGCTGGCGACCGTCGTAGGGGCTGGCGCTTGTGCTGGCGACCGTCGTAGGGGCTGGCGCTGCGACCGTCGTAGGGGCTGGCGCTGGCGCTCGCGTTGGCGCTGGTCGCTGGCGCTGGTCGCTGCCCTGGTCGCTGGCGCTGGTAGCGCAGCTGACGTGCTGCTGGGTGGGGCTACGGGCGGGCTGCAACTGCACGGCAAAGGGGCGACAGTGCTAGCCATGTAGGCAAGTGGTGGGCCCATTATGATCGGGTCCTAGGCAGGAACCCGCTCTGATAGCATGTCATAATCCCAACCACTAGACCATTGGGATAAAAGGGCTTGTTAAGTAGCGGGTCAGTGCGCCCATAACCCCCCAGGACAACGAGCCTGTAACCCTTCCCTAGGATCAATCGGGGATCACCAGTGGACCTCTGACACCCCCCGCACTGGGATGCCCGAAGTGCACACACTGGGATTCGAACCCTAGACCTTCACTCTCATAGCATGTCAGAATCCCAACCACTAGACCATTGGGATAAAAGGGCTTGTTAAGTAGCGGGTCAGTGCGCCCATAACCCCCCAGGACAACGAGCCTGTAACCCTTCCCTAGGATCAATCGGGAATCACCAGTGGACCTCTGACAGTTTGTGCTAGGCTACAGTGATGCATGCTGTAGAGAGTACAACTTGTTAGGGTTAGTTATTTGTACCCAACCCTTGCTAGTCCAATTCATTCCGATGTTCTCATTTTGACAAAATGTCCAGATTTAATGGATTTGCACGCAAGGAACGTTTGTTTGGTGGTGTGGTTGTGATTAGTTTTTTGGTAAGTGTTACTTTCCCGAATTAGAACGGAATAATTAAGTGGCATGGGATTGGGCTCATGGTCTTGTATGTTTTTTTTAACCAGTGATAAGAACTTCAAATATGTTTTCATTATTATCTAATGAACTCTGGGGTCTACTAAACTGGCGCTTACGGTAGAAGGAAATGGTTATGAAATGCTTGATTGACACATGACAGGATGTGACGAAGGGTCTCTTATTGTGAGACTTCCATTAATCATTGCGATACATCTAGAGTGTCAGGAAAGCATATATGGTACTCGGAATTGAGGCATTACAAAGACTTGCTAGATTTGTTAATAACCATTTACAGACACTTATAGGTGTAGAGGAGGGCTGGCTGGGTGCCCCTGTCCGCCAGAACCAAACACAAATTCAGGCGGATAGGAAGTTCTTCCTCTTCCATGTCGGCCAAAATGTGGGGAAATTTGGCGGCGTACAGTCTGATCACATCAAGGTGTGATGCTTGCCTGCTTTCTGAGTGACAGCAAACGTCGCCCTGTTATTCAGGGAAAACAAATAATGTAGCCCAGCGTAGCAATCCCGTCTTTGTGTTCTTTGTTCGGCTTGGCGCGCTGCAGTTACGTCTATTCCGTTTTCGAGGTTTTTGTCCACGTCACTACAGCCCTTAGAAATGATCGGTGCGCTTCAGGGGTTTCCAAGATTCAAAATCTTAAATTGGCGGGTTGCTGACGCTGCTCCAGGCGAAATCCGCGCTGGTCAGCCCTGCCTCGCCAGACCAAGCTGGCATATTCCCGAACTTGCTACTCCCGAACCTTGCACTTGGCCAGCGTCCACCCCTGCTTTGGTGACCGACCAAAGAAGCTTGCCCCCTTGCTCGTTCCGAACCAATACCCGCTTCCGTCGCGTCGTAGCGCCTCCACACAACCAAGGTATGGATAGAGGCCTGGAGGTACCCGCCTGGTCTCGTTCAGCTGTTCACGTACATAGCTTGGGCCACTCGACTTTTGCAGCGACAATCTGGTTTCATTCAGGGTAAACCACCACAGCTTGCACAGGGAAAGCATTAGCTCTGGCCAGCTCCTTGATTGTCCATTTCCCAAGCAGAGACCCTCTGAATTGGAGGTTAGTTCCCTCACGTCGTGTTCGCCTCGTACTCAGGGCGAAACGGTTGCTTTCAGGCACCCTTCTTAGAATTTCAAGCTAATAACCCCGTAGAACAGGGAGTGCTTCTGCGATACACGAGATGGAATGGTCACGAGTTTCAGAGTACTCGAGCATTGTACCGTGCGAGTACTCTAACGTCATCTACCTATCGCCCCACTCCGACGCGTCGCCGCAGCTTCGTCACAAATGCAAGCACACGTGCAGCATTCAGCATGTCTTCGCCAACCTTTTCAGGTATGGTATCCAGCTTCCATGGGCCCTTGCAGAGTAGTCTTCTCGTTGTCTTCTCATTTCTGAAGACCCCACCCTCACTCTCGCGTGGCACTTAGACCTTCTGCTCTCGTCCTCGTCGTTCCTCGCCTTACGCGCAGGTGCTTGACGAGCAACACGACTCACGTGTGCGACAGAAACTGCAATCAGAAGATACTGTACGACAACCATAGCAGCATCTGCATGGTCAGTCGCAACGTCGTACCGTTGACGGATGCAGAGAAGGAGCTCGTTAGAGCCTTTGGGAGGAAGAGAAGCATGGAAACGGCAGAGTCGTGCGGCCGGCAACGAAAGCATCGCTTCAGAAATCAGGGGGTCGCGGTCGCCGTTCCGTCCACTGGCGCAGGATTTATGGCCGACAGCATCATCACAGATGCCTAACAACCAGCAAGGCTGCCGCATGCGGCTATTATTTCGGACCGAGTACTTCCTCGCCGATGCTACCCTGTGGCAGTGCAACCCTCACTCATACTTTCTGACCCGTTGGGCCTCGTTTTCCCGCTTGAGCCCTGACGTTGTTCTTGAACTGACACTCTGGAGCAGAAACCCTGACGTGACAGTGATTTCCGAGTTTGACATGGCATCGTACTCGTAGCAATGGCACGACTATGACATTTCGGCAAAGCTCAGCTGCTAGGCCGCCTCAGCCTGGCAGACGAGTCAAGTTTCTGGGATGACCTAATTGATAGAGACGAGCTTTTCCGTTTGACCATACTTTTTTCTTCTCTAGAATAAGGGTTTGCCATGAGCACCTTTCTATGCCACATCTCTTTTGCAACTATAAGCTACACTTTTCAACTTTGTTTACTTACAACAAAAGAAGGATCAAATGTCGGGCAAGAAAGACAACGCTCCAATTGTGTTTTGGTAAGCGGGCGTGCACAGCTCTGCAATCCCTCTGCTTTGGCGCGGATAGCGCTCCCTAATGCCCAATCCTGAATGCGGACCATGATGCCGTAGTACATATACGGTTTTGTAGGTAGGTGTACCTTGTGGGCTAGGTTAGGTTACACTATAGAGGGTGTGTGTTGTGATACCTACCTGTCAGAATCAAGAGACAGGAATGATTGAACTATGCAAGAGTTGGGTACAAGTATGAAACCCTAAACGGGGCTGTACCCCATATTGGCTACCCCACTACAGCCTACACATATATAACAAGCATATGCTTTGACACACCCCCATACGCAAAGTGGGGGAGAGCAAGGGGTCACAAGACCAGTCAAGAGAAGCAAAGCAAGCTCAGGGTGGATCACAACGTCACCACACACTCTGAGCACAAGCAAAGGGCCACAAGGCCAGTTCACATGCAGAGGTATATATGCAACAACAACAGCACCGTGATCTCTACCTAGCAGAGCAAGCATGCAGGTATATATATAGATCACAGTACAGGCAAAGTCTACAGCAGGGCTTATTTTTCAAGGGTATTTTACCCGTTTTGCCCTGGCCATAGGCCGTTTTTTCCCAGTTACCCTTGCCAAATCAGCCTATGGAAACTTTTACCCTTGCGTGAAAAGTTCATTGTTTCAACTACACTGGTACGAATTATTTTTACCCTGGCTTTATCAGGGTACGATGCCAACTACACTGATACCGAATATATTTTTATCGCGAATCGAGTTGCCAGTGCCGCTGTTACAGGAAACAGTTTCTGGGGTTTCGAAATTCTCGCCAATTTCGATAGTCTTCCCCCCCCCCCCCAAACAATCGATCGAGGGGGGAGGGGAGGCAAATTCTCGCCAATTTCGTCCCGCCCCCTCACAAACAATCGATCGAGGGGGGAAGGGAGGCGAAATTCTCGCCAATTTCGTTAGCCCCCCATTTCCCCCCTGCCCTCCCCCCCTCCACACAAACAATCGATCGAGGGGGGTGTAGTTGTTGTGATTGCAGTGGTTGTATTGAGACTGGTAATTGAGAAATGTATGTCTTGGATTTTTTGCACTAAAATCAGAGTATCAACATTAATACCCTGATACAATCAGTGTATGAGAAGTTTTACCCTGCTGCCATCAGGGTACGGAAAGTTTTACCCTAGAGGTCAGGGTACTGGGGGCCCAATACCTTGATTAGCAAGAGTGGCCCAAAACCAATTTTGCCCCCTGGTCTACAGCAAGTGAGGAAACGAGGGCACAAGACCTAACATAGTGCAGAAACGCTGATGATCACCAGACGGAAGCGCCTTGGTGAATATATCAGCAGTGTTGGCCCGAGTGGCCACGTGAGCAAGACGAAGCTGACCACGCTGCTGCAACTCTCGAGCCAGGAAGTAACGCAGAGCGATGTGCTTCGTTCTGTGCTCCAGTCTGTGCTCCTGACACAAGGCAATGGCAGCCTTGTTGTCGACGTACAGCACTGGAGGAGAACGAGGCCTCTCTCCCAAGTCGGTCAGCAGGTAGGTGAGCCAGCGTAACTCCTGTGCAGCCATGGCTGTGGCGTAGATCTCAGCCTCACAACTGGAGCTGAGAACTGAAGACGAGCGTGTAGAATGCCAAGAAACCGAACCAGAGCCAAGGCTGAAGGTGTAACCCTGTGACGACCGCGTAGCCTGGTCGTCAACCCAAGAAGCGTCTGAGTGCCCAGTGAGGACAACGTCGCTCCGTCCTCCAAGCACGAGCCCCATGCCCGATGTACTGCACAAGTAGCGTAGTACCCTCTTAGCAGCATCCATGTGCACCTTTCGGGGCCCACCAGGAGCCACGTAGCGAGCCAGAAAGCCAAGAGGGTACGCAAGGTCAGGACGAGTGCAGGTCATCAGGTACATGAGGCAGCCCACTAGCTCTGGGTAAGGACCACTCGGCTCTACGGACTCGTCCGAAGGTAGAGCTGAGAGCGAGTGACCTGTAGCCAGAGGAGTGTGCTGTGCCGAGGACCAGGTGAAGCCGAAGCGCTGAAGGACCTGCTGCACCATGTGTGACTGAGTCAGTGTGATGGTGCGGCGTGCTCTGTCCCGGGTGATCCGCAAGCCAAGATAGCTTGTCAGCTCACCCAGGTCTGTGCACGTGTGTCTCTTCTGCAGCTCCGACTTCACCTGGGCGAGAGCCTCAGTGTCAGCAGTGGCAAAGACCAAGTCGTCGACGTACACGAGGATGTAGAACGGCGGCAGCGAAGTGTCGGTGCGCAGAAACAGCGACGGGTCAGCAGTCGACGGAGAAAACCCAAGAGCCGCAAGTGTCGTCCTCAGTGTGTCGTGCCACTCACGGGGTGCCTGGCGGAGACCGTAGACTGGCCGCCGGAGGCTCCACTGGGTACCAGGAGGGAACGACCCAGTGAAGCCAGGTGGGCGGCGCAGCCAGATCTCCTCGTGCAGGCTGCCCTGTAAGAAGGCTGTGCTGAAGTCAAGAGAGTGAAGCTCGTAGTCACGCTGAGCGGCAACGTGCAGCAGCACCCGAAGAGTGGTCATCTTCGGGGTGGGGGAGAAGGTCTGGAAGAATTCTACTCCCTCTCGCTGACTGAAACCTCGTGCAACGTAACGCGCCTTGAAGGCAGGCGGAGAACCCGGCGGCCGCTTCACCCTGAAAATCCACATGCCACTGACGATGTTCGCCCCAGGTGGGGGAACCTCGTCGACGTAGGTGCCTGTGGACTTCCAGGATGCCATCTCTGCGTCCATGGCTGTCTGCCACTGAGAGGAGTACTCACCCGCGATCGCCTCAGCGTAAGAGCGCGGGGTCGGGATGTCTGGAGCATCCGGGTCTCCCTCAGGGGCAAGCAGCATGGACACGAGATGAGGCGCAGTGGCTGCAAGACACTCAAGGTCCTCCTGCCTGTCCTCAAGGACGTCCGTGCCAAGAGCACACTCACCCCCGACGGACGGAGGACAGACTGTCAGAATGTCATTGTTCTCTAGCCTGCATTGGGGTACTCTATAGCGAGTACAACCCCTTAGGGTTTCCTATATGTATCCTGCTGCTTTCTAGTGAACCCCCTCTTCTTCTTTTGCCTAAACTTCTCTTGCCTAGCTAGGACTTACCTAGCTATGGCTCCTAACTCTACCTACTATTTTCACATGCTATCAGAGCAGGTCGATCCCCTTGGGTCGATCCTGTGGGTGGGCTCACCACCTCACTGCTTCCGCTGCTACTGCTACTCTCTGTGTCGCACGCCCCGTGACGTGCGACGGATTTTTTCATCCCGCCGCGCGCTCGGAGCGTGCGGCGGTTTTCTGCCCGCCGTGCGCCCCGAGGCGCGCGGCGGTTTTCTGCCCGCCGTGCGCCCCGAGGCGCGCGGCGGTTGTCTGCCCGGCGTGCGCCCCGAGGCGCGCGGCGGGTTTCTGCCCCGTCACTCCGCGCGTCGCTCCCGGGAGGCGCTGCGACGGGCGACGGGGACCCGCGCGTCGCCCCCCGTCGCCCGTCGTGGCCTGCGCGCGGCTCGTACAGCCTGCGCGCGGCCCGTACGGGCTGCGCCAGGCCCGCGCGCGGCCCGTACGGGCTGCGCTAGGCCCGCGCGCGGCTCGGGCCGCCTGCGCGCGGTTCGGGCGGCTGTGCCAGGCCCGTGGGCGGCCCGTTCTTCGCTGCCCCTGCGCTGCCCGCTGTCCCCCGTGCTTCTGATAGCGCCCCACCCCTGCTGCTGCCCGTTCTCCTGAATTAGGGTTTGGGGGTGGGGGGTCTGGGGGTGCAGCTTCTGTGTGCCGTCCCCTGCTCCTCCTCCTCCTCCGTCTCCCAGTGCTGCAGCTGCCGCTGAGGGGGGTGGACCTGTTGGAGCCGTCGGAGTGGTACTAAGGGGGGTGAAGGGGGAGTGGAGCTAGGGGTGAAGCAGGGGGTGTGTGTCAGGGGGAGTGGGACTGTTTGGGGAGGTTGAACTGAGGTTGCCGTCGTGTCGCCAGCAGCACCTGTAGTCCGGGGAGTTGCTCCGGTAGCCCAGTCGCAGCCAGCTGTGCCAGTCGCCCGTGGGTCCGTTGCTCGTCTGCCGCTACTTTTAGCCGCGGAGTCAGTTACTCCAGTAGTCCGGAGCGTTGTTCCGGTAGCCGCTGTGCCAGTGTGACTCCTGTTGCCCGTGTGTCTGCAGCTTCAGCCGTCGCCTCCTATCTCCTCTCCTCTCACTCTCGCCTCCTCCTCCTCACTTGCCCTCTGCGATAGCCTCTAGCTTTGCTCATAATTGTGAACTTTAAACTATTGCTTCTTGTACTTGTGCTCAGAATGTGTGGTGACATTGTGATCCACCCTGAGCTTGTTCTGCTTTGCTTGCTCTGCTGATTACACCCCACTTTGGCTATGGGGGTGTGTCAGAATGTCATTGTTCTCTAGCCTGCAGTGGGGTACTCTATAGCGAGTACAACCCCTTAGGGTTTCCTATATGTATCCTGCTGCTTTCTAGTGAACCCCCTCTTCTTCTTTTGCCTAAACTTCTCTTGCCTAGCTAGGACTTACCTAGCTATGGCTCCTAACTCTACCTACTATTTTCACACAGACAGACTCAGACTCAGCAACAAGACTAGCAGCGTAGTCTAGACGACAGGCAGCAGCAAAGTCCACAAGCTCAGCAACTAAGGCAGACGTAGCAGCAGACCCAAACGACGGGTCAGTGACAACAGTGGCTAGCAGACGCGTGACAGTAGGGTGCTCAGCACGAAACCGGTCAGACTCGGGGTCCGCAACGACAGGCATAGAAGACGCAGGAGGGGACGGCAGAGGAACACGCTGCGGAGGAGAGGAAGGACGACGGACTACGAGGTGGGTGTCGGGGACAGCTGGCAGACGCGAACGAGGAACACGACGACCGGAACGACCAGAACAGACAGGCGAGACAGGACGCGACGCAGGCTCACGACGCTCAGTAAGACTCCCTAGCTGCTCAGTGTAAGGAGAAGGAGCAGGCAGCGGTGAGCCAGGCTGTAACGGAAGACCAGTAGACGAAGGGAGACTAAGAACCTGGCGAAGCACAGAGTCAGGCGGTGGCTGAGACGACGGAGACGGTGGAGCAAAGAACAGGCGCGGCTGTGCAGTGACACTAGCACCAGCAGCTCCAGTACCCCCAGCAGCTCCAGCACCTCCAGCGCCAGCAACCTCAGCAGCTCCACAACCTCCAGCTCCAGCGCCACCAGCGCCAGTACCTCCAGCAGCTCCAGAACCTCCAGCGTCAGCACCCTCAGCAGCTCCAGAAACTCCAGCTCCAGCGCCACCAGCTCCAGCACCTCCAGGACCAGCTCCACCAACAGCAGCACCCCCAGAACCGGCACCTCCAGTCCCAGGGTCTCCAGTCTCAGTGCCTCCAGCAGCAGCACCCTCAGGCTCAGCACCTCCAGCCCCAGCAGCTCCTGTACCTCCAGTACGAGCACCCCCAGAACCGACACCCCCAGTCCATGGGTCTCCAGTCTCAGTGCCTCCAGCAGCAGCACCCTCAGGCTCAGTACCTCCAGCCCCAGCAGCTCCAGTACCTCCAATACGAGCACCTCCGGGACCAGCACCACTCCCAGCTCCAGTGACGTCAGCAGAAGTACCTCCAGCGGCAGAGCCCCGAGCTCCAGAAGTGCGACCCTGACGGCGACCGTACCAGTCATGCAGCTGCTGCGAGGTGAGAGGCACACGCGGACGAAGGCGGCTACTCCAAGGAAACCGCGCAACAGCAGACTCAGAACCCTCAGCGCCAGTACCCGCAGCAGCTCCAGAACCTCCAGCGCCAGCACCCTCAGCAGCTCCAGAACCTCCAGCTCCAGCGCCAGCAGCGCCAGTACCTCCAGCAGCTCCAGAACCTCCAGCGCCAGCACCCTCAGCAGCTCCAGAACCTCCAGCGCCAGCGCCACCAGCGCCAGTACCTCCAGCAGCTCCAGAACCTCCAGCTCCAGCACCCTCAGCAGCTCCAGAACCTCCAGTAGAAACAACTCCAGTGGAAGAGTCACCAGCTCCAGCGCCTCCCGCAGCAGGGCCCCTAGCTCCAGCAGCGCGACCCTGACGGCCAGCGTACCACTCAAACAGCTGCTGTGGGGAGAGAGGGAGTCGACGACGAGAGTGCAGCGGCGAGGCACCAGCGGAGCGACTACGGAGACGGCCGCTCCCGGGAGACTGCTCACCAGACGCCTCAGCGCCCCCAGGCTCAGCACCCCCAGACTCCTCACACCCAGGCTCAGCACCTCCAGTCTCCGCACCCCCAGGCTCCGCACCCCCAGGCTCAGCACCCCCAGGCTCAGCACCCCCAGGCTCCGCACCCCCAGGCTCAGCACCCCCAGCAGCAGCACCACCCTCAGCAGCACCTGAGTCACCAGTGACCTCAACCTGAGGAGGAGGGTCTACCTGAGACACACCTGAAGGAGCAGGACCGGGAGCGGGGAGGGGGTCTACCTGGGGAGCACCTGGAGCGAGGAAGAGCGGCGGGGGGGGGGAGAGGGGCAGTGCGGTAGGGGAAGAGACGGTAAAAGGGAACCGACTCGTCGAACGTGACGTCCTGAGAGGGGAAGACACGGCGCGAGGTGGGGTGGTAAAACTGCCAACCAGGCGCGTCAGGGACAAAGCCAAGGAAGACACAGGGAACAGCGCGGGCGGAGAGCTTGTCCGCAGTGGTATCGCGGACAAAGGCACGAGCACCCCAGATCCGGAAACGCGACGCATCGCCAACCTTCCCCGTCCAACGCACTGTAGGCGAGGTCTCCGGCAAGGAGACACGGGGCCAGAGGTTGAGCTGATGCGCAGCGTACCGGACCGCAAACGGCCACAGAAAATGGGGGGCAGCCGCATGGATCATGGAGGTACGAGCGACCTCCATGACTAAGCCAATGCGGCGCTCAGCAACCCCATTCTGCTGCGGAGAGGCCGGAAGCGTGAACGACTGGCGGATGCCGTGCTCCGCACAGTAGGCTACCAAGAGGTCTGAGGAGAACTCACCACCTCTGTCAGAGTGCAGACGCAGGACAGGAAAGTCCGAGTGGAACCGCTCGCGGAGCTGGAGACGAGCAGCGCGGATCCAGGGGATCAAAACATCAGGGACCTCCCCCTTGCTGCGCAAGGGGAAGACCGTGGTGTAACGCGTGTAGTCGTCGACGACCAGCAGGAAGTACCGCTCGCGGCCCTGTCCACGGACGCGGGCTGGGCCCCACACGTCCAGGTGGAGAGCATGCAAGGGAGCCTCTGTGGGAGGGAACGAGGAGGAGTGAGGAGCGGCGCGCTGTCGCCCCTCGACACAGGGAAGACAGGGAGGAGCAGGCGAGGGCGGCAGAGGAGGCAGAGTCTCTGGAAGTCCAGAGACAAGGAAACGGCGGTGCATGCTACGAAGGCGCTGCACCGAGGGGTGACCAAGGCGGTGGTGCCACAGGACGGTCTGGTGCGACAAAGCGCGACACGAGCAGGGGGCCGCTAGCTGACCTGATGCAAACGCAGACGCAGACGCAGCTACCTGAGGGGACACAGTGGTCAGTGTGTACAGACTCGAGCCAGGCTCTCGGGTGAACGTGGCCAGGTGCCGACCAGTCCGGGAGCACGTACAGTGGGTCACACGCTGACCTCCAGGGGTGAGCTGGTCAACCCACACATCCTGTAGGTCAGCTCCACTCACCAAGTTCGTAGAGAACGAGGGGAGGTGAAGACCTGACAGGGAGCCAGACGGGACCGCAGGACACGGCAAGACCGTGGAGGAGTGCGCAAGGACTGGACCCCCAGAGGGGTCTGCCAGGGAGACTGCAACCGGCCGACGGAGCGGCGTGAGTGTGGTGCTGTCGCGAAAGAAGGAGCGGGAAGCACCTGAGTCAAGTGTGAAGGTGTACACGGCCTCAGCAGGCGCAGTACCAGAGAGAGCAGACTCACCAGCACCTGGAGCAGCAGCCTCACCAGTACCTAGAGCAGGAGACGCACTAGCACCTAGAGCAGCAGCCTCACCAGCACCGAGCGCAGGAGACGCACTAGCACCTAGAGCAGCAGCCTCTATACCTGGGTCAGGTGGTACGCACAGGGAACAGGCACGGTCATCACTAGTAGGCAATGCATACATGGCAGTGAGAATAGCATCATAGTCAAGAGCAAAGATATCTACCCCCTGCCCAAGCAGCTCCAGCCAGGTGGGGAGCTCAGCCTCGTCACCAAACTCTGTGCGCCAGGCGTCGCTCAGACGGGCGAAGCAGCGGGACTGGGTGTGACCAAGTGTCCCGCAAGCCTGACCAGACCGATCACCTGTGCGTGGGACGTACGGGCAGCGAACGGTACTCCGAGACCCTCGACTCTGAGCGTACCACTCGTGAAGCTGCCGGGACGTAAGTGTCTCGCGCGGACGCCGCTGCAGCTGCAGCTGGCCACTGCCAGACGCTCCCGACCGACCAGCTCCAGGGCGACAGTCACGACGGCTACCGCCACAACCCCAACTAGCGTGCCACTCACGAAGCTGCTGAGGCGTGAGAGACTCGCGCGGGCGTCGCTGGAGCTGCATCTGGCCACCGCCAGTAGCAACAGTAGCAACAGTAGCAGCAGCAGCTCGGGCAGGGCAGGCGCGGCTGGAGCGGCAGGCAGACAGGCAGGTAGACAGGCAGGCAGAGGGCACTGCAGTGCGCAAACAAGGCAGGTGCTCACCAGTGGCGGGCAGGGCCGGCGCTCGGCGGGCGGCGGCAGGGTAGGCGCACGACGGCGGCGACGGCGGGGCCGCAGCAGCAGCTGCAGAGTAGGGCCGCGGCAGCTGCAGGGCAGGGCCGCGTCAGCTGCAGGGCAAGGCCGCGGCAGCGGCAGGTCGGGGTCGTGTCCGCTGCAGGGCGGGGCTGCGTCAGCGGCAGGTTGGGGCCGCGTCAGCTGCTGGGCGGGGCCGTGTCGGCGGTAGGGCGCGGCCGCGGCAGAAGAAGGTGGGTCGCGGCGCGCGGGGCTGCAGCGCGACGCGCGGGCAGCAGTCGCGGCGCGCGAAGTAGCAGCGAGCCGCGCACGGGCTGCCGAGGCGCGACTCGGGCAGGGTGGGCGACGCGGTGGGCAAAAAACGAGCCGCGCGCAGGAATTAGGTCTGCGCGCTCTAAGCAGCAGCAGATCGCACAGGCAGCAGACAGTAGGCAGCAGGCAGACGGCGCGCGCAGCGCAGTACGTCACAGGCACAGTCAGTCACAGTCACAGTCGTGGGGTAGCGGTAGGTGGGCCCGAAAAAAAACGGTCCTGGAGGTGCTCGTACTGGAGGTACTGGAGCTGCCGGAGCTGGTGGTGCTGCTGGTGCTAGAGGTGCTGGTACTGCTGGTGCTGGAGGTGCTAGAGGTGCTACTTGTACTGGAGGCGCTGGAGGTGCTACTGGTGCTGGAGGCGCTGGAGCTGGAGGTACTAGAGGTGCTGGAGCTGCCGGAGCAGGTGGTGCTGCTGGTGCTGGAGGTGCTGGAGGTGCTACTGGAGCTGCTGGTGCTGGAGTTGCTGGTGCTGCTGGTGCTGGAGGAGCTGGAGCTGTTGGTACGACCCTGCGCCGACTGTTTTTCTACCCGCAGCCGCAGTCGTCCCTGCCGCCGCCTGACTCGGTCCTTCGCCAGGTTCTTAGTATCCCGTCTTCCACAGGCCCCACTCCACCTCTCCTCTGTCCACCGACAGACCAGTCTCAGCCACAGCTACTACCTGGCTCCCCGCTGCCTGCTCCTGCTCCTCACACTGAGGTGACTAAGTCCCTGACTGAGCGTCGTGAGCCTGAGACACGTGCTTCCACACTTGTTCGTGCTCGTCGTGTCGCCCGTCCTCGTCCTCCTGCTGTCCCAGGCACTCACGGTATGGCACTTCGTCCTTCCTCTGTTCCACAGCGTGTTGTCCTGCCTGAGCCTCCCGCGTCCTCTCTTCCGCACGTTCCTGACCCTGAGTCCGACCTTGCTCATGCTGCCAGTCTTACTGTCACTCGTCTCCTCGCTACTGTCGTCACTGACCCTGACTCTGAGTCTACTGCTGCGTTTCCCCTAGTCACTCAGCTAGTCGACTTTGCAGCTAGGAGTCGTCTCGACTACGTTGCGAGTCTTGTTACTGAGTCTGAGTCTGTCTGTCCTCCTTCCATCGGGGGTGAGTCTGCCCTTGGCAGTGACGTCCTTGATCCTTGAGTGTCTTGCGGCCGCTTTACCTCGTTTCGCATCCATGCTACTTTGCCTTGAGGGAGACCCGGATGCACTGGACATCCCGACCCCGCGCTCTTACGCTAAGGCGATCGCGGGTGAGTACTCCTCTCAGTGGCAGACAACCATGGATGCAAAGATGGCTTCCTGGAAGTCCACATGCACCTACGTCGACGAGGTTCCTCCTCCTGGGGCGAACATAGTCGATGGCATGTGGATTTTCAGAGTGAAGCGGCTGCCGTGTTCTCCGCCTGCCTTCAAGGCGCGTTACGTTGCTTGAGGCTTCAGTCAGCGACAGGGGGTCGACTTCTTCCAGACCTTCTCCCCCACCCCGAAGATGACTACCCTTCGGGTGTTGCTACACGTTGCAGCACAGCGTGACTACGAGCTGCACTCCCTCGACTTCTCCACAGCTTTCTTGCAGGCCAGCCTTCACGAGGATATCTGGCTGCGCCGCCCACGTGGCTTCACTGTGTCGTTTCCTGCGGGTACCCAGTGGAGCCTCCGGCAGCCAGTCTACGGTCTCCGCCAGGCGCCCCGCGAGTGGCACGACACACTGAGGACTACACTTGCGGCTCTTGGGTTTGCTCCTTCGTCTGCTGACCCGTCGCTGTTTCTATTCACCGACACTACCCTGCCGCCGTTCTACGTTCTTGTGTACGTCGACGACTGGGTTTTTGCTACTGCTGACACTGAGGCGCTGGCCCTAGTGAAGGCGGAGCTGCAGGAGAGACACACCTGCACTGACCTGGGTGAGCTGCGTAGCTATCTTGGCTTGCAGATCACCCGGGACAGAGCACTGCGCACCATCACCCTGACTCAGTCACACATGGTACACCAGGTCCTTTGGCGCTTCGGCTTCCAGTACTCCTCGCCACAGCCCACTCCTCTGTCTACCTGCCACTCGCTCTCAGCTCCACCTTCGGACGAGTCCGTAGAGCCGAGTGGTCCGTACCCAGAGCTTGTGGGTTGCCTCATGTACCTGATGACGTGCACACGACCTGACCTCGCGTACCCTCTCAGCCTCCTGGCTCGCTACGTAGCTCCCGGTAGACACCGAAAGGTGCACTAGGATGCTGCGAAGAGGGTACTGTGTTACTTGTGCAGTACATCGGGCATGGGGCTCGTGCTTGGAGGACGGGGTTTAGTGGTACTCACAGGACACTCCGACGCTTCTTGGGCCGATGACCAGGCGACTCAGCGTTCGTCACAGGGTTACACCTTCAGTCTTGGCTCTGG
Organism: Closterium sp. Naga37s-1; assembly: GCA_947471745.1. NCBI lineage: Eukaryota > Viridiplantae > Streptophyta > Zygnematophyceae > Desmidiales > Closteriaceae > Closterium > Closterium sp. Naga37s-1. The sequence goes on from CANJKZ010000242.1 coordinate 3,173,109, forward strand.
TTCTGTCTCGTGGAGGTCCACTCGTTCTTCTTCTGTGCTTGGTTCCAGCTGTGAGGCCGAGATCTACGCTGGGGCCATGGCTGCATAGGAGCTACGCTGGCTGACCTACCTGCTGACCGACTTGGGGGAGCGTCCTCGTTCTCCTCCAGTTCTGTACGTCGACAACAAGGCCATGCTTGCCTTGTGTCGGGAGCAGAGACTGGAGCACAGAACGAAGCACATTGCTCTTCGCTACTTTCTTGCTCGAGAGCTGCAGCAGCGTGGCCAGCTTCGCCTTTCCTACGTGGCCTCTCGGGCCAACACTGCTGATGTCTTCACCAAGGCCCTCGGGTCTGGTGAACTTCAGCGTTTTTGCACTGCTCTTGGGCTTCTGCCCGTTCTACCTCACCTGCTTGTCTCTTGATCTTGCACTTGTTGTACACTGATATCTATTTTTATACCTGCATGTTTCCTCTTGCTAGGTTGTGATCAGTGTACTGCCTTGCTATTATAACTCTGCATGTGAACTGGCCTTGTGGCCGCTTGCTTGTGCTCGGATTGTGTGGTGTCCTTGAGATCCACCCTGATGACGTTGTAGAAGTTACCAGCGACGAAGCCCGCGCCACCTTCCGCGTGACCGTGTTACGCATTCTCGACGTCGTCGTAGCCGGCCACTCAGCATCCCATCGAGCACATGACAGTTCGCCACGCCCTGCAAGGGTCCGACAGGAAAAAATGGAGGGCAGCCATGGCCGCTGAAGTAGAAGCACTCAAGCGCCGCGGCACATGCAAACTGGTACCACAATCTGTAGCAAAGAGGAGAAATATAATCAGCGGGAAATGGGTGTTTCGAATAAAGACAAAAGCGGATGGCTTCATCAACAAATACAAGACACGATGGGTCATGCGTGGCTTCGAACAAACACAATTTATTGACTACGACCAGACATTCGCGCCCGTCGGACGACATACCTCAATCAGGATTTTAATATGCATCGTTGCCGTGGAACAACTCCCGCTCCGCTAGATCGACGTCTCCAACGCCTTCATGTACGCCATCGTCGACGCGATCAGCTTTGTCGAGCAACCGCATGCATTCAAAGAGGACGACTTTGTGGTATGTCTCCTCCAGAAGTAACTTTACGGCATAAAGCAGGCACCGCGCCTATGGCAGCAGTACCTTCACACTGTCCTCATCGAGCTCGGCTTCCAGCAGCTCCCGCACGACCAGGGGATGTATCACTTGGAATCTCGCGGTGACTACACCCACCTCGTCGCCTACGTCGACGACCTCCTCTATACCGGAACTAGCACGGAGCTACTCGACTGCTTTGAAAGCAACATCAAAGAGAAGCTGGATGTGACACTCTCACACGAAGTCACTCAATTCCTCGGACTCAATATCATGCAATCCGCCGACACCACTCATCTCTCTGCCGCTAAATACGCGGAAACACTCGCGAAGAAGTTTGGTATCCTATCAACCTCACCACCCCGTTCCGCACTCCTCCGCCAAACTACGAGCCCGACACCATACCACTATCCGCAACTGATCATCGCCTCTACCAATAGCAACTCGGTTGCCTACTGTTTGCTGCGTTACGTGCCATCTGGACTTATCGTACGCCGCAAGCCAGCGCGCCAGTACCTGCGTCGACCAGAAGGGGAGCATATGGCGGATCTACGTCCCGCGCTGCAATACTTCATCTCTATGCCCAACGTCGGTCTAACTTATAAGGCAAACCTAACGGCTAACCTGCACCTAAACGGTTACGTGGACGCCGACAATGCTGGAGATGCTGATAATAGACGATCCCGAACAGAATTCATTTTTAAACTTGAACCTGTCGGGTCCATGTCGTGGAACTCACACAAGCAGGAACTTATCACTCTCTCGTCAGCCGAAGCGGAATTCATTGCCACAAACGTAGCGGTTCGCGAAGAACTCTACCTGATGGAGCTCCTACAGGAAGCGAAGGTCACGATGGATGGGCCATTTAAGTTACTCTGCGACAACCATAGCGCGATTAAAAACGCGAACAAACCCGACTTCATAAACTGCACGAAGAACATCGCCCTCCGTGACTTCTTTGTGAAGGATGAAATCAACAAAGAGAAGGCCAACCTTACCTACTGCCCAACTGGCGAGATGGCTGAAGATTTCTTGACAAAGAAGCTGCCTCGTTAGAAGTTCCAGTACTGTGCGGAACTATTCGGAATCATCAAGAATGAAGGGGAGTGTTGGAATAACCAATAGTTCCAGTACCTTAGCGCACTACTTCATAACAGAACCATACCTGTACTACTTGCGCGCCAACTCATATAGAGTACGCAGGTCAACAGTCGGGAGCCAAGTGTCCCGTCTGTTGACCATCTTGTCCCAGATGTTGCGAACTGTTTCGCAGGTCGCAACTACCTCAGAGGTTACAAGCTGCAACGGAGGCAAATGCCCTAACTTGCCCAGTCTTGATTTTCCGGTCCTTGCCATGTGAGGGTGGTATTATACCATGCACCCAAAAACCCGCAGCATCCTGGTGCCATGATTTTCTTCTGTCCATGCCTTGAATGGTGAATTGGTGTTGGGCAGGGCCTTTGAAGACTGGATGATGTGAAGCCTGACAGCGTGGGCCATTGCGTAGGGCCAGTAGGCAGTTGGCACGGCTGACTGCTTCATCATTGCCCGCATCTGCCTTGCCAGACTCGTGTTGGTTCGCTCAGCCAACCTCAGCCAGATCATCCGCTGGATCCCTTTCTTGGCACAATAGCTGCGAAAAGCGTCCGAGTGGTATTCCAGTGCTCCGTTAGTGTGGAATGCCTTGATTTTCTTATTAGATTGTCGCAGAGCCATTTTGACCCATAGGTGGAAGCAGTCGAAGGCGTGGTGGTGACTTTCGACGTTGACTGCTCAGACGAACCGAGTATTAGCATCGATGAAGGTGATCGTGTAGCGCTCCCCATTAATCCCTTTGGCTGTAAGGCACAGAAACTCACTGTAGACCTTGTCCAGCTTTTTGCAACGCTCTGGTCCAGGATTCCTTTCCAAGAATGGTGAGTGCGTTGAGGCGGCTTCGGGACGTGTGGTTCAGCTCACGGTCGAAGTTGGCTTCCGTTTGGCAGCAGCAGGGCGCCTTCTGCGAAAACTCCAGCATTGATTGAGTGTTCTGGACCTCCACCAAGGGGTGTCCGAGTCCTTGATGCCATATGTCTGCTGTCGCTCAATGTCCTCATGTTCTTGCGTAAAGTCAAGCTTCTCGTGCTAACCCGCCTTCGTTTGTTCTGGTGTTCTATCCCGAGTTGCAGATCTGTTGGTGGCGAAGACTTGGATCGCGGCGGCGCGGAGGATGTCAATCTTTTTTCCTCATCTGTTGGTGGCGAAGACTTGGATCGCGGCGGCGTGGAGGATGTCCATCTTTTTTCCTCGGACTTCATTGGAGTCGCCACCGTTTCTTGTGTCAGACGTTACTGGAAGCAGCTGCGGTCCTTCGTAGGGTGCCTGAACTTCACCTTGGGGCATTTCTTCTTCGAGGTGACTAGTGGCGACTTCTTCCAGAGTGTCACCGGTTTCCGTCAGTTGTGACGGGGATGAGGTAAGGAACGTACTCCGGGGACGTCTCTTCTTATTGACTAGGCAAGTCGGTTGCATATTCTGTCGATCCCACGTTCATAACTTCCGCCTCTTGCTCTTTTGTTACTACAGGTTGTGGGATCGTTCCATCCCAACCTGGGGTGTTATCCGTTGTCTCTTTGGCAGGAGCTCCCCAGCCGGTTCTGTGTGTTGGCCATTGAGGGTCCGACGCATCTCCCCAGCCTGTAGGTTGTGATACAGTTGGCCAGTTGCTTGATTGTCCCCATCACCATCATTGTTTCCTCCTCTACTCCTTGCGGTCCTGTGTCTCCAGGGGCTGAGGACGAGGCGACCGGGACGGCGAGAGATCGGCATAGTCCGTCGGATCCGGGCCGCTCCAAGTCTGTTTTTGCTGGGTATGTCCAACCAGGTGGCGACTGATGCTCTGGGTTTTCAAGAACGAGGATGCGATGGGTGTCGCCGATGGTCCCAGGTACGTCGATGTTCAAAACGAACACGCCGTTTTCGTTCTTCGCTTTTCTTATCAGGGTGTTCTTATCAATCAAGCGAAATTCCATCTCGTGTGATCGCAACTCGACTCCACACTTCATTAGCTGGGCGGCGGAGAGGAGGTTGAAACGATGATACTGAATGATGCGAAGGTCGCAAATATGAATTGAGAAGTTGGTGTCGCTCGGCTTGAGTTGGATTTCTCCGCGCTCTTTGGCCCACTGCGTCTAGTTGTTGGCGACGGTGATCTCAATTTCGTTCATGAGTGATTCACTATTGAGGCTGAACCAGGAGGAGGCGACCATGTGCTGCCTGCAACAGCAATCCAGGTACCCAGTGTCGGAGTCGTAATTTTAGTTTGCATCATCTTATCTCCGATGGGTGCAGGTGGCGATTCTGGAATCCACGGCAGCATCTCCCATTCGAACGGAATTCTCCCGACCGTGAGATCGTCGAAGGTGGGGTCATTCTCTTCTTCTGCTTCGACTGAGCCTGGTTCTTCTTCTTTGGGATCTCTGAACACATCTTCCCAACTGTCGAATAGCTTATGCCTGTCAAGAATGAGAAGTGATTGCATTAGGAAAGTTGGGAGTACAAGTATGAAACCCTAGTGATTGTACCCCCTAAGGCTAAACCCACTACAGCCTAGAGAAACACAAACATATATAATGTTTGACACACCCCCATAGGCAAAGTGGGAGACAACCAGATGGTCACAAGACCAGTCAAGCAAAGCAAAGCAAAGCAAAGCAATCTCAGGGTGGATCTCAAGGAAACCACACAAATTCCGAGCACAAGCAAGTGGTCACAAGACCAGTTCACATGCAGTTTGATAATATAACAAGAGGTACAGTGATCACAACCTAGCAAGTGTAAGCATGCAGGTATATATATAGAGATCACAGTACAAGCAGAGTCAAGAAGTGAGCAAGTGAGGGACAGTAGGCACAAGGCCTAGAACAGTACAGAAACGCTGATGATCACAAGGCGGAAGTGCCTTGGTGAACACATCAGCAGTGTTGGCCCGAGTGGCCACGTACGAGAGACGAAGCTGACCACGCTGCTGCAGCTCTCGAGCAAGGAAGTAGCGCAGAGCGATGTGCTTCGTTCTGTGCTCCAGTCTGTGCTCCTGACACAAGGCAAGGGCGGCCTTGTTGTCGACGTACAGCACTGGAGGAGAATGAGGCCGCTCTCCCAGGTCGGTCAGCAGGTAGGTGAGCCAGCGTAACTCCTGTGCAGCCATGGCTGTGGCGTAGATCTCAGCCTCACAACTGGAGCTGAGAACTGAAGACGAGCGAGTAGAACGCCAAGAAACTGAACCACAGCCAAGACTGAAGGTGTAACCCTGAGACGACCGCTGAGTAGCCTGGTCGTCAGCCCAAGAGGCGTCTGAGTGCCCAGTGAGGACAACGTCTCTCCGTCCTCCAAGCACAAGCCCCATGCCCGACGTAATGCACAAGTAGCGCAACACCCTCTTAGCGGCATCCATGTGCTCCTTCCGGTGACGGCCAGGAGCGACATAGCGTGCCAGGATGCTAAGAGGGTATGCTAGGTCAGGTCGAGTGCAGGTCATCAGGTACATGAGGTAGCCCACAAGCTCTGGATACGGGCCACTCGGCTCTACGGACTCATCCGAAGGCAGAGCTGAGAGCGAGTGACCGGTAGGCAGAGGAGTGGGCTGAGGCGAGGAGTACGTGAAGCGGAAGCGCTGAAGGACCTGCTGCACCATGTGTGACTGAGTCAAGGTGATGGTGCGCTGTGCTCTGTCCCGGGTGATCCGCAAGCCAAGATAGCTTGTCAGCTCACCCAGGTCTGTGCACGTGTGTCTCTTCTGCAGCTCCGACTTCACGTGGGCGAGTGCCTCAGTGTCAGCAGTAGCAAAGACCAAGTCGTGTACGTACACGAGAACGTAGAACGGCGGCAGAGTGGTGTCGGTGCGTAGAAACAGCGACGGGTCAGCAGTAGAAGGAGCAAACCCAAGAGCAGCAAGAGTCGTCCTCAGTGTGTCGTGCCACTTACGGGGTGCCTGGCGGAGACCGTAGACTGGCCGCCGGAGGCTCCACTGGGTACCAGGAGGGAACGACCCAGTGAAGCCAGGTGGGCGGCGCAGCCAGATCTCCTCGTGCAGGCTGCCCTGTAGGAAAGTAGTGCTGAAGTCAAGAGAGTGTAGCTCGTAGTCACGCTGAGCGGCGACGTGCAGCAGAACCCGAAGAGTGGTCATCTTCGGGGTCGGGGAGAAGGTCTGGAAGAAGTCAACTCCCTCTCGCTGACTGAAGCCTCGTGCAACGTAACGCGCCTTGAAGACAGGCGGAGAACCCGGCGGCCGCTTCACCCTGAAAATCCACATGCCACTGACGATGTTCGCCCCAGGTGGGGGAACCTCGTCGACGTAGGTGCCTGTGGACTTCCAGGAAGCCATCTCTGCGGCCATGGCTGTCTGCCACTGAGAGGAGTAGGGACCCTCCATCGCCTCTGCGTAAGAGCGTGGGGTCGGGATGTCTGGTGCATCCGGGTCTTGTTGTGCCAACACATTACAGTGGCACGGTCATCGCACTCCCATTCGGCCTACAAGCCTGCTCAGCTTCTGGAATTTTGTGGGGAGGTTGTTCAACACGTTTTCTTCAAACCCTCAAAGTTTCAGAGTTTTTCAAGCAGTTACCAAGGCATGACAACATTTTATGTTTCAAGACTTATGGCATCCCGGAAGTGTGTGTTACTCCTTTTTGGTAACACCCGAGTTCACCATTTCGGCTGCTGACTCGTCTACCGAGATCTGATTGGTCTGAAATTCGGTCTGGAAGTCCTTTGCCCCGCTGTGCAAGTGGTCACCAAGTTTCAGAACGATCCAACATCTGAGCATTGCGTGACAGCTGCCGAAATTCACTGTTCCGTAGTCATGATGCACTGTTGGCAGCATTTCCCTTGCCACCCTTTCATTGTTGTCATGCCAATGGTGCAGGGACAGAGAATGAGACAAGAAGTACAGGTGGTCAAGTGGGACTCTACAACCCTTCTTTTGAGAAGTGTGGTCTTCCTGGAAGCAACTTGCAAGAGGGTGCAAGTGGGAAGACAAGCTGACTCATGTTGGCTTGACTCACTATTGGTAGCCTTGAGTACAGCTCTGAACATCCAAGTGTGGCTGGCTTTGCTGACCTAGCTAGGACGTTTCCCATTCTTCTCTAGCCTTTCTCCCCTAGGACTCAACCTTCTCTGAGTTCCCAGGATGACCCAACCCCTTATGAGTCCCCTAGGCAATGTTGTACTCACCTCTTCCTTGCATCAATGAGAATACACGTTTTTTCAGCCGAGCTTACCTTTTCGTTCACTGCGTAGTGCACACACCTCTGATAATAGCAAGTAATATACCGTTGGAAAGCAGACATCTAAGGCTAACCGCTGTCCAAGTTTCAGCCTCGTATGTTCTTGGAGCTGATCGTGACGGCGTTTTGAACAGAGGCGGTTTGAAGACGTCAGATTCTGCTTAGGCGGTTTCATGGGCATCCGCGACCCCTAAGTGGACTGCAGACTATAACAGGTCTCCCTCAGGGGCAATCAGCATGGACACGAGATGAGGTAAAGCAGCGGCAAAGCACTCAAACTCCTCCTGTCTGTCCTCAAGGACGTCCGTGCCAAGAGCACACTCACCCCCGACGGACGGAGGACAGACAGACTCAGACTCAGCAACAAGGCTAGCGGCGTAGTCTAGACGACAGGCGGCAGCAAAGTCAACAAGCTCAGCAACAAGAGCAGACGCAGCAGAGGACTCAAAGATAGGGTCAGTGACAACAGTGGCGAGGAAACGCGTGACAGTAGGACTGGCAGCACGAAGGGAGTCCGACGGCGGGTCAGCAACGGCACGAAGAGAGGACGCAGGAGGAGACGGCAGAGGGACGCGCTGTGGAGCAGTGGAAGGACGCAGGGTCATATAGTGAGTGCCAAGGACAGGAGGAGGACGCTAACGCGGAGCACGACGACCAGTGCGGACAGTGCGGACAGGCGACTCTGGACGCGACTCAGACGACTCTGGACGAGACTCAGGCGACGGAGGACGAGACTCAGGCTCACGACGCTCCGTAAGACTACTCGTCGGTGCAGTGTAAGGAGAAGGACCAGGCAGCGGAGAGGCAAGCGGTAACTGTGACTGCGACTGGACAGGTGGTGGACTCAGGAGGGGAGGAGAAGGACCAGTGGAGGGCGGGAGGCCAAGAACCTGCTGAAGGAGCGGAACGTAGTACGGTCGCGGCCGCTCAGCACCTCCTGAACCAGCAGAGACAGCACCAGCACCCTCAGCACCAGGGTCCCCAGCGACAACTCCCTCAGCACCACCAGTAACCCCAGCAGCTCCAGTACCTCCAGCTCCAACCCCCGCAGCAGCTCCAGTCTCAGCAGCTCCAGTACCTCCAGTACGAGCACCTCCAGAACCAACGGCTCCAGCAGCTCCAGCACCAGCAGCACCTCCAGCAGCACCTGCACCAGTAGCACCTCCAGTAGCACCAGCAGCACCTCCAGCAGCTCCAACACCAGCGGCACCTCCAGCACCAGCAGCACCTCCAGCAGCTCCCGCGTCAGTAGTACCAGCACCAGCACCAGCTCCAGCTCCAGGGTCCGCGACACCAGTAGCGCCACTCCGGAGACTGCAGCGCCGAGCGTACCACTCTCGAAGCCGCTGAGGAGAGGGCGGCTCCCGCCTAGGAGGGGAACCACGAGCACCAGCTCCAGCAGTACCCCTAGCTCCAGAAGCACCTCTCCTGAGGCTGCAGTACTGCAAGTACCACTCCCGCAGCTGCTGGGAGGAGGGAGCGCTTCCAGGTGCAGCACGGTCAGTCGCAGTGCCCTCTGGCTCAGCACCCTCAGACGTAGCACTCTCAGGCTCAGCACCCCCAGTCTCAGCACCCCCAGACTCAGCACCCCCAGACTCCGTACCCGCAGGCTCCGCACCCCCAGGCTCCGCACCCCCAGACTCCGCACCCCCAGGCTCCGCACGCTCAGGCTCAGCACCCCTAGCAGGACGAGAGTCGACAGCTACCTCGACAGGCTCAACCGGGTCTACCTGGGACACACCTGAGGGAGCGGCACCCTGAGGGGGGAGGGGGTCTACCACAGCAGCACCTGGCGGTGGTGCCAAAGGACGGTCTCGTGTGCCAGAGAGCGACACGAGCAGGGGGCCGACAGCTGACCTGACGCAGACGCAGACGCAGCTACCTGAGGGGACTCAGTGGTCAGTGTGTACAGGTCCGACCCCGGCTGCCGAGTGATGGTAGCCAGGTGGCGACCCGTCCGAGCACACGTGCAGTGTGTCACACGCTCGTAGGCAGGGGTGAACTGGTGGACACCCCCGTCCTGAAGTGCACTACCTGCCACCAAGTTCGTAGAGAACGAGGGGAGGTAGAGACCTGACAGTGTGCCCGACGGGACCGCAGGACAAGGGAGGACAGTGGAGGAGGTCGCAATGACCGGACCCCCAGAGGGGTCAGCGAGGGAGACAGCAACCGGCCGAGCAAGCTGCTCTAAGGCAGTGCGGTCACGAAAGAAACAGCGAGAAGCACCTGAGTCCAGTGTGAAGGTGTGCAGTGCCTCAGTAGACTCAGTACCAAGGGGGGCAGACTCACGAGCACCTAGAGCAGCAGCCTCACCAGCACCTGGGGCAGCAGTCTCACCAGCACCTGGGACAGCAGACGCACTGGCACCTAGAGCGGCAGCCTCACTGGTCCTAATGCCCGGGTCAGGCGGGACACGCAGGTACTGGTCACTCTCTCCAATAATAGTCAATGCATACATGGCACCAAGGATAGCATCAAAGTCAAGAGCAAAGACATCAATATTCTTTTTCATCAGATCAGCCCAGCGGGGCAGCTCAGTGGCGTCAGGAAACTGTGCACGCCAGGCGTCGTCGAGACGAAAGAAGCAGCGGTGTGCCGTGTGGAACCTCCCACAGGTCCGGCCAGTGCGGTCACCTGTGCGGATAAGGTACGGGCAGGTACCTCCACCCCCAGACCCCCCACGCTGAGAGTACCACTCACGGAGCTGCTGGGAGGTCGGGGTCTCGCCTGGACGCTGCTGCTGCTGCCTCGGGCCTCCACGCTGCACCGCCCCACCACGCCCGCCACCAGCTCCACCGCCGCCACCACTACCACCGCCACCCCCGCCACCCCCACTACCGCCGCCGCCACCACTTCCTCCTCCGCCACTGACCCCCCCCCACCAGTACCACTCCCACCACCGCCGCCACCCCCACCACCCCCACTACCACCACCGCCACCACCCCCGCCTCCTCCACCCCCTCCACTACCGCCGCCCCCGCCTCCACCTCCTCCACCCTTGCCCCCTTTGCCCTTGCCGCTCTTGCGCCTCCAACTAGGAGCCCCGACCTCCTCAGCACCGAGGTAGTCGACAGTAGCAGCAGATGCAATGGAGGGGAGGAGGGGGACAGGGGAGCACCCCTCAAAGAAGGGGGAGCGGGGGTCGCCACGAGAGGCACCTACAGCTACAATGCTCTTCTCAGCTGCTAGGAGTTCCTTCTCGAGGAGGTCGACAGTAAGGTCAGTGGGGGAGAGGGCAAGAAAGTGGTCCCTGACAGTGCGAAGGGAGTCAGGGAGGCGGGTGACAAGGTGGTACAGTGTGAGGTACATCGGGGGGGGGTTCTTGGCGAGGAAATCGGGGGGGAGCACGGCACGGTAGCGGAACTCACTGGTACGGAGGTGAGTGATGAGGTCAGCTACAGTGGCAAAGGCGGACAGATCGGGGAAGAGGTAGGGCAGGGAGAGACGGCCTATAGTAGCAGTGGCAGGGGAAGAGTAGCGCGTGACTACTGCGTCGTACAGCTCCTTAGCGGTCTTATGCTGGCCGAAGTGCTCGCGCTCATCTAACGGCAGGTGGCTGCGAACGGCTAGGCGAGCGTGAGCATCACGGGTCTGCCACTGGGAGCGAGCAGTACTGTCAGCAGTAGTGGCAGGTGCGGGAGCGGCGCCTGACGTGTGGTCATACAGGGAGACATCGTCCTTGGCAGTGATCTGGAGGAACAGGTGGAGGTCATCTAACCAAACCTCAAACTTAATCGGGCGGCCCTCAGCGTCAAAGGTGAGAACAGAGGGAGTGGCCATAGTGGCAGTAGCAGCAGTAGGAGCAGTAGCAGTAGCAGGAACAGTGGCAGCTGAAGCAGTAGTACGGCAGGAACAGGAACAGGAGTTGCTGCAGGTGAGGCACAGTAGGGCGGCGCGGCTCGGCCAGGGCGGCGCGGCTCGGTTCGGGCGGCGCGGCTCGGTTCGGGCGGCGCGGTTCGGCTCGGGCTGGGCTACGCGGCGGTGCGCGACGGGGGGCGTGCACGTGGGCGGCTGTAGCGGGCGGGCCGTGGCTGTGCGCGGGCCTGACTAGCTCGTGAGCGGCGGCCTAGAGGGCGACGCGGCGGCCTACGGGCGGGGCTGCCGGTCGCTAGCGGGCTACGCGCGGCCAGGAGGGCCGGTCGACGGGCTGCTCGTGGCGGCGTGGGCGGCTAACGGGCGGCGCGTGCTCAGAAACGGCCGCGCGCGGGCTGCTAGGGGGCGACGCGCGGGAAAAAAAAAGGCCGCGCGCGGCACTAGCGAGCCGCGCACAGGCAGCAGGAGAAGACGAGGCGCACGAGGGCGCACTAGGGAAACGGCGCTCGAGGGCGCTAGGTCGATATGGCGCTCGAGGGCGCTTCTAACGGTGGGCCCTTAGGTGAGTCCTAGGTCTAGAACCTAAGCTCTTAATACCATGTCAAGAATGAGAAGTGATTGCATTAGGAAAGTTGGGAGTACAAGTATGAAACCCTAGTGATTGTACCCCCTAAGGCTAAACCCACTACAGCCTAGAGAAACACAAACATATATAGTGTTTGACAATGCCGTGAGGAAGGTTCCTCTTGGGATTGTGACACAGAGAGGAAGGTTCGGCGGAATAGCGTCGAACCAGCCGACCGAAGCTATTCGACTGCGAAGCTCGCAGATGTGCGCGAACTTCGCCTCAGGAGGTTTTCGCCAAGTCAACCTGCGGAACGGCATCACGTGCTAGACGGTACGGCTGGCGAAACCGTCGACACGTGTTCTACCTGGCACCTGCGCAATCTGCCTGGCGACGCGACCGTCTATCTGCACCTACTTGGTAGGCGCGCACATGCGCAGATGTTCACCTGCCTCTGCCGCGCTGGCAGACCGCTGCGGTGAAACGCTGGCAGAACTACTCTGCTGCAGTGTTGGCAAGCCGCTCTTCTGCTGCACTGGCAGAGTTCTTCCTGCAGAGGGCTTGCTAGGTGTTGCAATGCCATTCTAGCTATATCGACTTGCATGCCTCATTGTACTCAATGTTCTTCTCAATTTCCTAGTGAAACTCTTGCCAAATTCCTCTGTGAACAAACCAAGTAGTGAGAACGCTAGTAAAACGCTACGATCACTCGTACAACCCCGTGCCTTCCTCCGTAGTCCACTCCCGTTGTGTAGTGACTCTCCACAGCATGTACTTTCCCTTTGATATTTTTGGCAGCGGTCGGCATGTGGGTGCAGAATGACTTTGGAGTTTTTATCGAGGGCGTGGTGAGGGTGCCCCGCATCACTGATCCGCCACATGGTGCAACATCTCAACGTTGCAACGCATCAGTGGTACGTCAGTTTGCCAGGAAGTGTTGGTTCTTGGAACCAACACACCGTTAAAAACCTTGAGCTAAAATAGGCTGTTCGGCAGTCTAAATGATGCACGCAGCCTCGGCAGCCATCTGCTTATCTCGAGCCCTGATAAACTGTTTTCAGCTTATTGAGGAAGTTTCTAGGGTGCTTGGTTTCTCAAATGGTGCGCCAACAGAAGAAGGCCGGGGTGTTTCGAGGGAAGGGGTTGGGGTGGCAAAATATGCATGTGATGAACGTGCTATTCAGAACAAACAGCACTTGCCGGAGTTTCCATACTTTTTTTCGTCCATACTTTTTGCCATCCCCACAAGTTGGTACTCCCCGTCACGGTTGGGTTCGTTTGCTAAGTCAGGTGTCCATAGCCCATCCCCTCATCAGTCGTCCCCGTCTGGTACTCCCGCGGGTGCTGCTCACCGTCGACTCCGCCTCCGCCTCCCGTTCGCTTCCGCTTTGCCATGAGCAAGCGCCAGCAGAAGCGCCAGCGCCAAGACCAGAAGAGTCAGCTCCGCCGAAAGCAGCTCGCGGCGGCATTGCACGCCAAGCGTGCGCGAGTCGCTGAATGAGGACACGCTGACGAGCCACATCATCAAGGATGAGGCTATGCAGGAGGCAGAGAGGCCCACGGAGCTCCTTCCGTAGGCGAACTACGTCGCCCCGACGAAGGAGAGTCGTCAGCAGGGGCAACGCGGGAAGCAGAGCGGAGGTGGTAGCGGTGGTGGGCAGTCGGCGAAGGATGCCAACAGGTCGAAATCAGCTCGGGACAACGTTCGCGGCAGAAGTGGTCGACGGCAGGAATGTTGGCTCTGCGGCGACCCCGACCACCTCTCCTTCGAGTGCCCCGACGGCGAAGAGAGCGACGACAACGACAAGGGAGGCCGCGGGAAGTCCGACAGCGATCGTCGACTTCGAGACAACACGTCGCGCAAGGAGAAGAAGACGTCGAAGTCGACGCCGTCGACGAAGGACGCGTAATCCTCTGCTGGCAAAGGTCGAGGCGACGGGGAGGCGTCGTGCTCGATGGTCGGCATCGTAGAGTCGACCGTTTCTCTGGCGTCGGAAGCCGGCGAGGACTTCAAGGCGGTCGCGGCCGCCGTGCAAGCGAACCCGATGGTGGTGCTGCTCGACAGCGGGTGTTCCCACCATCTGATGGGGATGAAGGAGGCGTTCGTCGAGATGAAACTTGGAGGCGACGTCAAGCATGTGCGTGGCTTCAACGGGGCGCTGCAGAACGTCGAAGGCCATGGCATAGTCGCTCTGCAAGGGGAGACTGGGAAGCAGATTCTTGTTCCCGACGTACTCTACGTCCCGAGCATGCAGGCGAACCTGCTTTTTGCGGGCCAGCTGAAGGACAGCGGCGTAAAACTGCAAGATGTCGGCGACGAAACGCTGCTCGTCTCGGCGGCGGGGGACGTCCTTGGTCGGGCGAAGTATACCGACCTTCGACCTTGCTCGCATAAGTCGATGTCGGCCCCGGCGGAGGTGGTGGCTCTGCGGACGATCGCCTCGACAACGAAGTCGACCCCTTACATGCGGCACGATCGGCTTGCGCACGTTGGCGTCGACACGATCAAGAGCTCGGCGAAGCATGATGTCGCCGTCGGTCTAGACATCAAGCAGTCGACTGCAGCCGACCTGTCGTGTGCCTCCTGCGTAGGCGGCAAGCTTGCGCAGCACACCTTCCCTGACCAAGGATCAGATGCAGAGAATGCGCTCGACGTGGTTCACATCGACCTCTGTGGGCCGTTTCGAGTGGCCGCCAACGATGGCAGCCTCTACTTTCTTCTGCTGAAAGACTTGCTATGTGTGGGTCAGGCCGATCGCGAAGAAGAGCAACGCCCTGGTCGTCTTCGAAAAGTGGCTGAAGTTGGTGGAGCGGCAGACGTCGAAGACAATGAAAATGCTGCGTTTTGACTGCGGAGGGGAGTTCCTCGGTCGGGTCTTCACCGACCTCGTCGAAGACAAGGGCATCCTCCACAATCTGACATGCCCCTATACTCCGCAGCAGAACGGGATGGCAGAGCGGGAGATGCGTACCGTCGTCAGGACCGTGCGGAAGATGCTGCTTCACATAGGCGTGAAGCACCACTGGTGGCACCTTGCTCTGCGCCAGGCCGTCTGGGTGCGCAACTGCCTCGAACAAGCGTCTCTGCGTTTGGGGACGACGCCGCACGAGCTGCTGTTCGAGAAGAAACCAGAGCTGTCGATGGCGCGCGTGTGGGGCTGCATGGTGCAGTTCATGGTCCCTGAGGAGTAGCGCGGTGGGAAGCTGGCGCCGAAGGCCCGGTGGCTTCATCTCGGTGTGTCGCCGGAGAGCAAGGGCTGGGAGGTGCTCGACCTCACCGACAACAAGGTGGTGACGACCGTAGAGGCAATCTTCTACGAAACAGTGTCACTGGAGGTGTGGAAGGCAGAGCACGGCCCAATTTCGACGCGGAAACCTGCTGTCGCGCCGTCGGTTCCCTCGTCGACGACGACCCCTTTGCTCGCCGTCGAGGACGACGACGTCGAGGACGTCACTCTTCCCTCTGCTCCCCCTTTTGTCTCCCCTCTGCCCCTTGCCGCTGATCTCCTGAAGCCGATGTTGTCGTCGGCCACTGGCGATGAGGGGAGCATTGCTGCGTCGCCTTCGGCGCCTCGGCGGCCAAGCGCAGAAGCCGCCGAAGACAGGGGAGCGCCGGGCAGAGGGGTCGGCAGAACAGAAATCGGCAGAGGGGTCGGCAGAGGAGAAATCGGCAGAGGAGTCAGCAGAGGCGAAGTCGGCAGAGGAGCCGACGGCAGAGAAGAGGTCGGCAGAAGAGCCTACTCTCGTGGACCACCTCGACGATGGCGCGTCGAGCGACGTTGTAGAAGTCCTTGGTGGCGAGGAAGGGGAGCTCTCGGCAGGGGAGCAGTCCGACGACAGTGACGTGGTGAAAGTCCCGGTCGAAGAAGTGAAGCCGAGGTGTTCTACCCGCTCCAACCTCGGCAAGCCCGCAGAGAAGCTGGGCTACCATGCCTGTTGTCAGAATATTATGCTCTAGCCTGTAGTGGGGTGCTCTATAGCGAGTACAACTCTTCTAGGGTTTTGCTATTTGTATCCCCATTCTTGCTAGTGCATCCCCCTTCTTTCTTCTAAACTTTAACATGCTATCAGAGCAGGTCGATCCCCTTGGATCGATCCTGTGGGTGGGCTCACCACCTTGTTGCTTCCGCTGCAACTGCTACTGCTACTCTCTGTGCCGCACGCCCTGTGGCGTGCGGCAGTTTTTCTTCCCGCCGTGCGCCCCGAGGCGCGCGGCGGTTTTCTGCCCGCCGTGCGCCCCGAGGCGCGCGGCGGTTTTCTGCCCGCCGTGCGCCCCGAGGCGCGCGGCGGTTTTCTGCCCGCCGTGCGCCCCGAGGCGCGCGACGGGTTTCTGCCCCGTCACTCGCCGCGTCGCCCCCGGGAGGCGCTGCGACGGGCGACGGGGACCCGCACGTCGCCCCGTCGCGCGGCCCCTGCAGCCCCGTCGCGCCGCCTAGGGGAGCCGCGCGCGGCCCCTGCTGCCCCGTCGCGCGGCCCTGCTGCCCCGTCGCGCTGCCCAGGGGAGCCTTGCGCGGCCCCTGCTGCCCCGCCCCGTCCCGGACCTGCCCCGGCCCCGACCTGCCCCGGGTCGCCTCGACAGGCGACGGGAGGGGAGTCTACAGGGGGCCGCGCGTTGCCCCCCCCCCCCCTACCTCCCTACCCTGTTTTTAGGGTTTGGGGGGTGGCGGTTGGGGGGTGGCGGTTGGGGGGTGGCGGGTGTGTGGCGTCGCCTGCTCCTCCTCCTCCTTCGTCTCCCACTGCTGCAGCTGTCGCTGAGGGGGGTGGATGTGTGGGAGTGTACGGAGTGGTGCTAGGGGGGTGGAGTGTGAGTAGAGCTAGGGTTTGAACAGGGGGTGTGTGAAATGGGGGTGGGACAGTTGGGGGAGGTTGAATGGAGGCGGTCGTCGTGTCGTCAGCAGCAGCAGCAGTCCGGAGGCTACAATCTCCGGTAGTCGCCAGTCGCCCGTGGGTCCGTTGCTCGTCTGCCGCTACTTTTAGCCGCGGGGCCAGTTACCCCAGTAGTCCGGAGCGCTGTTCCGGTAGCCACTGAGCCAGCAGCTCGTCTGTGTGTCTGCAGCGTCAGCAGTCGCCTCCCATCTTCTCTCCCCCACAGTCTCTCCTCCTCCTCACTTGCCCTCTGTGATAGCCTCTAGCTTTGCTTACATTTGTTAACTATAAAACTGCTACCTCTTGTACTTGTGCTCAGAATGTGTGGTGACATTGTGATCCACCCTGAGCTTGTTTTCTTTTGCTTGCTCTGCTGATTACACCCCACTTTGGCTATGGGGGTGTGTCAGAATATTATGCTCTAGCCTGTAGTGGGGTGCTCTATAGCGAGTACAACTCTTCTAGGGTTTTGCTATTTGTATCCCCATTCTTGCTAGTGCATCCCCCTTCTTTCTTCTAAACTTTAACACCTGTCTGCCATCGACCTCCTACAGCACGCTGCTCGACGACGCAGAGGCCGACGTCGACCTGCCCAAGCTCGACCCCGACATGCACGCCGACCCGGAGCACCGAAGGGACATTGCCAACATGACGGTGAAAGAGGTGTTGGCGAGCTGGAAGGGGAAGGCGGTGAAGGCCGCCATGGACGAGGAGATCCGAAGACTCATCGCCAACGGGACGTGGGAGCTGGTCGAGCGTCCGCGCGGTGTCAACATCATGAACAACCGTTGGGTGCTCATGACGAAGTATCACGTCGATGACACAGTCGCCCGCGAGAAGGCCCGCCTAGTCGTAAAAGGCTTCACGCAGGTGTACGGCGCCGACTACGACGAGACGTACGCGCCAGTGGGGAGCTACGTAACTCTGCGGATCTTCTTCAGCATCGTAGCAGTCCTCGACCTGCTCGACATGAAGAACGCGTTCCTACAGAGCAAGCTTGACCGCGTGCTCTACATGTACCAGCCGGACTACTACAACGACGGGACCGGCAGAGCGTGCAAGCTGCTGAAGAGCCTCTACGGGTTGAAGCAGTCGCCGCTGCTATGGTACAAGGTGCTCGAAGACGTGCTGACTGGCGCCAACTGGAAGAAGAGCCAGGTTGACGAGGCACTCTACTTTAAGGTCGGCGACGACGGGGTAGCGTGTTTGGTGCTCGTCTACGTCGACGACCTGCTTGCCGCCAGTAGCAGCCTCGCGATGCTGAAGGAGCTGAAGGAGCTACTGGAGGTCGCCTTTGAGCTGCGCGAAATCAGTCCGGTCGAGAAGTATCTCGGGCTCGAAATCGTGCGCGATCGACCGGCAAGGAAGCTGTGGCTTCATCAGCAGTCCTACATCGACAAGCTGCGTAGGCGGTTCATCGACGAGGAGAAGACCGGTCGCGTGCCGAAGATGCCGGTCTCCGTCGACGCCTACGCAGAGCTGACGTTCGACGACGAGGAGGCGCAGTCGCGCGAAGAGGAGGAGTACTGGCAGAAGGTGGGCTCGCTGCAGTTCGCGGCGATGACAGCGAGGCCGGACATCTCCTTTGCGTGCAGCAAGTTGGGGAGTGGCCTGACGGTTTGGAGCGACAACCACTGGCGCGAGGTCGGCCGCTGTCTGCACTACCTTGCCGACACCCGTGACACTGCCCTGGAGTTTGGTGGTGGAGCAGAGTCGCGATGCCTGGTCGGCTATGCGGACGCCGACGATGCTAGCGACAAGCAGAACCGAAGCAGCACGAACGGCTACGCACTCGTCTTTGGTGGGGAAGCCGTCTCCTGGGCGAGTCAACGCATCAAGTGCAAGACGCTTTCGTCTCCTTGTCGGCGCGCCCCGGGCGCGCGCGGCGGTTTCGTCGCCCGTCGCGGCGCCCCGGGGGCCCGCGCGCTATCCCCTCCCGTCGCCCGTCGCGCCGTCCCGGGGGCCCGCGCGCCGCCCCTCCTCCCGTCGCCCGTCGCGGCGCCCCGGGGGCCCGCGCGCCGCCCTGCCCGTCGCCCGTCGCGGCGCCCTGGGGGCCCGCGCGTCGCCCCCTCCCGTCGCCCGTCGCGGCGCCCTTGGGGCCCGCGCGTCGCCCCCTCCCGTCGCCCGTCGCGACGCCCTGGGGGCCTGCCGCCGCCCCGCTTCCGCTCGCACGCCGCCCCAGCTGCTGCCCGCGTATCTGCCCCGCGCCGCACGCGCGCCGCCTGCGTTGGGGGTATGGGGTGGCGGGTGTGTGAGCCGTCCCCTGCTCCTCCTCCTCCTCCGTCTCCCACTGCTGCAGCTGCCGCTGAGGGGGGTGGGTGTGTGGGAGCCGAGGGAGTGGCGCTAGGGGGGTGTCGTGGGAGTGGAGCTAGGGGTGCAGCAAGGGGTGTGTGAAAGGGGTGTGGGACAGTTGGGGGAGGTTGAGCGGAGGTAGCCGTCGTGACGTCAGCAGCGCCAGTAGTCCGGGGCCCTTGCTCTGGTAGCCCAGCGAGCCTGCTGCGCCAGTCGCCCGTGGGTCCGTTGCTCCTGCCGCTCGACTTAGCCGCGGAACCAGTTGCTCCTGTAGTCCGGGGCCCTTGCTCCGGTAGCCACCGTGTGCGCCGCTCCTGTTGCCCGTGTGTCTGCGGCTTCACCCGTCGCCTCCTATCTCCACTCCTCTCACAGTCCCTCCTCCTCCTCACTTGCCCTCTGTGACTGCCTCTAGCTTTGCTTGTGCTTGTGAACTTCTTATGCGACTGCTTGCTGTGCTGATCATACCCCACTTTGCCTATGGGGGTGTGTCAGAATGCTATAACTGTCTAGTCTGCAGTGGGGTATTCTATAGTGAGTACAGCCCAAATTAGGGTTTGCTATATGTATCCTATCTGCTGCTAGTGCAACCACTCTTTCTGTTCCTAACTTTCTGCTAGCGTTTCTCGACAAACTCTGCCAGCGCAGCAGAAGAGCGGCTTGCCAACGCTGCAGCAGAGTAGTTCTGCCAGCGTTGCACCGCAGCGGTCTGCCAGCGCCGCAGAGGCAGGTGAACATATGCGCATGTGCGCACCTACCAAGTAGATGCAGATAGATGGCCGCGTCGCCAGGCACATTGCGCAGGTGCCAGGGCGAACACGTGTCGACGGTTTCGCCAGCCGTGCACCGTCGAGCACGTGATGCCGGTCCGCAGGTTGACTTGGCGAAAACCTCCTGAGGCGAAGTTCGCGCACATCTGCGACCTTCGCAGTCGAGCAGCTTCGGTCGGCTGGTTCGACGCTACTCCGCCGGACAGCGTTCGTCGAGATGAGCCCGTCGCGCAGAGCTCGTCGACGGACTCGTCGCACAGAGCCTCTCGACAGATGCGTCATGCAGAGCCTCTCGACGGACTCGTCGCGCAGAGCCTCTCGACGGACTCGTCGACGACCCCTGTCGTCGACCAACGACTTCCGTAAAGGGTATCGACCAAATCCTGTCGAGCAAGACCTGCTCGACCATCACCTCCGTCGTCCAGCAGAGGCCTACTCGACGACCACTTCGTCGAGTGACTATGCGTCGACGTCGAGATCGGCTGCGCCCAAGCGAAGGCGGGGCCTTTCTCTTCGACACTCCCCTGCCCAGCTCACGCTTGGGCACCCACACACAAGGTCCACCTAGAACCCGGAGGGATAGAGTACAAGGGAGATACTGCTTCGGCGTGCACACTATACACAGCACGCTGTTCACCGCACCAGCTATGCAGAAAGGGCATGGCACCTACTGCTGCACGTCGTCATACCCGTCGCCGACGTCGGCCAGACGCACTTGGCCGATTGCGACGAAGCACCGGTTAAAAGCCGGAAAATGCAGCGCCTTCGTCAGAAAGTCGGTTGGCTGCTTGGTGGTCGGGATGTACTGCAGAGCAATCTTTTCACGCTTCACCATCTGCTGCAGCCAAGCGTAGTGTCGCTCCATGTGCTTGAGGTTGCCCTTGAGCTCCAGGCCCTCTGCGACCGTGATGGCCGACTGGTTGTCCACGTGCAGCATGGTCAGCTTCCCAGCGTCGAGAAAAAAAAAAAAAAAAAAAAAAAAAAAAAAACGCCGCGCGCGCCAGGCGCGCGGCAGGCAGAAAACGTCGCGCGCCCCGGGCGCGCGACAGGCAGGACAGCAGCGGAAGCAGGTGGGGCCACAGGCCAGGAGCGTTCTCGCTCTGATAGCATGTCGAGAAACGCTAGCAGAAAGTTAGGAACAGAAAGAGTGGTTGCACTAGCAGCAGATAGGATACATATAGCAAACCCTAATTTGGGCTGTACTCACTATAGAGTACCCCACTGCAGACTAGACAATTATAGCATTCTGACAGAGTTCGCCCTGCAGAGGGCTTGCTAGGTGTTGCAATGCCATTCTAGCTATATCGACTTGCATGCCTCATTGTACTCAATGTTCTTCTCAATTTCCTAGTTAAACTCTTGCCAAATTCCTCTGTGAACACACCAAGTAGTGAGAACGCTAGTCAAACGCTACGATCACTCGTACAACCCCGTGCCTTCCTCCGTAGTCCACTCCCGTTGTGTAGTGACTCTCCGCAGCATGTACTTTCCCTTTGATATTTTTGGCAGCGGTCGGCATGTGGGTGCAGAATGACCCTGGAGTTTTTATTGAGTGCGTGGTGAGGGTGCCTCGCATCACTGATCCGCCACATGGTGCAACATCTCGACGTTGCAACGCATCAGTGGTGCATCAGTTTACCTGGAAGTGTTGGTTCTTGGAACCAACACACCTTTAAAAAACCTTGAGCTGAAATAGGTTGTTCGGCAGTCTAAATGATGCACTCATATCGTATTCCAACGTTCGGACACCATCCGAAGTACCGCCATCCGAACTTCTTGGGGCTAGGGATGGTGTCTGTGTGGGGCAGGCCCCCACTCTGGTCATCTGGCGTCGCAGGGTGGGCAGGAACGGTCGTATGCGTCGCCTGACGCACAACTGGTATGGGGTGGATCGCGTCCAATTAAATCTGCCAGAGAGTGTCGCTGTATTGACTGCCGAACTGCCATCACTGACTGCGCGGGCAGTTTTAGAATTTTGTGTAATTGCTGGCTGTGTGTCTCGAGCTGGGAGTTCAAATACACTTTGTGTGGTTTTGGTCATTGTACAACCGACTCACATGCAGGGCAGCAACAAAAACGATTCTTACTATTATCGACGGTGTCGGAACACATACACAACTTGTCAAGTTCAGTGGCCCAATCAAACAGCGAGATGGGCCTAAACCCGCTGTCGCAGATGGACACGCAAAGCAGTCGCAGGTTCCGTAACCGTCAGCTTCAAGGTGTCCGGTTGCCGGACCGCGTGGCGTAACTTTGAAATTCAATTTACAACATTGCGGACCGCGTGGGAGAACTTCGGATGGTGTCCGAGTGTTGGAATACGCCCTCAGCCTCGGCAACCATCTGCTTATCCCGAGCCCTGATAAAATGTTTTCAGCTTATCGAGGAGGGTGCTTGGTTTCTCAAATGGTGCGCGAGCGGAAGAAGGCCGGGGTGTTTCGAGGGAAGGGGTTGGGGTGGCAAAATATGCATGTGATGAACGTGCTATTCAGAACAAACAGCACTTGCCGGAGTTTCCATACTTTTTTTCGTCCATACTTTTTGCCATCCCCACAAGTTGGTACTCCCCGTCACGGTTGGGTTCGTTTGCTAAGTCAGGTGTCCATAGCCCATCCCCTCATCAGTCATCCCCGTCTGGTACTCCCGCGGGTGCTGCTCACCGTCGACTCCGCCTCCGCCTCCCGTTCGCTTCCGCTTCGCCATGAGCAAGCGCCAGCAGAAGCGGCAGCGCCAAGAGCAGAAGAGTCAGCTCCGCCGAAAGCAGCTCGCAGCGGCGTTGCACGCCAAGCGTATCGCGAGTAGTGGGGGAGGCGGGGGCGCGGGAAAGCCGCAGCGGAAGAGTGGAAAGGGAGTGGCTCAGGCGGGAGGCGGTGGGGGCAGCAGGCGGGGAGCAGTGGCGAAGGCAAAGAAGGGGCTGGTGGAGACGCGAGGCGAGGAGAGGCAGGCGGGCGCGTGGAGAGATCGAAGAAGCGACGCGGTGGCGGGAGCGGAGGACAGAGACGCCGGCGAGGAGCGGAGAGAGAGGTGAGGGCGGGGGGGGCAGTGATTCTGGGTTTAGGGTTGAGCGACGAGCTGTTGAGAGTGCAGGTGCCCGCCCAGCGGACTTTCTCCTCCCACGAACCCCGGCGCTGTGCCATTGGTCCCATGCCTCGCCCATGCGCCACGCCCACCTCCTCCCACTCCCCCGCGCCGCTTCTTACCGTTATCCTCCTGCCTCTTGCCGCCCTCTCCATTGCGTCTCAGCGCGGGCGGAAGCCCAGCGACGGGGGAGGAGCAGGCGCGGAGGGCGGAGGGGGGTGAGGGGTCTGGGGTTGGCGGGGAGGGTGCGGGCGGGATGGGTTGGGAAGGGGTTGTTGAGCGCGGCGCTGTGGAGGAGGGGCTGCAAGAGGGCGACGGAGGTGGGGGCGGTGATGGCGGGGGCAGTGAGCGAGTGGGGGGGGGACGGATGGGGGGCCCGGCCGATGCAGGCGCGGAGGTCGAGCATGGGGGCAGGCCCGTGGGAGTGATGAGCGGTGAGAAGCGAGGGGTGGAGGAGGAAGGGGTGGGGGAGGACGAGGAGGACGAGGAGGACGACGAGGACGAGGAGGAGGACGAGGGGAGGGAAGGTGGGGAGGATGAAGGGGAGGACGAAGATGAGGAGGAGGATGACGGAGCAAGGAGAGGCAAGGGTGCGAAAGGCAGGAAGAGGGAGCGAGGGGAAGGGCCGTCTGGTCTCAGAGGTTTTCAACCGTCACAGGTACCGCCTCTCCTTGCCCACTGCTGCACCCACCACTGGGCCTTGCGGCATGTGGCGTGCAGCATGTGGCGTGCGGCATGTGGCATGCAGCATGTGGCACGGGAACCCGCCCCAACCCCCGCCTCTCGATCCACTCGTTCTATTTTCTCCCCCGTCACTCCACTCAGCCGCGCCTCCGCATTCCTCCGTCCCTCCGTGTTCTCCGCACTTGCCTTGCTGTGCGGCACCCCCAACGCGGTGTGGCAGCGCATTCTGCTGGTGGGCGAGGGCGACTTCTCCTTCACGCGTGCTCTCCTGCGCCTCATGGCGCCCATGCGCCCACTGGCCCTCTTTGCCACGGCGCTTGACTCGCGCCACACCATCCTGCAGGTTCGCCCCTCCATGCGTGCTCACCACATGCCATGCCAGCCCACGTTGTGGCAGTGCACCCCGCGCGCTGGTGGCCTGTGCGCTCATGTGCCGTGCTGGCTGCTGCCGTGCATGCAGAAGTACGGCGAGGAGGCGGGCGCAGTGCTGCAGGAGGTGGAGGCGGGCGGGGCACACGTGCTCTTCAACGTCGACGCCACTCGCCTCGCTCACTCTCTGCACCTCGGTATCCACCACCCCACGCATGGAACTCTCTCTCTCTCTCTCTCTCTCTCTCTCTCTCTCTCTCTCTCTCTCTCTCTCTCTCTCTGCCTCCATCCCCCTCCCTTTCATCTCTCTCTCCCTCCTGTCTCTCAACGCACTCCTGTTCGCCAATGCAGGCAAGCGGCGCAGGAAGGGAAAAGCGAATCCACTGGAAAGGCCTTTTGACCGGTGAGTCATTGCATGCCTGCGCCTTACAGCATACTACCTTAATCCCCAGTGCGCCACTGTTGCTGCCGTTCTTGCACATCACCTGCACACCTGCATGTGTTGTCCCTGCTGTGCGTGTGGTGGCATGCGCCCCTCAGGATAGTGTTCAACTTCCCCCACGTGGGGCTCGGCATCAAGGACGAGCGCATCAACGTCCAGGTCTCCTCTCCCCCCACCCCCATTCCCCTCCCCTTGCCACTGCCCCTGCCGCTGCCCCTGCCCCTGCCCCTGCCCCTGCCCCTGCCCCTGCCCCTGCCCCTGCCCCTGCCCCTGCCCCTGCCCCTGCCCCTGCCCCTGCCCCTGCCCTTGCGCCTGCTTCTCCTTGTGCCGCCTATCATCGTGCATGCCGCACATGCATGTGTCGCTCTCACTCGCTGCTCCCTCACCTTTTGCTGCCCCTTGCACTGCCATTCCTGCTGCCCACCACTCAACACTTGACTGTGCCATGCCATGCCGTGCCGTGCTATGCTGTGCCATGTGGGGTCATGCCACGTATCTAGCCTTGCCTCTCTTCACCCTGTGCCTAGTAAACTAATGCATTCGCCCTCCCAGCACCTCCATAGTCAATCTTTTCCTCTTTCTCTTCTCCCCCCCCCCCCCCTTGCTCCCCCCTGTGGTGCACACAGCGCAATCGGCAGCTGCTCTTTGACTTCTTTGTGAGTGCGGCCCCCCTGCTGGCGCCGCAGGGCGAGGTGCGAGTGTCGCTGCGCACGGGGCACCCCTACAGCCTGTGGAACGCGCCTGCACTGGCAGAGGAGAGCCGCGCGCTGCGCCTCAAGTTCACCCACCGCTTCCATGCCGACGACTTCCCAGGGTGCGTGGGGGGAGGGAAGGGAGGCCAAGGAAGGGGGACATGGGCGGGGAGAATGGCAGGGGTTGGTTTAGGCGTTGCACAAATGGGAAGGTGGGTGCATGGCTATGAAGGTCGCGTTTTGGAGTTGGTGTTGACTGACGCAGTGGGCGTTGCTGCTGCGAGCCTGCTGTGCTGTGTGCAGCTATGCCCACCGGCGCACCATTGGAGGCAAGACCGGGGTGATTGTGGAGAACACGGAGGAGGGCAGCAAAGCAGCGGGAGCAAAGACATTTGTCTTCTGCCATCGCAATGCACACCTGCCACGATCAGCCAATGCTGGCGTGGGCCGGAAGAAAATGCGGTGAAGCTTTTGTGGGTGGCCTTCGCAATTTTTGTCTACATGCCTTCCCCTGCACAACATTACTGTGCTTGCATTGGGGCTTGTGCTTGGTTCCCGGTGGCTCCAACTTCAATACCATAATCGCCCGGAAGACGCCCCTACGAGCTTGTTGTACCGTAGTTTTTTTGTGTGTTAAAACTGTTGATTATGCCAAGGGCTTGTAATCAAACTGTTTGTGAGGCCCCCGGATATAATATCCGGGGGGGCCTAATACTGGTAACTGTGGGTCTTTATCCGGAAAATACGGCATGCAACAGATTGTCCTCGGTGAACAACACAATCGAAGTCGTCGCTCAACACCCAATGTGCAAATTGGTAACGAGCCTCTTGTAAGCAAACAAGTCGACGCAAGCATGATATATCTATTATTTCTAGCTGCGTAGGTGTTATTTGTTACGAATAGTAATTATTGAAACATTATTGTGCACTCCTCACTGCAGCAAGCGAAGAACGCACTTGTCAAATGTTATTATAGGTTCTTAGGCTACAGTGAGTAGCACTCTAGGGAGTACAACACTTTTAGGGTTGCTATTTGTATCCCTTGTTTCCCTAGTTCACACATTCCGTTGTTCGCTAACTTTGAGATGGTATCATGAGTAGGTGTCGATCCTCTCGCCTAGCCTAGCTAGCGCCCTAGCGCCCTCCGCACCCTTGCGCCCTCCGCACCCTTGCGCCCTCCGCGCCCTCCGCGCCCTCCGCGCCCTCCGCGCCCTCCGCGCCATCTCCGCGCCTTAGCGCCCTCCTCCTCCGCGCGTTAGAGCCCTCAGCGCCCCTAGCCTGCGCCCCTAGCCCGTCGCCCAGGCGCCCGCCCTAGCCTGACGCCCAGGCGCCCGCCCTAGCCCGACGCCCAGGCGCCCGCCCTAGCCCGTCGCCCAGGCGCCCGCCCTAGCCCGTCGCCCAGGCGCCCGCCCTAGCCCGTCGCCCAGGCGCCCGCCCTAGCCCGTCGCCCAGGCGCCCGCACCAGCCCGTCGCCCAGGCGCCCGCCCCAGCCCGTCGCCCAGGCGCCCGCCCTAGCCCGTCGCCCAGGCGCCCGCCCTAGCCCGTCGCCCAGGCGCCCGCCCTAGCCCGTCGCCCAGGCCCGCGCCCTAGCCCGTCGCCCAGGCGCCCGCCCTAGCCCGTCGCCCAGGCGCCCGCCCTAGCCCGTCGCCCAGGCCCGCGCCCTAGCCCGTCGCCCAGGCGCCCGCCCTAGCCCGTCGCCCAGGCGCCCGCTTTAGCCCGTCGCCCCAGCCCGCGCCCCGGCCCGTCGCCCCAGCCCCGCAGGCAGCGCGCCCCGCGGGTAGCGCGCCCCGCAGGCGGCGCGCCCCGCGGGTAGCGCGCCCCGCAGGCAGCACACCCTGCAGGCAGCGCGCCCCGGAGCGCTTTAGCGCCAGAAAATAAATAAATAAATAAAAAATTAAACCCTAAAAAAAAAAAAAAAAAAAAAAAAAAAAGGTTTCGGGTGGGGGCCTGCAACTGTCGGCCGCGTTCCTGCGTGCCGGACGACTTGCACAGTTGCCTGCATCCCGCAGCCGTCAGTACTGCAGCCCCTACCGTCGCACGTACGTTCCACTGCCAGTGGCTCTACTAGCGGCAGCCGACAGCCGCACCTACGGTCTCTAGCTCCGGCCGTTCCTACCTCCAGCCAGCCCTAGCTCGCCGTTTCTAGCTCCAGCCAGTTGTGCTCCAGCCGTTCTCGCTCCAGCCGTTCTCGCTCCTCGCTCGTAGCTCAGTTTGCTCCGTACTCCAGCCGTTCCTCGCCTAGTTTCACCTGTCGCTCCTAGCCTGCCGCTCCTGCACCCCGCTAGCTTTTATCATGGAGTCCACTAGGGTTCTCCAGCAGCAGGGACAGCAGCAGCGGCCGTTTCAGCAGTGGCTTCCGCAGCAGCAGGGGCGCCCTCAGCAGCTGTGGCGCCCTCAGCAGCCGTGGGGGCCTGGTGGTTCAGGTCGCGTTGGCTGCAGCAGCGGCCCAGCCAGCTGGGGGGCTCGTCGCGGTGGCCGCGACGTCGGCCCCTGCCAGTACCGGATCCTGACCGGCCCTGGCGCTGGCACTACCTGCTGGCGTCCTGACCACTCTGCACAGCGCTGCTACAGCCGCCTCGACGACCTTTACCGTGAGCGTTTTGGGCCTGAGTCGGATCCCCCGATCTGGCCCGGTCTGTTTCGTAGTGGTTACCCTGTGTTTGATATGTCTATGGATGCTGTTTATTCTGTCACGTACGGATCTCTTGGCTTACGTGTACCTAACTTAGGACCTTTGCCTGTTGCTAGTGTCGGTACTTGTGCTTTTAGTGTAGGTGCTTGTGTAGTCACTAGCCCGGCCGTGACGACTGCTGTTGCGTCGCTCTCCTTCACGCTGGACTCCGGCGCGTCTCAGTGCTTCTTCCGCGACCACACCACTGTCACACCTCTTTCGGCTCCAGTCCCAGTTGCCCTGGCTGATCCTACTTCAGGACCAGCAGTTGCTTGCAGCTCGACCACCCTCCCGTGCCCAGCTGTCCCCTCTGGTTTCCTCACTGGTCTCTACATCCCCTCGTTCTCTCGGAACTTGGTGGGTGTTGGATACCTTCAGGACCGGGGGATCACAGTCACTTTTCCTGCGCACGGGAGGACTGCGATCTGTACGGACTCTTCCACCGGGGCAGTTCTTGCCACGTTCACCAGAGAGCCCCACTCAGGTCTCTTCGTCCTGCACACTCCGCCCCCGCAGGTAGCTGCGTCTGGTCAGGTTGCTTCGTCCCCCCCGGTAGCAGAGTCCGGTCAGGTTACTGCGTCCCCACCGGTTGCTGTGTCCGGTCAGGTTGCTGTGTCCGGTCAGGTTGCTGTGTCCGGTCTAGTTGCTGCGTCTTGCTCGTGTCGGTCTTTCACCCACCGGACCGTCTTGTGGCACCACCGTCTTGGCCACGCATCGATCCCCCGCCTCCGCACTATGGCTGGTCACCATCTTGTCTCAGGTCTCCCTCGCGTCTTCCCGTCGCTCCCTCCCTCGCCTGCGCCGCCGTGCACTCCTTGCGTCGCCGGCCGTCTTCGTGCCACTCCGCACTCCTCCCTTCGTCCGGCCACTGCTCCCTTCCAGACACTCCACTTGGATGTCTGGGGCCCTGCACCTACGCAGGGACCTGAGAGGGAGCGCTACTTTCTGGTGGTCGTCGACGACTTCTCCAGGTACACCACGGTGTTTCCTCTCGCGAAGAAGTCCGAGGTGACTTCTACGCTGATCCGGTGGCTTCTAGCCACTGAGGGCACTCGTGGCCGTCGTGTCTCCTGTCTCAACTCTGACCGTGGGGGTGAGTTTCGCTCAGGCATTCTTGCCGGATTCTGCGGCGAGCAGGGCATCGTACACTCCTGGACACTGCCAGAGTCCCCACAGCAGAATGGGGTTGCTGAGCGCCGCATTGGCTTGGTCATGGACATCGCCCGCACGTCCATGATTCATGCCCGTGCGCCCCATTTTCTGTGGCCCTACGCGGTTCGCTACGCCGCTCACCAGCTGAACCTCCAGCCGCGCGTCTCGCGGCCAGAGGCTTCACCGACCAGTCTTTGGACCGGGTCCCCTGGTGTTGGGTCAGCTTTTCGTGTCTGGGGCTGCCTTGCGCTTGTCCGCGACACCTCTGCGGACAAGCTCTCGGCTCGCGCCGTCCCCTATGTCTTCCTTGGTTTCCCGGTAGCCTCGGCCGACTGGTCTTTTTACCACCCGCCCCTCCACCAGTTCCTAGACTCCCGTGACGTCCGGTTCGACGAGTCAGTGTCCTACTACACCCGGTACCCCTGTCGAGGTCTCCCGGTTCCCCTTCCCCCCCTTTTCCTCGCACCCTCTCTTCCCCCTGCTCCCGCTCCTCCGGTACCCCCACCCCCCCCTGGTCCTGCCTTGTCAGGTGTGTCTCACGCTACCCCTCTACCCTCGGTCGCGCGTCAGGTAGCGGCTCCCTCCCCGCAGTCCTCCTCACAGTCCCCTCAGCAGCCTTCGGTACTTCCGTGACAGGCTACTGTGGACTCAGTTGGTTTTGGAGCTGGAGGTGCAGCCACTGGCGATACTCGGTCCGGGGGTGCTCGTTTGAGGGGTGCTGGAGTTGGAGGTGCTGGCGCAGGTGGCGCTAGCCCTGGGGGTGCTGGAGTTGGAGGTCCTGGCACTGGCGGTACTAGTTCTGGGGGTGATGGAGCTGGATGTGCTGGCACAGGAGGTGCTGGTCCTGGGGGTGCTGGTTTTGGGGGTGCTGGTGCTGGAGGCGCTGGCACTGGAGGTGCTGGTTCTGAGGAGACTGGAGCTGGAGGCACTGGTTCTGCGGAGTCCACTCCGCCTCCCCACCGCCACGATACACGTCTCCAGGCGGCCCGTCGGCGTGAGCGTGAGGAGCAGGTGCTGTTGGAGAGGGAGCGGCAGGAGTTGCGGCAGTTGGACCTGCTGGAGCAGCAGCAGCAGCAGCAGCAGCAGCAGCCGCAGCAGCAGCAGCAGCCGCAGCAGCAGCAGACACCGCCGCCGCAGCTGCGACCACAGCAGCTCCCTCTGGAGCGGCAGTTGTTCCCACCCGTGAGTGGCCTTCGGGCCCTTGGTCTTCCCTCCTCTCCTCCTGTTCACACTCCGTCCCCTCCAGCGTTTGGTCCCACGTTTCCTCCTCCTGACGACAGTCCGGCGGTCTGGTCTTCTCCTCCACCGCAGTCTCCTCCACCTGTTGTCCCACACTCTCGTGTCCGTCCCTGTCCTCCGCGTGCTCGTCACTCGTCTCCCGTTACCGACCTCCGCACTGCCCTCCTTTGTTCGTCTCTTCGTCGTCCTCCTCCTGAGTCTGTTCTCCCGTCTCCGCCTCCGTCCTCTCTCCCTTTCCCCCCTACTCCTGTCACTGACTACTACCGCGCTGTTCGTCCTGTTGTCTCTCGTGTCCTCGCCACTCTTGTCACCGACTCTCGTTTCCCTCCGTCGTCTGTCTCGGCTCTCACTGCCGCTGTCGCTGAGTTTGCTGCCGCCAGTCGCCTTGACTACACCACCCGTGTGGTGCCAGCTCCTCCCTCCCGTCCTCTGTCCGTCGGGGGTGGGTTTGCCCTTGGCTGTGATGTCCTAGAGGACAGAGAGTCTGAGTTGGAGTACTGGGCAGCCGCTTCCCCCTCTGTCTGTGCCATGCTGCTATCCCCTGAGGGAGACCCCGACGCCCTTGACATACCGACTCCTCGCACTTACCGCGAGGCAGTGTCAGGGGCGTGGGCCTCACAGTGGAAAGCGGCTATGGCCTCGGAGTTAGCGTCTTGGAGATCTACAGGCACGTACGTCGACGCAGTTCCCCCTCCCAGGGCGAACGTAGTCGATGGCATGTGGCTCTTCAAGGTGAAGCGGCCGCCTGGATCACCGCCTGTGTTCAAGGCGCGCTACGTGGCTAGGGGTTTCAGTCAGCGTGAGGGAGTTGACTTCTTCCAGACCTTCGCCCCGACCCCGAAGATGACTACTCTTCGGGTGCTACTGCACGTAGCAGCACAGCGAGACTACGAGCTGCACTCCCTTGACTTCTCTACTGCGTTTCTCCAGGGCCGACTACACGAGGAGATCTGACTGCGCCGCCCTCCTGGCTTCACTGACACCTTCCCACCTGGGACCCAGTGGAGCCTGAGACGGCCAGTCTACGGTCTCCGCCAGTCGCCCCGTGAGTGGCACGACACTCTTCGCTCCACGCTTCGTGACCTTGGGTTTTGTCCTTCCTCTGCCGACCCGTCGCTGTTTGTTCGCACTGGTTCCACTCCTTTCTTTATACTAGTGTACGTCGACGACTTGGTCTTTGCCACAGCAGACAGGGCAGCTCTAGCTCAGGTGAAGTCCGAACTGCAGAAGAGACACACGTGCACTGACCTAGGTGAACTGCAGCGCTACCTTGGCCTGCAGATCACCAGGGACAGAGCCGCTCGCACCATCACACTGACTCAGTCACACATGGTGCAGCAGGTCCTTCGGCGGTTCGACTTTCAGTTCTCCACCACACAGCCCACACCTCTTGCTGTTGACCACAGACTCACTGGCCCCTTTCCCGACGAGCCTTTTGAGTCCAGTGGTCCCTACGCAGAGCTGGTGGGCTGCCTCATGTACCTGATGACTTGTACTCGGCCGGACCTCGCCTTTCCCCTCAGCGTCCTCTCTCGCTTTGTTGCAACTGGGAGACACCGTCCTGTCCACTGGACAGCTGCTGTGAGGGTGGCGAAGTACCTGGCGACTACATCAGGCATGGGGCTTGTGCTTGGAGGGACTCAGCCAGTGGCGTTGACTGGTCACTGCGACTCTTCCTACGCTGACGACGTGGAGACTCAGCGCTCGACTCAGGGTTACTGCTTCAGTTTGGGTGCTGGTGCTGTGTCGTGGAGGTCTACACGGTCGTCGTCTGTGGCTACTTCCAGTGCAGAGGCAGAGATATACGCTGGTGCCATGGCGGCACAGGAGCTTCGCTGGTTGACCTTCTTGCTCGCCGACCTTGGTGAGCGGCCTCGCTCTGCACCGACCTTGTACGCTGACAACAAGGCCATGATCCTCCTGTGTCGAGAGCCTCGACTGGAGAGCAGAGTGAAGCATATTGACGTGAGGTACTTCCTTGTGCGAGAGCTACAGCGACGCGGCCAGGCACGCCTGGACTTTGTGGCCTCAGAGGCCAACACTGCAGACGTCTTCACCAAGGCCCTGGCGCTTGGTGACCACCACAGGTTCTATGTGCAGTTGGGGCTTGTTGAGGTAGGCCCTCGGTTGCTGTAGACTTGCTGTTTGCTCTGCTTATTGTGCTTTGCTATATATATCCTAGTGAACTCTTGAACTGGCCTTGTGGCCGCTTGCTTGTGCTCGGAATTTGTGTGGTGTCCTTGAGATCCACCCTGAGCTTGCTTTGCTTCTTGCATTGACTGGTCTTGTGACCGTTTGTTCACCCTGCTTGCTTTGATGCCCCTCACTTAGCCTATGGGGGTGTGTCAAATGTTATTATAGGTTCTTAGGCTACAGTGAGTAGCACTCTAGGGAGTACAACACTTTTAGGGTTGCTATTTGTATCCCTTGTTTCCCTAGTTGACACATTCTGTTGTTCGCTAACTTTGAGAGCACTACCGAGGTTGAAGGCGAAAGGGCGGAAGTGACGCGAAGGGTCGCACGGTTACGAAAGCATCTGGCTGGACCGTCGGGCAGACAGCATCAGGCAGCAGCAGTGGCGAGGATTCTGCCCGAACAGTTTCGTAACTGTCTGGAGTCGCACGGTTGGGTTTCGCTGTAATAAGGGAATGTACCCCTTAGAGTACATGGCTAGCTAGGTCGATTGGTATTCCCTTGTAATCTTATTTATAGTGCTGTACTTGCATGTTTTTATTATCTCAAGCATTTACATTCACTCTGCTATTGAGGTCACGGGCCCACCACCACTACTCAGTTGTGTGCGAACCTTCCTGAGGTGATCCTGTCAAATTACAATTGTATCTATAGGCTACAGTAGGGTCAATCCTTAGTGAGTACAACACTTTGGGGTTAGGTTTCCCCTACTTGTACTCACCTCTTGCCTAGTTCACTCGTTCATTCCTAGTTCTATTCTTGACATGTTATCAGAGTAGGAACCGTTCCTACATGGGCCCACCATTCCGCCTAGTGGTAGCGCCACGCCCTACACAGTAGCCAGCACGCTGGCGCCCCTAGCTCTCACTATCGCGACCCTTGCAGCCCGTGCGCTGCCCCTGCGACCGAGCTGCCCCTGCAGCCGTGCTCGCCCCTACGACCGTGCTGCCCCTGCAGCCGTGCTCGGCCCTGCTACCGTGCTGCCCCTGCAGCCGCGCCTGCCCCTGTGGCCCGCGCGCTGCCCCTGCAGCCGCGCCTGCCCCTGTGGCCCGCGCGCTGCCCCTGCAGCCCGTACGTCGCTCCTGCAGCCCGTACATCGCCCCTGCAGCCCGTTCACGCTGCCCCTGCAGCCCGTTCACGCTGCCCCTGCAGCCCGTTCACGCTGCCCCTGCAACCCGTTCACGCTGCCCCTGCAGCCCGCGCGCAGACCTACCGAGCCGCGCGTCGCCTCTGCAGCCCGTCCGCGCGGCCCCTGCAGCCCGCGCGTCGCCCCTGGAGCCCGCGCGCCGCCTCTGCGGCCCGTTCGCGCCGCCCCTACAGCTCGCGCGCGGACCTGCCGAGCCGTGCGTCGCCTCTGCAGCCCGTCCGCGCGGCCCCTGCAGCCCGCGCGTCGCCCCTGGAGCCCGCACACCGCCCCTGGAGCCCGTGCGTCCTGCCCCTGCAGCCCGCACCCTAACGCAGCCCACGATTCGCGCGCTGCTGCCTCGCGCGTCGCGCTCTGCTGCAGCCCGCGCGTAGCGCCCTAAGGCAGCCCGTCGCGTCGCGCTCTGCTGCCCCTCGCGTCACGCACTGCTGCAGCCTGCGCCAGCGCCCTGCCCTGCGCGCGCTGGCGCCCTGCCCTGCGCCAGCGCCCTGCTATACCCTAAATATAATTAAATTGTTTATTAAAAAAAAAAAAAAAAAAAAAAAGGGCCCCTAGGTGCTTCTGCCCTAGGAGCTACTGCCTACTACTGCCCTGCTGTGGCCACACGCCGCCCTGCTGTGGCCGCGCGCCGCCCTGCTGCTCTTACTGCTGCTGCTGCTACTCGTGCTACTGGGAGTGGTGGAGGTGCTGCTGGGAGTGCAGGAGGTGCTGCTGGCGCTGTAGGAGCTGGAGGTGCTGGACCTACTCCTGACCGTCACTGTCTGTCATGGCCACTTCCGCGGCAGTTGCTGCGGCCAGGGGTGGACAGCAGCGGGCACTGCTTCTCCCGGACGACCCCACCCCTCGGCAGCTTCGTGAGTGGGTTATTCAGCGAGGTCGTCCTGGTGGTGGAGGTTATCGTTCTGTTAGGACTGCTGCTCTTAGTGTTAGTGAGTCTGCTGCCGCTCCAGGTGCTAGTGAGTCTGCTGCAGCTCTAGGTGCCCGTGAGTCTACCGACGCTCTAGGTGCTAGTGCGTCTACTACCACAGGTCCTGCCTCAGATGAGGTCTTGCACACTTTCACGCTTGACTCAGGCGCGTCACGTTGCTTCTTTCGTGATTGCACCACAGTCACACCACTCACAGCACCTGTCCCAGTCTCACTGGCTGACCCCTCTGGGGGCCCAGTGGTTGCGAGAGCCTCCACGGTCCTCCCTTGTCCAGCAGTCCCCTCCGGCTCTTTGTCAGGTCTCCACCTCCCCACGTTCTCGACGAACTTGGTGAGCAACGCTGCCATTCAGGATGTCTGGGTTGATACCTTTATTCCTGGAGGGCAGCGTGTGGCGATCTGTACGTGCTCCCGGACTGGCCGTCACCTGGCTACGTTCACTCGACAGCCTGGGTCTAGTCTGTACACACTGACCACTGCGTCTGCACAGGTGGCTGAGTCAGGTCAGGTAGCTGCGTCGAGTCGAGCGTCTGCGTCAGGGCAGTTAGCTGCGTCTTGCTCGTGCAGAGTACTCACGCACGAGACTCAGCGCTGGCACCACCGTCTTGGTCACCCCTCCCTGCAGCGTCTGCGCGGCATGCACTCCCGGCTCCTGGTCTCTGGCCTCCCTGAGACCCTGCCCCCCCTCCCGCGCTCACTTGCGCCGCCGTGCCTTCCTTGCGTCGAGGGGCGGCAGCGCGCCGCTCCTCACTCCTCCGAGTTTCCTCCGACCACTGCTCCTCTGCAGACTCTCCACCTGGACGTGTGGGGCCCGGCCCCGTCGGTGGGACGGACCAGGAGCGCTACTTCCTGCTGGTTGTTGACGACTACACACGCTACACCACAGTCTTCCCCTTGCGTCGCAAGGCGGACGTCAGCGGTGTTTTGATCCCCTGGATCCGTGCTACTCGTCTCCAGCTACACGAGCGCTTTCAGCAGGACTTCCCAGTCCTGCGTCTGCACTCTGACAGGGGTGGTGAGTTCTCTTCTGGCGTCCTTGAGAAGTTCTGCCAGGATGAGGGCATCGCCCAGTCGTTCACGCTTCCGGCCTCTCCGCAGCAAAATGGGATCGCTGAGCGTCGCATTGGCCTGATCATGGAGGTTGCTCGTACCTCCATGATCCATGCGGCTGCTCCCCATTTTCTGTGGCCGTTTGCGGTCCGATACGCCGCGCATCAGCTCAACCTCTGGCCCCGTGTCTCTGCTCCAGAGACCTCGCCCACACTCCGTCGGACGGGACAGCCTGGTGATGCGTCGTCGTTTCGGGTCTGGGGCGCGCTCTCCCTTGTTCGCGATACCAAAGCGAGCAAGCTCTCTCCTCGCACTCTCCGCTGTGTCTTCCTGGGCTTCCCCACCGACGCCCCGCCCTGGCAGTTCTACCACCCTGCCTCGCGTCGTGTTCTGTCCTCTCAGGACGTCAACTTCTTCTTGCGTCGTGTCCAATGCAAGGTACTACAACGAGTCCCTGATGGCGTACGGGGTTCTTCTGCGAAAGATGTCGCCGGCGGAGCAATTGAGCATTCGCTCATACAAGACAACACCTGCTCCAGCCCTCGACGCTTGGCGCCACCTGAACAGCGTTTACCAACCGAAGGATTCGGTTTCGTCGAGCCGCCTACTCCAGCAGCTACTGGAGAATAGAATGGCACCAGGGGAGAAGGTCAACAGCTATATTAATCGCTGTCGGAGCTTACGCGATCAAATCGCGAAATTGGGAAGCACAATCTCTGAGGAGATCTTCGTGAACATTGTGCTTCAAGGGCTCGGCCCAGAGTGGCGACCCTGCAAGGCGCTTCTCCGACAGCAGGGGGTCATCTCGGAGGCCGCCTTTGCGCCGCCCTCCTCGTCGAACAACGGGATATGGACCAGCAGCGACCAGCGCCGCGACGAGACAGGGAACGCCTCGCCTTCTACGCCGACAACACGGAGGAGCGACGGCCGCGGCGCCTTTACTGCAAGATTTGCAGAAACTTCGGGCACCTGGCAGATCGATGCAAACATCGATCTCGCCCTCGCCAGACCAATCCGAGCAACTGGTCCGGACGACAAGACGCAAGGAATGGTCTGGACCAGTTGCTCCGATCAATTGGACGCGCAACCTGAATCCAACGATTCAGCATCAGCAGCAGCAGCCACCAACTGCGCCCGTTCGCAACGTCATTGGCAACATGACAATGACGCGCGGATCTCGTCGTCCCCGTGCGCGCTCACCATCTCCGGAGGAAGCACTTCACCCAATCGGAGCATTTTCAAACAACAATCCGTTTAGCACGCGTCACGACTTCAGCGACGACGACAAACAAGACTGGAACCTTCCAGTCCCGCACCTTGAAAGCCCCCCGCACGTACCCGACACGCGGCTGGCACCGATCGATTGGATCGCGCGCGAACAATTCCTCAAGGTCGACACACCGCACATCGTTACCCCGCGACTGGTGCTGCTCGCGCGTAACAACAACAGGCGCTACAACACGTGGTACTTGGACAGCTGCTGTGGGCAGCACATGGTGGGCTCCGAGCTTTACATATCCAACGCCGTCGCCACCCCCGCCGTCACCTATGTCACCGTGGCGAACAACACGCGCATGCGTGCAAGCGCGCAAGGCATCGTTGTGCTTAAGGCCCGCGGGAGCAGAACGCACATCACGTTGAACGACGTGCTGATCGTGCAGAACCTGCGTTTTAATCTCCTCTCGGCGGCGCAGCTCATGGATTGCGGGGTCGACCTCATCACCGACCCCGAGACACGTGACATTTTTCTTCACTTCACGATGCCGGACAAATTATCCTTAGCCTGAAAACTCTTATCCTAATTATATCCTTAGCCGGACACGCTCTAGCCTGAAAACTCTTATCCTAATTATATCCCAATTGTACCACATTCATTTTCCAGTTTATCTATCACTATCAGGTGTGTGTGTGTTTACACGACCACCATAGCTTGACTGTAGATGTTGTGATGATAAATTACACCACTATCCCACTGGCCGCTTTTGACAGCATTTGGATGCCACCAACAGCCACGACGCAACCGAGGTTTGCCTTGTCCTGTGGTTTGGTGGACGCTAGATTGGGTGGCACTCACCGCTGCGAGACAATTCAAGCTTGTGGGGAGCTTCGTTCCGCCACTCCGCTCTTTCGAATGTGCGGCGGGCGGGACTCGCAAGCGAGCTGGGCGGGTGGCCCAGCAGGCGGAGGGTGGGGAAGGTAAGACCAAGCGGGGGGGGGGGGGGGGGAACATCCATTGTTGGTGGACAGGGAGGGGCGCGGCGAGGTTGTTGGCGATCTCTGCAGCGAGCCATAGCAGCAGCCTCGGGTTTGGCTTGGGTTTGCGCGCATCCACCAAAAGTCGTTCCTAGCTCGCTCACCTCCCCTCCCGCGCTTCACCACCAGCAGAACCAACCAAACCCCTTCCTGCTTCACCCTCCCATCACGCTTCACCACCACCACCGCTCGTGACTCATCCCAGTCGTTGGTGGAGGTCATCTTGCAGTGCCTCCTAGAGTCGTGCCTCCTAGAGTCGTGCCTCCTTACACATTTATGTTCACTATTGGTACGCTGCGAGTTATTTTTTAGCCAAATAAGGTTTAGGATATCGTTCAGACTAATTCCCACCGTCCCATAAGTCCCCAAAATGTACTCGTCCGAAAATTCGGGGAGTCCCCGGCATGTGCTTCCTCCCCTCGGAGCGAATCACCACCACCACGTCCCGTCGTCGCTCCTCTCCAGACCACCCCCAAGCCATCACCCATCCTCATCGATTTTTCGCGAAGAGCAGGCGATGGGGGGGCTAGTGCAGCGCGACGCGGCCATGGACACGGGCGCGGGCTCGTCGGGCTTGGACATGGGCGGTCACATGTCGGGAGGCGCGGGCATCGGCGACCTCATGAGCCAGATGTCCGAGTTCCCGTCGCGCAAGATGGGGCATCGCCGCGTCGCCAGCGACAGCCTTCACGGCTTCTGTTTCGGCGGCGGGGGCGGCGGGAACGCGCCGAGCAGCAGCGACGGGATAATGCTGGACGACATGGACGTGGCCTCGGCGGCGGCGGCAGTGGCGGCGACGCTGGGCGGGGCGATGGACGACGCCATGCTTTCCGAGATGGTCGACGCTGCCGCGCACCCGCTTCCCGGGGGGCCCGGCAATTCCGGTGGGGGTGGAGCGCCAAGCGGGTTCATGTACCAGGGCGGTAGCATACAGGCCGACAGCGGTACCAGCGCGGGGGCTGCCAGTAGCAGTGGAGGCGCAGGCGCCGTGGGTGCAGGAGGCGGAATTAGCGGGGGCATTATGGGCGGAGGAGCGCCGAGCGGCAGCGGGGGAAACGGCGGGGTGCTCGGAGGGCGCATGGGTTACGGCGGCAGCGGAGCGGCGACAGGGGGAGGGGCGGGGGTGGGCGGTGGCAGCAGCGGCGGCGGCGGCGGGCATTCGCGGAGCTTTTCGGTGGACGACGCGTTTCTGTTCAAGGTGGGGCCGTTCAGGGAGTCGTTGGACCCCGTCCACTCGCCGCTCAACGCCAGCCCGCTGCTGTCCCGCCGATCGCGGCGGCCCGACGGCGTGATGTCGATAAAGGACGAGGTGGACGAGCTGGACGACGACGACGCCGTGCGCCGCGTGCTCGCGTCCAAGAAGGCGACGGGCGACGGCGACGTCATCGACGCCAAGAAGGCCAAGCGGTACGTCCAGCTGCAGCCCTCGGGCGCGCAGGTAGTACGCGCGTGTATGCGCTCTGCGTCTTGCTGCATAGAGCGTCCGTGCCTGTCGCTCGCAAGGGGTGGGCGGTGACGAGTTTCGCGGCCGCCGCGGTTCTCTTTCTAGATTTCCGTCGTTGCGCAACGATTTGGACTTGCCCCACCGCACCCGCGCGTCGCGCTTCGCCGGGAGACCACCTGCCACCTTGCACTGAGGAGGGGGACGGTTGTCGTAGCGCCTGCGCTCCTCCGCGCTCGACGCGAGTCGAGGAGAAACACATGATCCTCTGTGGCGTGCTCAATTCCTAAACCACCATCTCTTTTTCTCTCTGTCTTCCCACCCCTCCCCCGCTCCCTCGCTCCCTCCCTCCCCCGCTCCCTCCCTCCCTCCCTCCCTCCCTCCCTCCCTCCCTCCCTCCCTCCCTCCCTCCCTCCCTCCCTCCCTCCCTCGCTCGCTCCCTCCCTCCCTCCCTCCCTCCCCCCCTTACCCCGCCGTTGTCGGCTCGTCGCGACGGTGTTCTCCGCACGCGCGCGCGCGCTCGCCGTGGACGTGCGGTGGTGGCAGCATATTGGCGAACCGGCTGTCGGCGGCGCGGTCGAAGGAGCGCAAGACGCGGTACATCATGGAGCTGGAGGAGAAGGTGGCAGCGTATGAGAAGCAGGCGCACGCGCTCAAGGCCACGCTCTCCATCCTGCAGGCACGCGCCACCCGGCCGGGGCGGGGAATGTGGGCGCTGGGACGGGTGGGAGGGGGGATTGTTGGGTGGAAGAGGGAATGGGGATGGAAGGCATGGGGGGCACGGGTTGGACGAAAAGGAAGTGATTCACAGCGAGGCATCAAGTGAACCCCATCGCTACTCCTCTAGATGCAACGACTTACTTCCCTTCTCTTTTCTTTCTCGCCCCCTCGTTGGTGCACGTCGATCCCCCTCTGCTCTCCCCTATTGATAGCTCCTTATGCTCCTTACGCTCTCCGTCCCACAATTCCCCTCATTGTTCCGTCGCTTGTGTCGTGGTCACCCTTGCGTCTCCTTGTCTCCGCCCTGCGTCGCGCGTTTGCAGAGGGAGACGACGTCGCTGGCGGAGGCGAATGACGGCATGGCGAAGAAGCTGCAGCTGCTGGAGCAGCTCTACCAGCAGAGCGAATGTACGCGCGCCCGCTGCTCGTCTCCCCTTGCTGCACTTTGGCAGAGCTCTAGAATGGCGGATCCGTGCCGTGCGCCATGGTGTTGCCATGAGTCATGGATGCATGTTCTCCCTCGCGATAGGACTGTGTGATCTCCCTATTCATCGCCCCTCGTCCCTTCAACTCCCTCTCTCCCTTCCCTTCCCCCTATGTGCACCATTCCTCACGTTCTACCCCTGGCCTCTCCCGCGGCCCACCTTGCCATGTGCGGTGTGTGCCTTGTGCAGTGGAGAACAAGCACCTGCACGACCAGGTGGAGGTGCTGCGCAAGGCAGCGGGGCTGCCGCCGCTCTCGCCCATGGGCAACGCGCCCACCACTCCCAATGCGCTCACGGCTGCTGCCTCGCA
Source organism: Closterium sp. Naga37s-1 (assembly GCA_947471745.1). Lineage (NCBI taxonomy): Eukaryota > Viridiplantae > Streptophyta > Zygnematophyceae > Desmidiales > Closteriaceae > Closterium > Closterium sp. Naga37s-1. The sequence continues at coordinate 3,213,636 of CANJKZ010000242.1, forward strand.
CCCGCCCCTGAGCCCCACAGGCGGCGCCCCGCCATCGCCGCAGGGCTCCTTGTCTGTTGACGGGCAAATTGGCCAGCTGCTCAAGCTGCTGCAGAGCCAGCCTCAGGCCGTGCAGGCTCTGCTGGCCGCCCAGCAGCAGCAGCAGCAGCAGCAAACCCAGCAGCAGCAGCAACAGCAGCAACAGCAACATCATCATCATCATCATCAGCAGCAGCAGCAGCAGCAGCAACAACAGCTTCTGGCACTTCTACAGCAGCAGCAACAAGGCCAATCACTATCTTTCATTGGGCAAGGAGGGCAGCAGCAGCAACAACAGCAGCAGCAGCCTCCACAGCTTTTTTTAAACCGCACCATGTTCAACGGAATGTCATAGCCTGCTCATCGGGTAGGTGTTGTGTCCCTCCGCATCCTGCTTGTCCCTATGTGCATCTTCAACATCTGTGCCAATCCTTACCTTTCTCTATGTTGCCCTTGACAGAGCCATCGGTGCCTCTTAGTCGGCACACCCTTGGCTGCTTCGCCCAATTGCCATCATCCCCTGGCTTACTGAGCACTGTTGCTTGTCATTATGGTTAGCTTCTTCCACACAAGACAAGCTGGTGCTAGCACGCAGAATTCAAAGCTGCTCATTCGACTTGTAGGAATAATTAGTGTTTCGTTTTCCCTACATGCTATAGCTGTGCTTCTGGTGTGAGTATGGTATGTGAACTCACTTCATGGTTAGGGCACATGTTTCTATCGCCTGCCTGAGAGAATGTGACATCTGTGATCAGGAATGGTTAGAAGGGTGCTTAGCTTGCTATGACCTGTTGGATTATTGGAACCAGGGAATGCTAAGACAAGGTGTTTCTGCAATTGTCCATGTGCAAACTGTTGAACAGTAATATTTATGTGTAAGCTCACCTAAGCTGTACAACTCAGCCGATTTCTCTTATTACACTAGAAAATAGTTGATTTTTTTGTCCCTTTCCATCCTAGTGTGTTCAGCCTGGCCCAATCACAATCTAGGGCTGAATGTGGTGTGGTGCTGAGGATGAAGCGAAGGGAAATTGTTTTCTATACATTTTGTTTTCTGTAAATGGAGAAAAACACAGTACTCTCCCGTAAAGAGCAGTTTATGTTCAGGGAATCAATTTGATCGCTGGTACTTTTCTCCCCTGATTGGATTGATCAATACAAGACTCAACAACCAGTCCGAAGGTGTAGTAGGTCAAGTCTGTTAGGCCCCTTGGCCTAAATCCGCTAAAGAATAGCGGAGTCGACTAAGTCGAGGATGAAACGCGGCGGAAGACTTTGGCGAAAGGACTATTTGCGAAATAGGCGAAGAAGTTACTGAGTAAAGAGTTGAATGAGAATTGATTGATATTGGGGAATACAAGCAAGGTTGATATAGCATGCGAGATCGAATGATGAAAAGTACTTCGTGGGACTAGAAAGTAGAAGCAAGAAAAGTAGAGTGCCACGTGGCACTAGGAAATCCAAGAAGATAAGGATAAGGACGGGGTTGGGAGTTACTGTGCAAAGTGAACAGTAAAACCCCCTGTAACACTACCCCCCTCCCAAGGAGGCGACGTCCGCGGCGCCTGCAGACTGAAGGTACGCTTGAAGGCAAGCGTTGTCGAGAGACAGCGAGGACGAAGGAACCCAGCTGTCGTCGGCTGCATCGTAACCACGCCAACGAACCAAGAAGTCAATGAAAGAGACACCCCCCTGGAGACGGCGTCGGTGCCTGAGGATGCGCTGGATCTGGTAGTCGGGCTCGTCGGTATCAACAGCTACCGGCAGTGGAGTGCGATCACGGCCCGAGAAGGTGGCGTTGGGATCGGTGTAAGGACGAAGAAGCGACACGTGGAATGACGGGTGCATGCGGAAATGAGCGGGAAGGCGAAGGCGGTATGCGACTGGACCTAGCGCGCGCTCAATGACGAATGGACCAATGAAACGAGGGCGAAGCTTGCTGTCCTGTGGCAGTCGGAGGTTGCGACTGTCGAGAAGGACACGGTCGCCAACTGAAAACGACACCTCACGACGACTGCGGTTGGTGGTGCGTGCCATGCGTGCATTTGCGAGCTCAAGGTGCTTCCTCACGTGATTAGAATGAAGGTGAGATGCTGGTGGAAGTTGTCCGCACGAGGGACTGTGGGTGAGAGATCGACACGAGTGGGGACATTGGGGTGCTGACCGTACAGTGCGAAGAACGGTGACATGCCTGTGGACGAGTGGTGCGTGTTGTTGTAGGCGAACTCGGCCACGCTCAGCTTCTTGTCCCATGCGGCTGCGTCGTGCATCGTGATGCTGCGAAGAATCTGCTCCAAGGTCTGGTTCACACGCTCGGTCTGTCCGTCTGTCTTTGGATGGTACGCAGACGACATGGCTAAGCGAGTCCCAAACAGTGCGAAAAGCTGCTTCCAGAACTTCGAAGTGAAACGAGGGTTGCGGTCTGAGATGATGGAATCTGGAACCCCGTGCAGTCGGACTACGTTATCTACGAACAGCGTCGCGGCTTCCTCTGCTGTGACCTTGCCGTGCGTGGGGATGAAGTGCGCTGCTCGAGAAAACTTATCCGTGTCGTGACCCCTAACTGTGCGCGGTAAAGCCATGATGAAGTCCATCGTAACTACCTGCCAAGGGCGGTCGGGTGGTGGAATCGGCTGCAAAAGTCCTGCTTTGCGCTGGCGAGAGGACTTCGTACGCTGACACGTGTCGCACGAGCGAATGTAATCCTCTACGTCTACTGCAAGCCCTGGCCAGAAGTACGTGCGACTAAGCGTCTTAGCCGTCTTATCTGCTCCGAAGTGACCTGCGCTAACTACATCGTGCGCCTCGGAAAGAAGAAGCTGTCGAAGAGGGCGGTAGGCAGGAACCCAAATCCGTGTGGTACCCTTCCGTATGTAGACACTACCCTGCACCTCTGCTCCTGCGGGCGGCTGCGGTGTGAAGTCGGGATCTACTGTGTAACCGTGCTCGAAGAGTGCTGTGAGAAGTGGATGGCCGGCAGTGACTGTGAGACTAGCGAGCTGGCAACTAGGGCGAGTGAGCGGATCTGCTGGGTTGCGTACGCCTGGCTTGTACTCTATCCTGTAGTGGAAATTCCCCTCCATGAACTCCATCCATCTAGCCTGGCGACGACTCAGCTGCGGCTGCGATTTGAGGAAGCGAATCGAGCAATGGTCCGTGCGTATAATACTATCTGCCCCCTCTAGGTAGCACCTCCACACCTTATACGCATGGATGATCGCGAGCGCCTCCTTGTCGTGAATCGGATAGTTCAGCTCGGCCCCCCTCAGCTTACGCGACTCGTACGCGATCGGCTGCAACCCGCGCCCCTGGTCCTGAAGAAGCACTGCTCCAATGGCTCGATCTGATGCGTCGGTCACTACAACGTACGAGCGAGTGGGATCTGGGTACGACAGTGTCGGTGAAGACGTGAGCGACTGCTTCATCTGCTCGAACGCCTGCTGCTGCGCTGGACCCCAATCGAAATCTACGCCCTTCCGAAGTAGGTCGGTGAGTGGACTAGCGATCGATGCGTAACCCTGAACGAAACGACGGTAGTAATTCGCGAATCCGAGAAAGCTCTGCAACTCCTTGACTGAGGTCGGAGCTATCCAGTCCTGTACTGCTGCGATCTTCTTCGGGTCGGTCCTAATGCCACTAGCGGATACGACGTGACCTAGAAACTCAACCTCGGGGAGAAAGAACTCGCACTTCGACTGCTTAGCGTACAGCTGCTCCTTTCGCAAGACCTCGAATACCTTCTGCAAGTGCTGCACGTGCTCCTCTTTCGTCTTGGAGAAGATGAGGATGTCGTCTAGATAAACTACGACGAACGAACCTAGGAACTCGGAGAGGACGGTGTTCATAAGCATCTGAAACGTCGCTGGGGCGTTGGTCAAACCGAACGGTAGAACCCTAAACTCGTACAACCCCTGCTTCGTACGAAACGCCGTCTTGTCCTGATCCTCCGGAACTACTCGAATCTGATGATATCCTGAGCGAAGGTCGATCTTGGAGAAGACTCTAGTGCCCTGCACTGCATCCAGAAGATCCTCTACTCTCGGCACCGGGAACCTATTCTTGACGGTGGCGGCGTTCAGTGCGCGGTAATCTATGCACATCCGTAACCCTCCGTCTTTCTTAGGCGCGAAAAGGATCGGTGCTGCCCAAGGTGATCTAGATGGCTGTATGAACCCCTGCGCGAGGAAGTGCCTAACCTGCTGCGTCATCTCCTCTGTCTCCGCTGGACTCAACCTCCACTGCGGCTTCGCTACTGGTCTGCTTCCCGGCTCCAACTCTATCCGATGGTCTACTGCTCGGCTGGGAGGCAACCCTGGGGGCAACTCGTCGGGGAAGACGTCTGCGAACTCTGCTTGCACTCACCTCAGCAGGAAGAGTCGCCTTCTCACCAACTGCTGCACTCCCTCCTTTCCCCTCCTCAGCTTCCACCTCCTCAAGGAAAACCGCAAAGATCTGCGCCGCACGCTTCACTAACTGTCGCACACGAACAGCATTAATGATAGCTGTGGAGGATGTGGCCGCATCGCTCCACTGTGGCAGCTCCCGGAACTCGCCATCTACCTTGACGCTGCAGCTTCCCTGAGCCCAATCGAACTGAGTGTTAACTGTCCGTAGCCAATCCCTACCGAAGATGAAGTCGTAACCGTCCAGCGTCGCAGAATCGAAATCACGCCTAACCGTGATTGGTCCTAGCACTACGCGCAACTTGCGAATGACTGGTCCTATGTGAAGTGGCGTCCCATCTACCATGCGAGCGTCCTTGAAGTTGACTGCCGAATCTGCCTCGAGATGGAGACGACTAACTAATGAAGACGAAACGAACGAGTGGCTAGCTCCGCTATCGATGAGAATCTTGACTGGAACACCGCGAAGCTTCCCTAGAAACACGACTGGACGATCAACAGTGTCTACCTCGTTTGGCGTAGGTGACTCCACTAAGGCCGTCTCCTCTACGTTGGTAGACGTGGCGGGTTCGGAAGCGTCCACACCAGCTAGCGACCCGCTATCTACTGGCGGTTTCCGTTTCCCTGCTGCCGCTCTTTAAGCTGTGGGCAGTCCCGCTTCGTGTGTCCCGGCTTTTTGCAGTAGTGACAGTTCCCCCTAAAACCCGTTTTCTGTGAGCCGTCACTGTTAACTGCACCAATCTCCATGGGCGATGGTCCGTCCCTCGATCGAGTGTCGTTGATCGGTCTGTTGTATCCCCTATCGCGATCGTCACGACCCCGTCGGCTTCGTACTGCGTCGACGCGTTCTGCTGCTGCGACTACCGACTCGAAGGTGGACAACCCGTGAATCGCTATGATCTCCGCTATATCCGGCTTCAACCCTTCGAGGTAGCGATCGCGCATCTCTGCTTCCGTGATATCGTCTATCTCGTTGCAGATGCTCAAGAACCGTCGTGTGTACTCCTGGACGTTTCCTATCTGTCGGAAATGACGCAGACGCTTCCTAGCAGCTTCGGAGGCATTCACCAAATCGAACCTACTTTTCAGCGCCGCTTCAAATCCTTCCCATGTCGTCGGAACCGTGGTAACACCCAAAGCTAAACTCCCTAAGCTCGAAGTTGCAGCTGCATGCCTCTCGCCCTGTTGATGCTCGTCCAAATGAGCCCTTCTTACAGCAGTTTGCGTGAGTTGGCGCCACCACTCCAAGGCCGGGCCCCTCAGCAGCGTAACGGAGTACTCGATCCGCTGCTGCGCGTCCGCCTCTTGCACCCCGCTCGCGGCGAAGTAGTTGTTGATCATGAAGAGCCACGTCCGCACGTTCGTGTCGCGTTGACTTGGGTCGAACGACTCGGGTTTCTGCGGCTTGAGTGCGCTTCGACGTTCCGGCAGCGCTTCCGCGCCAGTCGACGTGTTGGGTGCAGGAGATGGTGCGGCATGACCATGAGAAATTGACGCGAATTCACGAAGCTGTTGCATTTCAGCCCGTACCTGACGATTTTCCAGCGTCAACGTTTCGAGTTGGCGCATGAGCTGAGCAAGCGTGTTGCCCATGTCGTTGGGGACAGCGGTCATGGTTTCATCCATGTCGGCTCGACGACTCCAAGTCTGCAAGTCGGCACCGCGGGACGATGACGTCGTAGTCTCGTCGTCGACGGTCGCTCGTTGGAAGTCGCTCCCCGCGAAGGGCTCTGATACCAAGTGTTAGGCCCCTTGGCCTAAATCCGCTAAAGAATAGCGGAGTCGACTAAGTCGAGGATGAAACGCGGCGGAAGACTTTGGCGAAAGGACTATTTGCGAAATACGTGAAGAAGTTACTGAGTAAAGAGTTGAATGAGAATTGATTGATATTGGGGAATACAAGCAAGGTTGATATAGCATGCGAGATCGAATGATGGAAAGTACTTCGTGGGACTAGAAAGTAGAAGCAAGAAAAGTAGAGTGCCACGTGGCACTAGGAAATCCAAGAAGATAAGGATAAGGATGGGGTTGGGAGTTACTGTGCAAAGTGAACAGTAAAACCCCCTGTAACAAAGTCAGAAGAAATCGGTTATTGGTGTAGTGATTCTCGCATCAAACAGCGGTATTTTTTTGTCTCGTTCGTCACTATGGCACCCAGTGAACCTCCGAAGTGATTCGTGAACTGTAACCCATATCGGTCTTAGAGTCCTCCTGACTGACTTCTTGGGGACATCTGGGGTCCACGCTCCAGTCCAGGCTCCCCCAGTCGGAGTTCTCCTGATTCCTGAATCCCACTTTGCCTACCGCCCCATGACAGGACTGTACAACGGGATGTACAAATCGGATCCACCCGTATTCGAGAGTCCGGACATGTAGCACCGCAGCAGAGATTGTGACTTAGGGGCCGAACATGCGCGCCGCCATCACACACCAGATCGCGGGATTCGAGGCATCGTCACTACCCCTACGATCCTCTGCTACCGCCAGCTTGATGCTCGAATAAGGTCCAGCACGCCGTGCGCGCTTGTTGGGCGTGATGCCCCGAACTCCACGGCACAGAGTGGTTTGTCATGATGGTGCTGCTCGCCGGCACATGGCCACAGAGCTGGCAGCAGCCTGCTCGATCAGTTGAGGGATTACTGCTCGCAGCCTTACTTCTTGGAGCCACCATGCTTATGAGAAGCAGGCTGGCCATTCACTGCGTCGTCAAGCCCTTGTTGTACCCCTCGTTACCACGAGCTCTAATCTCGCCACTCTTCCCTCCAGAACCTTTCCCCTTGCGATCCCGCCGTCGCGCATGATGACATCTCACGACATAATGAAGCACGCCGCGCTCAACGATGGTGCCGCGCCGTGTCGAAAGCGAGCGAGAAGCTCGTCTTTCGCGGACCATCACCATCACCACGCCGCACTCGCCGCTAGCTCCATAGTCGACCGCGCCAGTCTTTGTCGTTCCGAAGAGGCGGGAGCGACGATGCCTTGCGAGTCCGCCGTTCTTGAAGCCGCATCGCACGCTCACATCGCCGCCCCCGACCGCCGTTACTCGATCCCTGCGCTCGTACCGCCTCCAGCCTCTTTCCCAAGGTCGCGTTCACCGGCAGCTGGGGAGAACGAGTTTGCAGAGACGGGCTGCGCGCAGACGGAGAGTAGCGCCGGGTCGACATGCGCCTGTGAAGGCAGCGGACGCGGCGGTGGCGACGCTGCGAGCGCCACCTTATCCGCGGCGCACTCGCAGCAGCAGGCGCGGCGGCGGAGGTCAATGGCGGACTTGAGCGACGACCTGCTGCTGCGGATCATCCTCTGCTCGCGCCCCACCGCGTGGGACCTTTGCCGCCTCGCATGCGTGGCGCGCGCATGGAAGGCACTGTGCTACTCCGCGCCCTTCTGGCAGCGCCTGCGCGTGGAACCGCACAGCATCCGACCAGGTGCGCGCCGTCGCCACAGCGCGCCACAGAGCATGCTCTGTTCCTTCTACTCCGTATGCGCCACGCGAAAAAATCGTGTCCCAGTATCCATTGGCTGAATAGTGGTGTTGGAGAATTCCATGAAACAAGGCTCCCCAACCCCATCCCACCCCTCCAACTCCACAACGTATCTGTTTCCCCTTTTTGTCCCCTTTTTTCCCCACCCCCCGCTTCCGCGGTGCATGTGCGGCAGGCGTAGAGCAGCTGGCGGCGCGGTGCGCGGGGCTGCAGGAGCTGTACGTGGACGACCCGCTGTGCCACGTGCACCTGCTGCACCCCATCATCGCCGCCGCCGCTCACTCCCTCACGCGCCTCGTCATCAACTGCGACCCGCCCGCACCCCCCGCCGTGCCTGCTGTGCTGCTGGGGGGAGCGGCGGGGGTGCAGCACACGGGTGTGGGGGAGGGGCGCGCGGCGGAGTGGGGGGGCATGGAGGCGGAGAGTGCAGCGGGTGTGGAGGAGCTGAGAGAGGCGTCCGTGTGCAGCATGCTGTGGGTGCTCAGGTGGGCGCCATGCACGAGCTTGTGCTCCACAAGGCTGTGCGTCACACGCACACCAGCCTCCTTGTTGCTCCCTTGTCCACCTTTGCCCCGAGCTCCACCACACATGGTCACCATGGTGCGTCGCGCTGTGATGCATTGTGTCGTGTCTAAGCATTGCCCCATGCATGTACATGGACCTCTCTTCATCTCTTCCCGCCCTGTCTCCCTCTCCCCCGTGCGCCACTGCAGTGTGCACTGCACCAACGTGCACACCATTGAGCTCGTCGCCCCCACCTCCTGCCACTACTCCGCCCCTCCTCCTGCATACCAGCCCCATATCCGCCCTGCCCCTGCCCACGCGCCCACAGCCGCCCAGCAGCTCATTCCTCACCACGCGCGTGCACGCGTGCGTGAGCGGGGCGCCATGGCGGGGGCGCCGTTGGCGTTCATCGAGCTGCGCGCCCTCTGGTTCCTCACCGCCAGCTTCCGCCACGTGCGCTCCTTCGCGTGCCTGTGCCCCGCCGCCCTCTCGCGCCCCTCCATCTTCCTGCTGGTCATCGCGTGGCGCCACCACCTGGCGTCGCTGGCGCTGCACATGGGGCGCCTGGCGCTGCTGGACCTGCTGCCCCTCGCCAAGTGCACTCGCCTGCACCACCTGCACCTCGTGGCCGCCTGCCTGCACGGGCTAGCCGCTGCTGTGCTGGGCCCAGGGGCAGCAGCCGGCGAGGGGGGGGTGAGGGGCACTGGGGATGCCGGGGAGAGGGGGGTGAAGGGAGAGGGTGGAGCGGTGGTGAGGGTGGAGGGGTGGAGTGTGGGGGACAAAGACGGCGTTGAGGAGGAAGCAGGCGGGGCAGCAGCAGGGGCACGTGGGCAGTACCCGCGCGTGCTGCACCCCACGGTGCGGTCGCTGATTCTGGAGTGTGGTGCACACGAACCCCGTGACATTGCGGCACTGGCCAGCATGCTGCCTGCACTGCAGCGCCTGGAGCTCAGGAACTCATGCCACGGCTCCACTGCCGCGCCTGGTTCAGGCCTTGAACACCACTGCACACACTGCGGCGTGCCATGGGGCGCGGGCAGCAGGGGTGGGCAGGTGGGCGCGCGGGCGTATGAGGAGGAGATGATGGCGGTGCAGGCACAGCTGAGGGCCAGGGGCATGGCCGTACTCATGCACCTGTGACACGCCGCTGCCAGGAGGGCCCAGCACAGCAGCGACAGCACGCATGGTGGTGGGATGGCGTGCAGCCATGCTCTGATGCACCTGCTGTGCTGCACCACCCGTCATAGCAGTGCATTGTACAGCCTATGCTTGCCGCACCTGGTTGTAGGATGCGAGGCCACTGAATCATCCACGCTAGGGGCCTACTTCTGAGTCAATGTGCCAAAACAAAGAACCCAGAATTATTGTGACGCTAAACCTTTCAAACGATACTAGCAAACTAAGGGCCTATAGAACTACACATACAAGCAGGAAAGGGGTATGGCACATGAGATGGTTGGCATGACCTAGCTAGTGCGGTGCAGTACGGTGCTGCAGAATTAACGGTACCAATAAGTGGGACACACGAGACAAGCGACGAGGGAAGGAAGGAAGAACTAAGAGGGGGAGCATCAGTAACCTCCAGAGGGGGGGTACTGGTAAGGGTTGGGGGGCGCCATGGGTTGAGGTGCATGGGAGCCATACGCCTGGGGATGGTACCCTCCACTCCACTGCCCCTGCCCCTGCTGCTGCTGCTGCTGCTGCACTGGAGGCTGCCCATACACGGGGGCGGGCTGCCCCGTGGAGTAGTACCCAGCATGCGGTGCTGCTGCCGCCTGCTGTGGCGCTGGCATGTAGTACGGAGCAGGGGCCGCGCCACCAGGGCCGGGCGGGCCTGCTTGGCTGTAGTACCCCATTTGCCCTCCTGCATGCTGCTGCTGCTGCGGCGGCGGCTGCTGCTGCTGGGGCACGGGTGCTGCATACTGAGGGGGTTGAGCAGCAGGGGGTGCATAAGCGCCGGCAGGGGCAACAGGCTGGGGCTGTTGGGGCGGGGGCTGCTGGTTCTGGTTGTTGAAGAAGGGCAGGTGCTGCTGCAGGAACTGCAGTGGGCCCCCTCCACCCTTGGGGCTCACGGGCCGGCCCTGCCCCCCCCCTGCTGCGCCCGCCTGCTGGGGCCCCGGGTACGCACCCCCAGGGGCCATCCCCCCTGCAGGCGCTGCTACCTGCGCGGGTGGGGCTGCAGCACGAGGAGCGGGAGCGGCGGCGGCGGGGGGGGCTTGGTCGCGCAGGGAGAGGCCGGCGAGGTGGCGCTGGAGGTCGGAGATGAGGTCGGCCTTCTGCATGTTGCGCGTCATCACGTAGTCGCTGCACTGCTGCTTCAACGCCGTTATCGCATCCTGCTCCCCCCCACCGCATTGCCAGGTGGGGCGTGGGGGTACGCAAGGAGAAGACAGGTGAGCAGGCCGGGGAGGACATAGAGGGGGGGGGAGGAGGAAGACGAGTGGGGAAGAGAGGGACGACAAGTGGGGAAGAGGGGAGGGTGGGGAGAGGCGAGGGTGGGAGTGGAGGAGGAGGAGGGCACAGACCTGCAGGGCGACGTAGAACTTGAGCCCCTCGTTGAGGTTGGAGCGCAGCTCCTGGTACTTGCTCACCGCCCCCTCCATGCGCTTCACCGCCCGCGCCACCTCCGCTGCTCCCCGCACACACATGTGCGCACACACACATGTGGCAACATGGATGAGAAGGCTGCATCACGCCACATGGTGCATGGCACTGCCGCATGGGTGTACGCACAGGGCAATGAGCCAGCTCAAAAATCGCTGAGATGTTGTGAAGCGGCGGGGACAGGGCGCCATGGAAGAGGGGCGCCATGGGAGAACATGGGCGCGTGGGGGGGGATGAGTGAGGGTGAGGGCACGCACCTTTCCACTCGGGGATGTTGAAGGCCTGTGAGAACAGCTGGTACTGCGCCTGCATGGGACACCCGTGGTGCATGGCGGCACACATAGCGTGTGAGCGTGGCATGGCACACAGGGCAGCACAACAAGTCACACTGGAAGAAGCCTTCTCATCACAACACTCACCACTCCGCCATCCTACCGTCACCCATTCCAACCCCCTTATCTGCACACTGCAAACCTCCCCCGTCCCATCCCTTAAACACCCCCCAGTTCCTCCGCCCCCCAAATTTTCCCTTCCCCACTCCCCCCCCCCCTTCTCCCCCTTGCCCGCTCTCCCCCCTAGCGGACCTGGAGTTGGTGCATGGAGGAGCGCTGCTGGGCGATGTTGGCGTCCACCTGGTGGCACAGCGCGTCGTACTTGCCCGCCTCCTTCTTGAACAGCTCCTCCTGCCACCCCGGCGCGTTCATCAGCTTCGGCAGGATGTTGTCGCGCGCCCTCATCTCCCGCAGCCCCTCCTCCACCCCCGCCCTCTCCGCCCCCACCCGCTCCAACTCCGCCTGTGCGCCCGTGCACGGGGGCGGAAGGGAAGGGTGGGGGAAGGACGGGCGGGGGGGAGGTGGGAGGGTGGCATGAGTGTGCGTGTGAAGCGAATGTGGGGAGAGAGAGCAATAGGGTATGGAGAGGAGGAGGGTGGTGTGGAAAGAAGCAGGCAGGTGGGTTGGATAACAAGAAAAGAATGCAGACTGTGACAGCCATGGTGGCGAACGAGGCGAGAAAGGCAAGTGGCGGAAAAGCTTAGTGGCGAGAAGGAATGGGCGAGGAGGGGGGGTTACGAGGAGTTGGCGGATGGTGGCCACCAGCGCATGGTCGTCCCCGTGCACTGCCAGCATGGGCCGTGATATGCGCGGCAGGGCGTCCTCCACCTGCCATGCATGCTCGCACACACATGCCATGCCACACGCCATGCCACACGCCATGCCACACGCCATGCCACACGCCATGCCAGGGAGAGCTGCTGAATGGAGTGCAAGAAAGAGGGACGACGGCAACGACACACACGCGATGCTCTCCACTGCTGTGCGCCACCCCCTCTACCACCACCGCACCTTGCTGTGCCCCAGCGCGCCCAGCAGGTCGGAGCAGTCGCGCAGGTCGCGCTCGATGCGCGCGTCGCTCTCCTTGGCCTGCTTCAGGTTGCCCGCGAACGCCGTGGCGCGCTCCTTGAGGCTCTTGGTCAGCGTGCTGCTCTGCGGCCGCGCCCACCGCGACCCAAACTGCGTGCGCAGCGCGGCGTCGTCCGCGGCTTCCAGCTGCAGCGTCTCCTCGGCGGCCAGCAGCAGCTCCTCGTTGACGCGCCGCAGGTCGTGCAGCTGCGCCAGCTCCCCCGGCAGCCCCGCGGGCCCCCCGCTGACGTGCACGGCCTCCACGTCGTCGCGCAGCTTGGCGGGCACGAACGCCCCCAGGTCGCCGTCCAGCGCCACCAGCACGCCCGGCAGCCCCAGCTCGCGCAGCCGCGCCTTCGCCTCCTCGCTCTCGCGCTCCATGCGCTCCACCTGCCACGCACACACGCACGGACGGGCGGGGGGATGCGTGGGGTGGGGCGGGAAAGGGGAACGGGAGGGCAGGAATAACACGCGAGGATGAGTAGGCAGACGAAGGCAGCGACAGAGAGAGAGCAGAAGGAAGAGGGGAGGCGGCAGAGCGGGGAGAGCGGGGTAGCGGGGGGACCTGGTGGCGGATGATGCCGTCCACCATGTCGGTGTAGCGCGACAGCTCCTTGGCACTGCCGTCCGGCACCAGCCCCGCCAGCAGCCGCTCGCCCGTCGCGTCCAGCAGCGGCGCCAGCGGCGTGGCGGCCACGAGACCGGCGGCGGCGATGGGGGGAAGCGAGGCGTAGGCGGGGACGCGGTAGAGGTAGACGCGGTCGTTCTCGGCCTCGGCCTTGGCGAGGTTGGCCAGCACGTGGCCCTCCAGCTTGATCACGGCGTCCACCAGCGGCTGCATCACGCCCTTGCTGCCCTTGCGCGCCTCCGCCAGCAGCGCCTTGGCGTGCGTCAGCCGCGCGATCTCCTCCGCCACCTCCTCGCGCGCGTGCAGGTCCAGCGCGGCGCGGTACAGCGCCTCCGCGTGGAAGTGGCGCGCCTTGAACAGCACGTTCGCCACCCACTGCCGGTCGAAGTGCGCCGACAGCGGCGGCAGCAGCAGCGCCGCGTGCGCCTCCTCGTAGAACATCGCCACCTGCGGGGGGATGGACGGAGCCGCGGGGGAAAGGGAGCGCGGTTGGTGGTGTGAGGGGGAGGGAGACGCGGAGCGGACGAAACGGGGAGGGGGAGCGGAGAGAAGGAAGGGAGTGCGAAGGGCAGGGGGAGAGGACGTCAAGGAGCAGCGCTTGGGACGCGGTACTGCGCCCCGCGCACCTGCTGCGCGATGCGCGCGCAGATCTGGTTGGGCTTGCCCTCGCCCAGCGCCTTCTCGTAGAAGCACTCCTGCGCCTGCCCCAGCATCAGCCGCTCCAGCATCCCCGCCGTCTCGCCCGCAATGTCCGTCGTGCTCGTTCCGCCGCCCGCCAGCGCCTTTCCGCTGATGTGGTCGCGCAGGTACGCAAACGCGCCCGCCGCCGCCTGGAACGCGTTGCACGCCGCCTTGAGCCCCGCCGCCGTGGAGCGGTCCGCCGCCAGCGCGATCTGCGAGAGCGTGGCGGCGATGTTAAAGGCGATGGCGGCGCGCTCGAAGTGGATGTTCGTCTGGGACGCCTGGCGCTCGCAGGGGTGGGCGCAGCGAGGGCGGTGGGAGAGGAGGGGGAAAGAGAGGCGAGGGCGGGAAGAGAGCGGGGTTGGTGGTGGCAAGCCATGCGAGCGTGAGGCAACACGGAGTCACGGCCACTAGCTCACTGCCCTCTGCTCAATCATGCCCCGCCCTCCCCGCTTCCTTCCCCCTTCCCATGTCCCGACCTCCTTACCCCGACGTCTAGCCCCGCCACATCCTGCACCGCCCGCCCCTGCACCACGCGACCCCCCCGACGACCTCCCCCGGCGACCGCGAGCGCCCCAGTAGCGGCGTGCGCGCACCTTCTTGGAGCTGGCGAAGGCGTCGAACCACGTGAAGTTGAGCTGGTTGAGGTGCTGCGTGTCGGGCGCGATGGGGAAGCGCGACGACATCACCGTCAGCGCGCGCATGTACTTCTGCAGCACCTCGCGCCGCGCCTCCAGCGACTCGCTGCTGCCCTTCTCGATCTCGCGCCGCCACGCTTGGACCAGCTGGATGGCGGGGATGCACGGGTGGGCGGGGGGAAAGGGGGAAAGGGAAAAGGGGGAGGAGCGGAGGGGGGAGGGAGCAGGGGGGGGGCGGGAGGACGAGGGGAGAGGTGCAGACGAGAGAGCGGGTGGGCGCCGGGCGGTCTGATGAGGAGGGCGGCGGGTATCGGCCTGGCGGAAAAGCTTAGAATCGGACCGATGGAGAGAGGGGAGGCGGAAACGCGAGGCGGGGCATGAAATGCGGCGCGTCGGGGAGGGCGCAGGAGCGGGGGAGGTGAGGCGCTTACCTGGAGGTCGTCGTCGGCGTCGGTGGCGTGGCGGTCGGAGTACTGCGAGCGGATGTACGCCTTGAGCGGACGATGCAGGTCCAGCGGCACGGCGCGCTTGCAGTGCATGGCCAGCATCACGTTCATCGTCACCGATGCGCCCGACATGCTGCCCACCGCTCGCGCCAACCACACTCGCCCTCCCGAGGCCCCTCGCGCGCTCAGCGCAGTGCGTGCGACCGGCCGGCACTCGATTCCAGCTCCCTTCGCGCCGCGCAAGGTTCGACGCTGTGGGGGGAGACGAATCAGGGATGTGCGACGGGAAACGGTGCCGGTCGAGACGCGCACGAGACTAGAGTGAAAAACGATAGTCGAGCAGAGGACAACGGTGGAAGCGCGTCGGATGCCCCGATGGAAAAAAACGGTGACGATGAGGTGCAATCGAGAAAAAAAACAGGTACGAACGCAGAGAGAGGAGGACGAGAGGATGCACGCGTTGCAAGTAGACGGATGCTGTCACATGCAGACGGCTTACCTAATATCAATTTCAAGAATAGTAAGCAGCTCTAAGGATAGCTACCCGCCGCGCGCGAAAGTCAGCGCGAACAGAAACACGTACGAAGATTAACGCGCAAGCCAGGTGAGATCGGAGAGCAGGTGGTGGAGGGCAAACCCAAATCCCGAATCCCGATGCGGGCCAGGGAGCTTGCGTGCAGCTTGCTTGCTTACATATAAGTGAGAAATGGAGGCAGGCAGGAGGGGACTCGTGGAGCTTCTTGCAACGTTCCGGTGGCCCCTACGACGCACGCAAGCACGACTGGAATGAGGGGTGTGCTGTCAGGACGGATGGGATGGGATGGGATGGGATGGGGGATCGCTTGACCTCGAGACTACCCGATAGTAGAAGGCACGGCATCGTAAGGATCGAGCCGACAGCAATTCAACAGCAATAACAATATGCGATAGAAGTACAACAAATAGAACATGTATGAATACGATGTATCAGAAACCCGTGATCATCAGATATACTTTCACAATAGCATGTTTACATGCACCATGCTACAGCTGATAGTGCTGTCAAATAGTAGCTACAGGGACTTAGGTTATAGGTGTTGGAGTAAGGCGGGAATCGCTTTTAGCATTCCAAAAGGTGCAGCCTTATCGCACCAGCTACTACTAGTGATGTAACACCTGTACTACTACCGCGTTAGCCCATATAGGGCACGCAGGTCAACAGTCGAGGGTCAACTGTTGCGATTGTTGACCGACCTGGACCAGGACTCCTGGTCCAAGAGGTTGCGACCTGCTTCAACTGTCGCAACCGTATCGGAGGTTATAGGCTGCAATGAGGTAATCGAATGAATCGCAATAGTCACTGCTACTGTAGCGATACCTGTATTACCGTATAAGGGAATGTACCCCTCAAAGTACATGGCTAGCTATAATATATGTATTATCTGTAACGTTTTATTACAATCAATCTTGTCATTTACATTCACTACGATCAAGGTTCCTACCATAAAATACTTCCGCTACCTACTCTAGCTGACTTATTCTAACATGGTACGAGAGTTAGTTTTGATTTTAAGATCTGCTAAAAACAAGTTCTGTAAAATGACATTTATTATAAATATATGGCATTACAAGCAAGCATCATGCCAGGCGCTGACCACGGGGAAACGGGAGAAAACCCCGCCAATCAACCCTCCAATGTCACCTAAGGAGTGGCATCAGTTGATCCTGCTCTCATCGAGCAACTCATCACCCGCATCAACGCACTGGAGAGCCACCATCAACCCATGAGTGTTGACGGCTCAAGCTACGCTAGTAGACCTCCCGATCCTCAAGGTCCTTACTCCGAGCGCTCGTTCACTTTCGACAATCGTCAAGGACAAATGCCTTTTCAAGCACAACAGGCACATTGCGAGGCATTGGCGTTAATGCCTGCTCTCCTATACCGTCCTGATCCGCAATTTGTCGCCCGCAGAGCAGCTCGTTATCCACTCCTTCAAAACCAGTGAGCTCCTGCACAACAGTCTTGGGAATACATGCGCACATTATACATGGCAACCGACGCAGTGACGCTCAGCCGTCTGCTAAACCAGCTCAACAACGTCAGGATGTTCCCTGGTGCATACATCAACCGCTGCAGAAATCTAAGGGATCAGTTTTAGAAAAGCGGCGGAAACTTCCCTGACGATATGTTCGTGACAATCATCCTTGCTGGACTGGGTCCGGAGTGGCGTCAGTGCAAGTCACTCCTTCGCGCTCAAGGTGCAGTTTCCGAAACCACGCTCTGCGTTACTCTTCTTGCCGAACAGCAGGAGATCGATGTATACAACGAGAGAGGCAACAAGAAAGAGAAGATTGCCTTTTACGCGGGAAGCGTAGAAGCAACGACACACAAAAGAAGCTGTTTTGCAAATACTGCAAAAACATGGGTCATACCATCAAGGAGTGCTGGAAGCGCAAGGGAGCAGAAAACAGCAACCATTCGCAAAGGAAAACAGGAGCGATATCTTACCAGCAAGCCGGCAGACCACCGACGCGCAACCAAACCATGTCTCCACCCGCTGTCGCCAGCACTTCACATGTTCATGCGCACATCACTGCCGACAACAACAAGGGGAAGAGCAAGGTGTTAACTTGCGTGGTGCGACACAGACCTCCCCAAATCAGCTGTCACTACCGCTACTTTCGCAGCTGGGAAGATATGTTCCAGGACCCACCTGCCAAAGAAGAAGGGTCGGTCGAAGCCGAAGAAGACAACGACCCGACGTATGACGAGCTGACGGTCAGCCGGATCCCATTCGACTAGGAAGCGCCAAAGTGGATCGCAGAGTCACCACCTGCACACATCGCACTGAACGACGAGGGATAGGATTACAAAAATGACAATGGCATGGAACATTACGACACTCCACGTCTCACGAATATCGCAAAACAAAACGACGACATCAACAAGTGGGACCTGGATAGTTGCTGCGGCCAACGCATGGTCGCCTACAGCGGCTTTATACTCAACAGCGAAAACCTTCATAGCGACGTAGAAATCACCATCGCCAACAACCAGTCCAAGTGGGCGAGAAGCGGCGGAGAAATCCAGCTCGTGTCCAAAGACACGATGTACTCGATTCACATCAGCGACGTGTTCGTAGTCCCGAGTCTTCGCTTCAATCTTCTCTCCGCCGCCCTGCTGATGAAGTGTGGTGTCCAGCTGCAGTCACATGAGATGGAGCAGACACAGGACCACAAGCGATCGAAGAAGAAGCTACTTCTGCGGGAGGATGGGCACAAGCAATCTGACCAAGAGTCGAACAACCTACGGGTTGGGGCGTGGCATCCGGCTGGGACGCGGCAGACGTCGAATGGGCAACACGCGGAACTGGCTGGGGACCTCCGCCTCAGCGGCCTGCAAACACCGAAGGACGAGCGGCAGAGGTTACCGAAGAAGAGCGGGAAGCCCTCATCGTCAATGTGTCAGAACACGCAACAGAACTACATGCTCCTGAAGAACAAATTCTGCCCGAGGACGGACCTCACCTCATCCCGGTCACAATCAACGGAAGCAGCTATTACCGCTTCAACACTAGGGGACCACCGATCAGCAATGTCGCAGAAGAAGGCGTCGTCACTCAACTCGAAGAACATCGCGGCGCTGATGAGACTCCGACTCCTTATCAAGGCCCGCAGCTGCTCCCCGTGACGACCGACATCGGAAACGTCGGCGACTCCGAAGGCGTCTACCGAGGAACGAGGCTCGAACTGTTCACGTCGCAGACGAAACAACAACCCCAACGACAACAGATACATTAGCTTGGGAAAAGCAGCTGTACGCGCGTACACGCGGATATCGCGCTGAAGCAGACGTATGGCATCAACGCCTGGGGCACCCTTCCGTTGAAGCACTTAACAATTCAATCAACGTTGGAGTGTTCGCGGAAGACGCGCTACTACTACCCGACGGAAACAAGCTGCACCCGAGAAGGGACTTACCCACCTGCACAGTCTGCCCGACAGCAGCGCTGACGCACAAACCTTTTCCAGAGAAGGTTCCTAGCGCCGAACAATTCGAGGCGCTGGATAAGGTTTACATCGACTTTCTGTGCCTTACCGCTCACGGACTTAAAGTAAAGTACTACACCATAACCTTCATCAACGCAACTACCCGGTTCGCCTGGGCCACCAATGTTTCCAGCCTCGAGCTCGCCTTCGAGTGTTTATCTGTGGCTGGAAATGGCACGAACACAATCCGAGGGGAAGAAGCTGAAGGCCTTCTAAATGGATGGAGCAGCAGAGTACGTCAGCGAAAATTTCAGAAAGTTCTGCGCGGAGAAAAGGATCAAGAGGATGATCTCGCTTCCCTACGCTTATGAGCAGCAGGAATTGGCTGAAAGAACCAACAGGAGCCTCTCGACAAAAATCAGGGCCCTCATGAAGCAGTCAGCTGTGCCATCCGTTTATTAGCCCTACGCGATGGCCCATGCTGTGCGGCTGCACAACATTCTCTCCTCGAAAGCCCTGCCCAACAATAATTCACCTTTTGAGGAGTGGACCGGGGAAAATCCGGACACGCGAATGCTGAGGCTCTTCAAGTGCATGGTACAGTACCGGCCCCACACTTCACGAAAAGGAAATTCGAAGTCCGAGCCAGGTGGGGCATCCACCTCGGCATCGAACAGGAGTACCATGCTTGGACCATCGTCGACTTCGCCACCCACCAAGTCACGCGCTCACGTGATTGCATCTTCTACGAAAGACGGACGCTGCCACCATTCCGCCAGCACCACACTGCACTGTTGTTCAGGATCCGTCACTTTGAGAACTTACGACGAATTCATTTCTCAACTAAACGCAAATCCGCTCAGTAGGATTATGCGCCTTAGGCGTAGCTACCATCTCCATTTCGAATCACTTAGAAAGATGGCCTAGAGAGTGAGAACGACTTGAAAACGTCCAGCAGCCGCATGACTAGAATAGTGGAGGAAGTACAAGCATTAAAGAATAGAATATTGGAGTTGGGAACCTCCAAGAGAACCATGAGAGGGAAGGGGTTCTCCAAGAGCTAGGGAAGGACGGTAGGAACCTTCCTAGCAGCAAGGATCCAGCCCTCATCATGAGGTCCTTGAGGTGTCACATGCAAAATCCAATCTAGTTGGATTTTGCCTAGGTGTTGCAACATTTGCAACCCATGCTAGAAACTTCCAGCCACCCCAATCCAAAAGTCAAGGTTGCCTTCCTAACCACCCAACCAAAGATCCATTTATAGTCATGTCCCAATAATCGCCCAAATTAGATATAACCCCAAAAGGTGATAAGAAATCCAAGTCTTGGAAATCTTGTAACTTGGGCGATCTTGGTCGGAATAAGGCGATCTTGGTATCGTTGGAAAGCTCTGGATTTCTCCTGCATGATCAAGCATTTAAACTTGGAGAAAAACACAGAGATGATAATATCCAAACAGCCATGCACAATGACATATGCTCATGCAAACAATGCACGCATGAATAGCACGAGCACTCAGCAGGACGTTAGGATGACATGCACTCAGAATGACATGCATCCAACAAACTCCCCCCCAGACTAACGGACTGCATGCACATACACTCACACAATCACAAACTCTCATGCACACAATCACACATGCACTCATGACGCTGCCGCCCACACTAGTGCAATGCCATGTCACATATCTTAGCACACTTCCAATGTGCGCTCTCGGGAAGTCTCTTGGTGAGAAAATCTGCCGCCTGCTTGCTGGCCTTCACATGGTGAATCTCAACAATCCCCTCCTTCACCATCTGCCTCACCCAGTGCCACTTAATCTTCATGTGCTTGTTCAGCCCATTCAGGATAGGATTATTGGCCATGCCAATAGCAGCCTCGCTGTCGAAGAAAAGTGGTGTAGGTCCCTCCTGTTCCGCTCCCATGTCCTCTAGCAGCTTCTTTAGGAGCACAATCTCCTTGATGGCATGGTACATTGCCATGTACTCTGCCTCTCCCGAAGACTGAGCAATCTCACTCTGCTTCTTAGACCTCCAGCTCACTGGTCCACCTCCGACCATGCAGACAAAGCCACCATCAGATGACTGATCGTCCTCCACTGAGGCCCATGTGGCGCCTGGGTTTTCGCGGATGCTGTCACGAGAAGTGTCTCGGTTCGGTTCTTCCTCCATCGGTGAGTGATTTTCAGCGCTTTCGTAGTTACGTTGAGCTTGACGGTTGGGACGAATGTCAGGGTGTTGAGGATGCTTGTAACGAGAATGATGGGTGGCTCACTTTCGATCTGGTCCTCTGTGAGTTCTTTTGCTACGTCAGCTTCATCTGGGTCTGTTACAAAACTGTGCTCCCCCTGGAAAATGGTGTCAGGTGCTTGTTGTGTAGTGCGGTGCTGCGGAACAGTGGGAGCGTCAGCCTTTCGTAGAAGATGCAATCATGTGATTGGGTGAGTTGGTGGGTGGCAAAGTCAAGGATGGTCCACGCATGGTATACTGTGTCAGAACTAGCAGGAGAAACAAGAATGAAGAAAGGAGGGGTTTCACTAGCAAGCAGTTCGATACATATAGCAAACCCTAATTGGGTTGTACTCACTATGGAGTACCCCACTGCAGGCTAGACAATTATAACATTCTGACACAACCCCATAGCCAAAGTGGGGTGTAATCAGCACAACAAGCAAGCATAGTAATAGTTCACAATTACAAGCAAAGCTAGAGGCAATCACAGAGGGCAAGTGAGGAGGAGGAGTGACTGTGAGAGGAGAGTAGACTGGAGGCGACGGTTGAAGCTGCAGTCACACGGGCAACAGAAGCGGCTGGCACAGTGGCTACCGGAGCAAGGGCCCCGGACTACTGGAGTAACAGACTCCGCGGCTACGACGAGCGGCAGGAGCAACGGACCCACGGGCGACTGGCGCAGCAGGCTCACTGGGCTACCGAGAGCAAGGGCTCCGGACTACTGGCGCTGCTGGCGACACGACGACGACCTCCACGCAACCTCCCCCAACTGTCCCACACCCCTTTCACACACCCCTTGCAGAAACCCTAGCTCCACTTCCACGTCACCCCCCTAGCTCCACTCTCCGCGGCTCCCACACCTCCACCCCCCTCAGCAGCAGCTGCAGCAGTGGGAGACGAACAAGGAGGAGGGGAAAGGGAAGGGGAGCACCCACACCGCGCACCCCCATGCTCGCCACCCCACACCCCCCACCACCGCAGAACACACGGCGGCACGAGAGTAATGGGCAGCACGGGGGGGGGGGGGGGGGGGGGGGGGGGGACGGGACAGGAAGGGGCCGCGAGCGCCTAGCCAGGGCACCGCAACGGACCAGCAGGGGCCGCGCGCGCCTTGCCAGGGCGCCGTGATGGTCCTGCAGGAGCCGCGCGCGCCTGGCCAGGGCGCCGCGACGAAACAGCAGGGGCCGCGCGCGCCTGGCCAGGGCGCCGCGGCGAAGCAGTAGGGGCCGCGCGCACCATGCCAGGGCGCCGCGACAGGACGGGCGGGGGCCGAGCGCGCTGCCCCCAAGGCGCCACGACGGACGGGCGGGGAGCGCGCGCTGCCCCCCAGGGCGCCACGACGGACGGGCGGGGGCCGCGCGCGCCTCGCCAGGGCGGCACAATGGACGGACGGGGGGGCGCGCGCGCCTCGGCAGGAAGAAAGGGTAGCGCGCCCGGGGCGCGCGACAGCAGTAGAGCAGCGGAAGCATTAGGTGGTGGGCCCACCCACAGGATCGACCCAAGGGGGTCGACCTGCTCTGAAACCATGTCAGAACTAGCAGGAGAAACAAGAATGAAGAAAGGAGGGGTTTCACTAGCAAGCAGTTGGATACATATAGCAAACCCTAATTGGGCTGTACTCACTATGGAGTACCCCACTGCAGGCTAGACAATTATAACATTATGACATACTGGCTCGATTCGGTAACCGCAGGAATTGCAATACCCACGGCTGTTGTAGCGATGCCTGTAAAACCGTTGAATAAGGGAATGTACCCCTCAGAGTACATGGCTAGCTAGGAACGATATATTCCATTGTAATGCTTTATTATATTCATATAGCCATTTACATTCACTATGAATAAGGTCCTTTACAAAGACTTCTGCTGTCTTACTACTCTCTTCTAGCCGACTTACCCTATATAACAGAGTTCCTTTAGTTATTCTAACATGACTCTTCATCATTTTCCATATGCTCTCCCTTCCTATTCATCAAATATGATCCAAGTCATTTATCTCATTCAATGATCCTCCTTCCATGTGCCTCAAGCACATGCCTTCCTTTACTAGTCACCAACCGCCACATGCCTCTCATTTATTCATTCCTTCCTTTCCCAAGTCACTCAAGACGCCAACCTCTAAAAAAAAATCTTCAATGATAACACGGCTCTTTAAGCCTTTTCATCAAGCTCCTCTCCAAGACTCCTTCGAGCTCCTCAAGTCCATTTCTACTACAAAGGCTCTTTGCTTGCATTCAAGTTCTATGTCTCCAAAGATGCTACTCTCATGCAACTCTCTTCCTAGGCTACCATTGATGGCTACATTCTTCATGCATGCCTATGTATCCTTCTTGGATCTATAAGACTTGTACTCTACTCTATTTAATATAAGCTTATGCTTACAAAGGCCTCTCTCATCTAGTAGTAAAGTGCAAGTTATTTCAAGCAAAGCATAGTTTCACCTTATACTCAACTTGGGTATAAGGCACATCAATAACATACAAGCCTGTCGATGGACTCTCCACCCAACACCAAGCTTTCTGATCTTCTCCAAGTAAAGCTTCCAGGAGCTCCCTTTCGAAGTCACATCTACAATCTTCCCTAGTAAGATTCACACAAGTAAGTTTTCACCCTTCTCATACTCTCTAAGTTCTCATCATCTATCTTCATTTAAGTTCTTAGCTCCTCAAGCATCCCTCCTTACACTAGTTTCTCTTTAAAGTCCTGAAGTTCAATCTTCATATGTTCTTCTCTCAAGCACATACTAATCTCATCTAGTCGTGCTACTATTCAACTGTTGCACTTTTGTCTTACTCAAGTGTGTAATCATACTCCTTTATCTCTATCTCAATTCTCAACACCATTGAGTGTCAAAAATGAAACGCAGCCTGTTAACAAGATGATATGGTGGTGTCTGGGGCGTCGTGTTCGATAATCGTTGGTCCAAACTTCAGACGGTTAGGGCATGTCACATCGTTTTTGCCAAGATTTTCGGCCGGATGTTTTTTTGCTGAAAAGCTCTTTGCCAACGTTTCGCGAACAACGTCCGGTATGGATCGCATCAGATCGAGGCATATTGCCTCGATATGAGGCGATTCACAATTTCCTCGAAGCAACGTAGGCTTTTCAAGGAGATGGGGGGATATCACACGATCTCGATCAATGCCCCGATTGGACCCAATCAATCACCTCGATCCGACGCAGTTGATTGATATGGCGGTATCGGGTGTCCCTTGCGATAAGTAACAAAAATAATAATCTCATCAAATGTCGCCCCTACAAGCAGATGCCATATTAAAAAAAAATATAGGCTACAATGTGATCACGAAGTGCAGCAATGATACGCGACTCGTTTTTGTTTCTGTTTTTGTTTTTTGTGTGAAGAAATGAGGAATGATTGAACTAGGAAAATGTTGGATACAAATATGAAACCCTAGAAACCTGTACCCCTTAGTGTCTACGCCACTAGAGCCTACAAAGACTATGTCATATATATCTGACACAACCCCATAGGCAAAGTGGGGGAGAACTAGGGGTCACAAGACCAGTCAAGCAAAGCAAGCTCAGGGTGGATCACAACGTCACCACACATTCCGAGCACCGGTTCAAAAGGCCACAAGGCCAGTTCACATGCAGGATTATATATATAAAGGTAAACAAGCAAGAGCAGGTATATATAGATCACAGTACAAGGAAGGTCGAGAAGTAAGCAAGTGAGGCCAAGTAGGCACAAGACCTAGCATCGTACAAAAGCGCTGATGATCACAAGGCTGAAGTGCCTTGGTAAAGATATCAGCAGTGTTGGCCTGAGAGGCCACGTAAGCAAGGCGCAGCTGACCACGCTGCTGCAGCTCACGAGCAAGGAAGTAGCGAAGAGCAATGTGCTTCGTTCTGTGCTCCAGTCTGTGCTCCTAACACAAGGCCAGCATGGCCTTGTTGTCTACGTACAGAACTGGAGGAGAACGAGGCGGCTCTCCCAGGTCGGTCAGCAGGTAGGTGAGCTAGCATAACTCCTGTGCAGCCATGGCCCCTGCGTAGATCTCGGCCTCACAGCTGGAGCCGAGAACAGAGGACGAGCGGGTAGACCGCCACGAAACAGAGCCGGAACCAAGGCTGAAGGTGTAACCCTGTGACGACCGCTGAGTAGCCAGGTCGTCAGCCCAAGAAGCGTCTGCGTGACCAGTGAGGACAACTGAACGTCGCCCTCCAAGCACGAGCCCCATGCCCGACGTACTGCACAAGTAGCGCAACACCCTCTTAGCAGCATCCATGTGCTCCTTCCTGTGCCTGCCAGGAGCGACATAGCGTGCTAGGATGCTAAGAGGGTATGCAAGGTCAGGTCGAGTGCAGGTCATCAGGTACATGAGGCAGCCCACAAGCTCTAGATACGGGCCACTCGGCTCTACGGACTCATCCGAAGGCAGAGCTGAGAGTGAGTGGCGCATAGGCAGAGGAGTGGGCTGTGGCGAGGAGTACGTGAAGCGGAAGCGCTGAAGGACCTGCTGCACCATGTGTGACTGAGTCAAGGTAATGGTGCGCTGTGCTCTGTCCCGGGTGATCCGCAAGCCAAGATAGCTTGTCAGCTCACCCAGGTCTGTGCACGTGTGTCTCTTCTGCAGCTCCGACTTCACGTGGGCGAGTGCCTCAGTGTCAGCAGTAGCAAAGACCAGGTCGTCTACGTACACGAGAACGTAGAACGGCGGCAGAGTGGTGTCGGTGCGTAGAAACAGCGACGGGTCAGCAGTAGAAGGAGCAAACCCAAGAGCAGCAAGAGTCGTCCTCAGTGTGTCGTGCCACTCACGGGGTGCCTGGCGGAGACCGTAGACTGGCCGCCGGAGGCTCCACTGGGTACCAGGAGGAAACGACCCAGTGAAGCCAGGTGGGCGGCGCAGCCAGATCTCCTCGTGCAGGCTGCCCTGTAGGAAAGTAGTGCTGAAGTCAAGGGAGTGGAGCTCGTAGTCACGTTGAGCGGCGACGTGCAGCAGAACCCGAAGAGTGGTCATCTTCGGGGTAGGGGAGAAGGTATGGAAGAAGTCGACTCCCTCACGCTGACTGAAGCCTCGTACAACGTAACGCGCCTTGAAGACAGGCGGAGAACCCGGCGGCCGCTTCACCCTGAAAATCCACATGCCACTGACGATGTTCGCCCCAGGTGGGGGAACCTCGTCGACGTAGGTGCCTGTGGACTTCCAGGAAGCCATCTCTGCGTCCATGGCTGACTGCCACTGAGAGGAGTAGGGACCCTCTATCGCCTCTGCGTAAGAGCGCGGGGTCGGGATGTCTGGTGCATCCGGGTCTCCCTCAGGGGCAATCAGCATGGACACGAGATGAGGTAAAGCAGCGGCAAAGCACTCAAACTCCTCCTGTCTGTCCTCAAGGACGTCCGTGCTAAGAGCACACTCACCCCCGACGGACGGAGGACAGACAGACTCAGACTCAGCAACAAGACTAGCGGCGTAGTCCAGACGACAGTGAGCAGCAAAGTCGACAAGCTCAGCAACAAGAGCCGATGCAGCAGTGGACTCAAAGGAAGGGTCAGTGACAACAGTGGCCAGGAGACGCGTGACAGTAGGACTAGCAGCACGAAGGGAGTCAGACTCCGGGTCAGCAAGATCAGGAAGAGAGGACGCAGGAGGAGACGGCAGAGGGACACGCTGTGGAGCAGTGGAAGGACGAAGCGCCATCTGGTGTGTGTCTGGGATAGCAGGGGGACGCTGACGCGGAACACGACGACCAGTGCGAGCAGCACGAACAGGCGACGCACGACGAGACTCAGGCGACGCAGAATGAGACTCAGGCGACGCAGGACGAGACTCAGGCTCACGACGCTCCGTAAGACCTCCTGTCGGACCAGTGTAGGGAGAAGGACCAGGGAGTGGCGAGGCAGGCTGTAACTGTGACTGCGACTGGACAGGCAGAGGACAGGCTAAAGAGGGAGTAGGACCAGTAGCAGGCGGGAGACCAAGAACCTGCTGAAGGAGCGGAACGAAGTACGGCCGCGGCCGCGCAGCGCCTCCAGAACCAGCAGAGACAGTACCAGTACCCTCAGCTCCAGGGTCTCCAGCTACAACTCCCGCAGCACCACCAGCAGCTCCAGCAGCTCCAGCACCTCCAGCTCCAACTCCCGCAGCAGCTCCAGTACCTCCAGTACGAGCACCTCCAGGGCCAGCGGCCCCAGCAGCTCCAGCACCAGCAGCACCTCCAGCAGCTCCAGCACCAGCAGCACCTCCAGTAGGTCCAGCACCAGCAGCACCTCCAGCAGCACCAGCACCAGCAGCACCTCCAGCAGCACCAGCACCAGCAGCACCTCCAGTAGCACCAGCACCAGCAGCACCTCCAGCAGCACCAGCACCAGCAGCTCCTCCAGTAGCTCCAGCACCAGCAGCACCTCCAGCAGCACCAGCACCAGCAGCACCTCCAGTAGCTCCTGCACCAGCAGCACCTCCAGCAGTAGGCCCCCCAGCTCCAGCAGCACGGCTACAGCGCCGAGCGTACCACTCACGAAGCTGCCGTGGAGAGAGAGGCTCCCGTCGCAACGGGGCACTCGGAGGACCTCCAGTCTCTGCACCCCCAGACTCAGCAACCCCAGGCTCAGCACCCCCAGGCTCCGCACCCCCAGGCTCCGCACGCTCAGGCTCAGCACCCCCAGACCCAGCACCCGCATGTCAGAATATGTTGTTTGTGTAGCCTGCAGTGGGGTACTCTATAGTGAGTACAGCCCCTTAGGGTTTGCTATTTGTATCCTGCTGCTTGCTAGTTCAATCATTCCTTCTCAATTCTGTTCCTGCACACAATCCTAGCTCGTACTTGGCTCCTCGTTACTAGTCCTACTGTGGCCTAGGCTACTAAGCCTAGGCCGTACTCCTACTACTTCTGACATGGTATCAGAGGGCGGCATGTCTGCCGCCTTCCTGTGTATGGGCCCACCACCCGCTTCCGCTGCCGTACTGTCCGCCGCGCGCCCCGTGGTGCGCGGCGGCGAAACCCTAATTTCTGCCCGCCGCACGCTCGGGGCGCTTGGCGGTTTTCCCTTCCGTGGCGCCCGTCGTGGTGCCCTTGGGGGGGCCTCCGCGGTCCCCTCCCGTCGAAGCGCCCGTCGAGGCGCTCTCGGGGACCCGCGCGGCCTCCCCTCCCGTCGCCCGTCGAGGCGACCTCGGGGACCCGCGCGGCCTCCCCTCCCGTCGCCCGTCAAGGCGACCTTGGGGGCCCGCGCGGCCTCCCCACCAGTCGCCCGTCGTGGCGACCACGGGGGCCGCGCGCGGTCCCCTCCCGTCGCCCGTCGAGGCGACTTCGGGGGCCGTGCGCGGCCCTCCCCGTCGCCCGTCGAGGCGACTTCGGGGGGCCCGCGCGGCGCCCTCCCCGTCGCCCGTCGAGGCGACTTTGGGGGGCCCGCGCGGCACCCTCCCCGTCGCCCGTCGAGGCGGCTCTGGGGGCTCGTCGCGGCGCCCTCCCTGGTGCCCGTCGCGGCGCCCCGGGGGGGGGGCCGCGCGGCTCCCTTCTCGTCGCCCCTCGGGGGCCGTGCGTTTCCCCCCCCCCCCCCCCCCCTTCTGCCTTTCAACTGCGGCGGCCGCCCCTGGAGCCGCCCGCCACTGCAGCAGCAGCCCCTGGAGCCGCCCGCCACTGCAGCAGCCGCCCCTGGAGCAGCCCGCACCTGCAGCAGCCGCCCCTGGAGCAGCCCGCACCTGCAGCAGCCGCCCCTGGAGCAGCCCGCACCTGCAGCAGCCGCCCCAGGACCCGTGCGAGCCGCCTCTGCAGAAGCCCGCCCCGTCCCCCCCCCCCCCCCCCCCCCCCCCCCCCGGTGCTGCCCATTGCTCCCATTCCACCGTGCGTTCCGCGGTGGCTGGGGTGTGGGGTGGCGAGCATGGGGGTGAGAGGTGTGGGTTCTCCCCTCCTCCTTTTTCGTCTCCCACTGCTGCAGCTGCCGCTGAGGGGGGTGGAGGTGTGGGAGTCGTGGGGAGTGGCACTAGGGGGGTGATGTGGGAGTGGAGCTAGGGGTGAAGCAGGGGGTGTGTGAGAGGGGTGTGGGACTGTTGGGGGAGGTTGAGTGGAGGCTGCTGTCTTGTCGTCCGCAGCACCTGTAGTCCGGGGCGCACTGTCCTGGTAGCTCAGAGAGCCTGCTGCACCTGTTGCCCGTGGGTCCGTTGCTCCTGCCGCTCGTCGCAGCCGCAGAGCCTGTTACTCCTGTATTCCGGGACGCACTGTCTCGGTAGCCACTGAGAGCCTGCTGCACCAGTCGCCCGTGGGTCCGTTGCTTCTGCCGCTCGTCGTAGCCGCAGAGCCAGTTACTCCAGTATTCCGGGGCGCTCTGTCTCGGTAGCCACTGTGTCAGCCGCCACTGTGTCAGCCGCTTCTGTTGCCCGTGTGTTTGCAGCTTCAGTCGTCGCCTCCCATCTTCTCTCCTTTCATAGTCCCTCCTCCTCCTCACTTGCCCTCTGTGATAGCCTCTAGCTTTGCTGATAATTATGAACTATTGCTATGACTGCTCATTGTGCTGATTACACCCCACTTTGGCTATGGGGGTGTGTCAGAATATGTTGTTTGTGTAGCCTGCAGTGGGGTACTCTATAGTGAGTACAACCCCTTAGGGTTTGCTATTTGTATCCTGCTGCTTGCTAGTTCAATCATTCCTTCTCAATTCTGTTCCTGCACACAATCCTAGCTCGTACTTGGCTCCTCGTTACTAGTCCTACTGTGGCCTAGGCTACTAAGCCTAGGCCGTACTAGTCCAGACTGTTTCTGACACCGCAGGCTCAGCACCCCCAGACCCAGCACCCGCAGGCTCAGCACCCCTAGCAGCACAGAGTCAACAGCTACCTCGACAGGCTCGACTGCGTCTACCTGGGATACACCTGAGGGGGCAGGACCCTGAGGGGGGAGGGGGTCAACCTGGGGAGGACCTGGCGCGAGGAAGAGCGGCGGGGGGGGGGAGGGGGGCAGTGCGGTAGGGGAAGAGACGGTAGTAGGGAACCGACTCGTCAAACGGGACGTCCTGAGAGGACAGAACACGGCGCGAGGTGGGGTGGTCAAACCGCCAGCCAGGCGCGTCAGGGGGGAAGCCAAGGAAGACGCAGGGAACGGCACGAGAGGACAGCTTGTCCGCCGACAAGTCGCGGACGAAAGCTCGAGATCCCCAGACACGGAACGCAGACGCATCGCCAACCTTCCCCGTCCACTGCAGAGTGGGGGAGGTCTCCGGCATGGAGACCCGGGGCTGGAGGTTAATCTGATGCGCCGCGTACTGAACCGCGAACGGCCACAGAAAATGGGGAGCAGCCGCATGGATCATGGACGTACGAGCGACATCCATGACCATGCCAATGCGGCGCTCGGCAATCCCATTTTGCTGTGGAGAGGCCGGAAGCGTGAACGTCTGGCGGATGCCCTCCGCCCGACAGTAGGCCTGCAGAAGGTCGGAGGAAAACTCTCCACCTCTGTCTGAGTGCAGACGCACAACAGGAAAGTCCGAGCCAAAACTCTCTCTGAGCTGGAGACGAGCAGCGCGGATCCAGTCGATCAACACCTCAGTGACCCTGTCCACGGACGCAGGCTGGGCCCCACACGTCCATGTGAAGAGTCTGCAGTGGGGCCTCTGTCGGAGGAAACTCGGAGGAGTGAGGAGCGGCGCCCTGCCGACCCTCGACGCAGGGAACGCAGGTAGGGGCAGGCCCCGGAGGAAGGGGAGGGAGGGACTCAGGAAGACCCGAGACCAGGACACGGGAGGCCATGCCTCGAAGACGAGGCAGGGAGGGGTGACCAAGGCGGTGGTGCCAAAGAAGAGTCTCGTGGGCCAGGAGGCGACACGAGCAGGGGGCAGACTCAGGGCCAGACCGGGACGCTGCAGCAAACACCTGACCCGACGCGGCTACCTGACGAAGAGGAGACTCAGTGGTAAGGGTGTACAGGCTGGACCCCGGCCTACGGGTGAACGTGGCCAGGTGACGACCCGTCCGAGCACACGTGCAGTGCGTCACACGCTGGTGGGCAGGGGTGAACTGGTGAACACCCCCATCCTGAAGATCAGCACCCGCTACCAAGTTCGTAGAGAACGAGGGGAGGTAAAGACCAGACAGCAAGCCGGACGGAACAGCAGGACACGGGAGGACAGTGGAGGAACTGGCCACAACTGGTCCCCCAGAGGGGTCAGCCAGAGAGACTGCCACCGGCCGACTGAGCGGCAAGAGGGTGGTGCAGTCGCGAAAGAAGGAGCGGGAAGCACCCGAGTCAAGGGTGAAAGTGTGCAAGACCTGAGCCGACGTGGTACCTGAGAGAGCAGTCTCACCAGCACCTGGAGCAGCAGACTCACTAGCACCTAGAGCAGCAGCCTCAATGCCCGGGTCGGGCGGAACACACAGGTAACAGTCACCCTCATCACTAATAGACACAGCATATATAGCAGCAAGGATAGCATCATAGTCAAGATCAAAGATAGCAACCCCCGACTTAAGCAGAATATCCCAGCGAGGGATCTCCGAGGAGCCAGGGAACTGAGTGCGCCAGGCGTCAGTCAGGCGACCGAAGCAGCGTGGTGTGGTGTGCGGGCCTCCGCACGGCTCTCCACGGCGGTTGCCGGTGCGAAGAACGTAGGTGCAGGGACCAGCACCCCCAGACCTCCCACGCCCAGCGTACCACTCACGAAGCTGCTGAGGCGACGGGGTCTCACCGGAGCGCTGCTGCTGCTGGCGCTGGCCACCGCCAGGGCCTCCCCGCTGCCCACCACCACCCCCGCCACTCCCACCTCCTCCGCCGCCGCCGCTACCTCCACCCCCACTCCCGCTGCCTCCGCCGCCTCCACCTCCACCGCCGCCGCCTAAGCCCCCAGTCCCGCCACCACTCCCACCTCCACCGCCACCCCCTCCTCCTCCTCCACCGCCACTACCGCCGCCCCCGCCGCCCCCTCCACCCCCCTTGCCCCACTTGCCCTTGCTGTTGCGGCGCTTGCCACTTGGGGCAGACGCAGTGCCGACCGAATCGGTGCCAACGAGATCGACAGCAGCAGCAGAGGCAACAGAGGGCAAAAGAGGGACGGGGGAGCACCCGTCAAAGAAAGGGGCACGGGGGTCACCACGAGAGGCTCCTACAGCGACTATACTCTTTTCAGCTGCAAGGAGGCGCTCCTCGAGGAGGTCAACTTTGAGCGTGGTGGGGCAAAGCGAGAGGAAGTGGTCCCTGACCGAGCAAAGGGAGTCAGGGAGCCGGGTAACGAGGTAGTAGAGAGTGATGTACATAGGGGGGGCGTTCTTGGCGCAGAACTCGGCAGGAAGCGCAGCGCGGTAGCGGGTGTCACTAGTGCGGAGGTGCGTAATGAGGTCAGCGACTGTGGCAAAAGCGGCTAGGTCAGGGAACAGGTACGGCAGCATGAGGTGGCTAAGGGCAGCAGTGGCAGGGGAGGAGTAGCGCGCAACAACAGCAGTGTACAGAGTGCTAGCACTCTTGTACTGACTAAAGTGCGCGCGCTCAGAGGACGGCAGGTGACTACGCACAGCAAGGCGAGCAGCAGCATCGCGCGTGGTCCAGACAGAGCGAACAGTACTAGCAGCATCAGCAGCAGGGGCAGCAGAGGCACCAGACGTGAGATCGAACAGTGAGAGGCCGTCTTTGCTATCGCACTGCAGGAAAAGCTGCAGATCATCTATCCAGACCTCAAAGTCTACCGCTCGACCCTCAGCATCAAAGGTAAGAACGTTGGGACTAGTCATGACAGCAGCAGCAGCAGGCTAGCAGCAGCAGCAGCAGAAGCAGGCTAGCAGTAGCAGTAGCAGGAGGGGCGCGGCTCGGCGGTGCGCTTACCAGGGGCGGGTGGGTAGAAGCCCGCAAGTGGTGGGGCAGGGCCGAGGTGCGTCGGTAGGATCAAGGCCACGACAGGGCGGCAGGGCAGGGCCGCGACTCGGCTGCAGGGCAGGGCCGGGACGGCGGCGGCGGCTGTCACGGCAGTGGCGGCGGCGGCTGTCTCAGCAGCAGTGGCGGCAGCTGTCACGGCAGGAGCGGCGGCGGCTGTGACGACAGCAGCGGCGGCGGCTGTCACGGCAGCAGTGGCGGCGGCGAACGGTCGTGGCGGAAGCGGCAGCGGCAGCAGGCGCGACGGCAGCTGCTGCTGGGGCGGCAGCGACAGGGCGGCAGGGCGGCTACGGCGGGCTGCGAAGAGCCGTGGAGAGGCCGCGAAGGGGGCCGCGAAGGGCCGCAAAGAGGCCGCGAAGGGCCGAGAGGGGGGCCGCAAAGGGCCGCGAAGGGGCCGCGAAGGGCCGTGAGGGGGGCCGCGAAGGGCCGCGAAGGGGCCGCGAAGGGCCGTGAGGGGGCCGCGAAGGGCCGCGAAGGGGGCCGCGAAGGGCCGCGAAGGGGCCGCGAAGGGCTGAAAGAGGGGCCGCGAAGGGCCGAGAAGGGACGCGACGTGAGGGCAGGCGCACGGGGCGCAACTAGGGTAGGCGCGAAGCGCGCTCCGGGCAGGTAAGGAAAAAAAAATCCGTAGTAGTGGTGGGCCCTAGAAAACGTTCCCACTAGGGAACTCGCTCTATACCATGTGAAGAAGTGAGGAATGATTGAACTAGGAAAATGTTGGATAAAAATATGAAACCCTAGAAACCTGTACCCCTTAGTGTCTACCCCACTAGAGCCTACAAAGACTATGTCATATATATCAGACATTTTGTTTTTTGTTTTTCTGATTTTGTGACGCCTCCTTTTGAGACGCATCATCCGAGGAATGTATCTTTAAGCAAACTTTGCAGGCTGCATTACAAAGTTGGGACACCATCTAAAGTTCCTCCACGCGGTTCAACCGTCGACGCGTCAATTTAATGGCTTCCTATGTGGCACGTCTTCTAGACAATGCGGTACCTACCAGTCACACCCTTTGCGATTTCCGCTTTACGTAAAAGTGCGATCTATTGTCAGAATGAGAGAGGAATGATCAACTAACAACATTGGGAGTACAAGTAGGAAAACCTAGAATGTTGTACCCCCTAAGGCTAAACCCACTATAGCCTACAGAATAGAAACATATACAATGTTTGACACACCCCCATAGGCTAAGTGGGAGACAACCAGATGGTCACAAGACCAGTCAAAACAAAGCAAAGCAAAGCACCGCTCAAGGTGGATCTCAAGGATACCACACAAATTCCGAGCACAAGCAAGCGGTCACAAGACCAGTTCACATGCAGGTTGATAATGCAACAAGAAATACAGTGATCACAACCTAGCAAGTGTAAACATGCAGGTAGACATATATAAGGATCACAGTACAAGCAGAGTCAGGAAGTAAGCAAGTGAGGCACAGTAGGCACAAGGCCTAGAACAGTACAGAAACGCTGATGATCACAAGGCTGAAGCGCCTTGGTGAACACATCAGCAGTGTTGGCCCGAGTGGCCACGTAAGCAAGACGAAGCTGACCACGCTGCTGCAACTCTCGAGCAAGGAAGTAGCGCAGAGCGATGTGCTTCGTTCTGTGCTCCAGTCTGTGCTCCTGACACAAGGCAATCATGGCCTTGTTGTCGACGTACAGCACTGGAGGATAACGAGGCGGCTCTCCAAGGTCGGTCAGCAGGTAGGTGAGCCAGCGTAACTCCTGTGCAGCCATGGCCCCTGCGTAGATCTCAGCCTCACAACTGGAGCTGAGAACAGAAGACGAGCGGATAGACCGCCAAGAAACAGAGCCGGAGCCAAGGCTGAAGGTGTAACCCTGTGACGACCGCTGCGTAGCCAAGTCGTCAGCCCAAGAAGCGTCTGCGTGACCAGTGAGGACAACTCGAGCCCGTCCTTCAAGCATGAGCCCCATGCCCGACGTACTGCACAAGTAGCGCAACACTCTCTTAGCAGCATCCATGTGCTCCTTCCTGTGTCGGCCAGGAGCAACATAGCGTGCTAGGATGCTAAGAGGGTAGGCTAGGTCAGGTCGAGTGCAGGTCATCAGGTACATGAGGCAGCCCACAAGCTCTGGATACGGGCCACTCGGCTCTACGGACTCGTCCGAAGGTGGAGCTGAGAGCGAGTGACCGGTAGGCAGAGGAGTGGACTGTGGCGAGGAGTACGTGAAGCGGAAGCGCTGAAGGACCTGCTGCACCATGTGTGACTTGGTCAAGGTAATGGTGCGCTGTGCTCTGTCCCGGGTGATCTGCAAGCCAAGATAGCTTGTCAGCTCACCCAGGTCTGTGCACGTGTGTCTCTTCTGCAGCTCTGACTTCACGTGGGCGAGTGCCTCAGTGTCAGCAGTAGCAAAGACCAAGTCGTCTACGTACACAAGAACGTAGAACGGCGGCAGAGTGGTGTCGGTGCGTAGAAACAGCGACGGGTCAGCAGTAGAAGGAGCAAACCCAAGAGCAGCAAGAGTAGTCCTCAGTGTGTCGTGCCACTCACGGGGTGCCTGGCGGAGACCGTAGACTGGCCGCCGGAGGCTCCACTGGGTACCAGCAGGAAACGACCCAGTGAAGCCAGGTGGGCGGCGCAGCCATATCTCCTCGTGCAGGCTGCCCTGTAGGAAAGCAGCGCCGAAGTCAAGAGAGTGGAGCTCGTAGTCACGTTGAGCAGCGACGTGCAGCAGAACCCGAAGAGTGGTCATCTTCGGGGTAGGGGAGAAGGTCTGGAAGAAGTCAACTCCCTCACGCTGACTGAAGCCTCGTGCAACGTAACGCGCCTTGAAGACAGGCGGAGAACCCGGCGGCCGCTTCACCCTGAAAATCCACATGCCACTGACGATGTTCGCCCCAGGCGGGGGAACCTCGTCGACATAGGTGCCTGTGGACTTCCAGGAAGCCATCTCTGCGTCCATGGCTGTCTGCCACTGAGAGGAGTAGGGACCCTCTATCGCCTCTGCGTAAGAGCGCGGGGTCGGGATGTCTGGTGCATCCGGGTCTCCCTCAGGGGCAATCAGCATGGACATGAGATGAGGTAAAGCAGCGGCAAAGCACTCAAACTCCTCCTGTCTGTCCTCAAGGACGTCCGTGCCAAGGGCACACTCACCCTCGACGGACGGAGGACAGACAGACTCAGACTCAGACTCAGCAACAAGGCTAGCGGCGTAGTCGAGACGACAGGCGGCAGCAAAGTCAACAAGCTCAGCGACTAGAGCAGACGCAGCAGTAGACTCAAAGGTAGGGTCAGTGACAACAGTGGCGAGGAAACGCGTGACAGTAGGACTGGCAGCACGAAGGGAGTCAGACTCCGGGTCAGCAAGAGCAGGAAGAGAGGACGCAGGAGGAGACGGCAGAGGGACACGCTCTGGAGCAGTGGAAGGACGCAGAGTCATATAGTGAGTGCCAGGGACAGGAGGAGGACGCTTACGCGGAACACGACGACCAGCGCGGACAGCACGGACAGGCGACTCTGGACGAGACTCAGGCGACGCAGGACGAGACTCAGGCTCACGACGCTCCGTAAGACCTCTAGTCGGCCCAGCGTAAGGAGAAGGACCAGGCAGCGTAGAGGCAGGCTGTAACTGTGACTGCGACTGGACAGGCGGTGGATGTCAGAATGAGAAGCGAGAAGTGATTGAACTATGAAGATTGGGAGTACAAGTATGAAACCCTAGAAGTTGTACCCCCTAAGGCTAAACCCACTACAGCCTACAGAACACAAACATATACAATGTTTGACACACCCCCATAGGCAAAGTGGGAGACAACCAGATGGTCACAAGACCAGTCAAAGCAAAGTAAGGCAAAGCACAGCTCAGGGTGGATCTCAAGGATACCACACAAATTCCGAGCACAAGCAAGCGGTCACAAGACCAGTTCACATGCAGTTTGATAATATAACAAGAGGTACAGTGATCACAACCTAGCAAGTGTAAGCATGCAGGTATATATATATAGAGATCACAGTACAAGCAGAGTCAAGAAGTAAGCAAGTGAGGCACAGTAGGCACAAGGCCTAGAACAGTACAGAAACGCTGATGATCACAAGGCTGAAGCGCCTTGGTGAACACATCAGCAGTGTTGGCCCGAGTGGCCACGTAAGCAAGACGAAGCTGACCACGCTGCTGCAGCTCTCGAGCAAGGAAGTAGTGCTTCGTTCTGTGCTCCAGTCTATGCTCCTGACACAAGGCAATGGCAGCCTTGTTGTCGACGTACAGCACTGGAGGAGAACGAGGCCGCTCTCCCAGGTCAGTCAGCAGGTAGGTGAGCCAGCGTAACTCCTTTGCAGCCATGGCTGTGGCGTAGATCTCAGCCTCACAACTGGAGCTGAGAACTGAAGACGAGCGTGTAGAACGCCAAGAAACTGAACCAGAGCCAAGACTGAAGGTGTAACCCTGAGACGACCGCTGCATAGCCTGATCGTCAACCCAAGAAGCGTCTGAGTGCCCAGTGAGGACAACGTCGCTCCGTCCTCCAAGCACAAGCCCCATGCCCGACGTACTGCACAAGTAGCACAACACCCTCTTAGCGGCATCCATGTGCTCCTTCCGGTGACGGCCAGGAGCGACATAGCGTGCTAGGATGCTAAGAGGGTATGCAAGGTCAGGTCGAGTGCAGGTCATCAGGTACATGAGGCAGCCCACAAGCTCTGGATACGGCTCTACGGACTCATCCGAAGGCAGAGCTGAGAGCGAGTGACCGGTAGGCAGAGGAGTGGCCTGAGGCGAGGAGTACGTGAAGCGGAAGCGCTGAAGGACCTGCTGCACCATGTGTGACTGAGTCAAGGTGATGGTGCGCTGTGCTCTGTCCCGGGTGATCCGCAAGCCAAGATAGCTTGTCAGCTCACCCAGGTCTGTGCACGTGTGTCTCTTCTGCAGCTCCGACTTCACGTGGGCGAGTGCCTCAGTGTCAGCAGTAGCAAAGACCAAGTCGTCTACGTACACGAGAACGTAGAACGGCGGCAGAGTGGTGTCGGTGCGTAGAAACAGCGACGGGTCAGCAGTAGAAGGAGCAAACCCAAGAGCAGCAAGAGTAGTCCTCAGTGTGTCGTGCCACTCACGAGGTGCCTGGCGGAGACCGTAGACTGGCCGCCGGAGGCTCCACTGGGTACCAGCAGGGAACGACCCAGTGAAGCCAGGTGGGCGGCGTAGCCAGATCTCCTCGTGCAGGCTGCCCTGTAGGAAAGCAGTGCTGAAGTCAAGAGAGTGGAGCTCGTAGTCACGCTGAGCGGCGACGTGCAGCAGAACCCGAAGAGTGGTCATCTTCGGGGTCGGGGAGAAGGTCTGGAAGAAGTCAACTCCCTCTCGCTGACTGAAGCCTCGTGCAACGTAACGCGCCTTGAAGACAGGCGGAGAACCCGGCGGCCGCTTCACCCTGAAAATCCACATGCCGCTGACGATGTTCGCCCCAGGTGGGGGAACCTCGTCGACGTAGGTGCCTGTGGACTTCCAGGAAGCCATCTCTGCGTCCATGGCTGTCTGCCACTGAGAGGAGTAGGGACCCTCCATCGCCTCTGCGTAAGAGGGTGGGGTCGGGATGTCTGGTGCATCCGGGTCTCCCTCAGGGGCAATCAGCATGGACACGAGATGAGGTAAAGCAGCGGCAAAGCACTCAAACTCCTCCTGTCTGTCCTCGAGGACGTCCGTGCCAAGAGCACACTCACCCCCGACGGACGGAGGACAGAGAGACTCAGACTCAGCAACAAGGCTAGCGGCGTAGTCTAGACGACAGGCGGCAGCAAAGTCAACAAGCTCAGCAACAAGAGCAGACGCAACAGAGGACTCAAAGGAAGGGTCAGTGACAACAGTGGCGAGGAAACGCGTGACAGTAGGACTGGCAGCACGAAGGGAGTCAGACCCCGGGTCCGGACCGTCAGGAAGAGAGGACGCAGGAGGAGACGGCAGAGGGACACGCTGTGGGGCAGTGGAAGGACGCAGGGTCATATAGTGAGTGCCAAGGATAGGAGGAGGACGCTGACGCGGAGCACGACGACCAACGCGGACAGCGCGGACAGGCGACTCTGGACGAGTCTCAGGCGACGCAGGACGAGAATCAGGCGACGCAGGACGAGACTCAGGCTCACGACGCACCGTAAGACCTCTAGTCGGCCCAGCATAAGGAGAAGGACCAGGCAGCGGAGAGGCAAGCGGTAACTGTGACTGTGACTGGACAGGTGGTGGACTCAGTAGGGGAGGAGAAGGACCAGTGGAGGGTGGGAGGCCAAGAACCTGCTGAAGGAGCGGAACGTAGTACGACCGCGGCCGCTCAGCACCTCCTGAACCAGCAGAGACAGCACCAGCACCCTCAGCCCCAGGGTCTCCAGCTACAACTCCCGCAGCACCACCAGCAACCCCAGCAGCTCCAGTACCTCCAGCTCCAACCCCCGCAGCCGCTCCAGTCCCAGCAGCTCCAGTACCTCCAGTACGAGCACCTCCAGAACCAGCGGCTCCAGCAGCTCCAGCACCAGCAGTACCTCCAGTAGCTCCAGCACCAGCAGCACCTCCAGCAGCGCCAGCACCACCAGCACCAGCAGTGCCTCCAGTAGCTCCAGCACCAACAGCTCCTCCAGCAGCGCCAGCACCAGCAGCACCTCCAGCAGCAGCAGTGCCTCCAGCAGCTCCAGCACCAGCAGCACCTCCAGCAGCTCCAGCAGCACCACCAGCAGCTCCCGCGCCAGCAGCACCAGCACCAGCTCCAGGGTCCGCGGCACCAGTAGCGCCACTCCGGAGACTGCAGCGCCGAGCGTACCACTCTCGGAGCCGCTGGGGAGAGGGCGGCTCCCGCCTAGGCGGGGAACCACGAGCACCAGCTCCAGCAGCACCCCTAGCCCCAGAAGCGCCCCTCCTGAGGCTGCAGTACTGCGAGTACCACTCCCGCAGCTGCTGTGAAGAGGGAGCGCCTCCAGGCGCAGCACGGTCAGTCGCAGCACCCCCAGGCTCAGTACCCTCAGACGTAGCACTCTCAGGCTCAGCACCCCCAGACTCAGCACCCTCAGGCTCAGCACCCCCAGACTCCGTACCCGCAGGCTCAGCACCCCCAGGCTCCTCACGCTCAGGCTCAGCACCCTCAGGCTCCGCACCCCCAGGCTCCGCACCCCCAGGCTCCGCACCCCCAGTCTCAGCACCCCTAGCAGGACGAGAGTCGACAGCTACCTCGACAGGCTCAACCGGGTCTACCTGGGACACACCTGAGGGAGCGGCACTCTGAGGGGGGAGGGGGTCTACCACAGCAGCACCTGGTGCGAGGAAGAGAGGCGGGGGGGGGGAGCGGGGCAGT
The DNA here is from genome assembly GCA_947471745.1 of Closterium sp. Naga37s-1. NCBI lineage: Eukaryota > Viridiplantae > Streptophyta > Zygnematophyceae > Desmidiales > Closteriaceae > Closterium > Closterium sp. Naga37s-1. Next base: position 3,253,740 of record CANJKZ010000242.1, read on the forward strand.
GCGGTAGGGGAAGAGGCGGTAGTAGGGGACCGACTCGTCGAAAGTGACGTCCTGAGAGGGCAGGACACGGCGCGAGGTGGCGTGGTAAAACTGCCAACCAGACGCGTCCGGGACAAAGCCAAGGAAGACACAAGGAACAGCGCGGGAGGAGAGCTTGTCCGCGGACGTATCGCGGACAAAAGCACGAGATCCCCAGACCCGGAACACTGACGCATCGCCAACCTCTCCCGTCCAACGCAGTGTCGGCGAAGTCTCCGGAACGGAGACACGGGGCCAGAGGTTGAGCTGATGCGCAGCGTATCGGACCGCAAACGGCCACAGAAAGTGGGGGGCAGCCGCATGGATCATGGAGGTATGAGCGACCTCCATGACCGAGCCAATGCGGCGCTCAGCAACCCCATTCTGCTGTGGAGAGGCCGGAAGCGTGAACGACTGCTCAATGCCCTCCCCACGACAAAAGTCCCGCAAGAGGTCGGAGGAAAACTCCCCACCTCTGTCAGAGTGCAGACGTAGAACAGGAAAGTCCGAGTGGAACCTCTCGCTGAGCTGGAGACGGGCAGCGCGGATCCAAGGGATCAAAACATCAGGGACTTCACCCTTGGTGCGCAAGGGGAAGACCGTGGTGTAGCGCGAGTAGTCGTCAACAACTATCAAGAAGTACCTCTCGTGACCCTATCCACGGACGCGGGCTGGGCCCCACACGTCCATGTGTAGGGTCTGCAGGGGAGCAGTCGTCGGGGGAAACGAGGAGGAGTGAGGAGCGGCGCGCTGCCGCCCCTCGACACAGGGAAGACAGGGAGGAGCAGGCGAGGGTGGGAGAGGAGGGAGAACCCTGGGAAGACCAGAGACAAGGTACCGGGAGTGCATGCCACGAAGGCGCTGCACTGACGGGTGACCAAGGCGGTGGTGCCAGAGGACGGTCTCGTGCGACAGGGAGCGACACGAGCAGGGGGCCGACAGCTGACCTGACGCAGACGCAGACGCAGCTACCTGAGGGGACTCAGTGGTCAGTGTGTACAGGTCCGACCCCGGCTGCCGAGTGAAGGTAGCCAGGTGGCGACCCGTCCGAGCACACGTGCAGTGTGTCACGCGCTCGTAGGCAGGGGTGAACTGGTGGACACCCCCGTCCTGGAGAGCACGACCCGCCACCAAGTTCGTAGAGAACGAGGGGAGGTAGAGACCTGACAGTGTGCCCGACGGGACCGCAGGACAAGGGAGGACAGTGGAGGAGGTCGCAATGACCGGACCCCCAGAGGGGTCAGCGAGGGAGACTGCAACCGGCCGAGCAAGTTGCTCAAGGGCAGTGCGGTCACGAAAGAAACAGCGGGAAGCGCCTGAGTCCAGTGTGAAGGTGTGTAGTGCCTCAGTAGACGCAGTACCAGAGGGCGCAGACTCACGAGCACCTAGAGCAGCAGCCTCACCAGCACCTGGGGCAACAGACACACTGGCACCTAGAGCGGCAACCTCACCAGCACCTGGGGCAACAGACACACGAGCACCTAGTGCGGCAGCCTCACTGGTCCTAATGCCCGGGTCGGGCGGGACACGCAGGTAACAGTCACCCTCTCCACTAACAGTCAATGCATACATGGCACCAAGGATAGCATCAAAATCAAGAGCAAAGATATCAATGTTCTTTCTCATCAGATCAGCCCAGCGAGGCAGCTCAGTGGCGTCAGGAAACTGCGCGCGCCAGGCGTCGTCGAGACGAAAGAAGCAGCGCTGTGCCGTGTGGAACCTCCCACAGGTCTGGCCAGTGCGGTCACCTGTGCGGATAACGTACAAGCAGGTACCTCCACCCCCAGACCCCCCACGCTGAGAGTACCACTCACGAAGCTGCTGGGAGGACGGGGTCTCGCTGGGACGCTGCTGCTGCTGCCTCTGGCCACCGCCGAACCCCCCACGCTGCGCCGCTCCACCGCGCCCGCCACCAGCTCCACCGCCGCCACCACTACCACTACCACCCCCGCCACCCCCACCACCGCCGCCGCCACCACCCCCGCCTCCGCCACTGACCCCCCCACCACCAGCACCACTCCCACCACCGCCACCACCCCCGCCTCCTCCACCCCCTCCACTACCGCCGCCCCCTCCTCCACCTCCGCCACCCTTGCCCCCCTTGCCCTTGCCGCCCTTGCGCCTCCAACTAGGAGCAGGCGCAGCCCCGACCTCCTCAGCACAGAGGTAGTCGACAGCAGCAGCAGATGCAATGGAGGGGAGAAGGGAGGAGGGGGAACATCCCTCAAAGAAGGGAGTGCGAGGGTCGCCACGAGAGGCACCTACAGCTACAATGCTAGTCTCAGCTGCAAGGAGCTCCTTCTCGAGCAGGTCGACAGTGAGGCCAGTGGGAGAGAGGGCGAGAAAGTGGTCCCTGACAGCGCGAAGAGAGTCAGGGAGGCGAGTGACTAGGTGGTAGAGTGTGAGGTACATCGGGGGAGGGTTCTTGGCGAGGAAATCAGGAGGGAGCGCGGCACGGTAGCGGAGATCACTAGTACGGAGGTGAGTGATGAGGTCAGCTACAGTGGCGAAGGCGGACAGATCGGGGAAAAGATAGGGCAGCGAGAGACGGCCTATCGCAGCAGTAGCAGGGGAGGAGTAGCGCGCAACTACAGCATCGTACAGCTCCTTAGCGGTCTTATGCTGGCCAAAGTGCTCGCGCTCATCTAACGGCAGGTGGCTGCGAACGGCTAGGCGAGCGTGAGCATCACGGGTCTGCCACTGTGAGCGAGCTGTACTGTCAGCAGTAGCAGCAGGAGCGGGGGCTACGCCGGACGTGTGGTCAAACGGGGAAACATCGTCCTTGGCAGTGATCTGGAGGAACAGGTGCAGGTCATCGAGCCAAACGTCAAACTTAATCGGACGGCCCTCAGAGTCAAAAGTGAGAACGGTAGGACTGGCCATAGTGGCAGTAGCAGCAGTAGCAGTAGCAGTAGCAGCAGTAGCAGTAGCAGTAGCAGTAGTAGCAGTAAGAGCAGTAGCAGTAGTAGCTGTAGCAGGAACAGGAACAGCAGTTGCTGCAGGTGGGGCGGCGCGGCTCGATCAGGGCGGCGCGACTCGGGTGGCGCGGCTCGGGCAGGTAGGGCGGCGCGGCTCGGGCAGGTAGAGCGGCGCGAGGGCGGGCCTATGCACGGTGCGCGGCGGCGCCTAGGGTGCGGCTGCGCGCGGGCCGCGGCTGCGTTCGTGCGGCGGCTAAGCGCGAGCTGCAGCAGCCGACGCGCGATCGCCGCTGCGCGCGGGCTGCGACCTGCGGGCGGGCGGCGGTGGGTCGAGCGTCGGCCTAGGGGCGAGCGGGGCCTATGGGCGATGGCCTACTGGCGCGCGCGAGAAAAATCGGGCCGCCCTAGGCGGCTAACGGGCTACTCGCGCTAAAAACGCGGGGCCGCGCTCGGGCTGCTAGTGGGCTGCAAACGAGCAGCGTGAGAGGAGGGCGCGCGAGGGCGCACTAGGAGAGAGGCGCACGAGGGCGCTAAGACGGTAGGGCGCACGAGGGCACCTCTAGCGGAACGGTGGGCCCTTAGGTAAGTGGTCCTAGGTCCCTAACCTAGGCTCTTAATACCATGTCAGAATGAGAAGTGAGAAGTGATTGAACTAGGAAGATTGGCAGTACAAGTATGAAACCCTAGAAGTTGTACCCCCTAAGGCTAAACCCACTACAACCTACAGAACACAAACATATACAATGTTTGACAGTGGACTCAGTAGGGGAGGAGTAGGACCAGTAGAGGGCGGGAGGCCAAGAACCTGCTGAAGGAGCGGAACGTAGTACGGCCGTGGCCGCGCAGCTCCTCCTGAACCAGCAGAGACAGCACCAGTACCCTCAGCCCCAGGGTCTCCAGCTACAACTCCCGTAGCACCACCGGCAGCTCCAGCAGCTCCAGCACCTCCAGCTCCAACTCCCGCAGCAGCTCCAGTCCCAGCAGCTCCAGTACCTCCAGGACGAGCACCTCTAGGACCAGCGGCTCCAGCAGCTCCAGCACCAGCAGCACCTCCAGCAGCACCAGCACCAGCAGCACCTCCAGCAGCTCCAGCACCAGCAGCACCTCCAGCAGCACCAGCACCAGCAGCACCTCCAGCAGCTCCAGCACCAGCAGCACCTCCAGCAGCACCACCAGCAACTCCAGCACCAGCAGCACCTCCAGCAGTACCAGCTCCAGCAACTCCAGCTCCAGCTCCAGCAGAACCCCCAGTCCCAGCAGCTCCAGTACCGCCTGTACGAGCACCTCCAGGACCAGAGGCTCCAGCACCTCCAGCAGCACCAGGGCCTCCAGCGGGCGGCACCCCAGCGCTAGGAGCGCCGCTCCGGAGGCTGCAGCGCCGAGCGTACCACTCACGCAGCCGCTGAGGGGAGGGAGGCTCCGGCCGCGACACGGCACCCGCAGCACCACCAGCTCCAACTCCGGCAGAACCCCCAGCTCCAGCAGCCCCACGCCGGAGGCTGCAGCGCTTAGAGTACCACTCACGCAGCTGCTGTGAAGAGGGAGCGCCACCAGGCACAGCACGGTCAGTCGCAGAACCCCCAGCCTCAGCTCCCCCAGGCGCAGCACCCCCAGTCTCAGCACCCCCAGGCTCAGCACCCCCAGTCTCAGCACCCCCAGGCTCAGTACCCCCAGTCTCAGCACCCCCAGGCTCAGCACCCCCAGTCTCAGCACCCCCAGACTCAGTACCCCTCGCAGGACGAGAGTCGACAGCTACCTCGACAGGCTCGACTGGGTCTACCTGGGAAACACATGAGGGAGCAGGACCCTGGGGAGGGAGGGGGTCTACCGGAGGGACACCTGGGGTGAGGAAGAGCGGCGGGGGGGGAAGCGGGGCAGTGCGGTAGGGGAAGAGACGGTAAAAGGGGACCGACTCGTCAAAAGTGACGTCTTGAGAGGGGAAGACACGGCGCGAGGTGGGGTGGTAAAACTGCCAGCCAGGCGCGTCAGGGACAAAGCCAAGGAAGACACATGGAACAGCGCGGGCGGAGAGCTTGTCCGCGGACGTATCGCGAACAAAAGCACGAGATCCCCAGACCCGGAACACCGACGCATCGCCAACCTCTCCCGTCCAACGCAGTGTCGGCGAGGTCTCCGGAACGGAGACACGGGGCCAGAGGTTGAGCTGATGCGCAGCGTATCGAACCGCAAACGGCCACAGAAAATGGGGGGCAGCCGCATGGATCAGGGAGGTACGAGCGACCTCCATGACTAAGCCAATGCGGCGCTCAGCAACCCCATTTTGCTGAGGAGAGGCCGGAAGCGTGAACGACTGCTCAATGCCCTCCCCCTGACAGAAGGCCCTCAAGAGGTCGGAGGAAAACTCACCACCTCTGTCAGAGTGCAGACGCAGGACAGGAAAGTCCGTGTGGAAGCGCTTGTGCAGCTGGAGACGACTCTGGCGGATCCAAGGGATCAAAACATCAGGGACTTCACCTTTGGTGCGCAAGGGGAAGACCGTGGTGTAACGCGTGTAGTCGTCAACCACCAGCAGGAAGTAGCGCTCACCGCCCGGTCCACGGACGCGGGCTGGGCCCCACACGTCCAGGTGGAGAGTCTGCAGGGGAGCCTCTGTCGGGGGGAACGAGGAGGAGTGAGGAGCGGCGCGCTACCGCCCCTCGACACAGGGAAGGCAGGGAGGGGCAGGAGAGGGTGGCAGGGGAGGCAGGGTCTCGGGAAGACCAGAGACAAGGTACCGGGAGTGCATGCCACGAAGGCGCTGCACTGACGGGTGACCAAGGCGGTGGTGCCAGAGGACGGTCTGGTGCGACAGGGAGCGACACGAGCAGGGGGCCGACAGCTGACCTGACGCAGACGCAGACGCAGCTACCTGAGGGGACTCAGTGGTCAGTGTGTACAGGTCCGACCCCGGCTGCCGAGTGAAGGTAGCCAGGTGGCGACCCGTCCGAGCACACGTGCAGTGGGTCACACGCTCATGGGCCGGGGTGAACTGGTGAACACCCCCATCCTGGAGAGCAGAGCCCGCCACCAAGTTCGTAGAGAACGAGGGGAGGTAAAGACCAGACAGGGTGCTGGACGGGACCACAGGAAAAGGGAGGACAGTGGAGGAGGTCGCAAGGACCGGGCCCCCGGAGGGGTCAGCCAGGGAGACAGCAACAGGCCGAGCTAGCTGCTCAAGGACAGTGCGGTCACGAAAGAAGCAGCGGGAAGCACCCGAGTCGAGTCCAGTGTGAAGGTGTGCAGTGCCTCAGTAGACGCAGTACAGGCAGGTGCAGACGCACGAGCACCTGGAGCAGCAGACTCACTAGCACCTAGAGCAGCAGCCTCACCAGGACCTAGGGCAGCAGACGCACTAGCACCTAGAGCGGCAGCCTCACCAGTACCTAGAGCAGCAGACTGGATATCGGGGTCAGGCGGCACACACAGGTGACAGACACCCTCAGCACTAGTAGACAATGCATACATGGCAGTGAGGATAGCATCATAGTCAAGAGCAAAGATATCTACCCTCTGCCTAAGCAGCTCCAGCCAGGAGGGGAGCTCAGTGTCGTCGCCAAAATCTGTACGCCAAGCGTCGCTCAGACGGGCGAAGCAGCGGGACTCTGTGTGACTAGGTGTCCCGCAAGGCTGACCAGTCCGGACACCTGCGCGAGTGACGTACTGGCAGCGAGCAGTACTCTATGACCCTCTACTCTGAGCGTACCACTCACGAAGCTGCTGGGGCGAAAGAGCCTCGCGGGGACGACGCTGCAGCTGCACCTGGCCACTACCAGAAGCTCCCGAACTTCCCACTCCAGAGCGACTCCCACTACGGCCACCCCGACAACCCCAACTAGCGTACCACTCACGAAGCTGCTGGGGCGTGAGGGACTCACGCGGACGGCCCTGGAGCTGCATCTGGCCACGCCACGAGCAGCAGTAGCAGCAGTAGCAGCAGTAACAGCAGTAGCAGCAGGAGCAGTAGCAGTAGGAGCAGGAAAAGCAGTAGCAACAGTAGCAGCGGTAGCAGCGCGGGCAGGGCAGTGCTCACCAGTGGTGGGAAGGGCAGGCGCAAGACGGCGGCGACAGCGGGGCCGCTACAGCTGCAGGGCGGGGCCGCGACCGCGGCAGGGAGCTCCGCGGCAGCTGCTGCAGGGCGGGGCCACGACTGCGGCTAAAGGCTCCGCGGCAGTTGCTGCAGGGCGGGGCCGGGCCGCGACGGCAGCTGCTGCAGGGGGGGGGGGGGGGGGGGGGGGCAAGGGCCGCGACGGCCGCTGCTGCAGGGCGGGGCAGGGCCGCGACGGCAGCTGCTGCAGGGTGGGGCAGTCCGGGACGGCAGCTGCTGTAGGTCGGGGCAGGGCCGCAACGGCAGCTGCTGCAGGGCGAGGCAGGGCCGCGACGGCAGCTGCTGCAGGGCGGGGCAGGGGCGGCCGTCCCAAGGGCGGGCGCGGGGTAGGGCAGGGCGCCGCGGCGGGCAGGGGCGACTCCGCGCGGGTCCCGCAGGGGCGTCGCGACGAGACGGGGGGCGACGCGCGGGTCCCGCAGGGGCGTCACGATGAGGCAGGGGCGACGCCCGGGTCCCGCAGAGGCGCCGCGACGAGGCGGGGGCGACGCGCGGGTCCCGCAGGGGCGTCGCGACGAGGCAGGGGCGACGCGCGGGTCCCGCAGGGGCGTCGCGACGAGGCAGGGGCGACGCCCGGGTCCCGTAGAGGCGTCGCGACGAGCAGGGCGACGCGTCGCGGGGCCCAGGGGCCGCGCCGCGGGGTCCAGGGGCGGCTGCGCGGGTGCAGAGCAGGCCCGCGCGCGGCCTGCAGGGAGGCGCTCGAGGGCGCGGGTAGGCAGGCGCTCAAGGGCGCGAGTAGGCAGGCGCTCGAGGGCGCGAGTAGGCAGGCGCTCGAGGGCGCGGGTAGGCAGGCGCTCGAGGGCGCGGGTAGGCAGGCGGGCGGCGCACGGGGCTGCACGGGGCCGCGAGGGGCTGCGTACGGGGCTAGTGGGCAGCGCGTAACTAGCAAAAGGGCGCACGAGGGCGCAGGCCGTAAGCGCACGAGGGCGCACAGGTAGTAGGCAGTAGTAGCAGTGGTGGGCCCTAACAGTAGTCGGTCCTAGGTGACTAACCTAGGCTCGTGATACCATGTCAGAATGAGAGAGGAATGATCAACTAACAACATTGGGAGTACAAGTAGGAAAACCTAGAATGTTGTACCCCCTAAGGCTAAACCCACTATAGCCTACAGAATAGAAACATATACAATGTTTGACATCTATACGATCGTGGCATATTGGGCGTCACTTTATAAACCCGTTGCATGCTCATGAACATCACAAATCTTGCTCAAAGCTGCTCACAAACATCTGAATTGCAAAAGCTGAAGTGTATATGATTATATATTTTCCGCTCAAACAATCGCCGAATCTTGAGTTCGGAAGGAGTGTGTGTGTGGGAGGGAGGGGGGGGGGGGGGTTGGAGGGGGGGGTAGAAGGGGGCGGGGAGGGGATATCAAAATTGGAGGCGACTAACGAATGTTAAGACACCGTCAGGTGATATTGGCGAAGCTGGTCGCAAGACAAAAACAAGGTTCGTGTCCAAAATAGGAGGCTGCCCCAGTCAGGGCCGCGACGGCAGCTGCTGCAGGGTGGGGCAGTCCGGGACGGCAGCTGCTGTAGGTCGGGGCAGGGCCGCAACGGCAGCTGCTGCAGGGCGAGGCAGGGCCGCGACGGCAGCTGCTGCAGGGCGGGGCAGGGGCGGCCGTCCCAAGGGCGGGCGCGGGGTAGGGCAGGGCGCCGCGGCGGGCAGGGGCGACTCCGCGCGGGTCCCGCAGGGGCGTCGCGACGAGACGGGGGGCGACGCGCGGGTCCCGCAGGGGCGTCACGATGAGGCAGGGGCGACGCCCGGGTCCCGCAGAGGCGCCGCGACGAGGCGGGGGCGACGCGCGGGTCCCGCAGGGGCGTCGCGACGAGGCAGGGGCGACGCGCGGGTCCCGCAGGGGCGTCGCGACGAGGCAGGGGCGACGCCCGGGTCCCGTAGAGGCGTCGCGACGAGCAGGGCGACGCGTCGCGGGGCCCAGGGGCCGCGCCGCGGGGTCCAGGGGCGGCTGCGCGGGTGCAGAGCAGGCCCGCGCGCGGCCTGCAGGGAGGCGCTCGAGGGCGCGGGTAGGCAGGCGCTCAAGGGCGCGAGTAGGCAGGCGCTCGAGGGCGCGAGTAGGCAGGCGCTCGAGGGCGCGGGTAGGCAGGCGCTCGAGGGCGCGGGTAGGCAGGCGGGCGGCGCACGGGGCTGCACGGGGCCGCGAGGGGCTGCGTACGGGGCTAGTGGGCAGCGCGTAACTAGCAAAAGGGCGCACGAGGGCGCAGGCCGTAAGCGCACGAGGGCGCACAGGTAGTAGGCAGTAGTAGCAGTGGTGGGCCCTAACAGTAGTCGGTCCTAGGTGACTAACCTAGGCTCGTGATACCATGTCAGAATGAGAGAGGAATGATCAACTAACAACATTGGGAGTACAAGTAGGAAAACCTAGAATGTTGTACCCCCTAAGGCTAAACCCACTATAGCCTACAGAATAGAAACATATACAATGTTTGACATCTATACGATCGTGGCATATTGGGCGTCACTTTATAAACCCGTTGCATGCTCATGAACATCACAAATCTTGCTCAAAGCTGCTCACAAACATCTGAATTGCAAAAGCTGAAGTGTATATGATTATATATTTTCCGCTCAAACAATCGCCGAATCTTGAGTTCGGAAGGAGTGTGTGTGTGGGAGGGAGGGGGGGGGGGGGTTGGAGGGGGGGGTAGAAGGGGGCGGGGAGGGGATATCAAAATTGGAGGCGACTAACGAATGTTAAGACACCGTCAGGTGATATTGGCGAAGCTGGTCGCAAGACAAAAACAAGGTTCGTGTCCAAAATAGGAGGCTGCCCCAGTCAGACATGATTCCTCCAAAACAATCGTTGATGGTGGGGAAACCTAAATGTTGTACCATTGCGTTAATGGTGCGGACACATAAATAATCGTGAATGACCCTTGGCAAGAGAATGACATGCGGTCCTGAATTTGTGGGTTCAATTATTTATGTCAGGGGTTTTGGCTACACAACAATATGTGATGTAAGATAACCTATTTTAGGGAGCGGCTCTGGACTCCGGTCTGGTCCGATTGATGGTGGTTCGTTGGTCTGAGGCTGGTTTCATGTGTGACCGTTCACATGATCGTCCGCCTGGTATTAATGACTGAAAAGGTGATACCCCAAAACCACTGAACGCGTGCAAACAGTTGAGAGAGCTAAGGGCAAGGTTTAGGCTTAGATTAGAAAGAAGGAGAAGAAATACAGAAAAGAGACAAGGGTAGGCAAGGTGCACCACCAACAAGAGTCTACAGTAACTACACCAGGCTATGCTATAGGCGGTTATATAAAGATATATAAATATGTCCTTCGACAAATTAACCTTTTTACTGAATGTTCACGTGTTTTATTTTACCACAAATGTTATCGATTTCACTATTTATCACTATTCACATATTTTCCGTAGGGTTTTCAATCATGCAGAGTTTCGACGGATGCTAGTTTTTGGTTTGGGTTTTGATTCACAGTTTGGGCCACGCGATACGACGAGGGTGCCATTTGTTGGGTACAATAATGGTGTACCCATGGCCAGCTCTGTTGTTCCCTGATTTAACCGTTTCCCCGAAAAGGGTGGTATGTCGAAGAGAAGAAGAAAATTGTGGTTGCCTTGGAAGGAAGGTGTGTACACACCTTTCTTCTTGCCACTTCTGTAAGGGAAATGGAGCGTATTGCATCCATTTACTTTCCATTTCGTTCGGAAGGAAAATGGGAGGCTCGACACCTTTTTTTGGGCTGACCAAACTTCCTGACAAAAAAACGTAGAGGCATGAAGCTGCCTATATCCCTTTCCTCGACAGTGGTGGTGCTTATCGAACAGCCTCAATATGGAGTTAAAGCGGCCCGTGCGAGTGTTGGACGCGGTGAGATAGTACTACGTGGATCTGTTTAGGGAGTCTCCAACCGTAAGCTCCCAGGCTGGGCTGACGTAAAAAAAAAAAAAAAAAAAAAAAAAAAACCACTCAGACTTTTGTAGGGGTAAAAATTATTTCAGTCTGAAGCACATTATCCAAAATCTGACGACTCTTATTTTCCAGGATTCACAGAACATTGACTCTGATGAAGTCAGAGTCCACAACTCAACATCAGACTAGTCAGGTGTAGGATTCAATCTACCTACCTACCTACCTACATCCAACAATCAGAGTAAGTTTAGGCTAACCTAAAGCTACTCTAAAATTGTGGCTGATCCATATCTATCTCCTCAACATCCTCTCCCTCATCGTCTGAGTGAAAAGGGTTGTCGTCCGTGGCCCCATCAGTGGTGGGGTCCTCGTATGCATAGGCCTCCTCATCGTCCTCATCTGACTCCTTCTGATACCAGTCAAACCCGTGCACTACCTTCTCCCGTTCCTGGTCGTCCATCAGTGCCTTCCCCTTGCGCTTCCTCTCTGCTGCAACGAAGGCAGGTGACTTGGCAGGGCGCCTTAGCTTCTCGCGCCATTTGGCGCGTTCCTCAGCTCCGCCAGGTGCGCGTTGCCCAGCGCGCCTCTCACCCAGGACTTGATCACGTTCTAGCGTGAGAATCCACGCTCGCACTGAACTGTGGACAGCGGCATCATGGCTGTAGCTTGCCACATCCGCATGATGTTCGGCCACCGTCTGAACACCAACACACAAGCAGTGAGATACAAATTAGAGGAGTGATAAGAATGTATGGGAGTGGCACGGCTCAAAACATACAGTAGGAAACGTACCTGGTGGACTCAGCAGCACCCATGAAGTTTCTCGTCCCCTAAACCCCCCCCCCCCGTCCTCATGGTTTGCCTCCATGATAGGCGCCCATGAGGCAAGCTCCTTCTCGGTTGCTCTCAAGTCGAAGCTGGGGAGCTTGTTGTCGAAGATGGCACTACCTTGCGCCCGCGAAGCTGCCGTTGCTTTGGCCACTTTGATGCGCAGAACAGCTTCGTTGGTGCCAACTTGCAGAGATCGGAAAGGTGGAAGTTCAGCTTGTTAACACATTCCGCATAGTTGTTGCCGTACACGTGCCCGTCCAGCTTCATCTCGTATAGCACGTCCACGTGAGTTACGGGCTGTCCTTCACAGTCGACTACATGCACCTTCACTCTCTTTGACCCACTCCTCCCATACAACGTCAGGAATTCTAACGGAACGGGGCTTTCACATCCTCCCATCACGTCCTCGCACTCCAGGTAGCGCCGCCGCAAGTCCCCGATTGCCTCATCAATGTCTTTGGTTATCTCGGTCACATCGACCTGCATGTGATGACAAGGCGCACACCACATGTTAGTGATTTCATACTACAGAGCGACACCAAACAAATTGCACATTGATTACACCCTTACCTCTCGCTTCTGAAACTTCAAAGTGAGCTCGTTCACGATGCCGAGCACGTCAGCAAGAAAGAAGAGGCAGAACCGAAACTTGTACGAGGTGACAGTCTTGTACAGCTTGTGATTGCTCTCATGCAAGAGAATGATAGAGGCGCCGAGAACCCTGCAAATATGATGGACGGCCTCACCATGAGACAGCCACCTCACGGCGTGGATGCCTTGGACTTCAATGTTGGTCTTGTGAATCGTACGCTGCATGTACTGAAATCTCTGGCTCGACTTGCTCGAGCTTGACAATAATGAAGCCATGGTCCGGATGACCTTGTCAATCATGTCCAGGTTTGGACATGTAGTGGCAGCGTCACGGACCGCCAACGCTTCCCTACACACAGCCACACAACACTTGTTAAGAACCATTTATGAAAAGGTGAACCGTAATAACTAGAGCAACACGGCTACAATGCACCTGTGCGCGATACAGTGTGATGACACCAGGTGAGGGATGTGCTCTCGAAGACGAGTGACCAGCCCAGTGTCATACCCTGTCATCACCGAGGCGCCGTCGGAGCCGATAGCGCAGATGCGTTTCAGGTCCACCCCGACGGTCTGCAAATGACTCTAGATGACAGAGAGAAGGGAAGCAGCGTTACACTACTCAACAGGGAGGTGCGCGAAAAAAATCAGTAATAGGGCGGAGACAAACGGCCAGAAGGCCAGTTCAAGATCTATACAAATATATAAACAACAACACAAGCAGAGCAAGAAACAATAGGCAAGTCTACAACAAAGTAGGACATGTCTGAACAAGGCTAAGCTACGAACAGAACCTGTGGTGGACACCAGGCGGGAGAGCCTTGGTAAAGACGTCCGCAATGTTTTTCGCTAAGGCCATAAAGGCCAAGCGGGGCTGGATGCATCGCTGCACCTCTCGCAGCAAGAAGTACCGCAACTCAATATGCTTCACTCTTCTCTCCAGTCGAGGCTCTCGACGCAGGAGGATCAAGGCCTTGTTGTCAGCGAACAAGGTCAATGCAGAGCTTGGCCGCTCACCTAGGTCAGCAAGCAAGGAAGTCAGCCAGCGGAGCTCCTGAGCACCCATGGCACGGCGTAGATCTCGGCCTCCGCACTGGACGAAGTCACAGACGATGACTGAGTAGACCTCCATGACACAGCTCCAGCGACTAGCGACTGAAACAGTAGCCCTGGTTCTACATACGGTTCTTCTCGTCGTCTGCCCACAGAAAGTCACTATGCCCGGTAAGTCGCACTGGCTGGCTCGCTCCAAGTACAAACCCCATGCCTGATGTGCTCGCCAAGTACTTCGCTACCCTCTTAGCTGCCGTCCAATGAGGGGGACGGCATCTCACAAAATTTGTTGCAAAACGAGCAAGGACGCTGAGAGGATACGCGAGGTCCGGCTGAGTACAAGTCATCAAGTACATGAGGAAACCCACGAGCTCCGCGTACGGACCACTAGGCTCAACGGGCTCGTTGGGAACACGAGCAGTGAGTCTATGGTCAACAACAAGAGGAGTAGGCTGTGTGAAGGAGAACTGGAAGCCAAGCTGCTGAAGGACCTGCTAAACCATGTGTGACTGATTCAAAGTGATGGTGCGTGTTGCTCTGTCCCTGATGATCCGCAAGCCAAGATAGCTGCACATCTCACCAAGGTCGGTGCAGGTGTGTATCTTATGCAATTCAGACTTAACTGAAGCCAGAGCAACCCCGTCTGGAGTAGCAAAGGCCAAGTCGTCGATATAGACTAGGATCAAGAATGGAGTGGGCCGAGAACGTACAAAAAGTGACAGGTCGGTGGAAGAAGGGCGAAACCCGAGGGAAGCAAGGTTGGTACGGAGAGTGTTGTGCCACTCACGAGGTGCCTGGCGCAATCCGTAGTCTGGTCGTCTCAGGCTCCACCAGATCCTAGGGGGGAAAGTACCAGTGAAACCAGGATGACGGCGAAGCCATATCTCCTCGTGCAGGCTTCCCTGGAGGAAGGGAGTGGAAAAGTCTAGCGAGTGCAGTTCGTAGTCTCGCTGAGCAGCGACCTGCAGGAGTACCCAAAGGGTGGTCATATTCAGGGTGGGGGAGAATGTCTGAAAGAAGTCTACTCCCTCATGCTGACTAAAGCATCTCGCCACGTAGCGCGCCTTGAAGACAGGCGGCAAACCAGGCGACCGCTTCACCTTGAAGTGTCAGAATCGTGAAGGAACGAATGACTAAACGAGCAAGCAGGTGGGTACAAGTAGGAAACCTAAAAGTGTTGTACCCTATATGAACTACCCCACTATAGCCTACACAGACTATAGCATATAAGTTTGACACACCCCCATAGGCAAAGTGGGGTAGAACAAGAGGTCACAAGACTGGTCAAGAAAGGCAAAGCAAGCTCAGGGTGGATCACGACGTCACCACGCATTCTGAGCACAAGCAAATGGCCACAAGGCCAGCTCACATGCAGCGTTATATAAAGGAGAACAAGCAATACAGTGATCACAACCTAGCAAGTGTAAGCATGCAGGTATATGTATAGAGATCACAGTATAAGCAGAGTCAAGAAGTAAGCAAGTGAGGCACAGTAGGCACAAGGCCAAAAACAGTACAGAAAAGCTGATGATCACAAGGCTGAAGCGCCTTGGTGAAGACATCATCAGTGTTGGCCCGAGTGGCCACGTAAGCAAGACGAAGCTGACCACGCTGCTGCAACTCTCGAGCAAGGAAGTAGCGCAGAGCAATGTGCTTCGTTCTGTGCTCCAGTCTGTGCTCCTGACACAAGGCAATCATGGCCTTGTTGTCGACGTACAGCACCGGAGGAAAACGAGGCGGCTCTCCCAGGTCGGTCAGCAGGTAGGTGAGCCAGCGTAACTCCTGTGCAGCCATGGCCCCTGCGTAGATCTCAGCCTCACAACTGGAGCTGAGAACAGAAGACGAGCGGGTAGACCGCCAAGAAACAGAGCCGGAGCCAAGGCTGAAGGTGTAACCCTGTGACGACCGCTGCGTAGCCAAGTCGTCAGCCCAGCAAGCGTCTGCGTGACCAGTGAGGACAACTCGAGCCTGTCCTCCAAGCACGAGCCCCATGCCCGCGTACTACACAAGTAGCGCAACACCCTCTTAGCGGCATCCATGTGCTCCTTCCTGTGTCTGCCAGGAGCGACATAGCATGCTAGAATGCTAAGAGGGTAGGCAAGGTCAGGTCGAGTGCAGGTCATCAGGTACATGAGGCAGCCCACAAGCTCTGGATACGGGCCACACGGCTCTACGGACTCGTCCGAAGGTGGAGCTGAGAGCGAGTGACCGGTAGGCAGAGGAGTGGACTGTGGCGAGGAGTACGTGAAGCGGAAGCGCTGAAGGACCTGCTGCACCATGTGTGACTGAGTCAAGGTAATGGTGCACTGTGCTCTGTCCCGGGTGATCCGCAAGCCAAGATAGCTTGTCAACTCACCCAGGTCTGTGCATGTGTGTCTCTTCTGCAGCTCCGACTTCACGTGGGCGAGTCCCTCAGTGTCAGCAGTAGCAAAGACCAAGTCGTCCATGTACACGAGAACGTAGAACGGCGGAAGAGTGGTGTCGGTGCGTAGAAACAGCGACGGGTCAGCAGTAGAAGGAGCAAACCCAAGAGCAGCAAGAGTCGTCCTCAGTGTGTCGTGCCACTCACGGGGTGCCTGGCGGAGACCGTAGACTGGCCGCCGGAGGCTCCACTGGGTACCAGCAGGAAACGACCCAGTGAAGCCAGGTGGGCGGCGCAGCCAGATCTCCTCGTGCAGGCTGCCCTGTAGGAAAGCAGTGCTCAAGTCAAGAGAGTGAAGCTTGTAGTCACGCTGAGCGGCGACGTGCAGCAGAACCCAAAGAGTGGTCATCTTCAGGGTGGGGGAGAAGGTCTGGAAGAAGTCAACTCCCTCTCGCTGACTGAAGCCTCGTGCAACGTAACGCGCCTTGAAGACAGGCGGAGAACCCAGCGGCCGCTTCACCCTGAAAATCCACATGCCACTGACGATGTTCGCCCCAGGCGGGGGAACCTCGTCGACGCAGGTGCCTGTGGACTTCCAGGAAGCCATCTCTGTGTCCATGGCTGTCTGCCAGTGAGTGGAGTAGGGACCCTCTATCGCCTCTGCGTAAGAGCGCGGGGTCGGGATGTCTGGTGCATCCGGGTCTCCCTCAGGGGCAAGCAGCATGGACACGAGATGAGGTAAAGCAGCGGCAAAGCAGTCAAACTCCTCCTGTCTGTCCTCAAGGACGTCCGTGCCAAGAGCACACTCACCCCCGACGGACGGAGGACAGACAGACTCAGACTCAGACTCAGCAACAAGACTAACGGCGTAGTCTAGGCGACAGGCGGCAGCAAAGTCAACAAGCTCAGCAACGAGAGCAGACGCAGCAGTGGACTCAAACGAAGGGTCAGTGACAACAGTGGCCAGGAAGCGCGTGACAGTAGGTCTAGCAGCACGAAGAGAGTCAGACTCCGGGTCCGGACCGTCAGGAAGAGAGGACGCAGGAGGAGACGGCAGAGGGACACGCTGTGGAGCAGTGGACGGACGAAGTGTCATATAGTGAGTGCCGGGGACAGGAGGAGGACGCTGACGCGGAACACGACGACCAGTGCGGACAGCGCGAACAGGCGACTCAGGACGAGACTCAGGCGACTCAGGACGAGACTCAGGCGACGCAAGACGAGACTCAGGCTCACGACGCTCCGTAAGACCTCTAGTCGGCCCAGAGTAAGGAGAAGGACCAGGCAGTGGAGAGGCTGGCTGTAACTGCGACTGCGACTGGACAGGCGGAGGACTCAGTAAGGGAGGAGTAGGACCAGTAGAAGGCGGGAGGCCAAGAACCTGCTGAAGGAGCGGAACGTAGTACGGCTGCGGCCGCGCAGCGCCTCCAGAAACAGCAGAGACAGCACCAGTACCCTCAGCTCCAGGGTCTCCAGCTACAACTCCCGCAGCACCACCAGCTCCAGCACCTCCAGCAGCTCCAGCTCCAGCAGCACCTCTAGCAGCAACAGCTCCAGCACCTCCAGCTCCAACTCCTGCAGCACCACCAGCCCCAGCAGCTCCAGTACCTCCAGTACGAGCACCTCCGGGACCAGCGGCTCCAGCACCTCCAGCAGCTCCAACACCAGCAGGACCTCCAGCAGCGCCAGTACCTCCAGCACGAGCACCTCCAGGACCAGCGGCTCCAGCAGCTCCAGCACCAGCAGCACCTCCAGCAGCTCCAGCTCCAGAAGTACCTCCAGCAGCAGGCCCCCCAGCTCCAGCAGCACGGCCACAGCGCCGGGCGTACCACTCACGCAGCCGCTGTGGAGTGAGGGGCTCCCGCCGTGACGGGACACCCGGAGGACCTCCAGACTCAGCACGCTCAGGCTCAGCACCCCCAGACTCAGCACCCCTAGGCTCAGCACCCCCAGGCTCCGCACGCTCAGGCTCAGCACCCCCAGGCTCCGCACCCTCAGACTCAGCAACCCCAGGCTCAGCACCCCCAGGCCCCGCACCCGCAGGCTCAGCACCCCTAGCAGCACCAGAGTCGACAGCTACCTCGACAGGCTCGACAGGGTCTACCTGGGACACACCTGAGGGGGCAGGACCCTGAGGGGGGAGGGGGTCTACCGGAGGAGTACCTGGTGCTAGGAAGAGCGGCGGGGGGGGGGAGAGGGGCAGTGCGGCAGTGAAAGAGACGGTAGTAAGATACCGACTCGTCAAACGTGACGTCCTGAGAGGACAGAACACGACGCGAGGTGGGGTGGTAAAACTGCCACTCTGGTGCGTCAGGGGGGAAGCCAAGGAAGACGCAGGGAACAGCACAGGAGGACAGCTTGTCCGCGGAAGAATCGCGGACAAAAGCTCGAGATCCCCAGACATGGAACACAGACGCATCGCCAACCTTCCCCGTCCACCGCAGAGTAGGTGTGGTCTCCGGCAAGGAGACACGAGGTTGAAGGTCGATCTGATGCGCAGCGTACTGAACCGCGAACGGCCACAGAAAATGGGGAGCAGTCGCATGGATCATGGACGTACGAGCGATGTCCATGACCATGCCAATGCGGCGCTCAACAATCCCATTTTGCTGTGGGGAGGCCGGAAGCGTGAACGTCTGGCAGATGCCCTCCGCACGACAGAAAGCCCTCAGAAGGTCGGAGGAAAACTCACCACCCCTGTCTGAGTGCAAACGCAGAACAGGAAGGTCCGAGCCGAAACTCTCGCTGAGCTGGCGACGGGCACCGCGGATCCAGTCGATCAACACCTCAGTGACCTCACCCTTGCGGGGCAAGGGGAAGACTATGGTGTAACGCGAGTAGTCGTCAACGACCAGCAGGAAGTAACGCTCGTGACCCTGTCCACGGACGCGGGCTGGGCCCCACACGTCCATGTGGAGAGTCTGCAGGGGAAGCCTCTGTCGGAGGGAACTCGGAGGAGTGAGGAGCGGCGCGCTGCCGGCCCTCGACACAAGGAACACAGGTAGGGGCAGGCCCCAGAGGAAGGGGAGGGAGGGACCGGGGGAGACCAGAGACAAGGGTACGGGAGGCCATACCTCGAAGACGAGGCAGGGAGGGGTGACCAAGGCAGTGGTGCCAAAGGAGAGTCTCGTGTGACAGAGGACGACACGAGCAGGGGGCAGACTTCGGACTAGACCTGGACGCAGCAGCAAACACCTGACCAGACGCTGCAACCTGACCAGACGCAGTAACTGGAGGAGACGCAGTAGTTAGTGTGTACAGGCTCGACCCAGGCCGACGGGTGAACGTGGCAGGTGGCGGCCCGTCCGAGAGCAAGTGCAATGGGTCACACGCTGACCTCCAGGGGTGAACTGGTCAACCCACACGTCCTGGAGGTCAGCTCCACTCACCAAGTTCGTAGAGAATGAGGGGAGGTGGAGTCCCGACAGCAAGCCCGACGGGGCCGCAGGACACGGTAGAACCGTGGACGAGTGCGCAAGGACTGGGCCCCCAGAGGGGTCAGCCAGGGAGACTGCGACCGGCCGACTGAGCGGCGTGAGTGTGGTGCTGTCGCGAAAGAAGGAGCGCGAAGCACCTGAGTCAAGTGTGAAAGTGTGCAAGGTCTCAGTAGGTGCAGTACCAGAGAGAGCAGACTCACCAGCACCTGGAGCAGCAGACTCACTAGCACCTGGAGCAGCAGACTCACCAGCACCTAGAGCAGCAGCCTCAATGCCCGGGTCGGGCGGAACACACAGGTAACAGTCACCCTCAGCACTATCAGTCACAGCATACATGGCCGCAAGGATAGCATCAAAATCAAGATCAATAATAGCAACATTCTGCCTAAGCAGATCACCCCAGCGAGGGAGCTCAGCGCCGTCAGGAAACTGGGCGCGCCAGGCGTCAGTCAGGTGACCGAAGCAGCGCTGCGAAGTGTGGGGCAGTCCGCACGTCTCCCCACGGCGCCCGCCGGTGCGAAGAACGTAAGTACAGGGACCAGCACCCCCAGACCTCCCACGCCCAGCGTACCACTCACGAAGCTGCTGGGGCGACGGGGTCTCACGGGAACGCGGCTGCTGCTGGCGCTGGCTACCGCCAAAGCCTCCACGCTGCGCGGCTCCACCTCGACCAGCACCACCGCCGCCGCCACCTCCACCGCCGCTGCCGCTGCCTCCACCGCCGCTGCCGCTGCCTCCACCACCCCCACCGCCGCCACCAACGCCCCCACTCCCGCCACCACCCCCACCTCCACCGCCACCCCCTCCACCTCCTCCACCGCCTCCACCGCCGCCCCCACCGTCCCCTCCACCACCCTTGCCCCCCTTGCCCTTGCTGTTGCGGCGCCTTCCACTGGGAGCAGACGCAGCCCCGACCTCCTCAGTGCCAACGAGGTCGACAGCAGTAGCAGAGGCAACAGAGGGGAGAAGGGGGACAGGGGAACACCCCTCAAAGAAAGGGGCGCGAGGGTCGCCGTGAGAAGCACCTACAGTAACGATACTCTTCTTAGCTGCAGTGAGGCGCTCCTCTAGCAGGTCGATGGTGAGCTCGGTGGGGCAAAGGGAGAGAAAGTGGTCCCTGACTGAAGAAAGGGAGTCAGGGAGACGGGTGACTAGGTAGTAGAGGGTGATGTACATGGGGGGGGGGTTCTTGGCGCAGAACTCAGCGGGAAGCGCAGCGCGGTAGCGGGCGTCACTAGTGCGGAGGTGAGTAATGAGGTCAGCGACTGTGGCAAAGGCGGCAAGGTCAGGGAACAGGTACGGCAGCATGAGGCGGCTGAGGGCAGCAGTGGCAGGGGAGGAGTAGCGCGCTACGATAGCGTCATACAAAGACTTAGCAGTCTTGTACTGGCCAAAGTGCGCGCGCTCAGCAGACGGCAGGTGACTACGAACAGCAAGGCGAGCAACAGCGTCACGAGTGGTCCACTGCGAGCGAACCGTACTGTCAGCAGTGGCAGCAGGTGCAGGAGAGACACCGGACGTGTGATCGAGAAGGGATACTCCGTCCCTAGAGTCACACTAAAGAAAGAGCTGCATGTCGTCAACCCACACGTCAAAGTCAACCGCATGCCCCTCAGCATCAAAGGTAAGAACATTAGGGCTAGCCATAGCGGCAGTAGCAGCAGTGGCAGCAGAAACAGCAGTAGCAGCAGGAGCAGCGCGGGCAGGGCAGTGCGGCTCAGTAGGGCGGCGCGGCTCGGCAGGGCGGCGCGGCTCGGTAGGGCGGCGCGGCTCGGCTGGGTGGCGCGGCTCGGCTGGGCGGCGCGGCTCGGCAGGGCGGCGCGGCTCGGCTGGGCGGCGCGGGTGCTTACCAGGGGCGGGTGCAGGGCAGGGCCGCAGCTGGCGGTTAGGTCAGGGCCGCGACTGGGGCGGCAGCAGGGCAGGGCCGCGACTTGGCGGCGGTAGAGCAGGGCCGCGACTGGGGCGGCTGAAGGGCAGGGCCGCGACGAGTCGGCGGCAGAGCAGGGCCGCGACAGGGCGGCAGCAGGGCAGGGCCGCGGCTGGGCGGCGGTAGAGCAGGGCCGCGACGAGCAGCGGCAGGGCAGAGGCCGCGGCGGGCGGCAAGGTCGGGGCCGCGACAAGGGGCGGCAGGGTAGGGCCGCGACGGGCGGCTAGGGTAGGCCGCGACGGGCGGCAAGGCAGGGCCGCGGGTGGCGGCAAGGCAGGGCCGCGACTAGGCGGCGAGGTCGGGGCCGCGACGAGGCGGCGACAGGGCAAGGCTGCGACGGGCGGCTAGGTCGGGGCCGCGACGGGCCGTTAGGGCAGGGCCGCGACGGGCCGAGAAGGCAGGGCCGCGACGGGCGGCACTAGGGCAGGGCGCGCGACGGCGCAGGTGAGGCAGGCGCGAGGCGCGCTTCGGGCAGGGCAGGAAAAAAAAAAATTAATCGTGGTGGGCCCTAAAAAAAACGTTCCCACGAGGGAACCTGCTCAGAATTCCATGTCAGAATCGTGAAGGAACGAATGACTGAACTAGCAAGCAGGTGGGTACAAGTAGGAAACCTAAAAGTGTTGTACCCTATATGAACTACCCCACTACAGCCTACACAGACTATAGCATATAAGTTTGACATGAAGATCAACGTGCCATCAATTACGTTCGCCCGGGGAGGGGAAACTGCATCCACGTAAGTGCATGTGGACCTCCAAGATGCCATCCCTGCGTCGATAGCTGTTGTCTATTGAGAGGCCCACTTACCCGAAACCGCTTCAGCGTAAGTGCGAAGAGTCGGGATATCAACAGCGTCGGGGTCTCCCTCAAGGGCTAGCAGCATGGCACAGAGGTGGGGAGCAGCGGCCGCAAGGAACTATAGCTCCAATTATCTGTCCTCTAGGACGTCACGGCCAAGGGCAAGAACTCCCCCAGCGGACAGAGGACGGGAAGCAGGAGCAGGCACCAACTGGGTGGCGTAGTCAAGGCGGCGGGTGGATGCAAATTCAGTGACAGCGGTGACAAGAGACAAAACGGATGACAGAGACGCGGTAGGGCCAGTCACAAGAGAGGAAAGGACACGAGATACAACATGGCGAGTAGTGCGGAAGAAGTCAAGCAAAGGTGGAGGAGGGGTGTAGAGAGACGACGCATGAGGTAAAGGAAGAAGAGAAGGCGGCGGAACACGACAAGGGAGGGTACGAAGGAACAGGGAGTGGAGGTCAGGAACATGAGACGAGGAACGAGCCCCCGGAGAACGACGGAGGTAGGTCGAGGCAAAAGACGGAGAAGGAGGAAATGGACGAGACAGCAGTGACCGAGCAGGATAACGAGCAGGAGACGCGTCAGGGGGAGAAAACTGAGGACCATAAACAGGTGGAGACGGCGAGTGGTCTGAAGAAGGGGAAGGAAAACCAACAGTCCGAAGACCACTCACAGGTGGCGACGACCGCTGCTGCAGTGGCTGTTGTTGTTGTTGTTGTTGTTGTTGTTGTTGTTGTTGTTGTTGTTGTTGTTGTTGTTGTTGTTGTTGTTGTTGTTGTTGTTGTTGTTGTTGTTGCTGCTGCTGCTGCTGCTACTGCTTCTGCGTCTGCGGCTGCAGCTGCTACTGCTGGTGCAGCTTCTGCTGCTGCTGCCGCTGCTGCTGTAAAAGCTGTAACCTCACCGAACGCCGCTGGGCCACTGGGGTAGGCTCTCCAGAGGTAGTGCCTCCAACACCAGCAGCTCCAGCTCCTGCAACCCCAGCTCCAACACCTCCAGCTCCATCACCCCCAGTGTCAGCACCCCCTGAACCAGCACCACCAGTGTCAGCACCCCCAGAACCAGTACCACCAGCGTCAGCACCCCCAGAACCAGCACCACCAGCCTTAGTATCCTCAGAACCAGCGCAACCAGCGTCAACACCCCAGGGTCCCTGCAACATGCGGCGAATGCGAGGACAACGTAGGGGACTGTGGTGAGGGAGACGACACCGGAGGTGCAGCTGCGGGAGGAGGGGTTGCATGAGACACACCAGACGGGGCAGGACCAGGGTGGGTTGGGAGTACCGGAGGAGCAGGACCAGGAGGAGCGGTGGGAACGAGAAAGAAGGGAGGAGAGGGAACCGGGAGACCTCGGTGGGGTTAGCGGACATAAAAGGACACCAACTCTTCAGAATTGACTTCCCGGGAGTCGAAGAACCGGTGGGTGGAAGGGTGATAGAATTGAAAGTCATGGGCGTCAGCCGGGAAACCAAGGAATACACTGGGGAGGGAGCAGGCCGAGAGCTTGTCCGCGCGAGGATCGCGAACATGCGCAAGGCAGCCCCACACACGAAACGCATACGCGACACCCAGGGACCCGGCCCAGAGACGAGTTGCTGATGCGCAGCATATCGAACCGCATAGGGCCACAAAAAACGGGGCCCACTGGCATGGACCATGGAGGTACGGGCGATCTCCATGACCAAGCCTATGCGGCACTCTGCAACCCCACTCTACTGAGGCAAGTCCGGAAGCATGAAGGACTGTGTGATGCCCTGCTGCGGCAAGTATGTTGGAGCGAAACTCACCCTCACAGTCGGAGTAGATAGCGCACAGGCAGGCCGCGCTGGACACGAGTGGCCAATATCCACGGGATCAGAGCGTTAGGCACGTCGGCCTTCCAGTGCAAAGGAAACACAGTGGTGTAGCGGGAGTAGCCGTCCACAACCACAAGGAAGTAGCTCTTCCGACCCAGCCCAAAGACCGGGGCAGGGCCCCAGACGTCCATGTGTAAAGTTTGAAGAGGCGCCGTGGCTGGCGCGCGGGAGGAGGAGTGAGGGGTGGCGCGCTGCCGACCTTGGACCCAAGGAGTGCACAATAGAGCAGGCAAAGGAGGGAGTGGAGGAGAAGACAACGGGAGACCTGAGACAAGACGCTGCCTAGCCATATGAAGGAGACGAGGGAGGAAAGGGTGACTTAGGCGGTGGTGCCACAGGATGGACGGGTGGGTTCAATTATTTATGTCAGGGGTTTTGGCTACACAACAATATGTGATGTAAGATAACCTATTTTAGGGAGCGGCTCTGGACTCCGGTCTGGTCCGATTGATGGTGGTTCGTTGGTCTGAGGCTGGTTTCATGTGTGACCGTTCACATGATCGTCCGCCTGGTATTAGTGACTGAAAAGGTGATACCCCAAAACCACTGAACGCGTGCAAACAGTTGAGAGAGCTAAGGGCAAGGTTTAGGCTTAGATTAGAAAGAAGGAGAAGAAATACAGAAAAGAGACAAGGGTAGGCAAGGTGCACCACCAACAAGAGTCTACAGTAACTACACTAGGCTATGCTATAGGCGGTTATATAAAGATATATAAATATGTCCTTCGACAAATTAACCTTTTTACTGAATGTTCACGTGCTTTATTTTACCACAAATGTTATCGATTTCACTATTTATCAATATTCACATATTTTCCGTAGGGTTTTCAATCATGCAGAGTTTCGACGGATGCTAGTTTTCGGTTTGGGTTTTGATTCACAGTTTGGGCCACGCGATACGACGAGGGTGCCATTTGTTGGGTACAATAATGGTGTACCCATGGCCAGCTCTGTTGTTCCCTGATTTAACCGTTTCCTCGAAAAGGGTGGTATGTCGAAGAGAAGAAGAAAATTGTGGTTGCCTTGGAAGGAAGGTGTGTACACACCTTTCTTCTTGCCACTTCTGTAAGGGAAATGGAGCGTATTGCAGCCATTCACTTTCCATTTGGTTCGGAAGGAAAATGGGAGGCTCGACACCTTTTTTTGGGCTGACCAAACTTCCTGACAAAAAAACGTAGAGGCATGAAGCTGCCTATATCCCTTTCCTCGACAGTGGTGGTGCTTATCGAACAGCCTCAATATGGAGTTAAAGCGGCCCGTGCGAGTGTTGGACGCGGTGAGATAGTACTACGTGGATCTGTTTAGGGAGTCTCCAACCGTAAGCTCCCAGGCTGGGCTGACGTAAAAAAAAAAAAAAAAAAAAAAAAAACCACTCAGACTTTTGTAGGGGTAAAAATTATTTCAGTCTGAAGCACATTATCCAAAATCTGACGACTCTTATTTTCCAGGATTCACAGAACATTGACTCTGATGAAGTCAGAGTCCACAACTCAACATCAGACTAGTCAGGTGTAGGATTCAATCTAGCTACCTACCTACCTACATCCTACAATCAGAGTAGGTTTAGGCTAACCTAAAGCTACTCTAAAATTGTGGCTGAACCATATCTATCTCCTCAACATCCTCTCCCTCATCGTCTGAGTGAAAAGGGTTGTCGTCCGTGGCCCCATCAGTGGTGGGGTCCTCGTATGCATAGGCCTCCTCATCGTCCTCATCTGACTCCTTCTGATACCAGTCAAACCCGTGCACTACCTTCTCCCGTTCCTGGTCGTCCATCAGCGCCTTCCCCTTGCGCTTCCTCTCTGCTGCAGCGAAGGCAGGTGACTTGGCAGGGCGCCTTGGCTTCTCGCGCCATTTGGCGAGGGTCTCAGCTCCGCCAGGTGCGCGTTGCCCAGCGCGCCTCTCACCCAGGACTTGATCACGTTCTAGCGTGAGAATCCACGCTCGCATTGAACTGTGGACAGCGGCATCATGGCTGTAGCTTGCCACATCCGCATGATGTTCGGCCACCGTCTGAACACCAACACACAAGCAGTGAGATACAAATTAGAGGAGTGATAAGAATGTATGGGAGTGGCACGGCTCAAAACATACAGTAGGAAACGTACCTGGTGGACTCAGCAGCACCCATGAAGTTTCTCATCCCCTAAACCCCCCCCCCCCCCCGTCCTCATGGTTCGCCTCCATGGTAGGCGCCCATGAGGCAAGCTCCTTCTCGGTTGCTCTCAAGTCGAAGCTGGGGAGCTTGTTGTCGAAGATGGCACTACCTTGCGCCCGCGAAGCTGCAGTTGCTTTGGCCACTTTGATGCGCAGAACAGCTTCGTTGGTGCCAACTTGCGGAGATCGGAAAGGTGGAAGTTCAGCTTGTTAACACATTCCGCATAGTTGTTGCCGTACACGTGCCCGTCCAGCTTCATCTCGTATAGCACGTCCACGTGAGTTACGGGCTGTCCTTCACAGTCGACTACATGCACCTTCACTCTCTTTGACCCACCCCTCCCATACAACGTCAGGAATTCTAACAGAACGGGGCTTTCACATCCTCCCATCACGTCCTCGCACTCCAGGTAGCGCCGCCGCAGGTCCCCGATTGCCTCATCAATGTCTTTGGTTATCTCGGTCACGTCGACCTGCATGTGATGACAAGGCGCACACCACATGTTAGTGATTTCATACTACAGAGCGACACCGAACAAATTGCACATTGATTATACCCTTACCTCTCGCTTCTGAAACTTCAAAGTGAGCTCGTTCACGATGCCGAGCACGTCAGCAAGAAAGAAGAGGCAGAACCGAAACTTGTACGAGGTGACAGTCTTGTACAGCTTGTGATTGCTCTCATGCAAGAGAATGATAGAGGCGCCAAGAACCCTGCAAATATGATGGACGGCCTCACCATGAGACAGCCACCTCACGGCGTGGATGCCTTGGACTTCAAGGTTGGTCTTGTGAATCGTACGCTGCAGGTACTAAAATCTCTGGCTCGACTTGCTCGAGCTTGACAATAATGAAGCCATGGCCCGGATGACCTTGTCAATCATGTCCAGGTTTGGACATGTAGTGGCAGCGTCACGGACCGCCAACGCTTCCCAACACACAGCCACACAACACTTGTTAAGAACCATTTATGAAAAGGTGAATCGTAATAACTAGAGCAACACGGCTACAATGCACCTGTGCGCGATACAGTGTGATGACACCAGGTGAGGGATGTGCTCTCGAAGACGAGTGACCAGCCCAGTGTCATACCCTGTCATCACCGAGGCGCCGTCGGAGCCGATAGCGCAGATGCGTTTCAGGTCCACCCCGACGGTCTGCAAATGACTCTAGATGACAGAGAGAAGGGAAGCAGCGTTACACTACTCAACAGGGAGGTGCGCGAAAAAACTCAGTATTAGGGCGGAGACAAACGGCCAGAAGGCCAATTCAAGATCCATATAAATATATAAACAACAACACAAGCAGAGCAAGAAACAATAGGCAAGTCTACAACAAAGTAGGACATGTCTGAACAAGGCTAAGCTACGAACAGAACCTGTGGTGGACACCAGGCGGGAGAGCCTTGGTAAAGACGTCCGCAATGATTTTCGCTAAGGCCACAAAGGCCAAGCGGGGCTGGATGCATCGCTGCACCTCTCGCAGCAAGAAGTACCGCAACTCAATATGCTTCACTCTTCTCTCCAGTCGAGGCTCTCGACGCAGGAGGATCAAGGCCTTGTTGTCAGCGAACAAGGTCAGTGCAGAGCTTGGCCGCTCACCTAGGTCAGCAAGCAAGGAAGTCAGCCAGCGGAGCTCCTGAGCACCCATGGCACGGCGTAGATCTCGGCCTCCGCACTGGACGAAGTCACAGACGATGACCGAGTAGACCTCCATGACACAGCTCGAGCGACTGAAACAGTAGCCCTGGTTCTACATACGGGTCTTCTCGTCGTCTGCCCACAGAAAGTCACTATGCCCGGTAAGTCGCACTGGCTGGCTCGCTCCAAGTACAAACCCCATGCCTGATGTGCTCGCCAAGTACTTCGCTACCCTCTTAGCTGCCGTCCAATGAGGGGGACGGCATCTCACAAAATTTGTTGCAAAACGAGCAAGGACGCTGAGAGGATATGCGAGGTCCGGCTGAGTACAAGTCATCAAGTACATGAGGAAACCCACGAGCTCCGCGTACGGACCACTAGGCTCAACCGGCTCGTTGGGAACAGGAGCAGTGCGTCTGTGGTCAACAACAAGAGGAGTAGGCTGTGTGAAGGAGAACTGGAAGCCAAGCTGCTGAAGGACCTGCTAAACCATGTGTGACTGATTCAAAGTGATGGTGCGTGTTGCTCTGTCCCTGATGATCCGCAAGCCAAGATAGCTGCACATCTCACCAAGGTCGGTGCAGGTGTGTATCTTATGCAATTCAGACTTCACTGAAGCCAGAGCAACCCCGTCTGGAGTAGCAAAGGCCAAGTCGTCGACATAGACTAGGATCAAGAATGGAGTGGGCCGAGAACGAACAAAAAGTGACAGGTCGGTGGAAGAAGGGCGAAACCCGAGGGAAGCAAGGTTGGTACGGAGAGTGTTGTGCCACTCACGAGGTGCCTGGTGCAATCCGTAGTCTGGTCGTCTCAGGCTCCACTAGATCCCAGGGGGGAAAGTACCAGTGAAACTAGGATGACGGCGAAGCCATATCTCCTCGTGCAGGCTTCCCTGGAGGAAGGGAGTGGAAAAGTCTAGCGAGTGCAGTTCGTAGTCTCGCTGTGCAGCGACCTGCAGGAGTACCCAAAGGGTGGTCATATTAGGGTGGGGGAGAATGTCTGAAAGAAGTCTACTCCCTCATGCTGACTAAAGCATCTCGCCACGTAGCGCGCCTTGAAGACAGGCGGCAAACCAGGCGACCGCTTCACCTTGAAGATCCACGTGCCATCAATTACGTTCGCCCGGGGAGGGGAAACTGCGTCCACGTAAGTGCATGTGGACCTCCAAGACGCCATCTCTGCGTCCATGGCTGTTGTCTATTGAGAGGCCCACTTACCCGAAACCGCTTCAGCGTAAGTGCGAAGAGTCGGGATATCAACAGCGTCGGGGTCTCCCTCAAGGGCTAGCAGCATGGCACAGAGGTGGGGAGCAGCGGCCGCAAGGAACTATAGCTCTAATTATCTGTCCTCTAGGACGTCACGGCCAAGGGCAAGAACTCCCCCGGCGGAGAGAGGACGGGAAGCAGGAGCAGGCACCAACTGGGTGGCGTAGTCAAGGCGGCGGGTGGATGCAAATCCAGTGACAGCGGTGACAAGAGACAAAACGGATGACAGAGACGCGGTAGGGCCAGTCACAAGAGAGGAAAGGACATGAGATACAACATGGCGAGTAGTGCGGAAGAAGTCAAGCAAAGGTGGAGGAGGGGTGTGGAGAGACGACGCATGAGGTAAAGGAAGAAGAGAAGGCGGCGGAACACGACAAGGGAGGGTACGAAGGAATAGGGAGAACATGAGACGAGGAACGAGCCCCCGGAGAACGACGGAGGTAGGTCGAGGCAAAAGACGGAGAAGGAGGAAATGGACGAGACAACAGTGACCGAGCAGGATAACGAGCAGGAGACGCATCAGGGGGAGAAAACTGAGGACCATAAACAGGTGGAGACGGCGAGTGGTCTGAAGAAGGGGAAGGAAAACCAACAGTCCGAAGACCACTCACAGGTGGCGACGACCGCTGCTGCAGTGGCTGTTGTTGTTGTTGTTGTTGTTGTTGTTGTTGTTGTTGTTGTTGTTGTTGTTGTTGTTGTTGTTGTTGTTGTTGTTGTTGTTGTTGTTGTTGTTGCTGCTGCTGCTGCTACTGCTTCTGCGTCTGCGGCTGCAGCTGCTACTGCTGGTGCAGCTTCTGCTGCTGCTGCCGCTGCTGCTGTAAAAGCTGTAACCTCACCGAACGCCGCTGGGCCACTGGGGTAGGCTCTCCAGAGGTAGTGCCTCCAACACCAGCAGCTCCAGCTCCTGCAACCCCAGCTCCAACACCTCCAGCTCCATCACCCCCAGTGTCAGCACCCCCTGAACCAGCACCACCAGTGTCAGCACCCCCAGAACCAGTACCACCAGCGTCAGCACCCCCAGAACCAGCACCACCAGCCTTAGTATCCTCAGAACCAGCGCAACCAGCGTCAACACCCCAGGGTCCCTGCAACATGCGGCGAATGCGAGGACAACGTAGGGGACTGTGGTGAGGGAGACGACACCGGAGGTGCAGCTGCGGGAGGAGGGGTTGCATGAGACACACCAGACGGGGCAGGACCAGGGTGGGTTGGGAGTACCGGAGGAGCAGGACCAGGAGGAGCGGTGGGAACGAGAAAGAAGGGAGGAGAGGGAACCGGGAGACCTCGGTGGGGTTAGCGGACATAAAAGGACACCAACTCTTCAGAATTGACTTCCCGGGAGTCGAAGAACCGGTGGGTGGAAGGGTGATAGAATTGAAAGTCATGGGCGTCAGCCGGGAAACCAAGGAATACACTGGGGAGGGAGCAGGCCGAGAGCTTGTCCGCGCGAGGATCGCGAACATGCGCAAGGCAGCCCCACACACGAAACGCATACGCGACACCCAGGGACCCGGCCCAGAGACGAGTTGCTGATGCGCAGCATAGCGAACCGCATAGGGCCACAAAAAGCGGGGCCCACTGGCATGGACCATGGAGGTACGGGCGATCTCCATGACCAAGCCTATGCGGCACTCTGCAACCCCACTCTACTGAGGCAAGTCCGGAAGCATGAAGGACTGTGTGATGCCCTGCTGCGGCAAGTATGTTGGAGCGAAACTCACCCTCACGGTCGGAGTAGATAGCGCACAGGCAGGCCGCGCTGGACACGAGTGGCCAATATCCACGGGATCAGAGCGTTAGGCATGTCGGCCTTCCAGTGCAAAGGAAACACAGTGGTGTAGCGGGAGTAGCCGTCCACAACCACAAGGAAGTAGCTCTTCCGACCCGGCCCAAAGACCGGGGCAGGGCCCCAGACGTCCATGTGTAAAGTTTGAAGAGGCGCCGTGGCTGGCGCGAGGGAGGAGGAGTGAGGGGTGGCACGCTGCCGACCTTGGACCCAAGGAGTGCACAATAGAGCAGGCAAAGGAGGGAGCGGAGGAGAAGACAACGGGAGACC
Organism: Closterium sp. Naga37s-1; assembly: GCA_947471745.1. Taxonomy (NCBI): domain Eukaryota; kingdom Viridiplantae; phylum Streptophyta; class Zygnematophyceae; order Desmidiales; family Closteriaceae; genus Closterium; species Closterium sp. Naga37s-1. The sequence goes on from CANJKZ010000242.1 coordinate 3,284,654, forward strand.
TGAGACAAGACGTTGCCTAGCCATACGAAGGAGACGAGGGAGGAAAGGGTGACTTAGGCGGTGGTGCCACAGGATGGACGGGTGGGTGAGGGACCAACATGTACACAACGCATCAACCTGACCAGACGCAGACACCTGGGGGGACGCAGTGTGCAGTGTGAAGAGACCTGACGAGGGCTCCCGGGCAAACGTGGCTAGACATGCACAAACCTCTCGCATGCTAGGAAAGTGGTCGTGACCCCACGGTCCTGCAGGTGTCCAACACCAATCAAGTTCCTGGAGAACGAGGGGATGTGGAGGCCTATGAGTGTACCAGAGGGTACACCCAAACACGGGAGCATGGTAGTACTGCGAGCGTCAGCTGGACTTGACATGGGGTTAGCCAAAGTAAATGTGACTGGTGAGGGAAGTGGCGTGACAGTGGTGTGGTTCGGAAGAAACACTCGGACATGCCGGAGTCAAGCATGAAGAAAAGTGACGCGCCAGCAGCGGGCACACCTGGACTAGTAGCAACACAAGCACCTACACTAGAAGCACAAGCACCTACGCTAGAGGCAGACAAAGATACTAGTCTAGGTACACGCGAGCAAAAAGATCCGGCAACACCATAGTCAGCAACATACATGGCAGAATAAACATCATAATGTTTATCTCAAACACCCTATAACCGCGACTGAGCAAGGCCGGCCAGTGGGGAGGAGCCACCTCAGGCGGTGACGCTGACAAAAGAGGTCGTCGAGGCGCTTGTAGGTAGTACTAGCACCTGGACCAGTGTAGATCTGGTACTAGCAGGGGCCGACGTCGCGGCCCCCGCGACGAGCCCCCCCAGCTGTCAGGGCCACTGCCGTGGCCAACACTCCCGGGACCACCAGGTCCCCACTGCTGCTGAGGCCTCCACTGCTGAAACTGCAACTGCTGCTGCACCTGCTGCTGTTCCTACTTCTGCTGTTGCGGCGATAACCGCTGCTACTGCTGTTGTTGTGCTCCTGCCACACTCCCAGGGCCAGTACCTCCTCCCGCTGGACCCACAGGCCCAGTACCGTCTCCTGAGCCACCTCCTCCTGACGCACAAGCACTTCCACCACCCTCACTACCTCCACCTCCACCCCCTCCACCGCTGCCACCCTTCCCCCCTTTCTTACCTCCCTTGCCCCGTTTCTGCCAACCAGCGGCAGAAATAGCTCCAGTCTCCTCAGTAGCAGATGATTCAGCAGCAGCAAGAGAAGCAATGAAGGTGGGAAGTTGGGCACCAATAGCGGAGGCAACAAGGTAGAGGTTACTCTCGACCTCATTGAGAGTGGTCTCAATGAGTTCGATAGTAAGTGTAGTGGGGTGCTTATGGAGAAGCGTGTCTCGTGCAGACGCGAGACGGTCAACGAGACGTGCGACTATGACATAGAGGGTGGCAAACATAGGCGGGGTGTGGCTAGCAAACTAGGTAGTGTCAGAGCAAGCATGGTAGCTAGCGTCGAGAGAGTGCAGGTGAGTGACTAAGTCAGCAGTAGTGGCAAACGCAGCAAGGTCTGGGAAGGAGAACGGCATGAGGAGGCGTCCAAGGGAGGCAGAGGAAGGAGTGGAATAACGAGAAATGATAGCGTCAAAGCACTCCTTTGCCGACTTGACATGGCTAAAGTGGATGCCCTCTGCCTCTGGGAGGAGGCTGCTGAGAGCGAGATAAGCCGCAGCGTTGCGAGACTGCCACAACGATTACGTGCGCCGCGCAGTAAACCGCTCTCGGTCCGCCTTAGTGGGCTCGAAAGGGAGCGGGTTGGGACGCGTAGGGGTAGGCAGATCACCCAACGTGTGGGCGAACAAAGTGTCGCCGTCCTGGCGTTGGCTCTGGAGGTAAAGCTCGGCGTGCAGCATCCACGTGCTAAACTCTAACGCTCGACCTTCTTCGTCGAAACGTAGAACCCTAGCGGACGCCATGGCGAAAGCTAGTAAGAACTAGGAATTGCTAGCTAGGAACGGCTGGCTAGGCACGGCGGGCTAGGAACGTGAGGCTAGGAACGGTGGGCTAGGGACGCCAGGCTAGGAACATCGATCTAGAATCGGAAGCCTAGGAACTGCATGCTAGGAACAGCCGACCGGGAGCTATCCGTAAACCTTAAACTGCGCCAGCAGAAGTGAATGCGGCTGCCAACCATCATTATAAGTGCCAATGGCGAGAGGTTGGTGGGTGAAGGCGGTCACGGGGAGGGTGGTGTCATGCACTGGCGGTGCGCTCTGCTGGCGGCTTGCTAGAGTGTTTCATGCTGGCGGCTTACGCTGCGTGCAACTGTCGGCGGTCTGCGCTGGCGGTGCGGGCTGCTGGCGGGGAGGGCGCTTGCTCGCGGCCATGCGTGTGTGCGCTAGCGTGCACTGCCGCGGGCGTGCGAGTGATAGCGCTTCTGTGCGGTAGTGTGCGTTCGCTGGCGCTCGCTGGTGTGCGTGCGCTGACGGAGAGGGGGGGGGGGGGGGGGGGGGGGGGACTGGCGTGCGTCCGCTGGCTTGTGCGCTCGCGGGCTGCTGGCCTGCGCAGGCTGCTGCGTGCGCTAGGCGCCACTTGCTGGCAGGCAGCGCGCTGCTTGCCGCACGCTGCTTGCTAGCTAGCGGCGGTTACACTAGCGGGCGACGCGCTAAGGCAGGTTGGTTGGCGACTGGCTGGCTAGCTGGCAGTGGCTGGCTCACTAGGCTAGGAACAAGGTAATGTCAGAAGTAGAACGTAGCAATGATTGACTAGTAGGGAAGAATGAGTACAAGTACTAGGGATGACCTAAAGTGTTGTACTCCTTAGAGTATGCCCCACTACAGCCTAGAGATAACAAATGCAATTTGACACACCCCCATAGGCAAAGTGGGGGATAGCAAACACAACGGACGGTCAAAAGACCAGTCAAGCAAGAGAACAAAGCAAAGCAAAGCTCAGGGTGGATCTCAAGATCACCACGCATTCTGAGCACAAGCAAGCGGCCACACGGCCAGTTCACATGCAGAGTTAAAAAAGCACAAGCAGTACATTGATCAACATAGCAAGAGCGAGCATGCAAGTATTTATATATATATACATAGATCACAGTACAAGACAAGTCAAGCAACCAGCAGGTGAGGCAGAGTAGGCACAAGGCCTAAAGCAGTGCAGAAACGCTGATGATCACCAGGCACAAGAGCCTTGGCGAAGACATCAGCAGTGTTGGCCTGAGAGGCCACGTAAGCAAGGCGCAGCTGACCACGCCGTTGCAACTCCCGAGCAAGAAAGTAACGAAGAGCAATGTGCTTCGTTCTGTACTCCAGTCTCTGCTCCTGGCACAAGGCAATCATGGCCTTGTTGTCGACGTACAGAACTGGAGGAGAACGAGGCCGCTCACCCAAGTCGGTTAGCAGGTAGGTCAGGCAGCGTATCTCCTGTGCAGCCATGGCCCCAGCGTAGATTTCGGCCTCACAGCTGGAACCAAGCACAGAAGACGAACGAGTGGACCTCCAAGAGACAGAACCAGAGCCGAGACTGAAAGAGTAACCCTGTAACGACCGCTGAGTCGCCTGGTCGTCGGCCCAAGAAGCGTTGGAGTGTCCTGTGAGTTCCACTGAACCCCGTCCTCCAAGCACGAGCCCCATGCCCGATGTACTGCACAAGTAACGCAGTACCCTCTGCGCAGCTGTCCAGTGCTCCTTCCTGTGTCGCCCGGGCGCGACGAAGCGAGTAAGGATGCTGAGAGGCTACGCGAGGTCAGGTAGTGTGCACGTCATCAGGTACATGAGGCAGCCCACAAGCTCTGGATACGGGTCACTCGGCTCTACGGACTCGTCCGAAGGTGGAGCTGAGAGCGAGTGGCCTGTAGGCAGAAGAGTGTGCTGTGGCGAGGAGAACTGAAAGCCGAAGCGCTGAAGGACCTGGTGCACCATGTGTGACTGAGTCAAAGTGATGGTGCGCCGTGCTCTGTCCCGGGTGATCTGCAAGCCAAGATAGCTACGGAGCTTACCCAGGTCAATGCGCATATGTCTCTTCTGCAGCTCTGCCTTCACAAGGGTCAGCGCCTCAGTGTCGGCAGTAGCAAAGACCAAGTCGTTGACGTACACGAGGATGTAGAATGGCGGCAGAGTAGGGTCGGTGCGCAGAAACAACAACGGGCAGCAGTCGAAGGAGCAAACCCAAGAGCCGCAAGTGTCGTCCTCAGTGTGTCGTGCCACTCGCGGGGCGCCTGGCGGAGACCGTAGACTGGCCGCCGGAGACTCCACTGGGTACCCTCAGGAAACGACCCAGTGAAGCCAGGTGGGCGGCGCTACCAGATCTCCTCGTGAAGGCTGCCCTGCAAGAAAGCTGTGGAGAAGTCGAGGGAGTGCATATTGTAGTCACCCTATGCTGTAACATGCAGTAACAACACCCGAAGAGTGGTCACCTTCGGGGTGGGGGAAAAGGTATGGAAGAAGTCGACCCCCCTGTCGCTGACTGAAGCCTTGAGCAACGTAAAGCGCCTTGAAGGCAGGCGGAGAACCCGGCGGCCGCTTCACTCTGAAAATCCACATGCCATCGACCATGTTCGCCCCAGGAGGGGGAACCTCGTCGACGTAGGTGCATGTGGATTTCCAGGATGCCATCTCTGCGTCCATGGCTGTCTGCCACTGAGAGAAGTACTCACCCGTGATCGCCTCTCCATAAGAGCGCGGGGTGGGGATGTCAAGTGCATCCGGGTCTCCCTCAGGGCAAAGTAGCATGGACGCGAAACGAGGTAAAACGGCCGCGAGACACTCGAGCTCAAACTGCATGTCCTCAAGGACGTCACAGCCAAGGGCAAGCTCATCCCGTACGGACGGAGGACAGGCAGACTCAGACTCAGTAACAAGATTCGCGACGTCGTCGAGACGACGGTAGCAGCAAAGTCGACTAGCTCAGTGACTAGGGCAAACGCAGCAGTAGACTCAAAGGAAGGGTCTGTGGCAACAGTGGCGAGGAGACGAGTGACAGTGCGAACACGGTTGAGCAAGGTCGGACTCAGGGTCAGGAACGTCAGGAAGAGAGGACGCCAGAGGAGACGGCAGAGCAACACGCTGTGGAACAGAGGAAGGACGAAGTGCCACAGCGTGCGTGCTGGGGACATGTGGAGGACGAGAACGACGAGCACGACTGACACTGCGAACAGGGGAGGCAGGACGAGACTCAAGCTCACGACGCTCAGCTTGGGAGCCTGTCTGTGCAGGGTAGGGAGAAGGATCAGGCAGTGGAGAGCCAGGCAGTATTTGCGGCTGTGCCTAGTCAGGCGGAGGACACAGGAGAGGCGGAGTAAGGCCAGTGGAAGACGGAAGACTAAGAACCTGCCGAAGTGCCGAGTCAGGTGGTGGTAGGGACGACTGCGGCTGCGGGTAGAAATCAGTCGGCGCGGCGCTGTGCCCGTACCGTCAGCAGCTCCAGCACCTCCAGCACCTCCAGAATCACCAGCTCCAGCACCTCCAGTACCTCCAGCTCCAGCACCTCCAGCACCTCCAGCTCCAGTACCTCCAGCACCAGCAGCTCCAGTACCTCTAGCACCTCCAGCTGCAGTACCTTCAGCAAAAGCAGCTCTAGCACATCCAGCACCAGCAGCTCCATCACCTCCAGCACCAGCAGGAGCAACCACGACTCCACCACCACTAGGACTCGCAGCACCCCCAGTGTCAGCACCCCCAGAACCGGCACCCCCAGAACCAGCACCCCCAGACTCAGCACCCCTAGAGTCAGCAACCTCAGGACCAGCACCTTTAGAGTCTGCACCCCCAGTGTCACCACCCACAGCGACAGGCTGCGGAGGCGGCGAAGACGGCCAAGGCGGAAAACCAGGTGGGGTCTCCAAGCGCGGGGAGCGGTGAGTCGTCGCTGTGTCGTCAGCAGGGGAGTCACCCCCCTCAGCTGGGCCGGAGGTATCAGAGGAGACCTCCAAAGGCTCAACCAAGGGGGGTGGGTCGACCTAAGACACACCTGAGGGAGCAGGACCCTGTGGGGGGAGGGGGTTTATTGGGGTGGGGCCAGGGACCAGGAAGAGGGGCGGCGGGGAGAGTGGGGAAGACGTGTGCGGGTGGAGACGGTAGAAGCAGACCCACTCGTCAAAGGTGACGTCCTGTGACCACAGGACGCGGCGCGAGGCAGGGTGGTAAAACTGCCAGGGCGGGGCGTCGGTGGGGAAGCCAAGGAAGACGCAGCAGAGAGTGCGAGGAAAGAGCTTGCCCGCGGTGGTATCGTAGACAAGGGAGAGCGTGCCCCTAACCCGAAACGCCGACGCATCGCCAACCTCCCCCGTCCAACGCAGTGTAGGCGAGGTCTTTGGCAAAGAGACACGGGGCCAGAGGTTGAGCTGATGCGCGGCGTATCGGACCGCACAAAAATTGGGGAGCAGCCGCATGGATCATGGAGGTGCGTGCAACCTCCATGACCAAGCCAATGCGATGCTAAGCAATCCCATTCTGCTGTGGAGAGGCCGGAAGCGTGAACGACTGGGCGATGCCCTCCGCACGACAAAAGCCCCGAAGGAGGCCGGAGGAAAACTCACCGCCTCTGTCAGAGTGCAGTCGCAGGACCTAGAGGTCCTGCTCAAACCGAGCGCTCAGCTGGCGACGAACAGCGATGATCCAGTCGATCAAAACACCATGGACATCCGCCTTGCTCCGCAAGGGGAAGACCGTGGTGTAGCGCGTGTAGTCGTCAACAACCAGCAGAAAGTAGCGCTCCTGGATCTGTCTACGGACGCGGGATGGCCCCACACGTCCATGTGGAGAGTCTGCAGAGGAGCAGTGGACGGCGGAAACGAGGAGAAGTGAGGAGCGGCGCGCTGCCGCCCCTCGACGCAGGGAAGGCACGGTGGTGCAAGGACAGGGGAGGCCAGAGACAAGGAGACGCGAGTGCATGCCACGCAGGCGCGGCAGGGAGGGGTGACCAAGACGGTTGTGCCAGAGGAGAGTCTGGTGCGAGAGTAGCCGGCACAAACAAGACGCAACTAACTGACCCGACGCAGCCACCTGTGCAGACGCAGCCACCTGACCTGACGCAGCCACCTGTGCGGACTTAGTGGTCAGTGTGTACAGGCTAGACCCAGGCCTCCGAGTGAATGTGGCGAGGTGCTCGCCAGTGGGTGAGTTTGAACAGATCGCCACACGCTCACCTCCAGGAGTAAATGTACTGACCAACTCGTCCTGGAGGACAGCGTTACTCACCAAGTTCTTAGAGAACGAGGGGATGTGGAGACCGGAGAGAGAACCGGAGGGGACTGCCGGACAAGGGAGGATAGTGGAGGTGCGTGCAACGGCTGGGCCCCCAGAGGGGTCAGCCAGAGAGACTGAGACATGTGCTGTGAGCGGTGCGACTGTGGTGCAATCGCGAAAGAAACAGCGAGACGCGCCTCAGTCAAGTGTGAAGGTGTGCAAGGCCTCAGCAGAAGCAGTACCTGCGGCAGCAGACTCACAAGCACCTAGAGCAGCAGCCTCTACACCAGCAGCGCGCGGCACAAGCGAGTAACATTCACCCTCAACACTAGCAGAACCAGCATACATAGCATAGATTCCAGCATTGATCTTGGCAAAGTCAAGAGCAAACACATCTACCGAAACCAGTTCGGGGCATCCAACTCATCTCCGTACTCGGTGCGCCAGGCATCCTCGAGACGGCAGAAGCAACGATACGCAGTGTGCCCAGTCTTCCCCCAGGGCTCACCAGTCCTGAGACCCGTGCGCCTGATCTACGAGCATCGAACATTAGCCCCAGTGGAGCCATGCTAAATCATTCACTCACGAAGCTCCTGAGGGGTGCGTGGCTCCTGCAGGCGTGGCTGCTGCTACTGTCCACCCCCAGTGCCTCCACCGCCACGAGCTGCACCACCAGTCGCCGCCCCATAGCCTCCGCCCCTGCCAGCTCCACCCCGACCGCCACCCGAGCCCCCTCCGCCTACTCCACCGCCTCGACCACCCCAGCCACCTCCACTGCCGCCACCACCGCCTCCACCCCCGCCACCACCACTGCCTCCACCTCCACCACCACCACCGCCACCACCCCCGCCACCACCCCCTCCAGTGCCCCCCCCCACCACCCTTACCCCCCTTGCCCTTGCCGCTGCGGCGCCTCCCACTAGGAGCAGACGCAGCACCGACCTCCTCAGTACGAAGAAAGTCAACAGCAGCAGCAGTAGCAACGGATGGCGCGAGAAGGGAGGGAGAACACCCCTCAAAGAAGGGGGAGCGGGGAGTGCCACGAGAGGCAGCGACCGCGACGGAACTGGTCTCGGCCTCGAGGAGATGCTTCTCCAGCAAGGCAAGGGTGATCTTGGTGGGGTCAAGAGCAAGGAAGTGATCCCTAACGGCGCGGAGGGAGTCAGGGAGGCGGGTAACGATGTAGTAGAGTGTGATGTACATCGGAGGCGGGTTCGCAGCCAGAAAGGTCGGCTTGAGAGCGGCACGGTAGCGAGCGTCACTAGAGCGAAGGTGGGTCATGAGGTCAGCAACAGTCTGGAACTCAGACAGCTCAGGATGGAGGTACGGCAGCATGATACGGCCTAGGGCAGCAGAAGAGGGGGAGGAGTAACGAGCAACTACAGCGTCATAGAGTTCCTTCGCCGTCTTAAGCTGGCCGAAATGGACTCGTTCCTCAGGCGGGAGGGCATTGCGGACAGAAAGGCGGGCGGCAGCATCGCATGTGAGCCACTGAGTACGAAGAGCACGCGCAGCTGAATCCTCAGGGGCTAGGCAAGTACCGGACGTGTGCTCTAACAGTGAAACGTCCTCCCTAGCCATGCTCTGCAGGTACAGCTGGAGATCCTCGAGCCAGCATTCAAACCTAATCGAGCGACCCTCCGCGTCAAGGTAAGGACATTAAGAGTAGCCATCGTGAGCAGCAGCAGTAGTAGCAGTAGCAGCAGTAGCAGTAGCAGCAGTAGCAGCAGTAGCAGTAGTGCGGCAGCAAAAGCAGGTCGGCCGGGCAGCTAGGCAGCGCGGCGCGGCTCGGCAGGGCGGCGCGGCTCGGGCGGCGCGGCTCGGGCGGTGCGGCGCGGTTCGGGCACGGCGGGGCAGCGCGGCGCTGGCAGCAGCAGCAGCAGCTGCAGCATGTGCAGGCGCATGCAGGCAGCGCGCGTAGGGCCACGCGCGGGGCAGAGCACGTGCAGCACGGGCCGTAAGGGCAGCGCGCGGGCGGCGCCAGCGGCGTGCGGGCAGTGCGCGAGTAGGGCGCGCGGTGCGCGGGCAGGGCGCCGGCGGTGCAGGCAGCGCGCAGGCAGTGCGCGAGCGAGGCAGGCCGCGCGCGGGCAGGGAACGCAGCGCGCGGGCAGCAGCAGCAGCAGCGCGCGGGCAGCGCAGGCAGCGCGCGGGCAGCAGAGGCAGCGTGCGGGCAGGGCGCGCGTAGGCCTCAGGCAGCGCGAGAAGTGCGCGAGCAGGGCAGCGTGCGGGTCGCGCGCTAGGCAGCAAGCGGGCAGCGCGACGGGCAGGGCAGCGCAAGCAGGGCAGGGCAGTACGGGCAGTTCGGCCAGGGCAGTACGGGCAGTTCGGGTAGGTCTAAACTAGCGTAGGGCCCTAACGGAGCGGTCCTACGGAGGATGGACCCGCTCTTAATACCATGTCAGAAGTAGAACGTAAGAATGATTGACTAGTAGGGAAGAATGAGTACAAGTACTAGGAATGACCTAAAGTGTTGTACTCCTTAGAGTATGCCCCACTACAGCCTAGAGATAACAAATGCAATTTGACAAGTAAGCGGGCGGCCTAGGAACTGGGATCGACCTACGATGATACACCTGTCCCTCGCCAACTTCAATCCCTGCCAATTTCAACCCCTTTGTCGCCACCTGTGGTCCTGGGCGAGCGCGGTTCGGTCCAAGCAACATCACCTCACTACCCAGAACGGAGTGAAAATGCTCTAACATGGTTCAGAATAGTTCGAAACCATTATTTTTTCCGTCAGAGTGTTGACATTGGAGGGAACTTTTTTGTTCCCACCAATTTCAACCCCAAGGCAAAACGACAAGGACGCGATCCGGGCCCCGGGTGTTGAAATTGGCGAGGGCTAGGTGTACCATGTCATAATGTGAACAGCTGAATCAATTGGACTAGGAGGAGAGTGATACAAATAGCAAACCCTAATGTGTTGTAGTCACTAATGAGCAACTCAATCTAGCCTAAAGGCGTTTTCCTACTCCTCTTATGAGGCAAACCTCTTATCAGGCTTGCCTGGTACAATGCACGAAGGGTTCTGGTTTTAGGGGAATTTCAGTGTGATGCGATGCTAGCCTGATAAGAGGTTTGCCAGGGTTTAGGGTTTAGGGTTGTAGGAACACGCCCTAACATTAATACATATATAATTTGACAATATCTAACATCCCAAACCCTTTGTAGTACAACCCAACCTAGTCTACAAAGTAGACATGCAAATGTGTATGTGTACGTTGACACTTTGCTGATATACCAATCTGCATTTTTTTGTCAACAGAATGAACGAGAATGTGTGAACTAGCAGTAGGATGGGTACAAGTAGGAAACCCTAATTGGGTTGTACCCCTTATGGGCTACCCCACTACAGCCTAAACAATAAGTAGCACATATAAGTTTGACACACCCCCATAGGCAAAGTGGGGGAGAACAAGAGGTCACAAGACCGGTCAAGAAAAGCAAAGCAAGCTCAGGGTGGATCACGACGTCACCACGCATTCTGAGCACAAGCAAATGGCCACAAGGCCAGTTCACATGCAGAGTTATATAAAGGAGAACAAGCAGAACAGTGATCACAACCTAGCAAGTGTAAGCAAGCAGGTATAAGTATATAGATCACAGTACAAGCAAAGTCAAGAAGTAAGCAAGTCAGGCCAGGTAGGCACAAGGCCTAGAACAGTACAGAAACGCTGATGATCACAAGGCTGAAGTGCCTTGGTGAAGCTATCAGCAGTGTTGGCCCGAGAGGTCACGTAAGAAAGACGAAGCTGACCACGCTGCTGCAACTCTCGAGCAAGGAAATAGCGCAGAGCGATGTGCTTCGTTCTGTGCTCCAGTATGTGCTCCTGACACAAGGCAATCATGGCCTTGTTGTCGACGTACAGAACTAGAGGAGAATGAGGCGGCTCGCCCAAGTCGGTCAGCAGGTAGGTGAGCCAGCGTAACTCCTGTGCAGCCATGGCCCCGGCATAGATCTCAGCCCCACAACTGGAACTGAGAACAGAAGACGAGCGGGTAGACCGCCAAGAAACAGAGCCGGAGCCAAGGCTGAAGGAGTAACCCTGTGACGACCGCTGCGTAGCTAAGTCGTCAACCCAAGAGGACAACTCGAGCCCGTCCTCCAAGCACGAGCCCCATGCCCGATGTACTGCACAAGTAGCGCATCACCCTCTTAGCGGCCTCCCAGTGCTCTGGTCGGTGTCTCCCGACAAGCTCTGGTATGGGGCAACGTAGCGAGCCAGGATGCTAAGAGGGTAAGCAAGGTCAGGTCGAGTGCAGGTCATCAGGTACATGAGGCAGCCCACAAGCTCTGGATACGGGCCACTCGGCTCTACGAACTCATCCGAAGGCAGAGCTGAGAGCGAGTGACCGGTAGGCAGAGGAGTGGACTGTGGCGAGGAGTACGTGAAGCGGAAGCGCTGAAGGACCTGCTGCACCATGTGTGACTGATTCAAGGTAATGGTGCGCTGTGCTCTGTCCCGGGTGATCCGCAAGCCAAGATAGCTGCGCAGCTCACCCAGGTCTGTGCACGTGTGTCTCTTCTGCAGCTCCGACTTCACGTGGGCGAGTCCCTCAGTGTCAGCAGTGGCAAAGACCAAGTCGTCGACGTACACGAAGATGTAGAACTGCGGCAGCGAAGTGTCGGTGCGTAGAAACAGCGACGGGTCAGGAGTAGAAGGAGCAAACCCAAGAGCCGCAAGAGTCGTCCTCAGTGTGTCGTGCCACTCGCGAGGCGCCTGGCGGAGACCGTAAACTGGCCGCCGGAGGCTCCACTGGGTACCTGCAGGAAACGACCCAGTGAAGCCAGGAGGGTGGCGCAGCCAGATCTCCTCGTGCAGGCTGCCCTGTAGGAAGGCTGTACTGAAGTCAAGAGAGTGAAGCTCGTAGTCACGCTGTGCGGCAACGTGCAGCAGCACCCGAAGAGTGGTCATCTTCGGGGTAGGGGAGAAGGTATGGAAGAAGTCAACTCCCTGTCGCTGACTGAAGCCTCGAGCAACGTAACGCGCCTTGAAGACAGGCGGAGAACCCGGCGGCCGCTTCACCCTGAAAATCCACATGCCACTGACGATGTTCGCCCCAGGTGGGGGAACCTCGTCGACGTAGGTGCCTGTGGACTTCCAGGAAGCCATCTCTGCGTCCATGGCTGTCTGCCACTGAGAGGAGTAGGGACCCTCAATCGCCTCTGCGTAAGAGCGCGGGGTCGGGATGTCTGGTGCATCCGGGTCTCCCTCAGGTGCAATCAGCATGGACACGAGATGAGGTAAAGCAGCTGCAGCTCAAAGTCCTCCTGTCTGTCCTCAAGGACGTCCGTGCCAAGAGCACACTCACCCCCGACGGACGGAGGACAGACAGACTCAGACTCAGCAACAAGACTAGCAGCGTAGTCAAGGCGACAGGCGGCAGCAAAGTCAACCAGCTCAGCAACTAGGGCAGACGCAGCAGTGGACTCAAAGGAAGGGTCAGTGACAACAGTGGCTAGAAGACGTGTGACAGTAGGACTGGCAGCACGAGCAAGGTCTGACGGCGGGTCAGGAACGTCAGGAAGAGAGGACGCAGGAGGAGACGGCAGAGGGACACGCTGTGGAACAGAGGAAGGACGAAGTGCCATCTGGTGTGTGCCTGGGACAGGAGGAAGACGCTGACGCGGAACACGACGACCAGTGCGAACAGCGCGAACAGGCGACGCAGGACGAGACTCAGGCTCACGACGCTCCGCAAGACCTCCGGTCGGCCCAGTGGAAGGAGAAGGACCAGGCAGAGGGGAGGCTGGCTGTAACAGCGACTGCGACTGGTCAGGCGGTGGACACAGAAAGGGAGGAGTAGGGCCAGTAGAAGGCGGTAGACCAAGAACCTGCTGAAGCAGTGGAACGAAGTACGGCCGCGGCCGCGCAGCGCCTCCAGTACCAGCACCTACAGCACCAGTACCCTCAGCTCCAGGGTCTCCAGCTCCAACGCCTGCAGTACCACCAGCTCCAGCACCTCCAGCAGCTCCAGCTCCAGCAGCACCTTCAGCTCCAGCAGCTCCAGTACCTCCAGTACGAACGCCGACAGCACCTCCAGCTCCAGCAGCTCCAGTACCTCCAGCTCCAACTCCTGCAGCACCACCAGCTCCAGCAGCTCCAGTACCTCCAGTACGAGCACCTCCGGGACCAGTGCCTCCAGCAACTCCAGTAGCTCCAGCAGATCCAGTACCTCCAGTACCAGCGGCTCCAGTACCTCCAGTGGCCGACCCCCCAGCTCCAGCAGCGCCCCTCCGAAGGCTCCAGCGACGAGCAAACCACTCGCGCAGCTGCGGTGGAGAGAGAGGCTCCCGCCTCGACGAGGCACTTGTAGGACCTCCAGCAGACTCAGCACCCCCAGGCTCAGCACCCCCAGTCTCAGCACCCCCAGGCTCAGCACCCCCAGACTCAGCAACCTCAGGCTCAGCACCCCCAGACTCCGCACGCTCAGGCTCAGCACCCCCAGGCTCCGCACGCTCAGGCTCAGCACCCCCAGGCTCCGCACGCGTAGGCTCAGCACCCCCAGGCTCCGCACGCGTAGGCTCAGCACCTCCAGCAGCACCAACCCCAGCAGCACCAGAGTCGACAGCGACCTCGACAGGCTCGACAGGGTCTACCTGAGACACACCTGAGGGAGCAGGACCCTGAAGAGGAAGGGGGTCTACCGGAGGAGGACCTGGTGCAAGGAAGAGCAGCGGGGGGGGGAGTGGGGCAGTGCGGTAGGGGAAGAGACGATAAAAGGGAACCGACTCGTCGAACGTGACTTCCTGAGAAGGCAGGACACGGCGAGAGGTCGGGTGGCCAGGCGCGTCAGGGGGAAAACCAAGGAAGACGCAGGGAATGGCGCGGGCGGAGAGCTTGTCCGCGGACGTATTTCGGACAAAGGCACGAGATCCCCAGACCCGGAACACCGACACATCGCCAACCTCTCCCGTCCAATGCAGTGTCGGCGAGGTCTCCGGCAAGGAGACACGGGGCCAGAGGTTGAGCTGATGCGCAGCGTATCGGACCGCAAACGGCTACAGAAAATGGGGGGCAGCCGCATGGATGATGGAGGTACGAGCGACCTCCATGACTAAGCCAATGCGGCGCTCAGCAACCCCATTCTGCTGTGGAGAGGCCGGAAGCGTGAACGACTGGCGAATGCCCTCCCCACGACAAAAGTCCCGCAAGAGGTCGGAGGAAAACTCACCACCTCTGTCAGAGTGCAGACACAGGACGGGAAGGTCCGTCTCGAACCGCTCGCGGAGCCGGAGACGGACAGCGCGGATCCAAGGGATCAAAACATCAGGGACCTCCCCCTTGCTGGGCAAGGGGAAGACCGTGGTGTAACGCGTGTAGTCGTCAACAACCAGCAAAAAGTAGCGCTCGCGGCCCTGTCCACGGACGCGGGCTGGGCCCCACACGTCCATGTGGAGAGTCTGCAGGGGAGCAGTCGTCGGGGGAAACTCAGAGGAGTGAGGAGCGGCGCGCTACCGCCCCTCGACACAGGGAAGGTAGGGAGGTGCAGGCGAGGGTGGGAGAGGAGGCAGAGTCCTGGGAAGGCCAGAGACAAGGAGACGAGAGTGCATGCCACGAAGGCGCTGCACTGAGGGGTGACCAAGACGGTGGTGCCAAAGGAGGGTCTGGTGCGACAGAGCGCGACACGAGCAGGGGGCCGCTAGCTGACCTGACGCAGACGCAGACGCAGACGCAGCTACCTGAGGAGACACAGTAGTCAGTGTGTACAGACTCGAGCCAGGCGCACAGGTGAACGTGGCCAGGTGCCGGCCAGTCCGGGAGCACGTACAGATCGCCACACGCTGTCCTCCTGTAGTAAAGGTGTCAACCCATACATCCTGAAGGACGGCGTTGCTCACCAAGTTCGTAGAGAACGAGGGGAGGTGAAGACCTGACAGTGAGCCAGACGGGACCGCCGGACACGGGAGAACAGTGGAGGAACGAGCAAGGACTGGGCCCCCAGAGGGGTCAGCCAGAGAGACAGCAACAGGTGCAGGGAGCGGTGTGACTGTGGTACTGTCGCGAAAGAAACAGTGGGAAGCACCTGAGTCAAGCGTGAAGGTGTGCAAGGCCTCAGCAGGCGCAGTACCAGAGAGAGCAGACTCACCAGCACCTAGAGCAGCAGACTCACTGGCACCTAGAGCAGCAAACTCACCAGCACCTAGAGCAGCGACCTCTATACCCGGGTCGGACGGCATATACAGGTAACAGTCACCCTCAGCACTAACAGTCAATGCATACATGGCAGAAAGGATAGCATCATAATCAAGAGCAAAGATGTCTACGCCCTGCGTAAGCAGGTCGGCCCAGCGGGGGAGCTCAGCCGCGTTGGGAAACTCTGTGCAAAAGGCGTCGGTAAGACGAGAGAAGCAGCGGTACTGGGTGTGGAGCCTCCCGCATGTCTGACCAGTGCGGTCACCTGTGCGAATGACATACGGGCAGGGACCACTACCCCCAGCCGCCCCACGATGAGCAAACCACTCACGTAGCTCCTGGGGCGAAAGCTGACGCTGCTGCTGCTGCCTCTGACCACCGCCAAGGCCTCCCCTCTGATTGGAACCACCCCGGCCGCCACCACTGCCACCACCTCCACTCCCACTACCGCCACCACTGCCGCCTCCACTACCGCCACTGCCGCCACCACCGCCGCCACCTACACCGCCACCCCCACCACCACTCCCTCCGCCACCGCCGCCCCCTCCACCGCCTCCACCGCCCCCACCACCGCCTCCACCTCTGCCACCCCCACCGCCCCTGCCGGTGCGGCGCCTCCCACTAGGGGCAGACGCAGCTCCTACCTCCTCAGCACGAAGGTAGTCAACAGCTGCAGCAGAGGCGACGGAGGGGAGCAGGGGGGAGGGCGAACACCCCTCAAAGAAGGGAGTGCGGGGAGTGCCACGAGAAGCGCATACAGCAACTATGCTAGACTCAGCTGCTAGAAGGTGCTTCTCGAGCAGGTCGACAGTGAGGTCGGTGGGGTCGAGGGCTAGAAGGAGGTCCCTGACTACAGTGAGAGAGTCAGGGAGGCGAGTGACTATGAAGTAGAGAGTGATGTACATAGGAGGAGGGTTCTTGGTGAGAAACTCGGCGGGAAGCGCAGCGCGGTAGCGAGTGTCACTAGTGCGAAGGTGAGTGACGAGGTCGGCTACTGTGGCAAAGTCGGACAGCTCTGGGAACAGGTAGGGTAGGAGAAGGCGGCCTAGAGCAGCAGTGGCCGGGGAGGAGTAACGAGCGACTACATCGTCGTACAGTGCTTTCGCAGTCTTATGCTGTCCGAAGTGAGCGCGTTCTTCTAACGGCAGGTGGTTGCGAACGGCTAGGCGAGCAGCAGCGTCACGAGTAAGCCACTGTGAGCGAGTCGTACTGTCAGCTGTGGCGGCAGGGGCGAGAGAGGCGCCAGACGTGAGATCAAACAGTGAAACTCCGTCCTTGGAATCGCTCAGTAAGAACAGCTGTAAGTCGTCGAGCCACACATCGAACTCTATCGGGCGGCCCTCTGGATCGAACGTGAGGACACTGAGCGTGGTCATAGCGGGCAGAGCGGTCGGGCGTGCTAGCAGCAGAGCAGCACGGAGGCAGGGCTAGGCAGGCAAGTGCGCTAGCAGCAGGGCAGTGCGGCGCAGGGCAACGCAGTAGCAAGCAGCGTACGGCAGGGCAGGGCGTGCGGCAGGGCAGGGCGCGCAACGGCGCGGCGCGCAGGCAAGGCAGGACGGCGCGGCGGCGCGGCTCACGGGCAGGGCAGGGCGCGCGGCGGTGCGGTGCGCGGGCAGGGCAGGGCGTGCGGCGGCGCGGCGCGCAGGCAGGGCAGGGCGCGTGGCGGCGTGGCGCGCGGGCAGGGCAGGGCGTGCGGCGGCGCGGCGCGCGGGCAGGGCAGGGCGCGTGACGGCGCGGCGCGCGGGCAGGGCAGGGTGCGTGGCGGCGCGGTGCGCGAGCAAGGCAAGGCGCGCGGCGGCACGGCGCGCGGGCAGGGCAGGGCGCGCGGCGGCACGTCACACGGGCAGGGCGACGCGGCGGCGCGGCGCGCGGGCAGGGCAGGGTGCGCGGCGGCGCGGCGCGAGGGCAGGGCAGGGCGCAGTGCGGCGGCGCGGCGTGCGGGCAGTGTAGGGCGCAGCGGCGCGCGGGCAAGCAGGGCGCGCTGCAGCGGGCGGCGCGCGGGCAAAGCAGAGCGCGCTGCGGTGGGCAACGCGCGGGCAGGGCAGGGCGTGCGCAGGCAGCGCGACGCAGGGCAGGGTAGGGCAGGGCGGCGCGATAACGGTGGCGCGACGGGTGGGGTAGCGCTACTCGGTGGGCCCTAAGAAAACGGTCCTAGGCTAGGACCTGCTCTGAAACCATGTCAACAGAATGAACGAGAATGTGTGAACTAGCAGCAAGATGGGTACAAGTAGGAAACCCTAATTGGGTTGTACCCCTTATGGGCTACCCCACTACAGCCTAAACAATAAGCAGCACATATAAGTTTGACATTTTTTTCTCAGACCAATAATTTCATCGTATCAGAATTTTCCAATTTAAATCAAAACATCCACAAGCTTTCACACTCCATACCAGCTTTATGCATAGGATTTGATTGTCACACTGGTGTAGTTGTAGCCCATATGCTTATTCCAGACATTGTATCCAAGCGCACTTAATTGATTAGAAAGAAGCCGACCCTCATATTCGTTTTTGGCCTGCCTGATTCGTCAGACTCTCTCACAGTTTTAGTCTGAAACTCTTAGAGTTGGTACAAAAAAAAGGCTGAAAGTTCAGAGTGTCCAAAAAAAAAATTTTGCAAATTCAGAATCAGCACCAGTGAGAAGTCTGATTGTGATTTTAGGTGTGTGTTCTGTTGGTCTTGGTTGAACTACATTAGACAGGCCTACATACATACTATTACTACTACTGCTTAGCCTTCACAGTTAGAACTAACTACCCTACTACTGATATATCCTATCTCTATTGACATCCTAATCCTACTCATCAAATCCATCATCATCATCACTGTCAACTGCATCATTCTCATCTTCTAGGTCTACTACTTCCATCACTTCATCTGCCTCCTTGCCTTCTTGCTTTGTTGCTTTCCTGCAGGCGGGAGTGGAGCGTTCCTGTGGGGCTTGCACTTCTTGTAGCTCCTCCAGATGGTTACGATCTCATCCCACTTGGGCTGGTAATACGTGAGACTCATCCACATGAGCTCTCCAAGGCGTGTATCCTTCAGCGTGCCTCTCTGCCACGACTTGATGATGTTCTGGCAAGAGAACCCCCGCTCGCACTCCACGGTGCTCAGCGGCAGTACAGCTACCGCCACCCACAAAAGCACGAGGTTGGGGTAGTTTTCCCGCCAGTCGGGTGTCTTGAGTATGGCAGTGAGCCCCGTGTGGAAGCTGCGCTAGTTCTTGGTGGATGCTGCAAGCACCGAGGTGAACATGCGCAGCTCCTTCACCGCACAACGCTTGTTGATTCCTGGCGGGGTAGGAAAAGGTGTAACAAAATAACAAGCTGAGGGAACGTACATTGAAGCGCCATATCAAATACACACTGAACCATACACAAAATTGGGCTTACCTGGCAGGATCTCCTCGGTCAGGTCAGCCTTGAACAGAGTCACAAGCGACTCCAGCCACTCAAGGTGTCGAGATTAGCTAGGAGGAATTGATATCATTAGGTCAAGGGAGGGGTACAACAACAACATCGAGAGGAATTCTGTACCCCCTAGTACTAACACCCATATAGCCCACATAACATATAAGCATATATGTTTTGACACACCCCCATAGGCGAAATGGGGGATAGCCAGAGAAAGCAATGGTCACAAGACCAGTCAAGAGAAGCAACAAAGCAAAGCAAGCTCAGGGTGGATCACGAAGTCACCACACACTCTGAGCACAAGCAAATGGCCACAGGGCCAGTTCACATGCAAAGTTATATAATGAGAACAAGCAGTACAGTGATCAAAACCTAGCAAGTGTAAGCATGCAGGTATAAGTATATAGATCACAGTACAAGAAAAATCAGGAAGTGAGCAAGTGAGGCCAAGTAGGCACAAGGCCTAGAACAGTACAGAAACGCTGATGATCACAAGGCTGAAGTGCCTTGGAGAAGATATCAGCGGTGTTGGCCCGAGAGGCTGCGTGAGCAAGACGAAGCTGACCACGCTGCTGCAACTCACGAGCAAGGAAGTAACGCAGAGCGATGTGCTTCGTCCTGTGCTCCAGTCTGTGCTCCTGATACAAGGCAATCATGGCCTTGTTGTCGACGTACAGAACTGGAGGAGAACGAGGCGGCTCTCTTAAGTCTGTCAGCAGGTAGGTGAGCCAGTGTAACTCCTGTGCAGCCATGGCCCCTGCGTAGATCTCAGCCTCACAACTGGAACTGAGAACAGAAGACGAGCGGGTAGACCGCCAAGAAACAGAGCCGGAGCCAAGGCTGAAAGTGGACGCAATCTCACGACACTCTGTAGGACCTCCTGGCTGCTCAGTGTAGGGAGAAGGATCAAGCAGTGGGGAGGCTGGCTGTAACTGCGTCTGCGACTGGTCAGGCGGTGGACACAGTAAGGGAGGAGTAAGGCCAGTAGAAGGCGGGAGACCAAGAACCTGCTGAAGCAGTGGAACGAAGTACGGTCGCAGCCGCACAGTGCCTCCAGAACCAGCACCGACAGCACCAGCACCCCCAGGGCCAGCACCTCCAGCTCTAGGGTCTCCAGCTCCAGCGCCTCCAGCTCCAACGCCTGCAGCACCTCCAGCTCCAGCAGCTCCAGCTTCAGCGCATCCTGAAGGACGGCGTTGCTCACCAAGTTCGTAGAGAACGAGGGGAGGTGAAGACCTGACAGTGAGCCAGACGGAACCGCCAAACACGGGAGAACAGTGGAGGAATGTGCAAGGACTGGGCCCCCAGAGGGGTCAGCCAGAGAGACAGCAACAGGTGCAGGGAGCGGTGTGACTGTGGTACTGTCGCGAAAGAAACAGCGGGAAGCACCTGAGTCAAGTGTAAAGGTGTGCAAGGCCTCAACAGGCGCAGTACCAGAGAGAGCAGACTCACTAGCACCTAGAGCAGCAGCCTCTATACCTGGGTTGGGCGGCATACACAGGTAACAGTCACCCTCAGCACTAACAGTCAATGCATACATGGCAGCAAGGATAGCATCATAATCAAGAGCAAAGATATCCACACCCTGCCTAAGCAGCTCTGCCCAGCGGGGAAGCTCAGTCGCGTCGGGAAACTCTGCGCGAAAGACGTCGTCAAGACGGGAGAAGCAGCAGTGCTGTGTGTGAAACTTCCAGCATGTCTGACCAGAGCGGTCACCTGTGCGAATGACATACGGGTAGCGACCACTACCCCCAGACGCCCCACGCTGAGCAAACCACTCACGAAGCTCTTGGGGCGAAGGGGTCTCACGCTGACGCTGCTGCTGGTGCCTCTGACCACCGCTAAAGCCTCCCCTCTGACTGGTACCACCCCGGCCGCCACCACTGCCGCCGCCTCCACTCCCACCGCCGCCACCACTGCCGCCGCCACCACTCCCACTGCCGCCACCACCGCCGCCACCTACGCCTCCACCCCCACCACCACTCCCTCCGCCACCACCGCCACCTCCACCGCCTCCACCACCCCCACCACTGCCTCCACCGCTGCCACCCCCACCACCCCTGCCTCCCCTGCCCCTGCCGCTGCGGCGCCTCCCACTAGGGGCAGACGCAGCTCCTACCTCCTCAGCACGAAGGTAGTCAACAGCTGCAGCAGAGGCGACTGAGGGGACAAGGGGGGAGGGTGAACACCCCTCAAAGAAGGGAGTGTGAGGAGTGCCACGAGAAACGCCTACAGTGACTATGCTAGTCTCAGCTGCTAGGAGGTGCTTCTCGAGCAGGTCGACAGTGAGGTCGGTGGGGTCAAGGCGAGAAGGAGGTCCCTGACAGCGCTAAGAGAGTCAGGGAGGCATGTGACTATGAAGTAGAGAGTGATGTACATGGGAGGAGGGTTCTTGGCTAGGAACTCGGCGGGAAGCGCAGCGCGGTAGCGAGTGTCACTAGTGCGAAGGTGAGTGACGAGGTCGGTGACTGTGGCAAAGGCGGACAGCTCGGGGAACAGGTAGGGCAGGAGAAGGCGGCCTAGAGCAGCAGTGGCCGGGGAGGAGTAACGAGCGACTACAGCGTCGTACAGAGCTCTAGCAGTCTTGTGCTGGCCAAAGTGAGCACGTTCGGCTAACGGCAGGTGGTTGCGAACGGCTAGGCGAGCAGCAGCGTCACGGGTAAGCCACTGTGAGCGAGTCGCACTGTCAGCTGTGGCGGCAGCGGCGAGAGAGGCTCCAGACGTGAGGTCAAACAGCGAAACACCGTCCCTAGAATCGCTCAGTAAGTACAGCTGCAGGTCATCTAGCCACGCGTCGAACTCTATCGGACGGCCCTCTGCATCGAACAAGAGGACACTGAGAGTAGCCATCGCGGGCAAGGCAGGTGAGCGCGCTAGTAGCAGGGCAGTGTGTAGGCAGGGCAGTGTGTAGGCAGGGCAAAGCAGGGCGGCGGCCAGCAGGGCAGCGCGCAGGCAGGGCAGGGTAGGGCTGCGGCCAGCAGGGCAGCGCGCGGGCAGGGCAGTGTAAGGTGGCGCGTGACGAGCAGTGCAACAGCGCGGGGCAAAGCAGGGCAGCCGCGCGTGCAGAGCAGCAGCGCGGAGCAGGGCAGGTGCACGGGGCAGAGCTCACACGTGCAGGCAGGGCAGGGCAGCCGCGCTTGCTGGCACAACACGGCGCAGGGCAATAGCAGCAGTGCAGCAGCAGAAGCAGCAGCGTAGGCAGCAGCAGCAGCAGCAGCAGCGTAGGCAGCAGCAGCGTAGGCAGCAGCAGCAGCGTAGGAAGCAGCAGTAGTGCAGCCACAGCAGTACAGGCGGCAGTAGGGCAGCAGGGATAGTGTGCTGGCGAGGTGCATGGCCAGTGCAGGTGCATGGGCGGCAGGGCAGGTGCGCACGGGCCTTGCGCGGGCTGTACGAACTGCGCGCGGGCCTGGCGAGGGCTGTACTGGCTGCGCACGGGCCTGGCGTGGGCTGTATGGGCTGCGTGCGGGCTTGGCGCGGGCTGTACGGGCTGCGCGCTGGCCTTGCGCGGGCTGTACAGGCTGCACGCGGGCGGCGCGCGGGCTGTATGGGCTGCGCGCGGGCGGCGCGCGGGCTGTACGGGCTGCGCGCGGGTGGCGCGCTGGCTAAACGGGCTGCGCGCGAGCGGCGCGCGGGCTGTACGGACTGCGCGCGGCAGGGCAGGGCAGCGGGAAGGCACGGGGAAGGGCAGGGCAGGGCAGTCATTCGGGCAGGAACAACACTAAGTGGTGGGCCCTCTAAAAAAAAACGGTCCTTAGGACGGACCCGCTCTATACCATGCGGTTTAGGGTACATGCGGTTCCTCTCTCCTCGATCCAGCGGGTACTCGTCGGGGGTGAAAAGCTTTGCCCCAGACATCCCCTCCAGGTCGCCAAGCCGATGCAGCAGTTGGTGGACGATCACCTCGGCGAACTCCATGCAGACGTCCACGCATCCATCGTGGGTCCCGCGCCCATCGAACTCCTCCAGCTCGTCCTCGTGCAGCCTGAAGGTTAAGCGTGCAGGTCGGCCGTCCGAGTCAACACCCTCGACGGTCACCCCCCGGTTCCTCCTGGTCCATGGCGCGCGATGAAGGGGGACAGCAGCTCGCTGACGCCTCCACCGAAGTCGTCGCTGCAATCGACGTAGCGGCTCTCGATATGCGACGTTGTGCGCTTGATCTGCGCATGCATGGTTGCATAGTCAAGCTGGACAAAAACAAGCGAGAAGGCAGTTAGCGACTGCTGAAGGTAAGCTTGCAGGAATATGGCAGAATGACCAATACTACAAAACATCAATGCAGAAAACCATTAGCAGAGAGCTCACCTCCTTCTGCCGGAAGGCCCTGTTCAGGATGTTCAGCTGCTCAAGCACATCAGCAATGAAGAACAGGAGGAAATGGAACCTGTAGCTTGTCACGAGCGCGTAGAGCTTCGCGTCCCACTCTTTCAACAACACGATAAGAGCTGGAAGCACGGCGACTAGCCTGAGCACCGCGTCGCCCCGAGAAAGCCACCGGACGGCATGAATCCCTTGCAGCTCCAGTGAGGTGGAAGTGAAAACTTCCTGCAGGCCCATGAATCGCTGGTGCCATGGCCCCGACCGGCCGAGATGCTCCGTGTCAATAACGGAGAAGGCGGGAATCTTCTCAGCGGCTGTTTTAGCCGCCAGTGCCTCCCTGTACAACTACGAAGAGGAAATTAGTCAGTCGGGAACATCAACTTCTGGAAAAAATGCACGGCAGGATTAGGAACAAACATTAAAATACATGTGCGCGATGAAGTGGGATGACACCAAATGGGGGATGCGCAGGCGGAGGCGTGTCGTGAGGCCGCTCTTGCTGCCCATCATGACGTTCGCACTGTCGGTGCTGATGCCTGCAATGCGCTGAAGGTTGATCCCGACTGCCTGCAGGTGTGACAAAAGAACGCTCAGAAGAGAAGATGTGTCGGCCTTCTCCACGGTGATTAACGCCATCAACTCCGTGACGAGCTTGTACTCGCGGATGAAGGTGATGAAGAGGATCAGGTGCTTCCCGCTGCACCTATCCGTGCTCTCATCGATCGAGATGCCGACGAAGGGCGACGCCCGCACATGTTCCAGCTGGGTTGTCTGGAGCCATGTCGCAGTTGCTTGCGTCAGCTCACCGAAGCCGTATCTGCACATGAAAACAATAGTCAGTAACATATCATTGAAGATAATATTGAAACAGAGACGAATAATAAAAAGCGTAAGGCAGTTGCACTCACGTGGTGTAGTAGGTGCCGTACCCCTTCTTCGGGAAGCCTTGCACGCCCTTCTCCGCCAGGTACCACACCAGTTTCACCCACATCCCCATGGGCGCGTTGGACCTGCTGACGAACACCAACGAGTCAAGAAGCGCGACGACGCGCAGTTTCTATCCGTCAACCGCGGCGCGATGTTGGTCGATCTGCGGCTGCCTCGCCCCGCACTCCTGCAGAGCTGTGAATCTCGCCATCACCAGCTTGTGCTTCGCCGTGCCAGCGTGCTTACGAATCGACTGTGTCTGCAAGTCGGTGGCGCCTTTCCCACGCCTCCCGCACTTGCCTACGTCGCCAGCATGAGCTGCACAAACAGTACACTTGAACGCAGGCAACCCCGAGGTGTTTCTAGGGATTTGAAGCCAGGGAAAACGTGAAGACCAATAACTCTTGAACTTGTCAATCGCATCCTCGTAGACTTCTTCAATGAGCTTTGCCAGGTTGATGTTGAGGCGAGGATGCGGCCGCTCAGAGGAGCCGGGAGCGTTGTTGACATCAGCAGATGACGATGATGCTTTGGCGAAGCTCAAGGTCGCCTGCTTGAGCCGGACGATGCGCGCCGTGGCCGGAGTAGGATGGTGCGAGGCTGAAGCCACCGTAGGTTCTGCAACTGTCTCTTCCACAGCATCGTGAGAGATGGAGATAATAGGTGCCGCGGGTTCCTTCTGGTTGGGGATCGTATCGGGCGTGGCGCGTGCTGCCTTATCGAGTTCTAGAGAACTGAGCAAGAAATCTAAGCCTAGTAAGGCAGGCTGCTCATCAGGGTCGTCGTCGTTAGGGATTATCCTGCACCGCCATGGCGGGGTTGTGAAAGAGCCTGCCGAGCAGGAACTAGAGAGGTGGTTGAGGCAGAACTGGGCAGTGGCTGGGGCCATTGAGTTGAAGCTGGGGGGTGTGGATGAAACCCTAGCTCAAACACGAATGTCCTATACCACTATGGGCCATCATTGAGTTGGGTGGGTGGTTGCCTAGCATGCACGGCAACGACGAGGCGCGCCTGCCGTGCTGTCAAATGTTGTAGCCTGTAGTGAGGCATGTCATGTGGGGTACAGATGTTAGGGTTAGGTATATGTACCCCAACTCGGAGTAATACAGACATCATTCCGTTTCTGACATGGTATCACCTAGGTTAGGATCCTGTTGGATCCCGTTCCTCCCGCTTGACCTGCTCGCACCCGTTGCGCCTAGCCTACCACGCACGTAGCGCCCTACCGTCGCGCCCGTTGCGCCTAGCCTACCACGCCCGTAGCGCCCGTACCGTCCCCTCGCGTCTGTCGCGCCCGTCCCGTCCCCTCGCGCCCGTCGCGCCTCCCTGCCCGTCGCGTCGCGCCCTGCCCGTCCCGTCGCGTCGCGCCCGTCCGGTCCCGTCCCCTCGCGCCCGCCGCGCCTCCCTGCCCGTCGCGTCGCGCCCTGTCCGTCTCGTCGCGTCGCGCCCGTCCCGTCCCGTCCCCTCGCGCCCGTCGCGCCTCCCTGCCCGTCCCGTTGCGTCGCGCCCGTCCCGTCCCGTCCCCTCGCGCCCGTCGCGCCTCCCTGCCCGTCGCGTCGCGCCCTGCCCGTCCCGTCGCGTCTCGCCCTGCCCGTCCCGTCGCATCGCTCCCGTTGCGCCTCCTTGCCCGTCGTGTCGCGCCCTGCGCGTCCCGTCTTGTCGCGCCCTGCCCGTCCCCATCAGCTAGGGTTTCCTCCGCCAAACTAAGACGTGGCGGCAGTAGCTCCCTCCCTTCCGCATCAGCTATGGCGATGCCTAAGGTCTTGCGCTTTGATGCCGAGGGTAGGCCGCTGGAGTTCTCTGTCTGGCTCCTCCATGCGCAATGCCTGCTAGAGAGTCAGTGTCAGGCTGACGAGTCCCTCTGGGCGCACGCCTCCGGTGACCTTCTTGCGCCCTCTGCTCCTGAACCCCTATGCGCTGACCCCACTACTGCGGACATGGAGCGTTTTGCACGTCAGCGCGCTGCCCTGACAGCCTGGAAGTCGCGCGACGCCGCGGCCTGCATCGCCCTCAGCAGCCTCCTCCCTGAGTCTGAGGAGACCCACTTCACCCAGGTTCGTACTGCTAGCGAGTTCCTGATTGCGATCAAGGCCCGCTACTCCACTCCCACCACAGTCTCTCTTGGTCGCCTGTTCCTCCCGTTCTTGTTTCCTGACCTCGCCTCGTTTGAGGTTCTGCTGACATGATCGCTCACCTGCGTTCGCTGGATTCTAGCTACCGCGCTGCCTGCACTGATGCACAGCTTGCACTGCTCCCCCCCCCCCATGGCGATTACTATTTATTTTATCGTCACTAGCCTCCCTGACCGCCTTGCCACAATTCGCAACGCGCTTCTTTTGAAGCATCCTAGCGAGCTCACTATCGAGGTCCTTGAGTCTGCACTCAGGGACGTCGAGAGCAACCTCCGCTCGGTAGCGTCCGCCTCTGGCACTGTGCCCCCCCTACTGTTCCACGGGTGCACTGTCCCACAGCTGCCCACCTTTACCTAAACCCTTGCCGCTACCGCTACTGACGAGACCGCGGCTGCTGTCACGACTTCTGCGCGGTCTAAAGTTAGGAGTGGCAGGAGGGGCGGCTAGGGTGCAGTCAGCAGCGGAGGCGGCGGAGGTGGCGTGGCGAGTGGCGGTGGTGGGAGTGCAGGTGTTGGTGGAGCGCCTCGTGCAGCTTCTAGTGGCTCCCCTGCTGCAGCTGGTGGAGGTGACGCTCGGATTCGTCGGGCACCTGCGGGCTGCCAGCTGCAGGTGCTGGGGTGGCGGCTTGGTACCTGGCTCAGCAGCAGCAGCAGCAGTAGCCACTGCTCTCGCATCAGCCACAGCAGCAGCAGGGGCAACTGCAGGTTCAGAGGCACGAGTCAGGACCGCGTCAGCTGTCGCGTGGTGACGCCCACCCACCCTGCCCCTACCTCATCCAGACAGGTACTCGCAGTGGCCTCCGCTGCGACCGCCGTCACCCACCAGGTCAGTGCTTTGCTCAGCTCACTGACAGACTTCGCGTGGCCTACGGCGCAAAAGGCCCTGCCCCTGACTGGCTTCCCCTTGTTCTCTCGCACGGTCCCGCACTGTGGGACATGTCTGCTTCTCAGTTACTTGAACTCTTAGGAACTGCCAATGCTATGTATGCTGTTGTTGACTCTAGTGCTTCTGACTCCGTTTGCTCGCGTGTTTTTAGCCTAGGTGCTAGTGTTGATCATGTGTAGTTGCTAGTGTAGGTGTTTGTGTAGGCGCTAGTCCAGGTGCCACTTCGGCGGACGCGTCGCTGACTTTCACACTGGACTCTGGTGCGTCGCGCTGTTTCTTCCGCGACCACACGACTCTTACTCCGCTTCCTGCACCGGTCTCTGTTGCACTGGCTGATCCCACTTCGGGACCAGTCATTGCTCGCCACTCTACTACGCTTCCGTGCCCGGCTGTTCCCTCGGGTTCTCTGACGGGCCTCCACATCCCCTCGTTCTCTAGGAACTTGGTGGGTGTGCGTTCGCTCGTGAGTCAGCACGTTGGTGTTTGGTTTGAGCCTTCTGGGGACTCTGCGACCTGTGTGGACGGTGACACGTACGCCCCCCCTGGCCACCTTTCGCCAGGAGCCAGGTTCTGGTCTCTACACGCTTCACACTGGCCCCCGAGAGAGGCAGCAGAAGCAGCAGCAGCAGCAGCAGCTGCTGCTGCCTCCAACCCCTGTCACTGCCCCCCGTCAGGTCCCAGCGTCCCACCAGGTAGCTGTGTCTTGTCAGGTTACGGCGTCTGGTCAGGTCGCTGCTTCTTGCTCGTGTCGGTCGCTTGCCCACCCCACCGTTCTGTGGCACCACCATCTTGGTCACCCGTCCCTTCCTCGCCTTCGCACTATGTATAGTCAGCGTCTTGTCTTAGGCCGTCCGCGAGTCTTGCCGTCACTGTCGCCTTCGCCTGCACCACCTTGCGGCCCTTGTGTCGAGGGTCGGCTGCGCGCCACCCCTCACTCCTCCTCCCTTCGTCCGGCCACTGAGCCCTTCGATACTCTCCACTTGGACGTCTGGGGCCCCGCCTCTCGCCCTGGTCCTGAGCGAGAGAGTTTCTTTCTGGTGGTCGTCGACGACTACTCTCGCTACACCACCGTTTTCCCTTTGGCGAAGAAGTACGACATGACTTCTACGCTGATCCGGTGGTTGCTCACCACAGAGGGTACTCGTCACCGTCGTGTCAGTTGTCTTCACTCCGACCGTGGGGGTGAGTTTCGCTCCGGTGTTCTTGCCGGATTCTGTCCCGAGCAGGGCATCCTCCAGTCCTGGACACTTCCAGCGTCCCCACAGCAGAATGGGGTTGCTGAGCGCCGCATAGGCTTGGTCATGGAGATTGCACGCACCTCCATGATCCACACCCGTGCGCCCCATTTTTTGTGGCCCTACGCGGTTCGGTACGCCGCTCACCAGCTGAACTTTTTGCCACGTGTCTCCCGGCCAGGGGTTTCACCGACCAGTCTTTGGACTGGGTCCCCTGGTGTTGCGTCGCGTTTTCGTGTCTGGGGCTGCTTGGTGCTTGTTCGCGACACCTCCGGGGACAAGCTCTCCTCTCGCGCCCTTCCTTGTGTCTTCCTTGGTTTCCCAGAGGACTCCTTTGACTTCACCTTCTACCACCCTCCCCTTCAACGGCTCCTTGACTCCCGTGACGTCCGTTTTGACGAGTCAGTCCCCTACTACACCCGGTTCCCCTGTCGAGGTCTCCCGGTTCCTCCTCCCCTTCTCTTCCGGACTCCCACTCCCCCTCCTGCTCCTCCGGTACAGCCTCCCCTCCCTGGTCTAGCCCCGTCAGGTGTGTCACACGCTACCCCCCCCCCTCCCCCTCGGTAGCCCCTCAGGTCCCGTCCCCTTCTCCGCAGTCCTCCTCACAGTCACCGCAGCAGTCGTCAACACTTCCTCCACATGCTGCTGCAGACCCTGAGGGTGCTGGTGTCCGTAGCGCGGACCCTGGAGGTGCTACCTCTGGAGGTGTTGGAGTTGGAGCTGAAGGTGTGCCTGCACGAGGTTCTGGTGCTGGGGGTGCTGGAGTTGGAGCTGAGCCCGTGTCTGAAGGAGGTTCTAGTCTTCGGGGAGCTGGTGTTAGTCGAGCTGTCCCTGGGGGTGCTACAATTGGGGGTGCGGGTGCGCCCTCTGCTGGACCTGGAGAGCCTGGGACTGGCCGCGTTGCTGCTGGTGGTGCTGGCTCTGGGGGTGGTGCGACTGGTGCTTTGGAGAGCGGTCCTGGGGCTACCACCGCGCCGGACACTACTCCTCCCCCCCACCCCTACCCGACCCGGCACCAGGCCCTTCTTCACCGTGCACGTAAGGAGCAGCTGGAGTTGGAGAGAGAGAGGCTAGCGTTGGAGCGGCAGCAGCTGGAGCTACAGCAGCTGGAGGAGCAGCAGCAGCTGCAGCAGCAGGAGCAGCAGCCGCCGCAGCAGGAGCAGCAGGAGCAGCAGGAGCAGCAGCGGCCGCCTATGCCTCCTGTCTCTGGCCTTCGGGCCCTTGGTCTCCCCTCCCCTTCTCCTCCCTCCTCCCCCTCTCCTCCTGTCCACGGTCCCACGTTTCCTCCTCCTGACTCCACCCCGGCTGTTTTCCCCCGTTCTCAGACTCCGTTGTCCCCTCCTCTTTCTCACACTTGGGCTTCTCGCTCTCCTCGTGCTCGTCCCTCGTCCCCTGTTCCCGTCACTGACCTTCGTACTCTCCTGTTTCGTTCTAGCTCCCCTCGCCCGTCTCCGTCTGTGCTTCTTTCTCCCCCTGAGTTGGCCCTTACTGCTTCCCTCTCTACTCCTGTCACTGACTACTACCGCACGTACCGTCCTGTTCTCTCTCGTGTTCTCGCCTCTCTTGTTACGGACCCTCGTGCCTCTCTGTCCTCTGTCTCCGCCCTTACTGCCGCTGTCACTGAGTTCGCCGCTACTCGCCGCCTTGACTACGCCACTCGTGTCGTGGCTGCTCCTCCTACCCGTCCTCTGGCCGTCGGGGGTGAGTCTTCCCTTGGCTGTTACGTTCTAGAGGACAGGAAGTTTGAGCTAGAGTTCATTGCAGCCGCTTCGCCTCATCTCTGTGCCATGCTGCTCGCCCCTGAGGGAGACCCCGACGCCCTTGACATACTGACTCCTCGCACTTACGCTGAGGCAGTGTCAGTGCCTTGGGCCTCTCAGTGGAGAGCTGCCATGGACGCAGAGATGGCCTCCTACAGATCCACAGGCACCTACGTCGACGAGGTTCCCCCTCCGGGGGCGAACGTAGTCAATGGCATGTGGATCTTCAAGGTGAAGCGGCCACCGGGATCTCCTCCGGTCTTCAAGGCGCGTTATGTGGCTAGAGGTTTCAGATAGCGCGAGAGAGTTGACTTCTTTCAGACCTTCGCGCCTACCCCGAAGATGACCACTCTTCGGGTGTTACTTCACGTGGCAACACAGAGAGACTACGAGTTACACTCTCTCGACTTCTCCACTGCCTTCCTTCAGGGTAGCCTACACGAGGATGTATGGCTGCGCGTCCCTCTGCCTTCATTGGCACTTTCCCTCCTGGGACCCAGTGGAGGCTCAGATGTCCGGTCTACGGTCTCCGTCAGGCGCCTCTGTCAAATTACATTTGTATGTGTAGGCTGTAGTGGGATAGCCTCTAGTGAGTACAACACTTTAGGTCAAACCTAGTACTTGTACTCATCCTTGCTTGCTAATCATTCATTCCGTCATTCACATTCTGACATGGTTTCAGAGTAGGTCGATCCTTAGGACCGATTTTTTTTTAGGGCCCACCGTTCGTTCAGCCCGTTCGTTTCTGCCCTGCCCTAGCGATCGCGACCCGGCTGCCCGTTAGGAACGCGCCCCCCCCCCCCCCCCCCCCCCCCCCCCCACACGCGATCGCCCTGCCCGCGCGCGCTCTGCCTGCAGCTGCGCCGCCCTGCCTGCCCGCACGCTTTGCACGCGCACCCCGCTGCCTACTTGCCCGCGATGCCCGCACCCGCTTTGCCGGCCCCGCCCGTGCGTTTTGCCCACCCACGCGCTGCCCTGCCCCGCAAACGAGATGCCCGCCAGCAGCCTGCACCCGGCCTGCGCCTTGCCTGCGCGCACCCCACGCGCACCCTGCCTGCTCCCTGCCCGTCCGCGCTGCTGCGCGCTGCTGCTGCTGTCACTTCTGCAGCTGCTACTGCTGCAAGCGCTGCTGCTACTGCTATGCGATGCTGCTGCTGCTGCTAAGTGCTGCTGTTGCTGCTAAGCGCGCTGCTGCCACTGCTGCTACTGCACGCGCTGCCACAATAGGCCGCCTTGCGCTACAGTTCCTCTTTCCTGAGCTCGCCGACTTCACCACTGTAGCCGACCTCATCACGCACCTGCGCTCTCTTGACACCCGTTACCGTGCTGCTCTAGATGTGGAGGGGGCAGGGGTGGCACTCGGGGTGGAACTGGAGGGGGTGGAGCTGGAGGCTCGACTACACGCGCTGCTACGTCTGGTGGTGCAGCCGGTGGTGGAGGCGGCTCTGGGGGTGGACAGCTGCAGCTCACACCGCAGCAGCTTCGTGAGTGGGCAGTCAGGCGTGGCAGCTCGGGTGGCCCAGCTCGCTGTGGGTACATCCGTCGCACAGGTCAGCCTGGCGCGGCTTGCACCCGCACTGATCACACGGAGTCTCGTTGCTTCTTTCGCCTCGACGATCTGTATCGTACGGAGCATGGTGAGCACGTGGTGAAGACTCCAGACTGGCTAGCTTTGCTGAAGAAGGACATAGATGTCTTTTCTTGTGAGTGGGACGTGATCCATGCTGGCATGTATGCGATGTATGCTGCTTCTGCTATTGTTGAGGGGGGCTGTTACTCGTGTGTGCCCAGAGTTGCTAGGGTAGAGGCTGCTAGTCTTGGTGCTTTTGACTCAGCTAGCGCAGGTGCAGAGCCTGAGGAGGCCTTGCACACTTTTACTCTCGACTCAGGCGCGTCTCGTTGCTTCTTCCGCAACAGCACCATAGTCACACCGCTTACAGCCCCTGTTCCTGTCACACTGGCCGACCCCTCCGGGGGCCCGGTAGTCGCCCGTGGCGCCACTGTTCTCCCTTGTCCGGCGGCCCCTTCGGGCCTCTTCACAGGTCTCCACCTCCCCTTGTTCGCTAAGAACTTGGTGGCTACCTCTGTCCTCCAGGACCAGTGGGTCACTGTCACCCAGCCTGGAGGCGAGCTAGTGGCGATCTGTACGGACTCGCGCACTGGTGAGCACCTCGCCACGTTCACTCAGAGGCCTGGGTCTGGCCTGTACACACTGACCACTGAGTCTGCACTGGTAGCTGAGTCAGGTCTGGTAGCTGCGTCGGTTGAGGTCGATGCGTCTTGCTCGTGTCGTCTCCTCACGCACCAGACTCTCCTCTGGCACCACCGTCTTGGCCACCCCTCCTTGCCACGCCTTCGTTGCATGCACTCCCGTCTCCTTGTCTCTGGGCTTCCCAGGTCCCTGCCCCCGCTCCCGAGGTCGCTTGTGCCGCCGTGCCTTCCCTGCGTCGAGGGGCGGCAGCGCGCCGCTCCTCACTCCTCCTCGTTTCCTCCGACCACAGCTCCTCTGCAGGCCCTCCACATGGACGTGTGGGGTCCAGCCCGAGTCCCTGGACAGGGCGGAGAGCGCTACTTCTTGCTGGTTGTAGACGACTATACGCGCTACACCACGGTCTTCCCCTTGCAAAGCAAGGCGGAGGTCCGCAGTGTTCTGATCCGCTAGATCCGTGCTGTCCGTCGCCAACTCAGTGCTCGGTTTCAGCAGGACCTCCCGGTCCTGCGACTGCACTCTGACCGAGGTGGTGAGTTTTCCTCTGGCCTCCTCGAGGAGTTCTGTGGTGCTGAGGGCATTCGCCAGACGTTCACGCTTCCGGCCTCTCCACAGCAGAATGGGATTGCAGAGCGCCGCATTGGCTTGGTGATGGAGGTTGCTCGCACCTCCATCGTCCATGCGGCTGCTCCCCATTTTCGGTGGCCGTTTGCGGTCCGATACGTTGCTGAGCAACTCAACCTCTGGCCCCGTGTCTCCCACCGGGAGACCTCTCCCACTCTGCGGTGGACGGGCGAGGTTGGTGATGCGTCGCCGTTTCGGGTCTGGGGTGCCCTTTCGCTTGTTCGCGACCCCCCCGCGGGGAAGCTCTCTCCCCACACTCTTCGCTGTGTCTTCCTTGGCTTCCCTACCGATGCCCCGGGCAGGCAGTTTTACCACCCGGGTTCTCGTCGTGTTCTCTCCTCCCAGGACGTCACTTTTGACGAGTCTGTCTGCTACTATTGTCTCCACCCCAATCGCAGTTCCCCCGTGCCCCTCCCACCTCTCGCACTGGTCTCCGACTCCCCCCCGGTAGCCCCACTCCCCCCGCAGGGTCCTGCTCCCTCAGGTGTGTCTCAGGTTGACCCGTCCCCCTTGGTTGAGCCAGTTGAGGTCTCCTCTGACACCTCTGGCCCAGCTGAGGGGGGTGACCCAACTTT
The DNA here is from genome assembly GCA_947471745.1 of Closterium sp. Naga37s-1. Taxonomy (NCBI): domain Eukaryota; kingdom Viridiplantae; phylum Streptophyta; class Zygnematophyceae; order Desmidiales; family Closteriaceae; genus Closterium; species Closterium sp. Naga37s-1. The sequence goes on from CANJKZ010000242.1 coordinate 3,318,016, forward strand.
TGCTGCCACCGTGACCCCTCGCCGCTCTGCGCGCTTGGCGGTCCCTCCTGGGTTTCTGCCTCGACCGTCTTCACCGCCGCCGCAGCCTGTCGCTGTGGACTGGTGCTGCAGGAGGTGTTACTACTGGGGGTGCTGGTTCTGGGGGTGATGCGTGTCCTCTGGGTACTGGAGGTACTGGAGGTACTGGTGCTGGTGGTCCTGCTACAAGTCGGCAGGAGGCTCTCTCGCCGGAGCGGCTTCGCGAGTGGGCTGTCTTGTGGGGCAGCCCTGGTGGTGGAGCTAGCCGTCTTAGAGTGGGAGGTACTGGGACTGCTGGAGCTGGAGGTGCTGGCACTGCTGGAGCTGGAGGTTCTTCTACTGGTGGTACTGGGGTTGCTAGTGCTGGTGGCACTGGTGCACGTCGGCAGGAGACTCTCTCGCCGGAGCGGCTTCGCGAGTGGGCTGTACAGTGGGGCAGCCCTGGTGGTGGAGCTAGCCGTGCTCGTTCTCCTAGAGCTGGAGGTACTGGAGGTGCTGCTGCTGTGGGTGCTGTTGTGGGCAGTCCTGGTAGTGGCACTGGACGTGCTGGAGCTGCAGGTTCTGGAGGTGCTAGCCCTGGAGGTGCTAATGCTGGTGTTCCTGGTACTGGAGGCACAGGTGTTGTTGGAGGTACTGGAGGTGCAGGTGCTGCTGGAGGTACTGGAGGTGCTGGTGCTGCTGGAGGTACTGGAGGTGTGTCGTGCCACTCGCGGGGTGCCTGTTGTAGGCCAAAGACAGGTCGCCTCCACTGGGTACCCTCAGGAAACGACCCAGTGAAGCCACGTGGACGGCGCAACCAGAGAGTCTCGTGAAGGCTGCCCTGCAAGAAGGCTGTCGAGAAGTCGAGGGAGTGCAGCTCGTAGTCGCACTGTGCTGCAACGTGCAGTAGCACCTGAAGAGTGGTCATCTTCGGGGTGTGGGAGAAGGTTTGAAAGAAGTCGACCCCCTCACGCTGACTGAAGCCTCGGGCAACGTAACGCGCCTTGAAGGCAGGCGGAGAACCCGGCGGCCACTTCACCCTGAAAATTCACATGCCATCGACTATGTTCTCCCCAGGTGGGGGAACCTCGTCGTTGTAGGTTCCTGTAGACGTCCAGGAAGCCATCTCTGCGTCCATGGCTATCTGCCACTGAGAGGAGTATGGACCCGTGATCGCCTCTGCGTAAGTGCGCGGGGTTGGGATGTCCAGTGCATCCGGGTCTCCCTCAGGGCAAAGTAGCGTGGAGGCGAGATGAGGTGCAGCGGCCGCTAGGCACTCCAGCTCAAACTGCCTCTCCTCAAGAACGTCACAGCCAAGGGCAAGCTCACCCCCGACGGACGGAGGACAGGAAGAGCAAAAAACAAGACTCGCAGCGTTGTCAAGGCGGCACAAAGCAGCAAAGTCAACAAGCTCAGCAACTAAGGCAGACGCAGCAGCAGACTCAAAGGAAGGGTCAATCACAACTGTGGCAAGGAGGCGAGTGACAGTCGGACTGGCAGCACGGACAAGGTCAGACTCAGGGTCAGGAACGTGTGGAAGAGAGGACGCAGGAGGTTCAGGCAGGACAACACGCTGTGGAACAGAGGAAGGACGGAGTGTCATATCGTGAGTGCCTGGTACAGCCGGAGCACGAGGACGACGAACACGACGAACACGAGCAGGGACAGAAGCTCTAGACTCAGGCTCTCGACGCTCAGGAGTGGAAGCACGAGTCTCAGGCTCACGACGCGCAGTCAGGGACGTAGTCACCTCAGTGTGAGGAGCAGTAGCAGGCAGCGGGGAGCCATGCAGTAGCTTTTGCTGAGACTGGTCAGTCGGTGGGAACAGTAACGGAGGAGTAGTACCAGCAACCGGGAACTCAGTAGCAGCGGGAGACTGAGAAGGTGACGAAGCGCAGACGGCTGCGGCTGAGTAGTCGCACCCCCAGAACCTCCAGCTCCAGTAGCAACAGCACCCCCAGAACCAGTGCCTCCAGCTCCACCACCGGGACTGCCCCAACGAACAGCCCATTCGCGTAGCTGCAGCGGCGAGAGCGACTCCTGCCGACTAGCACCACTAACTCCAGTACCTCCAGCAGTACCTCCAGTAGTACCTCCATTACACTTGCGGCTCTTGGCTTCGCTCCCTCGACTGCTGACCCTCCGCTGTTTCTGCGCACAGACACTTCTCTGCCGCCGTTCTACGTTCTTGTGTAAGTTGACGACTTGGTTTTTGTTATTGCTAACTCTGAGGCTCTGTCCTTGGTGAAGGCGGAGCTGCAGGAGAGACACACTTGCACTGACCTGGGTGAGCTGAGGAGCTATCTTGGCTTGCAGATCACCCGGGACAGAGCACGCCGCACCATCACCCTCACTCAGTCACACATGGTGCAGGAGGTCCTTCAGCGCTTCGACTTCACGTGGTCCTCGCCAGAGCCCACTCCTCTGTCTACCGGCCACTCGCTCTCAGCTCCACTTTCGGACAAGTCCGTAGAGCCGAGTGGTCCGTACCCAGAGCTTGTGGGTTGCCTCATGTACCTGATGACGTGCACACGACCTGACCTCGCGTACCCTCTTAGCCTCCTAGCTCGCTACGTGGCTCACGGTAGACACCGAAAGGTGCACTTTGATGCTGCGAAGAGGGTACTGCGTTACTTGTGCAGTACATCGGGCATGGGGCTCGTTCTTGGAGGACCGGGTTCAGTTGTTCTCACCGGTCACTCAGACGCTTCTTGAGCTGACGACTAGACTACTCACCGGTCGACACAGGGGTACAGTTTCAGCCTCAGCACTGGTTCTGTCTCGTGGAGGTCCACTCGCTCTTCTTCTGTACTTAGTTCCAGCTGTGAGGCCGAGATCTACGCTGGGGCTATGGCTGCACAGGAGCTCCGCTGGCTGACCTACCTGCTGACCGACTTGGGTGAGCGGCCTCGTTCTCCTCCAGTTCTGTACGTTGACAACAAGGCCATGATTGCCTTGTGTCAGGACCAGAGACTGGAGCACAGAACGAAGCACATTGCTCTCCGTTACTTCCTCACGCGAGAGCTGCAGCAGCGTGGTCAGCTTCGTCTTGCTTACGTGGCCACACGGGCAAACACTGCTGATGTCTTCACCAAGGCCCTTGGGTCTAGTGATCATCAGCGTTTCTGCACTGCTCTTGGGCTTGTGCCCACTCTGCCTCACTTGCTTGTCTCTTAATCTTGCTCTGTACTTTGATATATAAACCTGCATGTTTCTGGTTGCTATGTTTTAATCATTGTATTGCTTGTGTTATAATCCAACTGCATGTGAACTCGCCTTGTGGCCGCTTGCTTGTGCTCGGAGTGTGTGGTGTCCTTGAGATCCACCCTGAGCTTTGCTTTGCTTTGTTCTCTTGCTTGACTGGTCTTGTGACCGTTCGTTTCGTTTGCTATCCCTTTTTTTGCCTATGGGGGTGTGTCAAATTACATTTGTATGTGTTGGCTGTAGTGGGATAGCCTCTAGTGAGCACAATACTTTAGGTCAAACCTAGTACTTGTACTCATCCTTGCTTTCTAATCATTCATTCCGTCATTCACATTCTGACAGCCTCGTGAGTGGCACCACACTCTTCGTTCTACCCTGTCTGACCTCGGTTTCCAGCCGTCTTCTGCCGACCCGTCGCTGCTTGTTCGTCGTGGCTCCACACCTTTCTTTGTACTGGTCTACGCCGACGGCCTGGTCTTCGCCACTGCTGACACGATTGCTTTGGCGGACGTGAAGTCCGAACTGCAGAGGAGACACACGTGCACTGATCTTGGTGAGCTGCGCCACTACCTTGGCCTGCAGATCACCAGGGACAGAGCAGCTCGCATCATCACTCTGACGCAGTCACACATGGTGCAGCAGGTTCTTCAGCGGTTCGGGTTTCAGTTCTCCACTGCACAGCCTACTCCTCTTGCTGTTTACCACAGACTCACTGGACCCTTCCCTGCCGAGCCGTTTGAGCCTAGTGGTCCTTACCCAGAGCTTGTGGGCTGCCTCATGTAATTGATGACTTGTACTCGCACGGACCTCGCCTTCCCTCTCAGCGTCCTTGCCCGCTTTGTTGCGCCAGGGAGACACCGTCCTGTTCACTGGACAGCTGATGTGAGGGTGGCGAAGTACCTAGCGATGACATCAGGCGTGGGGCTGGTGCTTGGAGGGAGACAGCCTGTCGTGCTCACTGGCCACTGTGACTCTTCTTACGCTGACGACGTCGAGACTCACAGGTCCACGCAGGGGTACTGTTTCAGTCTAGGCTCTGGAGCTGTGTCGTGGAGGTCTAGTCGTTCCTCCTCTGTCTCGACCTCTACTGCTGAGGCTAAGATTTACGCTGGAGCCATGGCTGCACAGGAGCTGCGTTGGTTGACCTTCTTGCTCACTGACCTTGGTGAGCGGCCGAGCTCTGCACCGACCTTGTTCACAGACAACAAGGCGATGATTCTCCTGTGTCGAGAGCCTCGACTGGAGAGCAGAGTGAAGCACATCAGCGTCAGGTACTTTCTTCTTCGAGAGTTGCAGAGGCGTGGACAGGCTCGTTTGGACTTCGTGGGCTCCGAGGCCAACACTGCAGACATCTTCACCAAGGCCCTTCCGCCTTGTGACCACCACAGGTTTTGTGTGCAGTTAGGTCTCGTTGACACAGGTTCTCGTCTTGTGTAGACTTGTGTTGTCTACTTGCTTTGTTTGTACTCTTTATATATACCTCTGTGAACTCTTGGACTGGCCTTGTGGCCTCTTTTTTGTGCTTGGACTGTGTGGTGACGTTGTGATCCTCCCTGAGCTTTGTCTCTTTGTGAATGGTCTTGTGACCGTACGGTTTGGTTGTTGCATGACACCCTTCACCTAGGCTATGGGGGTGTGTCAAATGTTGTAGCATGTAGTGAGGCATGTCATGTGGGGTACAGTTGTTATGGTTAGGTATCTGTACCCCAACTCACAGTAATACAGACATCATTCTGTTTCTGACACGTGCAATGCTGTCAGCCAGGGCTCAGGTTTAGATTTGGCCTACTCACGATTGGCAGTGTAGCTTTTTCAAAAACCCTTATGGGCAGTGTGTACTTTTTCGTTACACTGATAGAGCAGTGTAACATCAGGTTTTGAATTTTTTACCCTGCATCATCAGTGTGGTTTTTTTTCAAACACTGACAGATGTTCGCTAGGTCCTAAACTATTACAGGTAACACCTAGGTTCGGTTTCGTGGCGTGCTGGCAAGGGATTCATTCCTGAGGGCGTGTGTCTTTTGGCGAAATGTGTCAAAGTTCGAACATCAACCGCTTTGCACCGTGACGAAACATCTCTCAATAGTATCGTAACGACACAAGTTCGAACCCCTAGTGCACACGCCCTAACAGACCAATCGGACACGTCACTGCGGCCAATGTTCGTACTGCACGGAAAAAATCCTCGGTACTTGCATGATTATCGGAATTCACGATCTGACAAATTTCGGGGAAGAGGGGGAGGGGGGGGGGAGGGGGGGGTCCCTATACGCTTTTCAGTGTAATCTTCGCTAAGGGAGAATTTACCCCAAGGCATCAGTGTGGCCTACGTCGATACACTTACAGATCAGTGTAACACTAACTCATAAAAAAATTACCCCAGCACATCAGTGTAGACCCAAAATTTCACCCTTGTAATCAGTACAGAAGGGTAAATTACACTGCAAACCTGAGCCCTGCTGTCAGCAGTGTTTCGTGGGTGCCTATTGCAGCATCGTGGGTACTGGAGGAGTCCGTGATGGCAAGCAAAACCTGCCAAAAGGACCAATCAGTGCTCAAACAGGGTGTGCGCTGGTGCTTACGAGGGAAAAATCACGCCGCAGGGCGGCGTCGCCCACATAACTTGACTGTTGTGTTGTCCCATGTTTCGCGTGATTGACGGGACATGTACAGGTACTACCGCTAATCCTGGGTGTCGGCGCCAAGGTACATTGAATCCGAGTCGGTACGCGTTTGTACTCTGAATTTATCAGAGTACACTCCCGGAAAACTCTGAAATTTCAGAGTGAGCCTTAAAAATTCTGCAACTTACAGAGTTGAGGCCCTAAAAAAACTGTTTTTTTCAGAGCACACTGGAAAAAAAATCTCACATAGTATCAGAGTTTTTCATGCAAATCAGAGAAATTTCTGGGGGCCTAGAAAGAAGTCATGCAGCTTTCTCAGCCCACTCTGATGCTATGTGGCTATGCTTATGCATATACATTTTGTGATTTGAAATGATCCATTAATGGACAAGCACTTAGGTGATAATTGATTGGACAAATAGCATATGGAACGTCAGTGTGCTTAGTGTTTTGACAGAGTTCCATCACTAATATGGCGAGCGGAGCACTGGAGGCAGCAGATCATCGTCCACCTGCAGCAGTTAAGAATGGTCGCAAGACAACGAGGCATTCATGTAAACAACACAGTCCATGCACAACCAGGACGTTTCACATTCCACGAAGAACGAGCACTACTTGAGCAGAGCAATGCCACCTTCTTCAGGCTCACTCACCTCCACCACCACGGTTTGCTCTGCATTTGGCATTCACTTCCAATGTCCTTCCCCCCTGCGCGCACAGCCGCCATTCCCCATCTCTTCTTCTCTCAACCCCTTACCATGTCGGGGCCACCCTCCAGCCCGGGAGGTGCCAGCATCCAGCCGGAGTTGTCAAGGACGGAGGCCATCTTGTCGTACGCTGCACGGAAGGGCCCCTCCAACTCCTCCACCTCCGGCAACAGCTGCACGCACGTACCCATGCCACCACACAACAAGGGCCGAAACCACAATGTCACCATCACAAGTTCTGATGCGTGAACACGTGTCATACACAATGCAAATCACTCTACCTAGTTCATCCAGACCACCACCAGCGACTCTTGGCATGTGCAACACTGTGTCATTGCCTCAATCTAATGTGTGTTCTCCCTCCACTTTTCTGCACATGCCATGACCGCATCCGTGACAGAATCCGTGAGAGCATCCGTGAGAGCTCGCGCACCTGGTGCTCGAGCATGCCCT